>OY856411.1:1183134368-1183783297 GCA_963693085.1 Alisma plantago-aquatica | reverse complement strand
TCTTTGTAAACTATTCATTTCACAAACCATCTGATAACATTTACCACATCTGAACTGTTAAGCATCACCACATCTCAAACTGAGAAACATTGATATCACAATACTTGTTTCACTGAACACCCTATCATTAGGGTTTCATTTACATCATTCAATTATCACATAACTTGCATAAGAATTTCTCTCAAAAGTTCGCATATAATCGAGCATATATATGAAACCTTGTAATGAACTGAACTAGAGTTTCCATGCCATTTACTAAAACATCATACATCAAGAATAACATTGAATCAAGATGTCTATTTGCAAGACTTCAACTTTTCATCCATTTAGGGTTTCACCCTCCTTACTGATATATCAGAAAAACATTACTATCATCAAATGAAATGCAAGATCCTATCCGACATATATGTAATACGCATACAAATAAAACAATCATTAGCAATCAATGAGATTCATATAGGCAAATTTCTGTATTTAATTATACAGTAATTTCAATCATAGCTAAAAACCTTGAATTTTGGTATATTCGTGTAACCTCTATGATACCTTTAAGAATTCTCATTTAGATGGATTGAAATCATTTATAATGTGATTTCATAATATGAAATTCATCACAACAGAGAAATAATCCATTTCATCTCATCTTGCAAAGGCTAGATCAAAAAGGCAACTTAGTGTTTGTACTCGCATACCTAGCAATGGAAGATGATTAATGATTAAACTTATTTTCATGCAATATACTATTTAAAGAAAGTGCCCACTCATCCTAAGGTGTGAAAACACCTTAAAAACATAGTCCATCTCTGAAACTCTCGAATCCATAGCAAGAACCTAGAAAATCAGTAGTTTCTTCTTCCTTTCAGCCCTAAAGAAGGTATGTTGTAGGTAGAAGATGAAGATTAGAGGTTAAACCAAACCTTAAAATCACTAGATCAAGGGTTTCGAACAAGATGAAGTGAAGAGAAGGATGAATCCACAGTTAAAACTACTTATCAAGTCGAATCTATGGCAACCCTTTTGGATTTCTGCCATTCTTCACGTTCTTCCCTAAGAATTGCCCTAGAAATTACCTTCTAGGTCACCATCTTGTTGAGAAATTTGCCTGGGATGATAGAGGATCAAATCTCAGTTCTAACGCACTTCGTTTAATTGGAAACAGATAAGTATTGCTCGAGATATGATCATTTTACGATTGGTTGTCCTGGGAGGCGGCGGGTGTGGTCGCGATGTCGACGCAGTGCCGCGATCGCGGTGTCGATGCAACGTCGGTCGCGGTGTCAGTCGTGGTTGCGGTACTCTATGTATGTTTACTAAAAAGGGCATAACTCTCTCATTTTAACTCTGATTTGGTTCATTCTTTTTTTATTGGATTCATAATTGAATTATATAAAATCTCACAATATCATTTTGATAAAATTCTTAGAGAAAAAATTATTTATTAATTATTTTTTTCAATGTCATTAACTCTCTACTTGCATACATGTATGGGTTAATGCTATGTTACTCCAACTCATATCTTTATAGTACGCTTAAGTCATGATTATGAGTTGACCAAATAGGTATTTTAGGTCATGAAGGTTAATAAAAATCACAACATATAATATTACTAACAAAACATAACAAGCATTAAGATTATCTTAAATCTCTTAGATTACCAACAAAGCTAGGAACATGTTGTAACATATTTGTGGCACGAGTTCTAATAAAGAAATATTCAACTGTTCAAACTAAGTCTTATTAGTATAATATTTGACATTTTTAGTTTTTTTTGGTAACTTTGAATTGGATGAAACTCTAACATTAGGTATGAAACTTTATTTCAGAAACATACTGAATGTTTAGTATTTTACGATCTCAAATAAGTGATGAAATGATTTACACATGGATAGAATAATTAGGAGTCAACAAGTTGTTGATTACCAGTTGTTAGGTTGAGAATAAAATAGTAGCTGACACATTATGGATGGACTTAAGGGTTAGAATTTGAAATTTATCTTTATGATCATCTAATTCACGAGCCCAAACCCTAAGATTGGATGCTATGGTGATTCTAATGGCTATTTTGTGATATTTTCCAAAAGAGCGAAGAACAATCTTGATTCTACATTTATGAGATTAATCAATGATAGATTCAGTTATGGTATAGTTTCCTACTATCATAAGTTCAAGATTTAACTTAAATTCACCAACTATTATTCTTTTTCTTCTCATCTCCCTTAAAATATACTTAAGATGGATCTGAGGGGCTACATGTAGCCCTATTCTTGTAGGGAAAATCCCTATTATGAAGAGTTGACTCAATTGGAGGTCAATCTAATTTTTATATAAATTTATAACCCACCTAAGTTAATAAGATGAGTGGGTAAAACAATACTTTGGCAAGTTTCACTTAATTATATGATTCTAGTTGAAATTCTCAATTTCTTTATATATGATAGTTAGCAAGAAGTTACTATTCTTGAATTCATTTACATAACATTTCATTCAATGTTTCAAATATGATATGATAATGTTTATATGATGAAATGGATACAAAAATACATGTATCTTGATAGCTAGACATCTTATCATCTTAGCTGAGAATTTTCCAAAAAGTCAAGTTTCTAGATTTTTTTGGGTGATTGAGAGAAAGTCTACCCAAAACCCATATATATACTAACATGGTCCTTCTTAAGCAATTACTGATTTAATTAAACATGTTTGATCAAATTTATTTGATATTTTGTCAATTTTGAGTTTTTGATCTATGTAATAAACATCTTACAGAAAGCATGAAATATGTGATAGAAACCTAGTTTAGTAGGCTTGTAAAAGTGTACAAGCCTTATTTAATAATAAATGGCTGATTGGGGTCATTCATGTGATTGCTTAGATTTATAGTTGAATATATTTTATATGCATACACATTTTTGATTGTGTGATGCAAAACTCTAGTTCAAATCCTTATCAAAAAATGAATGAGTTTTTATGCTACATCCAATAAAAAGAAATAACATTCCCTCAGTTACGAATTTTTTTGATGCTATGTATAGGTGTGTGAAATTGTGAATGAGAATGATTGTATCAGTAGACATGATTTCTATTTGTATATACGAGAAATGTTATACATTACTGATCTAGTAGAAACCCTGAGAGAAAGGTAATCATTATGTTGCGCATTCACTTCAGTATCATTAGTGAGTTTAGTTTAATAGTCTAAGTAGTAAATAAAATACATAAATAAAAGAGTTCATTCTAAAAAAAGATATAATACAAAAGGTTCAGTAGTAGTAGAAGCCATGAACATTATATAACCCATCCATGTAGGTTATGTACCATGATGGGTGAAATGATCTATATACTATCATATTTCAAAAGAAGTAGCCTGAATACATAGATAAGAAGTACCCAACACCAACTGACTATATATTGGTGGTACTTCAGTATAATAGAGTACCCAACAATAACTAGAGATCCTATTAGTACTAGTACAATATTAGGCATATCCAACAACAATAAGAGATTCTAGTGGTAACAATGATAATTGGAGTATATAGTCCTTGTGGTCCTACTCCTTCTAACAATTACCATGTATTGCTTATCAGCCCTTGTAGAACCACATTATATGGATTTAGAGGCATTTTAGGCCAGAGGAATCCCTCCTAACTACCCAGGACAAGGGGCCACAATTTTTTTCCATTTAGCCTTCCAGGCCTTCTGAGAAAACCTTGATGCAGACTGATGAGCTAATAGTAGTCTTATGATCCCTAAGATTACCAAAGATGTATGTGGTGAGTCACAACGTAGTGGATTTTTCTTGGATGGTATGATCCAAGTGAATTTAGGAGAAAACTAAAAGAGATAGATATATGACTTCAGTTAAGTCCATATAAGGAGTTCAACTACTTTGATCTCTTCTTATGTTAATCTGGCCAATATAGTAGTAGTCGGCTCAATAGTTAAGGAGTTCAACATAGTAGTATTTTAATCAATGTTACTCTATATAATTTTTAATTATTAATGGTGCCAAATGAAAAATTTAGCGCTTTAGACTATTTTATTGTTTTACTAGTTCACTAAGCAGGAAACTCACCACTTTACTTACAAATTTTAGGGGAAAACATGTGAATTTAAGATGTCAATGCATTAGAGTTGATTTGTCACAACTAATCTCTGTCAATCTAGGTCCTTGTAAGGAAATAATGAGTTGTAGATGATGATGTGTAACATTTTCTCTTTATTAACGTCATGTTTTCAATTATCAAGAGTTGTGAATGTGGGAGTGATAAATTTAGTTTGAAATCTTTTTTATGTATCCTTATGTTTGAAAGAAGATCATAGTAATCTAGTCTTGAATATGTATCTAAATTCCTATCATGTGATTCAATGTATTAAATATAATAACTTTCAATCATAAAAGTCAAGAGTGATGTTTGTCACTATGCTAACTCCTCAATTTATGCCATAATCTCATGGTTAGTGGTTATTTTCAAATGTAGGTGTAACATAATGGAAGAGAATAATCACCCATAGTAGAGTAGAGACTAACCAACAATAGTGGTAAGTGGGCACATATTTTTGAATAGAATTGATAAAAGTGTTTATCTCTTTAAAACTAATTATGAATGGAGTGGGAGGGTCTCACACCATTGATTCTCTAGTATCGGGCGTGGAAACCTTAACATCAGAAAAAACATTATCAGATGTAAATAAAGTAAGTCACATGGTCAACATGAAAAATATGTACATTAATATTTAAATCTTACACTTGGACCATGTAACAACTTCATGATTCAACTATACTCTATAATATTTCACCCTAACATCAAATATGTTAAGTAAAATTATTTATTTGTATTAAAATGACCACAACTTGAAGGTAATAAGTTGTATATTAAAAAATTTCTTCCATGTATCACATCATCAAAACAACATTATACTACTTTGTTATTTTAAATTAATTAATACCTTTTTCATTACTATATCATCATAATAAATTGTACATTTACCAAAAAGCAAAGTACATTCAACATCAACACATGCAATAGTTTGTTTGAAAGGTTACATTCATTGAATTCACATGTCTTCTTACATCACGAGAAAATCAACCATTTACAAATACACATCTCTTTCCATTATTATAACAAAAAAAGTACTTGTCAATATATTAAACATTAACAAAAAATATTTGGGAGGAACACCCTTATTAAATGGAGCTAGTACTATTGAACCAATGTAGATATGCATATTGATACTTTACATTTATGTACTTCTCTTGTAAATTGATATTTCAACTTCATGTGTTTTGGATCTTTTGAGTACTTGTTGTTCTTATAGATGAAGATAGCTGAAAATTTGTCACAATAATTCTTAGCGGCTTAAATATAGTTATGTCAATATCAACTCATAAGATACATTTTGCATCCTCACCATGTAAATAGTGCTCTCAAATCATGCAACAAAATCAGCCTCCATGGTGGAAGTATCGATGACAGATTATTTTCCACACATCCATCAAGCTACACATACAACTAGAATGAATTTGTATCAAAATGGAGATTTTCTTGAATCCGCACATCCAACATAATTCAAATATTTCTTAAAGCTCTTTGGTAAACTATCAAAAGTCTTTATATTGTCAATACCATCATTTGAATGAAATTTTAGGTTGCAAGTAATCATCCATTGATTTTGACTCCTCCCTCATGGAATTAAACATAACATCAAAACTACTACTTTCTATGACTTGTTGAAATAAGACTTGATCCTCCCGAGTTCTTATGTCATATTCATGTTCTAGTAAGTAAACCACACAATCATAAAAAATTGAAAGTTAATTTATCTACCATTTTTCATTTGTGACTTGGTCATCTGTGGAGGTCTAAATCAACAACAATTTGTCTCTCAATGATGTTTTGAGATTGTGATGCAATAAGAGTGACATAAAAAAACAACAACAAATATTCAATGAAGGATATTCCAAGTTCACCTCCATAACATATTATTTTTGCATTTCTTCACTCTCATGGTTTCTATTGTTATTGACAAAAGCAACATTACTAGACTCAAGTATGTGTGTACTATGTATTGGATGACAAATGTATATCCCATTTGGATCTTTTAGGGTAGAAAATTAAGTAACCATTGGTGTTCATTACATCCTATTTGTGTCATGTGCATTATATATCATTACTTCCACTATCCATACCCAAACATGAATGTTCATAAAACTGGGTTTCCTTCTCATCCACAATACATAATGAGTTCTAGGAACTACCGTATGAGGAACCCTCTTTGATAAATATGTAGTAGTATATATTTGCAATGTCCATTATAATTTTTCTACATAACTATGATCTAACATATTCCTAAACATTTATACGGGAATATATTTATTCTTTTTACTACTCCACTTTGTTGTGGTGTAACAATATAGCTCATCATGTAGTAACCCCTTACCTTTAAGGAGTGTTGCAAATGGACATGGACACTATCAATTTCATTATATTTCCCATAATTTTCACCCCACTTCAAATATAAGAATATTTACTTCTATATTTAAATATCTTGTAAGTCAATCACCTACACTTCTAGGACTTTTGTTTAGTATGCTTTTTATATTACATAGATATACATATATGTCACATGAGAAATAATTATAAATTTATGAAATATTTATCCCAATACATGATGGACATTGAAATGGACACATGTTTTAGTATGTATTTATTCAAGTGGTTGGATGTTCCTTGTATATGGTTTCCTTACGGTATGATTTCTCACTTGACTTTAGTGGAACCTAAGTATACACTCATATTAGGAAAATCCAATTTACGTAGTACTTCATATTTAGGTATATTCAATATACTTTGTTTTGTAAATATGTTCTAATCATTGGTGCTATAGAAGTGCATCTTTCATCATACTATGTTCATATATATATATATATATATATATATATATATATATATATATATATATATATATATATATATATATACACGCATACATATATATATGAACTTCTGAAAGGTATGTAGTGAACTTGCCCTCTTGGAACTGGCGAATTAGATTCCACATCCTCACTTCCTCTTGTTCGTCCTTTTGATTTGTGATCCTTAGCAAGGAAGTCAAGCCAACTCCATGATTGATGCCTTTTAGAGTCCTTATTTGAAGCACATCTTGCCAACATGTCAGTAGAACTATTAGTCCTTTGACTATAATAACACTCTTTGAAATTATTTTTCTTCTGCATCAAGACTGGTGCAAGTAGACTATCAACTCAAACCTAGGTGGTATAATGTCAGTGTTATGTGGCATAATACATTGAAGTTGGTTGTTGTTCTCCACTGTGATTCTCGGTGATAAATCCTTGGCTTCCATAAGTCCTCTGGGAACTGGAAAAAGTTCCACACTTGAACATATCTAGGCAAGGAATTTATATCATATATCCCTTCAACCATTTACCTTCACCATTCCTTATAAAAAAGTTAGTAGTAACTTTGTTGATTCTTTAAAAAATGACTCATCCACATTTATTTTTACACTCACCTTTTAATGGAGGACTCCATGAGGATATAGTGTTTTCTTGTTGTATAGGTCATACAGGATTCATGATTGCAAGTTTGGTGAGGAATAACTTCTTTGTTATGTCCCTGAAACTCTATTGAATAGGCACCTAAACGCTTTTAAAGACAAACTCATTCTTTAGTTTCAAAATTGCATCCTCTATAGTAGCCAATTAGAGTGGTCTATCTTTCATGTTCTAGTTTCTCTTTAGATTGCTCTCTATCCAGTATCCCAAGGACCACACACTCTCAATATTCCACCCATTGTGGTTCTACACCTCCAGCTACAAGGGTTTCACTAAGGAATAATTATTTAGCATGTGGAAATTGTTTCCGGGTAAACATTACAAATTGGACAAGTTGGATTTTCTATCAATCCTCAGGTAGTTCTATTAGCATTGGTCAATAACACTTCAAATATAGAAATCCATAGGAAGCATTAAGCATGACTTTCCACCTTTAAACTCCATATTGTCCTCCAACACCCCTGTGATCATTTGCACACATATAGAATAAGTCTGTTGTATACTATTTTTGTAGAGAAATTTCCATGTGTTGTCTCTTTAAATAGACATTAATATTTTCTTGCATTAGCCTTAGGAGGTACCATGCTAAGAATCCTCTTAACTATATCCTTCTCAAACCCAAAATCTTATAAAGTGTGTGCCACATGATCCCTCACTTGCCATAGCTGAGAATTTTAGGTGTTTTATGTCCATAGGGATTACCATACCTAGCTTGACAATAGATACCATCATACTTTCCACCCAGTTGATATATCAAGTTGAAGTGTCTTCCCTATTCATGAAAACCTTACTCATCTTTTCTTTCATCTCTAATTCAAATAAACTTCCAGACTCTTTATCCAGTCAATGCACCTTTGTCCTTGAGGTGGTTATACTTCACTTCCACGGTCTTTACTCACTGAATATCTCTTTGTGTGGTAAAGTCCCATATTGTACTATAGAGTAGAGCTTCATTCTATGTTTGATCATGCTTAATCCCTAGACCTCCATCCACCTTCTTAGCCACCAACTTTCACCATTACTCAATTTTTGCAGCTAGCATAGGAGCCCCATATAATTTTTTTGATATTCATGTCTATACAAACACATGTACTAGAGATATGAAATTGTGTCATATACATCAAGTACATAGGTGTTGGGCTCAATACAATTTTGAAAGATTTACTCTACCTTAAAATTATTGAGTTCTACAGTCCCATAAATTGACCTTGTTGTTAATAGCATTCAATACTAGATAAATACAAACCCTTACCAGACCTTGTAAGTAACATGGGGACTCCCAGGTGTTTCCCTATGTTTTATGTCTGAGTGATCCACAACCTTTTGCATATTCTTCTTCTCAACTAGTCTAGGGTATTTAAAAATATATATATTATATTTCTCTTGGGATACCAACTGGCTCAAAGCCTTTCCAAAGTCTTTGATGCACTTCATCTTAGTAATGGATTAAGAAAAAGATGCCTCCCCAAATAGTATGACATCATCTACAAAGAAGAAGTAACTGAACTAAGGATCACACCTAGTGATTTGAAATGATTTCCATTTCCCTCTTCCTTCTTCAACTATAATGGATTGGCTTAGTCTGCCAAGACACATTACAAAAATATATGGTGATAATGAATCACCTTGTCTCACCCCTCTGGTGTCTTTGAAAGGATTAAGTATACTTCCTTCCCATGCAATAGAAATGTGTCATGAAGTGACAATCACCATGACCAGATCTACATGAGATTTAGGAAGTGTAGTTCAAGTAAGGGTATTATGTACATAGGTCCAACTCATAACGATCATATGCTTTGGTGAGATCGATTTTAACCACCATGCATTGCTAACCAGCTGAAGTGGTTCTCATACTATGCATAATTTATTGCATAAGTATTATGTTATCAGAAATTTGTCTTGCTAGAATGAAACAACTTTGTTAAGGGGATATCCAATCACATAGAAATGGTTTAATTTGCTCAACAATAATCTTGGATAAGAGCATGATTATTACATTGTTCTATGCAATTAGACAAAGATGATTGCAAGTCTCAGGTGTACTGGTCTTAGGTATAAGTACAAGCATCAATTTTTCCATTGAGTTTGTGAACTATTTACCTAGAAAAATTGGAGAATTATTAAACATAACATATTCTTGATTTTAACCCAATTTCATTGAAGAAAACCTGAATCGACACCATCAGGTTCTGGTGCTTTGATGGGTGAGAGGGATGTCCTTTATCTCTATTTGAGAAGGGATCACATTACATGATGTTTATTGTTAATAGGATAAATTGGGAAATGTACCTAGGTAAACATGTGCAAAATGTATCAAATTACTTTATTAGTCTTAGTAAAAAGGTTTTTAAAATAATACCAAACTATTAATTTGAGTGCTTCCTTATCATCAATCCATTCGCCATTATTGTTCCTCAACTTGATTTATGGTTATAGTACTTTATTAGTCTTAGTAAAAAGGCTCACTGCATATCCACAATGGGTTATGGTTATATGATACATTGGGTAGATTTTCAATGGTAGTAAGGAGCATTGTGTAATTTGATTCATGGCTTGCAACCACCCTACCAAGTTGCTATTGTAACAATCATTGGTTGAAGGTCTTCCTTGGCCCTGATGCTCCAAGATCTTCCAATCCTACATTGGGAAATGTAGCTGCAACATCTCTACAACTACTTATATTGATGGCATCATGTCCTATCTTATCAGAGGGGTCCAAGATTATATTAAAGTCACCCATCATCAGCCATGGGATTAATGACAATTTTGGGTGGTGTTCATGTACTGCCATAGAAACCTCCTTTTGTTTTCTTCCTATTAGCATAAATAAAAATGACTGAACAATTATTTATAACTAGGAAATGAACAAACTATTTGTGTATAACCAATATCTCAATTGTCCCAATCTATTACTTCCATAAAACCCAAATACTTCTTAAGTATGCTCGTGCTTCAATTCTATGTGATACATAAAAAACTAGGCTTCTAATGATCAAGTCTTCCATAGAATCGCTAGTTCATTGTTCAAGAATTTTAATTATATCTATCTTATTATGTTATGTGTAGTCCTTGATCGTGTTTTGAGTGTGAGACAAATAGATTCTTTATACATTATAAGATGCACAAATCATTTAAACTTGTTATTCAAGTACCCCTGGATTATCTTTCCCTCTCCATGTATACTTCTTGGTTTCCTTTCTACCCTCTTTGCCTTGGAACTGACCTTGTCAAGTCATTTGCATGTAGGAACTTTTGTTTTGAACATGGATACCTGTCGTCGTGTACCCTGGTGGTTTCATAGTGGATGAAGGCCAACTTACATTATTTGTAGATGCTCCACATCAAAAGATAGACTGGTTTTGTCCTTCATTATCTTCTGTGATCACCAATGTGTCATCTTCTTGGACCTCAAGCACCCTGTCTAGATTCTCCTTCCCCTTCCCCTTAATTTTTGAGTTATTTGTGCAATTACTACGACCTATGTTACCCAAGACATCATGTTGATCCTATTTGGAATGCGCCTTCCTATTGTGCCTAGTTTTGGTCTAATTATTCTTTATTTGTCTTCATTCCATCCAAGCAAATCTTTCTTCCATTTTTTACATGTTATTACCCACACCCTCGTCCTCCTCATCAAGTGAATTTTTTTTAGAACTTATACATTGTAGGAACACCTTCCTTCTCCATGTAATTCTATTGGTTCAACCTTTGTTCTTGCATTGAAATGACTTAGCATGCATTGTTGTAGTAAAGTCCCCCAATGGCTCGACATTAGCGATAGTTTGTGGTTCCCCTTCTAGCCAGGATCCTGGTCAGTCTGTCTTTCTTTTGCCTTTGCCATGCATTCAACCTTAACATGTCCTAATCTACCACAGAGCATGTAGATAGAATGTGAATTCTCATATTCTAGATTTTATCTTTCTCCTTCAACTATGATAGTCATAGTTATCTATTTGGCTGAGTCGATCTTGACGACAATTCTTGTGAATTTCCTTCTTCTCTTCAATATGTGTTTGTATCCATCCTTAGTATTTATCCAATATAGTATCTGCTTTCTATAAGGAATTATTTTTGGTATAGAAAGATTGTAAGGTTTGATATGTACACCCAGGCTACTAAAAACCTAGGGTTACTAGCATATGGCATGAAATTGGGTTCCCATGGTTGTACACCAAGGTAGGAACCCATAATTGGCCAAGGACCTCCAATCAAAGCATTTAGGTAATCATCTTGGCACATCAATTGTAATAGATAGTGTTATTCTCAAAATCAATAGATCTAAAGTTCCCTACAGTATTCCACATTGCTTTTATTCTTTTTTTTTCTTTAAAATGAATCCCACATGTTGGGCTATTCCTTTCAAAATCATAATATAACCCCTTGGTTTCATAATTTCATAATACCTTCATTCTTCAATTGTAAAGATTAGGCTACCATCTATATACTGATCGTATGACATCTTTGGAATGTAGTGCATCTAGATCTTCATATCTGAGTATGGAGTCTTCAGAGCGGGTACCTTCCCCTTTCATAAAATCTTTGTATGAAACTATTTGTCGTGTTTCTTGCCCCATCAGTCTAGTGCCTATGGATATTTTCCTATGAACTTAATATTGTCCCATATACAAGATTAAGTCTCCCTTCCTCGTGACATGATACCCACCTCCATTTTGGCATAATGAACACCTCTTGTTCTCTAGATGGTTTCCTATGATGCATTCAACAACTTAGGTTGATGCCCAACTCTTTGAGGATTATTGTGATCGCTTAACCTTCCGCTTCTGCATTCCAATTATAAAAATGGTTTGATCAATCACCTATCCTTGTCCTTCTGTGCTTCTTGAATCCTTATTCGCTACATCTTCTTATTCTCCTTACAATGATTACCAAACACTAGGTTCTCTGATGGGTGGAACCCCCTGCCTTTACCATCCCCGTTCTTCCTGCACTCTCAAAGACACCAACCTATTGCCTACTATGTTCCTATATGATGCTCAACTTGAAATAGGTAATCAACACAATATATACCAATATTGAAAGGATAAAGACCATTTTTTTACGAAACAACAAATAGTATTTCTATATTTACATGAATAACTTTCCATATCCAGCTATTAATTTAAATTTTACAATGTCCCACTTTCAAATGTAAAATAGACTTCTAGAAAAATCTAGAGCATATAGAAATGCTCAAGATCCAAGTGACATCCTATGTCCAATATAGTATGTATAATCCATTTCTTCAAATTATTCCTTCATTGAACTCCCCATAATTAAGAAATTTTTATTTCTTTTATGAGTTGTAATAAACGGGATCCGTTTCTTTTCTAGCCAAGGATTTCTTTTTTGATAATCACGTTCAACATCACAATGTTACATACAAAAGAAGTGTTTATTCTCAGTATATATTATTCCTTCATTAAATTACATTAAAGGCTTTTCATTCTTGTTAAACCTTGTTTCCTTTTACTAGTAAAGGCCGAAATATGAATTAAGAGATTGAAAAAGTGTTTCTTGATTATATGAACATTATTTGTTTTAGTTTATACATTCAATTATTTAGTTTACATACCATTTATTCTTTCATGTTGTTAAGAACCCTTCAAGAACATCTATATATACGACTTCTTACAGGATACCACTAGGAAAATAAGTCTTTACATCTATTTGGTGAAGATCTGAATCATAACTAACCCCAAAAGCCTTTACTATTCCTAATTCTCTTTGGGAAATAAGGAAATTTCTTTATATAATCATTGCCATCTTTTTCAGTGAAATCATAGGTGACAAGTAATCATCTTTTTGACTCCTTTCTCATCTCAAAAAACCATTCATTAGAATGTTACTTTCAATGGCTTGTTTAAGTGAGACTTGATCCTCATTAGTTCTTATGTCATGTTGATGTTCTAGTAAATAGACTGAATAACCATAAAAAATTAAAAGTGTAATCTTTCTTTCTCTAGTTTGATCCATATACCACATGTACATTTAAGAGTTTCTCGTCCTTGGAAGTGTACCATTTTAACATTAATTTGTCTTACAATGATATTATGTGATTGAAATGACAAAAGAGGGACAAAAAATGTATAAAAAAATATTAGGTGCAAGTGTTTCAAAGTGAACCCCGATAACATCCTATTTTTACATTTTCTCACTCCCATGATTTATATTAATCTCAATAAAAGTAGAATTACTAGAATTAAATATATGTGAATTACGGTTTCAAGGATAAATATTTGTCCCCTTTTGACTTTTCAAGAAAGCCATTGGAGTAACCATTGTGACCCTTGCATCTAATTTCCTTTCATGTGCATTATATACCACTACTCCCTCTATCCATTCCCACACATGAAGTGTCATTAAAGTGGGTTTCCTTCTTGTCCACAATACATAATGAGTTCTAGGAACTTCCCTACTAGGAACCCTATCTAACAAATACACCATAACTGCGAAATAACATACTCCTAATCATTTATATGAGAGTATGGGTTTTACTTTTTGCTACACCATTTTGTTGTGGTGTACCAATATAGTTCATCATTCACTAAGCCATTACCTTTATGGGTCTTGTTAATGGACATTAACATTGTGCATTTAATCAAATTTCCCATGATGTTCACCTCACATTCAGATCCAACAATCTTTACTATTATATATAATTATCTTTCTAACTCTTTAATAGAAACCTATAGGAGTTGTATTTAGTATAAATTTTTATTAAATACATATACATATATGTAACATGATAATATTTATAAATTATTGTGATATTTGTCACCATCCCATGATGGAACATTGTAAGGGCAACATTTGTTAGTATGTATATATTCAAGTGGTTGGGTGTTTCTTACCAATGGTGTTCGTACCATATGCTTTATTTACTTGACTTTAGTGGAATGTAAAATTATACTCATATTAGTAAAATACCACTGAGGTAGTACTCCATATTTAGTTATACACAATATCATTTATTTGTAAATATTCCCTAATATTTGACGACACAATGAAGTAGATATTTCATCATACTATATTCCTATATTGTGCTCAACTTGAAAGAGGGAATTAACATAATACAAAACAAAATCAAAAGGATGAAGCCCATTTTTTTAGGTACCAATACCATAATATGAATTCAATTTAGACTTAAGTTTCCACTTAGAACCATAATATTAAACTTCACATCATCCCAAATTCCAATTGAAAGTGAACATATAGCGCAATTTTGTGCACAGAAATATTCAAGATCCAAGTTGCATCATATGTCCAAGATCATAAGTACCACCCATTCTTCCAATTTGTTCCATCATTTCACTTCCCATATATAGGAATTTTTATTTCTTTTATGTGTAGAATTAAAGGGACCCCTTTTTTAACCAAGGATTTTTTTATACAATCCTGTTTAAGATGATGGTATTCCATGCAAAAAAAATGTTTTTTTCTCATTATCACCCCCCTTCGTTATCCTTCGTTACCTGGTTTCCTTTACTACTGTTAGTCGCAATATGAATTAAGAGATTGAAAGAGTGTTCCTTAATTATCTCCAACCTCTCTTCCTCACGAGTAAACATATTTTTTGAAAGATTCATTTTTGTTAAAGATATTGTAAATCATTTTGAATTGACCAAACTCAAGAGGAAAAAAAATTACCAATGAATTGGAAAATCTGACAAGAAATGACTCACTTATGTGTGTATACCTTCACTTTTGTTTTCCCCTAGATTTTCAATTCATATTATCTGGTCATAGTTTAGGAGTGACTCGAAAAATTTATTGGTATTCAGTCATCCATTACACTATATGTATTATATTTTTTTAGTTATATCGACTATGAGTACTCCAAAATTACATAATATATTTCCTATCGTTGTTTGTTTTAGTCATTGACAACATCAAATTTTCAACCACTATGATACTCATCATGTTAAAACATGTCTTGTTAGAGGTCTCATATGTAATGTCCTTTTGGTTTCTGTATGTGCTTTTATGAAGTTTGCATGCTTCTCTTATGAAACTAAGATAAGATTTGAATATGTGATGTGTAGATGAAATTGGATTAGTGTTTTAGACCAATCTACATAGTTAAACCCATTGGACGTGATAATTTGTTGAAAAAACTAAATAGAATTATGAAGGACATATAAAATTACACAAGTTCATTTATTAATGTTGTGAGTAACCATTTTCTATTATTTACATGCCATAATAAATTATCTTTAGTGTAAAAGTAGGTCCACAATAATCAGACCACATCTCTCCTCCTGAGAAAAATGACTTTTTATGCTATTATATATGAGATTTTTTAGTTTATCATTTATAGTTATGCCTATTTTAAAAGTTATCAAATGCATCAGGTTTGAACCACTTGGATTATGTGGGGTTTCATGTTGTTGGAAGATACGGGCATAGAGTATAGCAGCAGAAACAAAAAAAATATCTATCCATATTCCCATAATATCAAGATCATGTTGACTACTATGAAATAGGAAGGATGGTTTAATGAGTTATACCTAGTCTTGGACCAAGTCCAGTGACAACAATTCACTTCTTTGCAACTATTTCCAGTTGCTCATGAATGGTGGTTGTTCAGCTCCTGGTCTTCACCATGAACAATGAACACAAACTGCCTCTACAATGCTCCTGTAGTCTCACCATGGGCTGTAGGCTGCAGTTGTCCTCCTAATAGTAGCTAAAGGAGTCTTTCCTCTAAAGTAGTCCACACAGACCAACTAGAACTTTTGTCATTGAACTATAACAGGCAGAAAGAAGTTGTCCCTCCCGTTGGCATAGTAGTCACCAATGTGCTCTCCCACAATGGCAACTCTCAGTTGTTCTCTCCTGTATATATCCCTCCATAGTTGAGTAGGACTATCTTGGTCTCTCTTAGTTACTACAACGAGAGAGGACAATAATTTTCATAGCATCTGATTATTAGTTGACTACTACTAGAGAGTACAATAATTGTCATAGCAACTGATTCATAGTTGATGTGTTGTGTTTCGAGAAGCCCCCAGTACCCCTCTATTTATAGGTGGGGTTAGGGTCAGGGTTCCGAGTCTGTATGGGATTGTGTAGGAGTGGAAGGGATTGGAAGTTCTTTACTTTTTGCAGCCTATGATCGCCGAAACAACCATTTGGTAACCTAGACAGTCATCTAGTCATACGAGACGGTCGTCTCGTACTGCCAGATGACCATTTGATAGTTTTCCTATCACACACGAATTTGGCTATTTTGATTCCAATTAATATCACATATTAATACCTTGCACCATAAGAAAAGTGCAATCAAAACAATTTGAGAAACATCCAAAATCTTTGTTCGACCCAATTGAGCTGTCTCACACAAGAGAGATGCCTGTCTCACTCACCCAGACAACTATTTGGTGAGTTTGAGATGAGTTAGTTGGTTCAAATGCATAACTTATCCAATTTGAACTATGATCATTCTGACAATCCAAATGGTCATCTCAACATTTGAGATGCCTGTCTGGCTTCCCAAATGACTGTCTCAACACTTGATATTGTCATTTGGTAGTCCAGTTAGCCAATATATCAATCTATTGTGTGAATGGAGTACCGAAATGCTTTAATAAACAATCGGATCATCATTCAAGACAAACTCCTCTTCTATAAGAGTTCCTTTTTGTGTGACCCTATAGGTCCCATATCACGTTGCTAGTGAATGTCCATAACTAGCTTATGACATCACAAGAAAAAGTGGTGCCTAGTCACACATCAGTGCTACCCAAGTGAATGGAAAGTTGGAGAAAAACTTCAACCTACAATCAGTGTAAGGTTTTGTAGTGGTTGTATAATTCCTTTATCTCTGATATCCAGAGTAAACTCAAGTCATGAACTAGTCATCCACTCAACATTCATCTCATTTGTCTTAAACCAAGAGCTGACTGACTGATATAATGTGACCTCAATATCATATATGGATTCACATGTTCATGCGCATTATTTTCTTAGTCTCGCTTATCAAGTGGCCAGGATATCATACTCTAGTAGGAGAAGCAAATCCCATATCTATCACTTATAGTCCATGCCCATGTGTCAAAGTCACCCAATCATCACCGTTATAACAACTCATGTTTCATGACTACGTTTGATGATGCCAAAGTGCACCCAATGACATGTGATGAGTGTTGTGATTTTAGGTTTAAGAATCACAATCACTACCTTCACTATGAGAGATGACTATGACTTACCATATGATGGTTTCCATGTGTCACTCTCAAGGTGGGTTTGTCTGATACACTGCTCCCTAACATGCATCTATGTGCTTGGTTTGATATTACCATTTCATGACTATAAGACTCTTGACCTAGGTTTTTGGGCCAATTTTTTTTGGTCTTGATTATGTGCTTAGAACCTTTCTACTATCCTTTGGGGTGATCTTAGAGCTTGTGGAGAGCTTAAGCCTCCAGTTTGAGCTTGTTTTGATGATGTATGTACTTTGTGTGCTTATTTTAGGTTAAATTGTAATTTACCCATTTTGGAGGGTTATCTTGAAATTTTACACCACTAGAGTGTTCTTTATCTCTCTTTGCTTATTGAAATAGAGTGTGGTTCTTTGGGGTTCCTTTTTTGAGCCTTGGTTGAGTGGTGGAACCCTTACTGATGATTAGGGTTTCTAGAGTTGGTGTGTGTCTCAACCTATGCGTACCTTGTGGGTTGTCTCAACCTAGATCATGACCTAGGGTGAGTTTTGTTGGTTTTGTAGTCCAGACACCCCGTATAGGTGTTGTGGTTGCAACCAAGATGGTTTTGGTCGGTCTTGGGTCGAGACAGTTGCCTTTGTATAGAGTGTCTCGACCTAAGGGGGGTGTGTGTGGTGATCCTTTATCTCGGCCAAGTGATGTTTTGGTGTTTTTGTCACGACCATGGATGGTGTTCCCTGGTGGGTCACGACCTTGACCATGTTGGGTGACCTAACTGGTTAATACTCAACCTAGAGTTTATCACCATCACATGCATGTGTGTGCTAAGTGGTTGCATGTTGGTTTCTTAGGTGGACAAGTGTCCCTTTCGTGCTTTAGGGTGTTAACACCTCATCTTTCACCCTACTTCTCTCCTCGTTTTCTATATAAACCATATTCTCTCCAAGAAAGTGACCCTTTTTGGCCTTCCCCCTTCCTCCCTCTCTTTTGATCATCCTCTTTCACCCTACTTCTCTCCTCTTTTTCTATATAAACCCTCTTCTCTCCAAGAAAGTGACCCTTTTCAACTTTCCTCCCTCTCTTTTGGTCATCCCTTGGATCTTGGTGGAGAAACGAAACATGATCTTGGAGCTCTTGGTGTTCGGACCCCTTGTATGTTGTGCTTTTGGTCATTTTCAACCATGGTAAGTGTTTTCCTTTCCTTGATGGTGTTTCCTTTGATCTCCTACTCCATATCATTCTCTCTTCTCAGCCTTGGTCCATGGATCTTCCATGGTGGTTGTTTTAGAGAGGAAATCCTCATCACAAGGCTCATAGGCCATGTTTTGACAAGTGGACCCAAGTATGAGAATGTTTCCTTCTCCCTTTCACCCTCTTTCTTATGAATTGGCCTAAAGTTCTTGCTTGCCCTATTATTGTTCCATCTTTGACCTAGGTGTCCTCTCCTTCTTAAGGTGCTCTTGTGGTTGAAGCTGGATCTTTGGTGGAAGCTTCATTGCCCCTTGGTGATTGAGTGCTTAGAGCTGTCATCCTTGGGGTGATCTTCCTTAAGGCAGGTTATATAACTCTTAACCTTCTCTATTAATGCACTTATCCTATATGCATGTTGATATTTTCTCATTCTAAAATGTTTAATTAACATGCTAGTGGATGATTCTAAGCCCTATGACTTTATTGATTTTAAAACCATGACTGGTTTGAAAGTAATCCAAAACCCTAGTTTTGATACCCGATTTTGGTGATTATGGTGAAATGGTGGTTTTCCCTTATCTCTTGATCTTGGTTTTGATCACATGCATTATGCACGAATGTCTTGATGTTCTATGAAGTTTGGGTTCTATTCTGGTGCTGTCAAACTTGGTTTCCATTCTTGTTTGAGGAATCTTTCATGGTGGTGTCATGATACACGTTTTAGGGTTTTTGGTGACCGATTTTGCATGGTATTTTCTCCTCCATGTGGATGATGGATTCTTTTGGTTTTACCTTCTATCTTGGGTGTGGAGGTCTCCTCTTTGATCATATTTAATCCCTGTTGGATGTTGTTTGTATGTGTTGATAGTAGTTTGATCTTTGGTGGTCACAATACCATGTTTTTCTTTGGGTTGCGACACCCTGTCATGTGAGGTTTTGGTTAAGACAAATGGCCTAGTTATGATCGTGGCATCCTACCCTATGATGGTCACAACACTTGCCTCTATGAGGGCTGATACACCTACTTGTTTATAGGTAGAGTTGAATCCCTTCATGTTGAGGTTGTGACATGGTTTCTTTTGATGGTTAAACCCTAGACATGTGGTCCAAACCCTAGTTGATAAAGAGGCCGAGACACCTTGGTTATGTCACAGTCATGAGACCTTTACTGAGTGTGGTTGCGACCCTTGTATCTTAGTGGTAAATACACCTTGATGTTAGAGGGTAGCAACCCATGTATGATGGGTGGTCGTGACACATGAATAGTCAGTGGTCGACACATGTACTTGGACACCTAATCGACCCATGTATATGAGTAATGGTTGAACAATGTCTAGTACTATTTAGATGATAGTTTGATCAACCCTAATCATGTTTCTCAACCCTAAAGTGTTACAAGGATATGGGAGATTCCATACCTAGGGTTAAGTGTTTGAATACAGTTATACAACACTAATCAACTAAGTATGAAACCATAACCCTAATTGTAGGGCCACATGATATGTTTTCACACCTCACATGGAAATATTATTATGAATGATATTTTCTCTATCTTTTCTATAAATCACTAGCCTTGCAGGTGGTATAAAACTTGAATGAAATGGATATGTGAATTCTATGGTAAATCCTAAGTTATATAGGATGGTGATTATGAGTAATGATTGATGCCTAATGTGATGTGGTATATGCATGGATCATGTGATTGGGTTAGATGACCAGATAGGTGCTTTGTGCATGATTTGAGGTGACATCCTCTAGAGATGTGATTGAGGGATCGAGGTCCCACCATGATGTGGCGTAGGTGATAGCCTTATGTGGTTGTGTCACGGTTATGATGGACTTATGTATGACAGTTCTATGGTACTATGTGATATGTGACTATTTCACACCTTATATGTTTTATATCTTCTGAAGTTGTACTACACCCATATTCTTGTAGAGTTTTTTATGGCTTTCTATGTTGTAATTTGATTGATGCTAAAAGATACCTAATTGGCTTAACCAATCAAGTGGAACCTTAATCATGTAGTGGTCATATGTCATTGATCTATTCCAGTGTCAGTCTTAGTGCTGGATGGTGAAACAAGTTCTCCCTTAATGGAAGTGCGGAGTCATATATTGTTGAATATATGCATTCAATGGAATGGTTGTGGGCCATATCCTGGAAGGAGTGCAGCAATAGGATGTAGCTCAGTGATGTGACTCAATATATACTTTCACACGATTGGCTATGGGCGTTACTCATGTAGGAGTTAAACTGCGGGTTGTTTCTCAGTTTCACTAGCAATGTGCCTATATACCAAGGAGGGCTAGGCTATTTGGCAAATGACTCATATGTTATGTCACTGCAATGTTTCTCTTGTGCTGACCAAGAGGGGTTGGAGAGGTCATGGATTCCCACTCTTCCATTGACCTTTGACGACACTTATTTGATTTAGTAGTGGTCAGTTGGAGTATGAGTGGCACACCTCATCTCCACAGGGCATAATATAAGATGAAATACAATCGTGTACTATATCTATTTAAGGACAAAATGTAATGAATGTTGGTTTTATCCTTACCTTACTTTTGTAAATATTGATGATAGAGAATATACATGTTCTTCATATTCCTTTAAGAATGTTATTTGTTAAATTCTCAGTGATGACTATCTACTATTTCTTATCCTACTTTACATGTTGGATACATATTGTTTAGTTGAATCTGCTCAGTTAATCATCATGTTATCTACCTACTTTAGTTTTTTAGTGTTTTATAATAGACATTGGTGGAGAGTTATATCTCTTATTTAGGCCTTTGGTCTCACCTCATGGGATTCCACATCTTGTAGGTGGACGTGCACGATGTGGTGGTAATCATGCTATTGAGGAAGAGAACCAGCAAGAGAGGTAGCTGATAAGGTTGGATATACTCCTATTCTTTTGGTGTAGAGTCCTAGAGTCATCCCTATACACTCATCTCTTGGGGGTGTTTTGATGTGTTTTATGGAGATGTTATTGATATGAGGTTTTTGGCTAGTGTGCCTTTTTTATAGTTATGGTAGATGTACATGTATATATATGATAAACAAGTTCTTCATGTAATAGGTTGATGATAGGAATGTGGAGAACAATGATGTAAGCACCTTAAGATATATGACATGTTATGTAGGTGTCCTATTAAGGACTTATAAGTGAAAGTTCTCATCTTTTGGTACTCTTGTAAAATTGGTTTTAATTTCCTATGTTTTTTGGTAATCCACATAGTTAGTGTTGTTTTTGCTTGTAGTTTTGAGTAATCTCACTTTGTGTGGCGCCAGGCATCACAATTTGGTTGGTATCAAAGCTTTAGGTTCACTGAGTCTACATGGACCTAGGACTAGGGTTTTTGTCTGTTCTAGTGTCCTTCCAATCTATCTTATAGTGACTTTTGCTTATGCAAAAGAAGAAAAAGAGCTAAAAATATGGATGGATAGCACAAAGAACACGTTGCTGAGAGTGGTGTTTCTACACTAAGTGGAGGTGTAAGGAGGTAGAATGTTAAGGAGAGGATGCCTGAGATGCCCCAGTTAGACCTTGTAATGGTGGGTAATGCTACTTTTCAGTCCATTTTTGGACAATTTATGGACACGATTACACATATGGCAGATATAATGCATGTTCTTCAAGCAAGAGAAGCAATCCCCAATGTGGAATCTCCAATTTTAGTGAAGACTTTTTAGTGGTTGAGACGAGTTTGATCTATCAAATATGTCGGTACTGTAGATCCAATGGATGCATATCTTTGGTTAGTGGAGTTGGAGAAGGCCTTTAAGATCCTCAACATCCCTGAGGAAGATAAGGCGAGGCATGCAGTGTATCTTTTAAAAGGGAGTGCTAGCCATTAGTGGGCCATAGAAGAAGAGAAAAGGCCAGGTGTTGTCATTGATTGGGAGGAGTTATGACATGAGTTTGTTAGTCGATTCTTTCCTCAAACATATCTAGATGAGAAGATCAATTAGTTTGAGAAGATTCGACAGGGATCCATGTCGATCAATGAGTATGAAGTGAAATTTTTGAAGTTGTTGAGGTTTTATCCTCACTTTGTCACTACCGGTCAAGAGAGAATTAGACATTTTGAGAAGGGGTTGAGTGTAGAGTTGACAATGTTGGCAACAACCTTGGAGAACAAAGAGCTTTTTGCACATTTGTAGTGTCTGTTAGAAGCATAGAGAGATCTATGATTGAGAAACATGAGAAAGGTTCCAAGAAGAGTCTGGCTTAATACTAATAATAGTTGTTGGGTGGCTTTAAGGAGCCCAAGTTTTCTACACTACTAGCACATCAAAGGACTAGTGAACTGACACAATGGTCTCCAAGTAAGGGCAAAAGTCACCGTTTTCTATGCACAGAAGCCCACAACACAACATCTGTATTGGTGACAGGACCATCTAGGCCACAGTATGAGACTAGGACTTGCCAAAAGTGTGGGGAGGTGGGACATTTAATGCAGGAGTGTCTAGATAAAAGTGATGAGGTGACCCAGTAGTCGAGGTAGAGCCAATAGGGCTCATAGAGACATCAGTTTAGCAGTAGTGGAGGATAAGATGTGGATTGACGTCACATGTTGGTTCCTCTAGACTAGTGGCAACTAGGCTTTACGTCTAGAGTTAGATAGAAGGAGAAGTCCACCTGTGATTAGAGATAGGTCAATGATGTTATTATGTTCTAATATGTTAGTCTATGATTTATATCTATTTTTGTTGACCCGAGTAAGATCTTGGCGGTAGATATTCAGAGGTAGTGCCCGTCTCTTTTTGTCTTGGATTTTGGGGGTGAAATCTTTATTAGAGGTTTATGGCTTGTAAGATTCCTGGCCTAGGTTTTTGGTCTAACCATCTTTGTTTTGGCTTTATTAGGTGCTTAGAACCTTTCCATAATCCTTTGGGATGATCTTAGATCTTATGGAGAGCCTATGTCTCCAAGCTGAGCTTTTTTGGATGATGTATGTGCTTTGTGTGTTATTTTGGGATAAATTGCACTTTACCCATTTGTGTGGGACATCTTGCAATTTTCCATCTCTAGAGTCATATTTCTACCTCTTGTATTTTTGAGAGAGAGTATGGTACTTTGGGGTGCCGTGCTTGATCCTTGGCTGAGCGGTGGCAGCCTTAGTGGTGATTAGGGTTTCTAGAGTTTGTTTGTGTCTTGACCTATGTGTTCCTTGTGGGTTGTCTCAACCTAGGCCGTGACCTAGGGTTAGTTTTGTTGGTTTTGTGTTCGAGACACCCCCTCTAGGTGTTGTGTTCATGACCAAGATGGTTTTGATTGGTCTTGGATCAAGACAGTTGCCTTTGTATAAAGTGTCTCGACCTAGGTTGTGTGTGTGTGTGGTGATCCGTTATCTCGACCATGTGATGTTTTGCTGTTGTTGTTGTCACCATAGATGGTGTTCACTGGTGGGTCATGACCTTGACCGTGTTGGGAGACCTAAGTGGTTGAGACACAACCTAGAGTGTATCACCATCTCATGCATGTGTGTGTTAAGTGGTTTCATGTTGGTTTCTTGGGAGGACAAGTGTCCCTTTGGTGCTTTAGGGTTTTAACACCTCATCTTTCACCCTACTTCTCTCCTCCTTTTATATTAAACCCTATTCTTTCCATGGAAGTGACCCTTTTTATACTTCCTCCTTCATCCCTCTCTTTTTCTCATGCTTGGATCTTGGTGGAGCAAGGAAGCCTGATCTTGGAGCTCCTGGTGATTGAACCCTTTGCATGTGATGACTTTTTTGGTAATCTTCATCCTTGGTAAGTGTTTGACTTTCCTTTATGGTGTTTCCTTTGATCTCATACCCCATATAATTCTCTCTTCTCAGACTAGACCAAAGATCTTCCATGGTGGTCATTTTGAAGAGGAACTCCTCATCACAAGGGTGATAGGCCATGTTTTTACAAGGTGGACCCAAGTGTGAGGAAGTTTCCATATCCCTTTCACCTTCTTTCTATTGAATCAACCTACGGTTCTTTCTTTCTATTTTCTTATTCAATCATTAACCTTGGTGTCTTATCCTTATTGAGGTTCTCTTGTGGCTAAAGTTGGAGCTTTGGTGGAAGCTTCTTTTCCCCTTGGTGATCGAGAGCTTGGAGCTATCATCCTTGGAGTGATCTTCCTTAAGGCAGGTTATATAACTCTTAACATTATCTATTAATGAACTTTTCCTTTATGCATGTTGATATTTTCTCTCTATAAAATGTTCCCTTAACATGCTAGTGGATGATGCTATGTCCTATGACTTGGTTGATTTTAAAACCGTTCTTGGTTCGAAAGTAATTCGAAACCCTAGTTTTGATACCCAACTTTGGTGATTAATGGTGGTTTCCCTCATCTCTTGATCTTGGTTTTGATCACATGCATGATAGACAAGTGCCTTGATGTTCAATGATGTTTAGATTCTATTTTTCTACCGTCAAACCTAGTTTCTCTCCTATTTGAGGTCTCTTTCATGGTGGTTTCATGATACAAGTTTTACAATTTTTGGTGATCAGTTTTGCATGGGATTTTCTCCTCCATATAGATGATGTATTCTTTATTTTTTACCTTCTATCTTGGGTGTGGAGATCTCCTCTTTGATCATGTATAATCCCTATTGGATTTTGGTCCTATGCATTGGTAGTAGTTTGATCTTTGGTGATCACTACACCTTGTTTTTCTTTGGATCATGACACCTTGTCATGTGAGGTTTTGGTCGAGACAAATGACCTAGTTACAATCACGACATCCTACTATATGATGATCATGACACTTACCTCTATAAGGGTTGGGTCACCTACTTGTTTATGGGTTATGTTGGTTCCCTTGAAGTTGAGGTCGCTACATGATTTCTTTTGATGGTTAAACCCTAGCCATGTGGTCAAAACCTAAGTTGATAAAGAGGTTGCGACACCTTGGTTGATTCACGATCGCCATCTTGGTTGTTTTTGGTTTTGACCCTTGGCTCTTGGTTGTTAAGAAACCTACATTTTAGATGGTCACAGCCCATGTATGATGGGTGGTCGCGACCCATGAATAGTGGGTGGTCGACACATGTACTTGGATACCTAACTGATCCATGTATATGAGTAGTGGTTGAACAATATCTAGTGTTGTTTAGATGTTGGTTTAATCAACCCTAAATATTTTCCTCAACCCTAAAGTGTTCCAAGGATATGGGATATGCCATACATAAAGTTTAGTGTTTGAATATAGTTATACAACACTAATCATCTAAGTATGAAACCCTAACCCTAATTATAGGGCCATTTGATATGTTTGCACCTCTAACTTGGAATGGTTATTATGAATGATGTTTTGTCTCTGTTTTTTATAAATCACTAACCCTGCATGTGATATAAAACTTGAATCACATGGGTATGTGAATGCTATGGTAAATCCTATGCTATATAGGATGGAGATTATGAGTCATTGTTGAGGCCTAACGTGATGTGGTATATGTAGGGATCACATGATTGGATCTGATGACCTAATAGGTGCTTTATTCTTGATTTGAGGTGATATCCTATGGATATGTGATTGAGGGATAGAGGTCCACCATGATGTGACATAGATGATAGCCTTGTGTGGTTTTGTGACAGTGGTGATGCCCTTGTGAATGAAAATGCTATAGTACTATGCGATGATGTGACAATTCCACACCTTATTTGTTTTATATCTTCTGAAGTTGTTCTATACCCTTATTCTTACAGAGTTCATTATGGCTTTCTAAGTTGTAACTTGATTGATGCTAAAAGATATGTAATTGGCTTAATTAATCAAGTGGAACCTTAATCATGTAAGTGAAGTGTGCCATAGATCCACTCTAGTGCCAGTCTTGGGGTTGGATGGTGAAACAAGTTCTCCCATAATGGAAGCTCAGAGTCATATACTATTGACTATATGCATTTATCAGATTGGCTGCCAGCCATACCCTGGAAGGAGTGCGGATACACACCATAAATTAGTGATGTGACTCAGTATATACTTTCGTAGGATTGGATATGGGCCACACCCTAGAAGGAGTATGACTAGGGGTTGTAGCTTAGTTTCACTAGTGTTGTGCCTATATAACAAGGCAAGCTAGGCTGTTTTGTAGATGACTCATATATTATGTCACTACTATGTTTATCTTGTGTTGGCCAATAGGTGTTGGATAGATTGTGGATTTTGACTCTTCCATAGACCTTGTATGACACTGATTTCAACTTAGCAGTGGTCAGTTGGATATGAGTGGTATACCTCATCTCCTTAGGGAATAATAAAAGATGTAATACAACCGTGTAGTATATATGCTCAAGCAAAAAAAATGTGAAGAACATTGGTTGAATACTTTCCTTGGTTTCGTATAGATTGATTGATAGATAATATACATGTTCTTCATATTCATTGTAGAATGTTATTTGTTCTACTTCTCAGTGAAAACTATCTACTCTTGCAGAACCTGAGTTACCTATTGGATACATATCATTTAGTTGAATATGCTCAGTTAGTCATCATGATATCTACCTATTTTAGTTTATCTGTGTTTTAATAGACGTTGGCAAAGAGTTATATCTCTCACTGGGATGTTTGGCCTCACCCTATGGATTTTGACATCTTTTAGGTGGTCGTGCACGACGTAGTGTTGATCAAGCAGCTGAGGAAGAAAAGTAGATGATAAGTTTGAATGTGTTGCTAGTCATTTGGTGTAGAGTCCTACTGTCATCCATGTACACACAGGTCTTGGGGGTGTTTTCGATATGGTTTGTGGAGATGTTACAGATATGAAGTTTTTGGCTTGTGTGTGTTTTGTTGTATAGTTATGTCATATTTAATGTATATATATGAATTAAACCAATTCTTCATGTAACATGTTGATGATAGGAATGTGGATAACAATGATGAAAGCACCTTGTGATATATGACATGTTATGTAGGTGTCCTATTAAGGACATATATTTGAAAGTTAACTTGTGGTACTTTTGCAAAATCGGTTTTAATTTTCTGTGTTTTTAAGTAAACTACATAGTTAGTGATGTTTCCGCTTGTAGTTTTGAGTAGTCTTGCTTTGTTTGTCACGTACCTTCAGAATGACTTAGTGAGACTCAATAATCAATCAACTCACACTCCAATCTTATGCATTACTGGTGTCCCTCTACCTTCCATACAAACAACAAACTAGGGACATAATAAGAATATGTATATGTATTCTTAACTTCCACATGATCTCATTTCCACAAGCCTAATACTTGAAGGCATACATCATGGAGAAATATTATTCTCTAGACATTCATAGTGTTTTCTCATTATCTCATAACTGAATGAAACAGAATGAATTGGAAGCTTTCCTTTATGAGTATTAATCAAATCCTTTATGGTATATGCCATGTCAATCATCACATGATTGGCTCTAAGAGAATACCTTACCAACATACTCCCACTTTCACTTAGAGCAAATCACCAACGAATATCCTTCTTAGTGATCCAAACATGTCCACCATTTTTCTACTGTGCTAGTGCCAATTTAGCGGGTTATTAACATTTGTCTTATAGTTGGTACATTGCATGTTTCCTTGTCTCTTCGTTGTATGATTTCTCATATGAGATGGAACAATTGTAATATGGTATCTTGATATTCCTTGACTAACAATTAGCTCCATTGTCATCACAATACCACTACTGAGCCATCAATGGTTTGAACATCACTGTTTTCATCAAATGAACTTCTAGATGAATATCATATCACTCCGTGTTCATAATAAAAGTATACGTGGCTTCTATTGTAGAACAAAATTAATGACTATTAGTTTGGAACCCTTCCAACTAACAACATTTCTCCTTTTAAATCAAACATATTTTAATTGCGATCAACTTTTGTCATTACGAAAGCTTGCATCGATGTAACCTTTTACATCCAACTCTTCCCTCTTATTGCTATCATTATTGACTAGCAATTTATCCTTAAGTACTTCAAAGTACTAATGGATTCCTTTAATGACATTCCAATAACCCTTATTGGAATTTACCATTATCTTGTCCTGTACAATATATACAAGATTATATGGGATAATAGAATTCATGATAGATCCATTGCTACAACCTTGGACATCTCAATCATGTCATTTCCATTCTTCATAAGAATTGGAACATAAGTTCATGAGAGATAATCCAGATTCTCTCTCATTGAATCCTTCCATCTTGAACTCTTTCAACACATTGCTATTGTATTGTTTAAGCCTGCATTGTGAAACATTCAAGAACCATCTCTATAGATCTTCATTCTTATCTCATAAAATGTTTCACCATATCATTCATTATTGAAGCTGTTTTTCCATGCCATATCTCAGTATTCATAATATTGAGATGCTATTCCTCATTGTATGTGAAATATTCATATATGCTCCCACTAAATATTTTGTAATCACAGATTTCATCTCTTATTTTGATTCAAGTCAAACTCTAAAACTATCTTGTCAAATCAAAAAATTCAAATTCTGAATGCTTGTTTCAATCCCAGATTGAACTTTGTAGTTTATAGACTTTATTTGCATTCTTGAAGTTATAAAGCCTTTTAGGTTGTTTCAAGTACACATCCTTTGATGCATTCCTTTTAAGGAAACTAGTTTCCATCTTCATATGCCAAATCTCATAGTCTATTCTACCTATATCAACAAGCATGACAATTGGATCATGTTCAACAACTTGAACTAATTTGTAAAATATTTTCAACCAATTTGTCCTTTTATGTTATCCATGTAGGTCTTGACCACAAGAACCTATTTCACCTTTTAGGTAATACCGTTTAGGTGGCACTATCAAGGTCCTATATTGTTAGCTTACATGGATCCCATATTACTCATAAATAGCTTCTAGTTGGCTAGTTGGCTCATCCTAATATGACCAACCTGTTCGAGTCAATGGATTCCCAATCCTCAATCTCAGACATGTTCTACTAGAACTATTTTATTCTATTATATGACGAATGTGATATTCCACAATAACTTGTGATTCTCTTAGTTCTTGTTGTACGTCTTTGTTGATCTCAAACATTTTGAGTTCTATTTTACTCCCATTGATTCTTTAGGAACTCAGTTATCCGATCAACAATGCAGTTTTGTTATTGGAGTGGGATTAAAAGTAATATTCAACAATCATGATTTGTGGATAAACCTATTCATGAAACTACTTTCTTGATGTAGGTTTCAATCCTTTTTGACATATTGGGACATTCCCAAAACATATCATATATGATGTTTAGTAAACCATTCAGATGATACATTATTTAGTGATAGGAATATATTTATGAGAATCAGAAGATTGGAACAATTGATAATTATACCATGACTCATCATGGTATCATTTCTTCATTTTGACACATCATCATGTTCAGATAGATTTGACTTGTGATATATTATCACAGTTCTTTCCTAAAGGTTCTCAAGCTATTTATGGAAAGTGTTTGATCTCATCAAAGTTTCATAATACTTTTTTCAAAGTCATACTTCATTTATAATCTACTTGAACACTTCAAGTGATTTACGTTTCTATTTTACTAAGTACAAATAATCATATAACCAGTAAATGAAATGAAATTTGAGTTATTATCTATATCATTCATTCCACTAGATCTCCATGCACCATATGTATGAAGTCTGGTGGAAGACTTATCCTCCCACTACATCTAGTGAAGGATGTCTTGTCACATTATGTACAAGCCAGAATTGTATATTTTCTTTAGGTTCAATAACCAAGGAATCTAGATTTACATCAATATGTATTCTAGGTATGTGTTTCGTATATATACAACCATGGTGATTATTACTAATTATAGTCTTGAGTTATCAATTATAATCCTTTCATATTAACATTATAAACGCTCATCTCAAAGTCTTTCATACAAAGATCATTACATGTTTGGGCATTTCCATGCAAGATTATATCTTTTGAAACAAAAACATTAACCTCTTACTTTATTGATATATCATCCCTGCATACAAGATGCTTTAAAGTAAATATTTATATTATCTTTGCATAATGAAATAGTAGTTCTATTAACTTCATTACATTCCCATTGGGCTAAGATAAATTTTTAATGTATACTAAAGCTTTCAAAACACTTGCTCCACCTTGTCCATCTTTGTCCTTCCATGAAGGGCTTTAGTTCATGTCAGATCCTGCACATCAGTGTGTTAGATCTCTATTTGGTGTCTCATACCAAAATGAAGAAGTAAACAAATTTATCTTATACTATTTATTCCTAAAGTGTCGGCCTCAATTCCTTCTTCTTATTCTTTAGTTCCTCTATCCAGAGTGGGAAATTTCTTTTCTAATGTCCAGGATGGTGGAAATGGTGACAATCACCTCTTACTTTCTTCACACCACCTTTTTCTTTCAGATATGAAGACTTGGGCTTCTGTCTAGCTTTAGAATTCTTCTTAGATTTTCCTTTTGTCTTACAGATCATCATCACATACTTGGACTTGTCTTTCTTCATTTGTGTCTCGATTGTTCTCAACATGCTTAACAACTCAGTCAATGGTTTGTCAAAGTCATTCATGTTGTAGTTCATGACAAATTGATACACGACTTTGGAAGAGATTGTAGAATCACATAACTGGCCAACTATTTACCAAAGGGAATCCTTGTCTTTTAAGGTTCTCCACATACCCAATAAGCTTGAGCATATGAGAAGCTACTGGATCTCCTTTTGCCATTTTACATTTGAATAATGCCTTGGAGACATTGTATCTCTCCTGTATTGCCTGATTTTTGAGCTTGTTCTTGAGATGTGTGACCATCTCAATCACATTTATGTTCTCATTCTACCTTTATAACTCATAGTTCATGGAGCATAGAATCATACATTTGACATCCAAGGCCTCTTTAGTCACTTTTTGTAAGCATCCTTGTTAGGCTTTGGTACATTTTGAGGTGGTTCCTCTAGTTATGGAGTCTCTTGACATAGATCTTGTGCTCCTACATGAGAATGGTTTTTAGTGTCCTGAACTAGTCATAGAAGTTATTCCCAATTAATTTTTCCTTCTCAAGGATCAGTCTCATAAAAAGTGATTATTGTTTAGTGCCATTTGATTCTACATACGAATTTGCAATTTTGTCAAAAAATCATTTTTGATTTGATTTGATTTGGGCAAAAATAATAAGGTCTTTAGTTAATTATCATTCTCATTATTTTGTTCAAATTAACAACCCTCAAGTATCAATTTGGAAAATAGCAATGAACAATTTTCTAATGAGCAAGATCCAAAATAATTCAACTATGGCCAGACCAACCTGGAAAATATAGTTAATTAGAAAGGTAGACAACTTTTGCCAATTACATCACATTCAATTCTTCATAGATGATATGCGCAACTCCTTGCCATAATCATTTGTATACTTTTGGGCCCAGACACTCTGAGAATCACTAGTTAAGCTTGGCCCAACACCAATACCATAATAATGCACCTCACTTTGGTGGAACCTACATTACTACCATCACACTTCCATGAGGTAGACGACACACCATGCTTTGGCGTAACCTTTGCTTGGTCGAACAGATTTTCATGTGTATTGCTATTGGAAAGCATCTTAGACTTAATATGTTTGATTGAAGGGTTATATATATATATCATATATATACATATATTGTACCCAATCACAATATATATAGTAAGTATCATATACATGCTATATCCCAGAACGTAAACATGAAATATAAAATAAAAAGCGATGGTTATGGCTATGTCTACTTGTAATTCCTTGGATCCACAAGGAATTACTATCACCTAGGTAAATCATCACATATGAAATATGAATTTGTTGTTGGTGTAGACATGTGCTTGCCAATCTGGGTAGATCGACTCAACCCTTGAACCTCTCAATCGCCTCTTGGCTAGTTGTTGGTCATCACGAACGGTCATCTGGCCTCCTATCCAAATAATGTATGGACTTCTTTCAAGTGGTTGGTTGGGTTCACCAGCTAGTCATCTGGTTCCATCACTCTATCCTATGTGGTCCTCCAGTCAGTCGGCTCATCTCATAAACTAGTTGTCTCATTCAGAGACGAACATCTTCAATCTCTTTGCAAGAAAAGAAACTATCTGATTTCTACTTTATTACATTGAATAAGAGAAAGCTTGAGTACATTAGAGGGGAGAAAAGGTAGGAAAACATTAACTTTACATTTGAAAAAAGGGAGGTAGAGGCTCTATACACAGATCGAGATAAACAATAACCAAACCATCCAACCACACACATATATGGAGTATTGACCATAATCACACTACACATCCACCATCAAAACCTATTTTAGGGAGACACTTGTAAATTGCATATATATATATATATATTAGTTTAGGATTATGTGGTCTTTGATCAAATATGCATATGAAATAGTCTAAATATTCACATCATATGGAATAAATAAATGATTAAACCAAAATCCAATAATATCAATTATCCAAAAACATAGTAAAGTGGTGTGGCTTTGATGCCACTATTGGGAAATACATGCATAGAGTATATAGAAGCGGAAATAGAAATTTTATCTATCTATATTCCCATTAAGAAAGATCGCATAAACTACTATGGAATATGAAGGACAGTTTAATGAGTGTTGCCTACTCCTAGAGAAAGTCCATCGATAACAAGTCACTTTTTTGCAACTGTTTCTAGTTTCTCTTAGATGGTGGTCATGCAGTTCTGGGTCTTGACCACAAACAATGAACACAAACTGCTTCTGTGGTCCTCTTGGGACTATAGACTACAGGCTACAGTTGTCCTCCTAGAAGCAGCCAAAGGACTCCTACCACTAGAGTAGCCCACACAGACCAACCAGAACTCCTATCATTCAACTAGAATAGACAAGGAGTTGTCCCTCCCATTGGCATACTAGTCACCAATGTTCTCTCCCACAATGACAACTCTCAGTTGTTCTCTCCCGTAGCTATGCCTCCCTAGTCGGGTAGGACTTCTTGAGATGTCTTTGTTACCACAAACAGAGAGGAAAATAATTGTTAGAACCACTAATTATCAGTTGATGTGTTGTACTCTGGGAAGCCCAATCAGGGTTCCTAATATGTACAAGATTGTGCAGGATTGGAAGGGACAAGAAGATCTTAAATTTTTGCAACATTCGACAACCAAAACTGACATTTCATGACCCAACTGATCATTTGGTCACATGAGATGGTTGTCTCATAGTTCTAGATGATTGTCTGGAAGTTTCCCTATCGCACATGAATTTGGATATATAGAATCCAATTAATATCACATATTAATTCCTTGCACCACAAGAAAAGTACAATAAAAACAATTTAGGAAACATCCCAAATATTTCTTTGACCTAACTGAGCCATCTTACATAAGCTAGACACATGTCTCACTCAGCCAAATGGCTGTCTGGTAAGTTTGAATGAGTTGTTTGGTTTTAGGGTAGAACTTAGCCAATTTGAACTATGAATAGCCTGACAATCCAAACAACTGTCTCCACACTTGAGACGCTCGTCTGGCTGCCCAACAACTATCTCAACACATGAGATGGTTGTTTGGTGGTCCTGTCACCCAATCTATTGGTCTTTCATGTGAATTATGTACCTAAACATTTTAGTAATCATTCAAATAACCATTCAAGATAAACTCCTCTTCAAGATGAGTTCCTTTGTGTGTGACCCTAGAGGTCCCATATCACGTTGGCAGTGAATGTCCATAAGTAACTTATGACATCACAAGCAAAGAGTGGTGTCTAGTGGCACATAAGTTCTACCCAAGTGAATGGAAAGATGGAGAACAACTTCAACCTAAAATCTGTGTAAGGTGTTGCAGTGATTGTATAATTCCTTTGTCTTTGATATCCAGAGTGAACTTGAGGCATGGACTCGTCACCCTCCCAACATTCATCTCGTATTTCTTAAACCATGGGCAGACTGTCTAAGATAATGCAACCTCAATATCATATATTGATTCACATGTGTTTCTCAGTCACGCTTATCAAGTGGCCAGGATATCATACTCTAATAGGAGGGGCAAATCTCATATCTATCACTCATAATCTATCCCCATGTGTCAAAATCACCCAATCATCATGGTTATAACAACCCATGTTTTAAGATTGTATTTGATGATGTCAAAGTGTACCCAACGACATGACATAGGTGTAGTACTTTTAGGTCTAAGAATCGCAATCACCACCTTCACTATGAGAGTTTACTATGACTTATGATGCAGCCCTATTTTAGTGCTCCATCTTGTGCCATTTTATACTTTATTCACATCTAAACATGGTAGAATGCAAGTTTAACCTCCCAATATGAGTATTACTATCAAATGCACTTATGGACATTCTTTGCATATTTTTAGGTACTTGGACCATGCTTTGGATGGTTGAGAGAGAAGTAAGTTGTTCTAGGGTCCCTCCACTCATGGAGGGGTCCAAAGAAGGCCCCAAATCTCCCTCAACCTACCCCTAATGGCCAAGATTTGACATCAAGTAAAGAAGTCCACTAATGATGAAGATTGAAGTTCATTTACCACTAAAGACCCCAACATGTCCATGGGCATCCACCACAGTCATGTGAATTATTGTGAAAAATAAAAAGGGAAGAAAACATTTTTACACCAAACACACCACAGCTGTGGCCCATTGAAGACACCACGGCCATGGACATCAACATGGTCATGGCCTTCCGTAACGGCCATTGGAACTATCCACCAAGTCCCCCAAAATCAATAGGGAAGAAGCCCATTTTATTCTTGGATGACCACAATTGTGGCCACTCACTATGACCATGGCCCAAGAAGACCGCCTCGACCGTGGCACCCCTTACCCAACACGATCGTGGCACCCCGCCAAAGCTGTGGCCACTACATATAATTAGCCTTTACACTCCCTTTCACACCCTAGCTGTGTCCACACCCCCACGACTGTTCCATGCCACCCCATCATGACTGTGGCTCATCAACATGGCCGTGGTGACCAAATAACCCTACCCTTTTCTACACTTCTTTTCCTATTCTACCCCTACTTACCCTAGTGCTTCCTCACCACCTATATATACATGGGTGGTGGTTGGAGCATGATATTTACACCTCTTAGCTACCATTACTCCTCTCTACCCACTACTTGAGAATTCATTGCATCCTACTTGAATTTATGCTCTCCACCCACCATACCCACTTCATTTCCACCTCAGAAACCTAGATTTCAAGGTTTTCCTCCATAATCCCCCATATTCTCATGCCCGTCTACACCATTGGAGGAGAGAGGTCATCTACAAGCTTCTATGAGGTGAAGATGGAAGATTTACTTAGAGCTCCACGGTGTCCTATCCTCTTCTTCCCCTTTCTTTTGTTATATCTTTGATTATGTCTAGCTAAGCCCCTAGTGGTGGGTTGTTTGGAATAAAAATGTGAATTTTATATGATGTTGGGGGAAAATAACTTGTAATGAACATAATTTCTATCTATGTTGACAACCTCTTGCTTCTATCCCATTTCCTATTTTATTGCATATGATTTGTGCTTTTAACATGGATTGCTTTCTTTGAGATGTTTGATTACACTTAGCTTCTAGGAGGAATTGGAGTGTATGTAGCAATATTAGGAATGACTCCTAGGTCCAATTAGTGGATCCCTAGCTAGCCCCCTTTGTTCCTACATATATATCCCTCCTTCTACAAGTGAGTGTGAGATCTAAGTGGCTAGTGTAAGTGTGATTAGTGAAATTGCATTGATCTTTCTAAAGGCTAGATGGCTAGTGGCATGGGGTGAAAAAACCTCATCTCGACTCCCATTTCTACCCTTGGATTTCAAAGCCTGGTGTTGAAGGCTTGGACTAGTTGCCACAATGGTACTTCGTGGTGGGGGCAGTCGTGAAGGATCTTTTGGAACCTTTCCCATGCCTCATGGTAAGGTTCATTTTCCTTTTGAGAAAAGATGGCGATACATATTCTCATGTGAGTTAGCTTGGCAATTGTGAAGAACTTTTTGAGAAACTTATTTTTGACCTCATTCTAAGTCACTAACTCTGGCTTTGAAATGTACCATTCTTTAACTTTTCCTTTAGAATTTGGTATTAAGGAATTTGAGAGCCAAGGGTAGATGGCTAGTGGCACGAGGTGAAAAATCCTCATCTCTACTCCCATTTCTACCCTTGGCTCTCAAATGTACCATTCTCAAATGTAACTTGATGAAAATTTCCTCCATCGAGTTTCTACTAAAGGGGAACATTACATCTGGAATTACATCCCTCCACCTCCTCTTGTAGCTCCATCTCACACCGTTTCCACCCTGGATATGATGACGATGATGGCATAAATGATGAATATGATGAAGAGCCAAGCTGGTGGTTCTTCTAGTCAATTCACCATGGTGGTTGATTCTATAAATGAGGAAGTCCATGCCTTGCACTCTTTTGGAAACCAAAACAATCAAGGTCCAATGTCCAACACATACACTCCTGAGTGGAGGAATTACCCTAACTTTTCATGAAAACAACACAATGAAGATGGTCGAGGACAAGGGCAACCAATGCCAAGGTATAACTCCAAATTTGAAGATGAAGTGCTTGGGAGATTGAGAAATTTGGATGAGGTAAATAAATAGGTGTCCTCTCAAGGGAAAAATATTAGCCACCTTGATAAAAGGCTTGATCAAATCTCAATCTCACTTGCCCACCGTGAAGAGGGAAGGCTTCTGTCTCAACTGATGGAAAATCTGAACAAAAATGGTGGTTATGTGAGAACTACTCAAGGTGCATATATCCGACCACAAGGACAAGCACCCCCACTCCTATAGTACCAAGGACCACCACATCCATATGCTACACCACCTCACCAACCCCCATTCAACTATCAATACCCCCACCGCCATCACACACCTACCAACCACCACCTCCACAACAACCTACTCAAGAACCAACCTACATACTCTAAAATCCTAACTCGCCTCATCAAAGGCCACCACCACCTTCTATCTTTACAAGCCCCTCCTTCTTCCCATGAATGAGTGAATATTGTGTCTGTAATATAGGGAAGAGAATCTTCTCGAAAGCTTGAAAAAAGGGAGAAGAAAATGATTAAGGTTGATGACAAGGACTCGATGCTAGAAGAGTCTAGTAGAGATCAAAAAAGTGCCAAAGAATTTGTTGCTCGGTTACTGCTTGAGAATATCAAGTGCACCCAACTTGCTGCTGCTCTCGTTGTGAATGTAGAAGCATCCTCAGCTATCCCACCCTTTCTTGGAAGTGATGAAAGCACAAGAGATTTGGTTCTTCCATCCTTTTGTGACAAGATCATGTTTGCTGCCCCACATGCCATTGACATAGCAAGACTTGATGCTATGCCTTGTTGGGAGCCAAAACCTCCCAATGAGACAAGAAACACCATCATACCTCCTCAAGGCCCAAAAATTACTGCATAACCATTTGATACAAGTGGATATAAATTCCATGAGGCTTTAGAAGACCCCTTTTTCTAATAGATGAGTAGTAGTATCCTAGGGTCCATGAAGCAAGGAGCGACGTGCATCAAATCATTCTTTTCATTGGTGAATAATGTTTGCACAGGTAGGATAAAACTGTTGTTATTCCCACCCAAGAAAATTGTTGCAACAAAATTAGTGAATTTCATCTTAGACATTGGTTTTCTAGAAAAAAGGGACGATCTGAGAGTCCCTCTCATGACATGCTACATCGGTCTATAACATGTTGAGCACGCTCTCCTTGATCTAGGTGTAGGGACAAGCATTATGCCATTGAGCATGTACTTATGACTGGGCCTTAAGAAAATGGAACCGGTGGATTGTGTCCTCGTCTTGGGTGATGGAAATAAGAGGAAACCCATGGGGATATTGCTAAACACAATAGTAGCAATAGATCAAAGGATAAACATTGCATACTTGACTGATTTCCTAATTATGGATTTTAGACCTATTGATGGAAAAGAATGCCTCATATTGGGGAGACCCTTCTTGTCCATCGTGGGTGCAGAGTTCAATGTGCACTCAGGTACTCTAACAATTACTTATAAAAGGAGAAAGTTTGAATTTCTTTATATTCAATAAGGAAGAGAGGTACAGACTGGGTGAAGAAGATTTTGACAATAGCCTAGGCTACTATGATCACCAAGAACAATGGAGATCAAGTCCTTCCATCCGTTTGATATACACTCCTTGGGATGAAACCCATGTCGTTAAAACTCTAGAAAGAATCACTGTGGAAGAAAAGGGAGACACCGTGGGTGTCAACACTTAGTGAAGAAAGCAAAAATCCTGGTTGAAGGCTATAAATTTAGTGCTAGTGGGAGGCAACCCATGAGGTTTGAGATTCTCAAACCTTGCTTTATAACTGTGACGTCCCCAGATTTTCTAAAACTTAATCTAATGTGTGACGTCCAAATTGAAACCCTCACCTCAGTGAGAATCCCAATTTAAACATCCCACACTAGGCTAAGAAGAAGAAAATCAGAGGAAGTCATGAGGAAACAATCAGTAGCACATGCACATGAACAATAATAAAACCATAAACACATGTTCACCATTCAACATATAATTACAACATTTGATATTACATATTGAACAACAAACTTATACATATACATGTACTACCACTAAACTACAGGATCTTAAGACAATAGGTCCACCAGTACATCAACTCACCACACAACTCTCAACTATCTTGGATCTTCAAGAGCATAACCACAACCTAAACAAAAGATTACATGAGGTACACGTCATAAAAATATTCAAGAATATTGTACTGAGTACGCCTACGTGTCTTTTATATACCTCTCATCATATCTTGGCAATAAGATAAAACTAATACTTGGCAGTTGTAAAGAAATATAAGAAAATGATATACTTGCACAAAGATGTTCATTAACAAAAGAGAATACGTATTTTAAGCACATTTCCATCATACATCTCGTGCGTCTGCCACCAAGTGGCTTTGACGTCTTCAGGCCTTATGATCTACCACCAAGTGGTTTGTGATCATTATACAAACATCATATGATCTACCAACAAGTGGTTTGTGATCATTATGCATGCGCTCTACCACCAAGTGGTTTATGAGATATATTATGATGGAACATCTATATTATGTTTGTAGGTGTTCATAACCATAAATATGGAAATTCCAACAACATATCATACAAGACAATCATTTCAATAAATACCATATGCCAAGTCTTTACTACCATATAACACAAGCATAATGCATAATAAGCCAAGAAAGAGGTAATGGCGTACTTTGATCAAGAGATAAACTTAATCATCACATATTCCTTAGTCATCTATATCCTTGTTAAACCTGATCAAGAGAAGATCATACACTATCATCAGGTTCTCATCATCTTACATCTCATCTTAACCCTAATCGTGTTCATTAGGGTTTAGCTTATCTCATTAGGATATTCCTATCATTACTTGCATTCTTGTCTTAGATTTATCTTACTGATGTCATATTCCAGATTATGGTTCATAATCTGAACATTAGGTTCCATATAATTTTTGTGCACATATTAACCCTAGTTTATATATATTATTCAAATTAGGGTTACAACCCATGTATTAATGGTCAACTTCATATAACATGAATTTCGTGTATCATCCTAATCTCATATTTAAAACTAAAGTTCTTATACTGATATGATCTTATTATGTAAATCTCATCAATTATTGATCATCTATGTATTTATTACATTTTATTAAGGGTTAGAAGCCCTAATTAGCCATATGGAGCAAATTATATGCTTTCGTGCATCAACATGACCATATCTGACATCATATGCATTATAAACATGATTATAGACTTACTGGAATTTTTCCATAATTTTATGTCATCATTAAATATTTATTACTCAAGAACTAAGCATTATACATATTACATGATGCCACTAAGATTAATGCTTCAAATTCCTGATATTATAGTTCTACTGTGTTCTACTCATTTTTCTGAGAAGTTTGGTACCTTATTTTTATTTTTCTGACAAATGTACTAATTAATATGAATTATCAAAGATTTTTAGATTTACTGAAATATTTACCTTTTGTGGCCACTTAGAAGCCACCATGTGTCCAGTTGGGGCGCGACTCCTTGCTTGGTCTTCTTGAGCCAGCTAATTTTGTGGCCTGAACCCGTTTTAACTTTTCTTTCTACCCTAGGTTCTTTCTTTCTCCTTCTCACGCGGTTTCCCTTTCTCACAAAACATCGTCCGGCTTGAGCATAGCCGCGCTTGGACTCCATGGCCAGCAAGAAGGCAAGCGACCTCCTCCTCGCCTGTACCATCCTCCGCAAGGGAGATCAGAGGCTCGCGATCACCTCCTCCTTCTGCTTGGGTGTCCGGTTGTGCCTCCGGGGCTCTGCCACTCTCAACTTCTCAGGTCATCCAGAGCTCTTCCTATTGAAGGCCCTCTCATTATCTCTTTCTTCTACTCCCGTGAACTCCAGGTTGGTCGACGTTTGCGTGTGTTATCTTCTGGATCATGCCGCCTCCATGGGGAAGGTCTGTGGTGTGCAATCATCCCCAAGTACCTCCTTCTCACCTAAGCATTGTGACATGTTCTTCCCTTCTGTGTCGCCTGGGCACTGGCTCACGACTCCTGTCGATTGAGCGCCTCTGCAAGGATGGTCTCCAACCAGAGATTGACTATGAGGTCCCCTCACCACATTCTTCTTCTACTCGTGCTTTAGGCAAATTCACCGGCACTACTGCTGCCGCGGAGATCTGCTTCCACGAGCTCGCTGTCGCCGGTGCTGTTTGGGCGGAGCAGAAGAGGCAACATGCCTCTATTCCTCCTCGCATCAATCTAAAGACTCTGGAAGCTCCCAGATACCTCCACGAACTTGTTCCTCCTCTTTATTTTCTCTGAGAGCACCTCCTTCTATCCCAATCGGCTCCACAACCTTCTCCATTACCCCGACTTCATCTACCATGGGGGTCGAAGTCGGGGGCAAGCTAGGTGGATCTCTAGGTTCATCCAACTATAGGGAGTAATTCCTCTCCATTCATTCTTCCTTAAATCCTCTAACATTAGTCTCCCATCTCTCTCTTCTTCTCTCCAATCCACCTACAACTATCGAAGGAGAAACAACTGCCAGGGGGTGGTCGTACACTCTTCTCGATCAACTAGATCACTCCAGTAAAGTGTCGATGGACAGGCTTTGGAGTGCCTAACAAAGTCAAGAGGCCAACTGCCCACTTCGTTTCCCCTCTAGGCCACGATCATCCACAACCAACTATCCATGTTTCTATTCCAATTTCCCATGATGTCCTGACTATGGGATCTTGAAGACAAGATTCAGACTGTCCACTTTGACCCATCCAACGGCCACTGAGATGCCACGATATGAATCCCTGGTTTATTCAAGTCTGGGGCGCATGACACCCTATTAGATCGGCAACTTAGGCTATATAATCCAGATTCTATTAATAACCTATATCAATATACACATTATTTCATCATTTTCAAACCCAAATAACTTCCTCCAGGAATATCCAATCCTCTTGAAAGTTTAAACATAGATTTAATACTTCTCAAGCTACATTCTACTCAAATTGGGTGACAAAACTCAACTATTTGATCATCCAATTTGTTACTCCAAAAAGGCATGAAATTAGGGATCTTAATCATAATATTAACCTCAATCAACCATCAAGCTTTACCAAAATACTTGGAATTCTCAACTAACTCAACACTTGAATGACTTCACTTGTGTAATTGGACATTTAGGATTCCAAAAGTCCACTCCATCACATCATACACACCTTAAAAGATATTTCGTCCTCGAAATTAAGCCAGGAAACCCACTTTGTCACATCATATACATCTTAATAGAACTTTCGTCCTCAAAAGTAAACCATACTCATACTTCCAGGGAAAACCTTATCTTGCTCTCATCCACATGTAGCCACCATTCTATGTGTAACATATCCACAAAGGTTACATAGAACCATGTATCCAAAGCACTATTAGGAGGTTTCAAAAGCATCAAGGGTGAAACCTCACTCCATAGAAGGATCAAACAAGGATTTAGAAGCTTAGGTTATGTCATACATATCTCATATGTTAGATTTGCTTCCTTATCTTTAGCCTTGCATTAAGATTTCCACATCATATTATCATGTTATAAAGGAGTTAACTAGGATCAACTCATACATCAAGGTGTCATCAACATTTTATTAGGCTAATTGTCAAACTATACTTTTGTCTATATTAAGGACTAAGATGAACACCTCATGAAACACATTTCATTCATATAGTCTTATTTCATTCCTCATAATAAATTACATCATTTACTAGTGATTTCATCATAAGATTAGCCAACAATTTCACATTATCATCAACATATATGTATATGGTTAACCATTTATGCATCGATATGTATTAAACCATTTCTAGGTTTTTATCATATCATGTTTTTATATATCACGTCTCAAGATTAGATCACATCCTTACAATTATTACATCATGGTCGTGCTAAACAAACTTATACAAGTGGCTCGTGAAACATGTATCAAAACTTCATCTAGTCCAACTGAGGTTCTCCTGACCCATACCATGAGGGTAGTGTCGTGCTCAGTCTCTCTGAGCTACCTCAACCCTATGAGTATCTCATATGCATATACTTTATCTTCCCTCTCCTGGTCTAGGGTTCTCGGATTACCGTCATTGGTACTACCAATAGCTTTACAAGCTCTAGCCACATTAGCACAAACTAAAACATGCTATGACATACTCTTCGTAGATCTCTAACCATTAGACATGCTTACCCAAAACTCTCTATATATACACCACTAGATTCCTATGTGGGAGACCACCAACTCGATCATGAGGCTTCACAGAAACTAACATAGCTACCACCTCCAGGGTCTTGGGCTCTCTCCCTCACCCAGATGGTAGGCACTCATATCCGTGTTCACATGCACATATATAACTAGCCTCTCTCTGAATCTATGCTTTGGTCCTCCCAAGGACATCAAGGGTTCGAAATAACTATAAGAATCACACATAAAGAAACTGATCTCAATCACTCAGGAGTAGTCTAGTTTAGGACATATCATATCACATATTTCTCATATCATGGAGTCTAAGGTTCTCTGACCTTCTCCCTGTGGGGTTTCACTCTCTCTGGAGTTAACCCTAAAATTGGTCCTAACACTAGAGGTCCTCCTTCGTAAAGAGATTGAGCTCTTGCTGACTCACAACCTATCTTAACTTAACATATCTTATCTCATAAAAGCCTATTTACTTGCATCATTAAAATTTATCTCAAAACTGCAAAACTTAACTTAAGTCCTCAAAGACAAACATAGATCATCATAACCATCTTATGTCATCTATATAAGACTTACATCATATCATCCAAAACTAATATCATCTATTCCATCTATCATAAATATCAAAAAGGCTCTAGACATCTAATCTACAACTACTCTCTCTTCTAGACTGATGTCATTCACTTTCACATAGGTTGCAAGATCACCTCCTACTCGTACATGTGTGGGGACACATTTTTGTAATACATATACATAATAAAATATTATATAGTTTTTCTCCGATAAAACAAGCATCAGAGAAAACTACCGAGGTTCGATCTGTTTGGAATCAAAAACCAAATCTTGAAAATGAATGTCCCACACATAGTAGAGAGTATAGTGTCATGAAAACTAGTGTAAAGGGTGAGAACAAGGGGTAGACTAGTGTAGCTACTCTAGACAACAAGCGCCATATGTCTATGGTTTCTCTTCCCTTGATGCACGTCATTTACAAATAGTACAACTTCCCATACCGCTACACTACATGGAAAGAATGACATCTAAGGACTTGCTATGCTACAAGCACTAGTCTAGACCTAGTTCTCAGACATTTAGGTGCTAACCTAGAGGCTAGGTCAGATCTAGTCTCTAAAAGATGACTAATCTAACCCTAAACATTATTAAGTTCAAGGTTCTTTGGTTTTGAGTTGCATAATGTGCAAATGTCAGGATTTGCTATTGTTCATGTTCTGATACCACCTGTGACGTCCCAAATTTTCTAAAACTTAATCTAATGTGTGAAATCCAAATTGAAACCCTCACCTCAGTAAGAATCCCAATTTAAACATCCCACACTAGGCTAAGAAGAAGAAAATCAGAGGAAGTCATGAGGAAACAATCAGTAGCACATGCACATGAACAATAATAAAACCATAAACACATGTTCACCATTCAACATATAATTACAACATGAATTGTTACAACATTTGATATTACATATTGAACAACAAACTTATACATAAACATGTACTACCACTAAACTACAGGATCTTAAGACAACAGGTCCACCTGTACATCAGCTCGCCACACAACTCTCAACTATCCTGGATCTTCAAGAGCATAACTACAACCTAAACAAAAGATTACATGCGATACACGTCAGCACAATATCCAAGAATATTGTACTGAGTACGCCTCCGTGTATTTTATATACCACTCATCATATCTTGGAAATAAGATAAAACTAATACTTGGCAGTTGTAAAGAAATATAAGAAAATCATATACTTGCACAAAGATGTTCATTAACAAAAGAGAACACATATTTTAAGCACATTTCCATCATACATCTCATGCGTCTGCCACCAAGTGGCTTTGACGTCTTCAGGCCTTATGATCTACCACCAAGTGGTTTGTGATTATTATACAAGCATCATATGATCTACCACTAAGTGGTTTATTAGATATGTTATGATGGAACATCTATATTATGTTTGCAGGTGTTCATAGCCATAAATATGGAAATTCCAACAACATATCATACAAGACAATCATTTCAATCAATACCATATGCCAAGTCTTTACTACCATATAACACAAGCATAATACATAATAAGCCAAGCAAGAGGTAATGGCGTACCTTGATCAAGAGATAAACTTAATCATCACATATTCCTTAGTAATCTATATCCTTGTTAAACCTAATCAAGATAAGATCATACACTATCATGAGGTTCTCATCATCTTACATCTCATCTTAACCCTAATCATGTTCATTAGGGTTTAGCTTATCTCATTAGGATATTCCTCTCATTACTTGCATTCTTGTCTTAGATTTATCTTACTGATGTCATATTCCAGATTATGGTTCATAATTTGAACATTAGGTTCCATATACTTTTTGTGCACATATTAACCCTAGTTTATATACATTATTCATATTAGGGTTACAACCCATGTATTAAGGGTCAACTTCATATAACATGAATTTCGTGTATCATCCTAATCTCATATTTAAAAACTAAAGTTCTTAGACTGATATGAGCTTATTCTGTAAATCTCATCAATTATTGATCATCTATGTATTTATTACATTTTATTTAGGGTTAGAAGCCCTAATTATCCATATGGAGAAAATTATATGCTTTTGTGCATCAACATGACCATATCTGACATCATATGCATTATAAACATGATTATTGACTTATTGGCATTTTCCCATTATTTTATGTCATCATTTAATATTTATAACTCAAGAACTAAGCATTACACATATTACATGATGACACTAAGATTAATGCTTCAAATTCCTAATATTATAGTTCTACTGTGTTCTACTCATTTTTCTGAGAAGTTTGGTACCTTATTTTTATTTTTCCGACAAATGTACTAATTACTATGAATTATCAAAGATTTTTAGATTTACTAAAATATTTACCTTTTGTGGCCACTTAGAAGCCACCACGTGTCCAGTTGGGGCGCGACTCCTTGCTTGGTCTGCTTGAGCCAGCTAATTTTGTGGTCTGAACCCGATTTAACTTTTCTTTCTACCCTCGGTTCTTTCTTTCTCCTTCTCACGCGGTTTCCATTTCTCACAAAACGCCGCCCGGCTTGAGCGCAGCCGCACTTGGACTCCATGGCGAGCAAGCATGCAAGCGGCCTCCTCCTCACCCATACCGTCCTCCATAAGAGAGATCAGAGGCTCGCGATCACCTCCTCCTTCTGCTTGGGTGTCCGGTTGTGCCTCTGGGGCTCTGCCACTCTCAGCTTCTCAGGTCATCCAGAGCTCTGCCTATTGAAGGCCCTCTTGTTCTCTCTTTCTTCCACTCCCGTGAACTCCAAGTTGGTCGACATTTGTGTGTGTTATCCTCTTGATCATGCCGCCTCCATGGGGAAGGTCTATGGCGTGCAATCGTCCCCAAGTACCTCCTTCTCACCTAAGCATTACGACATGTTCTTCCCTTCTGTGTCGCCTGGGCACTGGCTCACGACTCCTGCCGATTGAGCGCCTCTGCAAGGCTGGTCTCCAACCAGAGATTGACTATGCGATCCCCTCACCATAGTCTTCTTCTGATCGCGCTTTAGGAAAATTCACCGGCACTGCTGCTGCCCTAGAGATCTGCTTCCACAGGCTCGCTGTCGCCGGTGCTGTTGCGGCGGAGCAGAAGAGGTAACATGCCTCTATTCCTCCTCGCATCAATCTAAAGACTCTGGAAGCTCCCAGATACCTCCACGAACTTGTTCTTCCTCTTGATTTCCTCTGAGAGCACCTCCTTCTATTCCAATCGGCTCCACAACCTTCTCCATTACCCCAACTTCATCTCCCATGGGGGTCTAAGCCGGGGGCAAGCTAGGTGGATCTCTGGGTTCATCCAACTATAGGGAGTAATTCCTCTCCATTCATTCTTCCTTAAATCCTCTAACATTGGTCTCCCAACTCTCTCTTCTTCTCTCCAATCCACCTACAACAATCGAAGGAGAAACAACTACCAGGGGGTGGTCGTACACTCTTCTCTCTCAACTAGATGACTCTAGTAAGGGGTCGATGGACAGGTTTTGGAGTGCCTAACAAAGTTAGGAGGCCAACTGCCCACTTCGTTTCCCCTCTAGGCCACGATCATCCAGAACCGGCTATCCATGTTTCTGTTCCAGTTGCCCATGATGTCCTGACTATGCGATCTTGAAGACAAGATTCAGACTGTCCACTCTGACCCATCCAACGGACATTGAGATGCCACGATATGAATCCCTAGTTTATTCAAGTATGGGGTGCGTGAAACCATGTTAGATCGGCAACTTAGGCTATATAATCCAGATTCTATTAATAACCTATATCAATATACACATTATTTCATCATTTTCAAACCCAAATAACTTCCTCCAAGAATATCCAATCCTCTTGATATTTTAAACATAGATTTAATACTTCTCAAGCAACATTCTACTCAAATTGGGTGACAAAACTCAACTATTTGATCATCCGATTTGTTACTCAAAAAAGGCATGAAATTAGGGATCTTAATCATAATATTAACCTCAATCAAACATCAAGCTTTACCAAAATACTTGGAATTCTCAACTAACTCAACACTTGAATGACTTAACTTGTGTCATTGTACATTTAGGATTCCAAAAGTCCACTCCATCACATCATACACACCCTAAAATATATTTCGTCCTCGAAATTAAGACAGAAAACCCACTTTGTCACATCATATACATCTTAAAAGACATTTCATCCTGGAAAGTAAACCATACTCATACTTCTAGGGAAAACCTTATCTTGCTCCCATCCACATGTAGGCACCATTCTATGTGTAACATATCCGTAAAGTTTACATAGAACCATGTATCCAAAACACTATTAGGAGGTTTCAAAAGCATCAAGGGTGAAACCTCACTCCATAGAAGGATCAAACAAGGATTTAGAAGCTTAGGTTATGTCATACATATCTCATATGTTAGATTTGCTTCCTTATCTTTAGCCATGCATTAAGATTTCCACATCATATTATCATGTTATAAAGGAGTTAACTAGGATCAACTCATACATCAAGGTGTCATCAACATTTTATTAAGCTAATTGTCAAACTATACTTTTGTATGTATTAAGCACTAAGATGAACACCTCATGAAACATATTTCATTCATATAGTCTTATTTCATTGCTCATAATAAATTGCATCATTTACTAGTGATTTCATCATAATATTAGCCAACAATTTCACATTATCATCAACATATATGTATATGGTTAACCATTTATGCATCGATATGTATTAAACCATTTCTAGGTTTCGATCATATCATGTTTTTTTATATCACGTCTCAAGATTAGATCACAGCCTTACAATTATTACATCATGGTCGTGCTAAACAAACTTATACAAGTGGCTCGTGAAACATGTATCAAAACTTCATCTAGTCCAACTGAGGTTCTCCTGACCCATACCATGAGGGTAGTGTCGTGCTCAGTCTCTCTGAGCTACCTCAACCCTATGCGTATCTCATATGCATATACTTTATATTTCCTCTCTTGGTCTAGGGTTCTCGGATTACCGTCATTGGTACTAGCAATAGCTTTACAAGCTCTAGCCACATTAGCACAAACTAATACATGCTATGACATACTCTTTGTAGATCTATAACCATTAGACATGCTTACCCAAAACTCTCTATATATACACCACTAGATTCCTATGTGGGAGACCATCAACTCGATCATGAGGCTTCACAGAAACTAACATAGCTACCTCCTCCAGGGTCTTGGGCTATCTCCCTCACCCAGATGGCAGGCACTCATATCCGTGTTCACATGCACTTATACAACCAGCCTCTCTATGAATCTAGGGTTTGGTCCTCCCAACGACATCTAGGGTTATAAATAACTATAAGAATCACACATAAAGCAACTCATCTCAATCACTCAGGAGTAGTCTAGTTTAGGACATATCATATCACATATTTCTCATATCATGGAGTCTAAGGTTCTCTGACCTTCTCCCTGTGGGGTTTCACTCTCTCTGGAGTTAACCCTAAAATTGGTCCTAACACTAGAGGTCCTCCTTCATAAAGAGATTGAGGCTCTTGCTGACTCACAACCTGTCTTAACTTAACATATCTTATCTCATAAAAGCCTATTTACTTGCATTATTAAAATTTATCTCAAAACCTCAAAACAGAACTTAAGTCCTCAAAGACAAACATAGATCATAATAACCGTCTTATATCATCTATATAAGACTTACATCATATCATCCAAAACTAATATCATCTATTCCATCTATCATAAATATCAAAAAGGCTCTAGACATCTAATCTAGAACTACTCTCTCTTCTAGACTCATGTCATTCACTTTCACTTAGGTTGCTAGATCACCTCCTACTCGTACATGTGTGGGGACACATTTTTGTAATACATATACATAATAAAATATTATATAGTTTTTCTCCGATAAAACAAGCGTCATAGAAAACTATCGAGGTTCGATCTGTTTCGAATCAAAAACCAAATCTTGAAAATGAGTGTCCCACACATAGTAGAGAGTATAGTGTCATGAAAACTAGCGAAAAGGGTGAGAACAAGGGGTAGACTAGTGTATCTACTCTAGACAACAAGCGCCATATGTCTATGGTTTCTCTTCCCTTGATGCACGTCATTTACAAATAGTACAATGTCCCATACCGCTGCACTACAAGGAAAGAACGACATCTAAGGACTTGCTATACCACAAGCACTAGTCTAGACCTAGTTCTCGGACATCTAGGTGCTAACCTAGAGGCTAGGTCAGATCTAGTCTCTAAAAGACGACTAATCTGATCCTAAAGATTATTAAGTTCAAGGTTCTTTGGTTTTTAGTTGCATAATGAGCAAATGTCAGGATTTGCTATTGCTCATGCTCTGCTACGACCTGTGACGTCCCAGATTTTCTAAAACTTAATCTAATGTGTGACATCCAAATTGAAACCCTCACCTCAACGAGAATCCCAATTTAAACATCCCACACTAGGCTAAGAAGAAGAAAATCAGAGGAAGTCATGAGAAAACAATCATTAGCACACATGCACATGAACAATAATAAAACCATAAACACATGTTCACCATTCAACATATAATTACAACATGAATTGCTAAAACATTTGATATTACATATGAGACATCAAACTTATACATATACATGTACTACCACTAAACTACTTGATCTTAAGACAACATGGCCACCTGTACATCAGCTCGCCACACAACTCTCAACTATCTTGGATCTTCAAGAGCATAACCACAACCTAAACAAAAGATTACATGCGGTACACATCAGCACAATATTCAAGAATATTGTACTGAGTACGCCTACGTGTCTTTTATATCCTCTCATCATATCTTGGAAATAAGATAAAACTAATACTTGGCAGTTGTAAAGAAATATAAGAAAATCATATACTTGCACAAAGATGTTCATTACCAAAAGAGAACACATATTTTAAGCACATTTCCATCATACATCTCGTTCGTCTGCCACCAAGTGGCTATGACGTCTTCAGGCCTTATGATCTACCACCAAGTGGTTTGTGATCATTATACAAACATCATATGATCTACCACCAAGTGGTTTGTGATCATTATGCATGCGCTCTACCACCAAGTGGTTTATGAGATATATTATGATGGAACATCTATATTATGTTTGTAGGTGTTCATAGCCATAAATATGGAAATTCCAACAACATATCATACAAGACAATCATTTCAATCAATACCATATGCCAAGTCTTTACTACCATATAACACACACATAATGCATAATAAGCCAAGCAAAAGGTAATGGCTTACCTTGATCAAGAGATAAACTTAATCATCACATATTCCTTAGTCATCTATATCCTTGTTAAACCTTATCAAGATAAGATCATACACTATCATCAGGTTCTCATCATCTTACATCTCATCTTAACCCTAATCGTGTTCATTAGGGTTTAGCTTATCTCATTAGGATATTCCTATCATTACTTGCATTCTTGTCTTAGATTTATCTTACTGATGTCATATTCCAGATTATGGTTCATAATCTGAACATTAGGTTCCATATACTTTTTGTGCACATATTAACCCTAGTTTATATACATTATTCAAATTAGGGTTACAACCCATGTATTAAGGGTCAACTTCATATAACATGAATTTCGTGTATCATCCTAATCTCATATTTAAAACTAAAGTTCTTATACTGATATGAGCTTATTCTGTAAATCTCATCAATTATTGATCATCTATGTATTTATTACATTTTATTTAGGGTTAGAAGCCCTAATTAGCCATATGGAGCAAATTATATGCTTTCGTGCATCAACATGACCATATCTGACATCATATGCATTATAAACATGATTATAGAATTACTGGAATTTTTCCATAATTTTATGTCATCATTAAATATTTATTACTCAAGAACTAAGCATTACACATATTACATGATGCCACTAAGATTAATGCTTCAAATTCCTAATATTATAGTTCTACTGTGTTCTACTCAATTTTCTAAGAAGTTTGGTACCTTATTTTTGTTTTTCTGACAAATGTACTAATTACTATGAATTATCAAAGATTTGTAGATTTACTAAAATATTTACCTTTTGTGGCCACTTAGAAGCCACCACGTGTCCAGTTGGGGTGCGGCTCCTTGCTTGGTCTGCTTGAGCCAACTGATTTTGTGGTCTGAACCCAGTTTAACTTTTCTTTCTACCCTCGGTTCTTTCTTTCTACTTCTCACGCGATTTCCCTTTCTCACAAAACACCACGCAGCTTGAGCTCAGCCGCGCTTGGACTCCATGGCGAGCAAGCAGGCAAGCGACCTCCTCCTCACCCGTACCATCCTCTGCAAGGGAGATCAGAGGCTCGCGATCACCTCCTCCTTCTACTTGGGTGTCCGGTTGTGCCTCCGGGGCTCTGCCATTCTCAGCTTCTCAGGTCATCCAGAGCTTTACCTATTTAAGGCCCTGTCATTCTCTCTTTCTTCTACTCCCATGAACTCCAGGTTGGTCGATGTTTGCATGTGTTATCCTCTGGATCATGCTGCCTCCATGGGGAAGGTCTGTGGCATGCAATCGTCCCCAAGTACCTCCTTCTCACCTAAGCATTGTGACATGTTCTTCCCTTCTGTGTCGCCTGGGCACTGGCTCACGACTCCTGCCGATTGAGCGCCTCTGCAAGGCTGGTCTCCAACCAGAGATTGACTACGAGATCCCCTCACCATAGTGTTCTTTTGCTTGCGATTTAGGCAAATTCACCGGCACTGCTGCTGCCCTGGGGATTTGCTTCCACGGGCTCGCTGTCACCGGTGCTGTTGCGGCGGAGCAGAAGAGGCAACATGCCTCAGTTCCTCCTAGCATCAATCTAAAGACTCTAGAAGCTCCCAGATACCTCCACAAACTTGTTCCTCCTCTTGATTTCCTCTGAGAGCACCTCCTTCTATCCCAATAGGCTCCACAACCTTCTCCATTACCCCGACTTCATCTCCCATGGGGGTTGAAGATGGGGGCCAGCTAGGTGGATCTCTGGGTTCATCCAACTATAGGGAGTAATTCCTCTCCATTCGTTCTTCCTTAAATCCTCTAACATTGGTCTCCCAGTCCTCTCTTCTTCTCTCCAATCCACCTAAAACTATCGAAGGAGAAACAACTGCCAGGGGGTGGTCATACACTTTTCTCTCTCAACTAGATCACTCCAGTAAAGGGTCGATGGACAGGTTTTGGAGTTCCTAACAAAGTCGGTAGGCCAACTTCCCACTTCGTTTCCCCTCTAGACCACGATCATCCACAACCGGATATCCATGTTTCTGTTCCAGTTGCCCATGATGTCTTGACTATGCGATCTTGAAGATAAGATTCAGACTGTCCACTCTGACCCATCCAACGGACACTGAGATGCCACGATATGAATCCCTAGTTTATTCAAGTATGGGGCGCGTGACACCCTGTTAGATCAGCAACTTAGGCTATATAATACATATTCTATTAATAACCTATATCAATATACATATTATTTCATCATTTTCAAACCCAAATAACTTCCTCCAGGAATTTCCAATCCTCTTGAAATTTTAAACATAGATTTAATACTTCTCAAGCTACATTCTACTCAAATTGGGTGACAAAGCTCAACTATTTGATCATCCGATTTGTTACTCCAAAAAGGCATGAAATTAGGGATCTTAATCATAATATTAACCTCAATCAACCATCAAGCTTTACCAAAACACTTGGAATTCTCAACTAACTCAACACTTGAATGACTTCACTTGTGTCATTGGACATTTAAGATTCCAAAAGTCCACTCCATCACATCATACACACCTTAAAAGATATTTCGTCCTCAAAATTAAGCCAGAAAACCCACTTTGTCACATCATATACATCTTAAAAGAACTTTCATCCTCGAAAGTAAACCATACTCATACTTCAAGAGAAAACCTTATCTTGCTCCCATCCACATGTAGGCACCATTCTATGTGTAGCATATCCACAAAGGTTACATAGAACTATGTATCCAAAGCACTATTAGGAGGTTTCAAAAGCATCAAGGGTGAAACCTCACTCCATAGAAGGATCAAACAAGGATTTAGAAGCTTAGGTTATGTCATACATATCTCATATGTTAGATTTGCTTCCTTATCTTTAGCCATGCATTAAGATTTCCACATCATATTATCATGTTATAAAGGAGTTAACTAGGATCAACTCATACATCAAGGTGTCATCAACATTTTATTAAGCTAATTGTCAAACTATACTTTTGTCTGTATTAAGCACTAAGATGAACACCTCATGAAACATATTTCATTCATATAGTCTTATTTCATTGCTCATAATAAATTTCATCATTTACTAGTGATTTCATCATAAGATTAGCCAACAATTTCACATTATCATCAACATATCTGTATATGGTTAACCATTTATGCATCGATATGTATTAAACCATTTCTAGGTTTCCATCATATCATATTTTTATATATCACGTCTCAAGATTAGATCACATCCTTACAATTATTACATCATGGTCGTGCTAAACAAACTTATACAAGTGGCTCGTGAAACATGTATCAAAACTTCATCTAGTCCAACTGAGGTTCTCCTGACCCATACCATGAGGGTAGTGCCGTGCTCAGTCTCTCTGAGCTACCTCAACCCTATGAGTATCTCATATGCATATACTTTATCTTCCCTCTCCTGGTCTAGGGTTCTCAGATTACCATCATTGGTACTAGCAATAGCTTTACAAGCTCTAGCCACATTAGCACAAACTAAAACATGCTATGACATACTCTTCGTAGATCTCTAACCATTAGACATGCTTACCCAAAACTCTCTATATATACACCACTAGATTCCTATGTGGGAGACCACCAACTCGATCATGAGGCTTCACAGAAACTAACATAGCTACCTCCTCCAGGGTCTTCGGCTCTCTCCCTCACCCATATGGCAGGTACTCATATCCGTGTTCACATGCACATATATAACCAACCTCTCTTTGAATCTATGGTTTGGTCCTCCCAAGGACATCTAGGGTTTGAAATAACTATAAGAATCACGCATAAAGCAACTCATCTCAATCACTCAGGAGTAGTCTAGTTTAGGACATATCATATCACATATTTCTCATATCATGGAGTCTAAGGTTCTCTGACCTTCTCCCTGTGGGGTTTCACTCTCTTTGGAGTTAACCCTAAAATTGGTCCTAACACTAGAGGTCCTCCTTCGTAAAGAGATTGAGGCTCTTGCTGACTCACAGCCTATCTTAACTTAATATATCTTATGTCATAAAAGCCTATTTACTTGCATCATTAAAATTTATGTCAAAACCTCAAAACTGAACTTAAGTCCTCAAAGACAAACATAGATCATCATAACCATCTTATGTCTTCTATATAAGACTTACATCATATCATCCAAAACTAATATCATCTATTCCATCTATCATAAATATAAAAAAGGCTCTAGAGATCTAATCTAGAACTACTCTCTCTTCTAGACTGATGTCATTCACTTTCACTTAGGTTGCAAGATCACCTCCTACTCGTACATGTGTGGGGACACATTTTTGTAATACATATACATAATAAAATATTATATAGTTTTTCTCCGATAAAACAAGCGTCAAAAAATACTATCGAGGTTCGATCTGTTTGGAATCAAAAACCAAATCTTGAAAATGAGTGTCCCACACATATTAGAGAGTATAGTGTCATGAAAACTAGTGAAAATGGTGAGAACAAGGGGTAGATTAGTGTAGCTACTCTATACAACAAACGTCATATGTCTATGGTTTATCTTCCCTTGATGCACGTCATTTCCAAATAGTACAACATCCCATATCGTTGCACTACAAGGAAAGAACGACATCTAAGGACTTGATATGCCACAAGCAATAGTCTAGACCTAGTTCTCAGACATCTAGGTGCTAACCTAGAGGCTAGGTCAGATCTAGTCTCTAAACGACGACTAATCTAACCATAAAGATTATTAAGTTCAAGGTTCTTTAGTTTTGAGTTGCATAATGAGCAAATGTCAGGATTTGCTATTGTTCATGCTCTGATACGACCTGTGACGTCCCAGATTTTCTAAAACTTAATCTAATGTGTGACATCCAAATTGAAACCCTCACCTCAGCGAGAATCCCAATTTAAACATCCCACTCTAGGCTAAGAAGAAGAAAATCAGAGGAAGTCATTAGGAAACAATCAGTAGCACATGCACATGAACAATAATAAAACCATAAACAGATGTTCACTATTCAATATATAATTACAACATGAATTGTTACAACATTTAATATTACATATTGAACAACAAACTTATACATATACATGTACTACCACTAAACTACAGGATCTTAAGACAACAGGTCCACCTGTACATCAGCTCGCCACACAACTCTCAACTATCTTGGATCTTCAAGAGAATAACCACAACCTAAACAAAAGATTACATGTGGTACACATCAGAACAATATTCAAGAATATTGTACTGAGTATGCCTACGTGTCTTTTATATACCTCTCATCATATCATGGCAATAAGATAAAACTAATACTTGGCAGTTGTAAAGAAATATAAGAAAATCATATACTTGCACAAAGATGTTCGTTAACAAAAGAGAACACATATTTTAAGCACATTTCCATCATACATCTCATGCGTCTGCCACCAAGTGGCTTTGACATCTTCAGGCCTTATGATCTACCACCAAGTGGTTTGTGATCGTTATACAAAGATCATATGATCTACCACCAAGTGGTTTGTGATCATTATGCATGCGCTCTACCACCAAGTGGTTTATGAGATATATTATGTTTGCAGGTGTTCATAGACATAAATATGGAAATTCCAACAACATATCATACAAGACAATCATTTCAATCAATACCATATGCCAAGTATTTACTACCATATAACACAAGCATAATGCATAATAAGGCAAGCAAGAGGTAATGGCGTACCTTGATCAAGAGATAAACTTAATCATCACATATTTCGTAGTCATCTATATCCTTGTTAAACCTAATCAAGATAAGATCATACACTATCATTAGGTTCTCATCATCTTACATCTCATCTTAACCCTAATCGTGTTCATTAGGGTTTAGCTTATCTCATTAGGATATTCCTATCATTACTTGCATTATTGTCTTAGATTTATCTTACTGATGTCATATTCCAGATTATGGTTCATAATCTGAACATTAGGTTCCATATACTTTTTGTGCACATATTAACCCTAGTTTATATACATTATTCAAATTAGGGTTACAACCCATGTATTAAGGGTCAACTTCATATAACATGAATTTCGTTTATCATCCTAATCTCATATTCAAAACTAAAGTTCTTATACTGATATGAGCTTATTCTATAAATCGCATCAATTATTGATCATCTATGTATGTATTATATTTTATTTAGGTTTAGTAGCCCTAATTAGCCATATGGAGCAAATTATATGCTTTCGTACATCAACATGACCATATCTGACATCATATGCATTATAAACATGATTATAGACTTTCTGGCATTTTTCCATAATTTTATGTCATCATTTAATATTTATTACTCAAGAACTAAGCATTACACATATTACATGATGCCACTAAGATTAATGCTTCAAATTCCTGATATTATAGTTCTACTGTGTTCTACTCAATTTTCTGAGAAGTTTGGTACCTTATTTTTATTTTTGTGACAAATGTACTAATTACTATGAATTATCAAAGATTTGTAGATTTACTGAAATATTTACCTTTTGTGGCCACTTAGAAGCCACCACGGGTCCAGTGGGGGCGCGACTCCTTGCTTGGTCTGCTTGAGCCAGCTGATTTTGTGGTCTGAACCCGGTTTAACTTTTCTTTCTACCGTAGGTTCTTTCTTTCTCCTTCTCACGCGGTTTCCCTTTCTCACAAAACGCCGCCCGGCTTGAGCACAGCCGCGCTTGGACTCCATGGCGAGCAAGCAGGCAAGCGGCCTCCTCCTTGCCTGTACCATCCTCCGCAAGGGAGATCAGAGGCTCGCGATCACCTCCTCCTTCTACTTGGGTGTCCGGTTGTGCCTCCGGGGCTCTGCCACTCTCAGCTTCTCAGGTCATCCAGAGCTCAGCCTATTGAAGGCCCTCTCGTTCTCTCTTTCTTCTACTCCCGTGAACTCCAGGTTGGTTGACGTTTGCGTGTGTTATCCTCTGGATCATGCCGCCTCCATGGGGAAGGTTTGTGGTGTGCAATCGTCCCCAAGTACCTCCTTCTCATCTAAGCATTACGACATGTTCTTCCCTTCTGTGTCGCCTGGGCACTGGCTAACGACTCCTGCCGATTGAGCGCCTCTGCAAGGCTGGTCTCCCACCAGAGATTGACTACAAGATCCCCTCACCACAGTCTTCTTCTGCTCGCGCTTTAGGTAGATTCACCGGCACTGTTGCTGCCCTGGAGATCTGCTACCACGGGCTCCCTGTCGTCAGTGCTGTTGCGGTGGAGTAGAAGAGCCAACATGCCACTATTCCTCCTCACATCAATCTAAAGACTCTGGAAGCTCCCAGATTCCTCCACGAACTTGTTCCCCCTCTTGATTGCCTCTGAGAGCACCTCTTTCTATCCCAATCGGCTCCACAACCTTCTCCATTACCCCCACTTCATCTCCCATAGGGGTCGAAGCCGGGGGCCAGCTAGGTGGATCTCTGGGTTCATCCAACTATAGGGAGTAATTCCTCTCCATTCATTCTTCCTTAAATCCTCTAACATTGGTCTCCCAGCTCTCTCTTCTTCTCTCCAATCCACCTACAACTATCGAAGGAGAAACAACTACTAGGGGGTGGTCGTACACTCATTTCTCTCAACTAGATGACTCCAGTAAAGGGTCGATGGATAGGTTTTGGACTGCCTAATAAAGTCGTGAGGCCAACTGCCCACTTCATTTCCCCTCTAGGCCACGATCATCCACAACTGGCTATCCATGTTTCTGTTCCAGTTGCCCATGATGTCCTAACTATGTGATCTTGAAGACAAGATTCAGACTGTCCACTCTGACCCATCCAACGACCACTGAGATGCCACGATATGAATCGCTGGTTTATTCAAGTCTAGGGTGCGTGACACCCTGTCAAATCGGCAACTTAGGCTATATAATCCAGATTCTATTAATAACCTATATCAATATACACATTATTTCATTATTTTCAAACCCAAATAACTTCCTCCAGGAATATCAAATCCTCTTGAAATTTTAAACATAGATTTAATACTTCTCAAGCTACATTCTACTCAAATTGGGTGACAAAACTCAACTATTTGATCATCCGATTTGTTACTCCATAAAGGCATGAAATTAGGGATCTTAATCATAATATTAACCTCAATCAACCATCAAGCTTTACCAAAACACTTGGAATTCTCAACTAACTCAACACTTGAATGACTTCACTTGTGTCATTGGACATTTAGGATTCCAAAAGTCCACTCCATCACATCATACACACCTTAAAATATATTTCGTCCTCAAAATTAAGCCAGAAAACCCACTTTGTCACAATCACACTTTCATTTTATTTTTCAAGAAAAACACACACATACTATACTTTATAGTTTTTCTATTTGTGAATCATGTTAGCACAGACACAAGGAAGAAAAGGTGATTCATAAAGGGTTTATCTAAGGAGAAGATCAAAGTTGAAGAGAAGATTGCAAATCAATAGAAGAACTACAGGAAGGAGTCTAGAACGGCCGTGCTACACAACACAACCATGTGACTTGAAATTCAGAATGGTTGTGTTGCTTATCATGGTTGTAGTGGCCCTGTCCTACTCACTTAGTACTACATTGACTCCAGTGGTTGTCTACTGTGACTTCATGCCCTTTCCCCTACTATTCTAAACTTCAATTTCACACTGAGGACAACATGGTTTAAAAGTTTGGGGTGGTAGGGTGGTAAGCCCTTTGTTCATACATTCTTATCTATGTACCCGATGCTAAATTTTTGCAAGATGAGCAAATAGTTTGACCGACTTTCTTACTTGTCTATCCTGACCATGTGTGTCTTCCTACATCCATGCATAGCATGTAGTTACTTTCATTTTTTTGTAATATTTCAAAAATTTTCTTTTTTTCCATGCATTGCATATCATGTAGATTTTGGGTAATTTTTGCATGTTTTATCTAGATTTTCTTGTTTACTATTTTAAGTTCAATAATGTAAGTTTAGATGTGATTGAAGGAAATTTGGCACCATTTTGGCCAATTTTGCGCAAACTTTTATGTTCTTGCCTAAAAGCATGTTTTGACTTAATCTCCACTGTTTGAAATGAAATTTTTAATATCTTGACAAATGCATGTCATTTCTTAGAGTATATTGCTATATGGTCTTGATGGTTGACTTTTTACATGTGCACCACTTCTCTCAAGTTTGTGAATGTTTGGGTTGAATTGTGAATTGAGCAAGCTACAATTGCTTAGAGCCTTTGGAATCACTTGATATAAATGTGAATCTCATGTGGTTCGATCACGTGGTGTAATATCATTTGATGAAGTGTTGGATTAGTTTTCATCCAGGAAATCTTATGTTGAGGACTACACTAATAACCACTCTTTGACCTGACTCTTCTTTCACCATCTTCATACCTCTCCCCCTCATGAAAGGATGCCCTAGTGCTCATAATTAGCCTTGGCCACCTCTAAAAGTTTGGGGGTGGCCATACCTACATCTCCCTACTTCACTCCATCCACCATATGCCCTATCTACACCAAGGGCAAAGAAAAGAAAAGAAAAAGAAAGAAAAAATAAACTAAAAGGATGATCCTATTTAAGAGTATTCAAATAAAGAAAAGATGAGTTCTCTATGCATTAGCACTCCAAAAAATTTTCCACAACCCTTTCTTCTATGTTCATACCCATTCAGCTAGAAAACATCAAATCTAGCTCGCTTTACCCTTTTATACACACATGTGGGTCATTAGCTTTGGTTTGTGGCATAAGATTGAATTCATGAAAGTGAAAAACGCTCCTAGTCATCTTTGATTAACACCAACATGAAATTGTTTACCGGGAATGATATGAAGGACATATGCAAAGCTTGTGTATTCTATGCTTTATATTTGAAGTTTGTATGCTCAATGCTCATTTCATGATTGGTATATGAAAGGGGAGAGGAGAGAGGTGGAACACATGTGCGTAGTCACTTCCCAGACTACTTAGTCAATAATAATCTATTTCTATGCATTTGTCATTCTTGTTTATTGAAAGAAAATAGAAAAGAGAGATTAAGTTGGAGCATACTTGAGGACAAGATGTTTTAAGTTTGTGGTGGTGATGCAACCCTATTTAGGGCTCCATCTTGTGCCATTTTTTACTTTATTCACATCTAACAACCGACCAAAAAAAACATGGTAGAATGCAAGTTAAACCCCGCAATAAAGTATTACTATCAAATGCACTTTTGGACGTTCTTTGCATTATTTTCAAGTACTTTGACCATGCTTTGGATGGATGAGAGAGAAGGAAGGAGTTTGGGTTCCTCCGCTCCTAGAGAGGTCCAAAGAAGGCCCCAAACCTCCCTCAACCTACCCCTAATGGACAAGATTTGACATCAAGCAAAGAAGCCCAGTGATGATGAAGATTGAAGTTCATTTAGCCACTAAAGACCTTAGCACGGCCGTGGGCATCCACCACGATCATGTGAATTATTGTGAAGAATCAACAAGGAAGTCAGTATTTTTGCATCCAACACACTACCGTCATGGCCATCAGCACGGTCATGGCCCATTGAAGACATCATGGGTGTGACCATCAACATGGCTATGGCCAGCATAAGACATCATGGTCGTGGCCATCCATAAAGGCTATTGGAATTATGCACCATGTCCCCCAAGATCAATAGGGAAGTGGCCCATTTGATGCTTGGATGACTACAGTCATGGCCACTCCCCACACCCATGGCCCTTGAAGACCGCCTCGGCCATGGGACCCCTTACCAAGGATGACTATAGCCCCCCACTATGGTCGTGGCCATCGCATATACTTAGCCTTTCCACTCCCTTTGACACACTGGCTATGTTGACACTCCCACAATCGTTCCATGTTATCCCCACCATGGCCATGGCACATCAACACGGCCATGGCGACCAACTAACCCTACCCTTTTTCTAAACTACTTTTCCTATTATACCCCTACTTACCCTAGTGCTTTCCCACCATCTATATATACATGGGTGGTGGTTGGAGCACGAAGGTTACACCACTTAGCTACCATTACTCCTCTCTACCCGCTCCTTGAGTATTCATTGCATCCTACTTGCATTTATGCTCTCCACCCACCATTTCCACCTCATTTCCACCTTGGAAACCTAGATTTTTTGGCTTTCCACCATAGTCCCCCATATTCACATGCCCATCTACACTATTGGAGGAGAGAGGTAGTCCCCAAGCTTCTAGGAGGTGAAGAAGGAAGATCTACCTTGATATCCATGGAGTCCTATCCCCTTCTTCCCCTTTCTTTTGGTATTTCTTTGATTATGTCTAGCTGAGCCCCTAGTGGGGGGGGCTGTTTGGGGTACAAATGTGACTTTGATACAATGTTGGGAAAAATAACTTGTAATGAACATGATTTCTATCTTTGATGATTGCCTTTTAGTTCTATCTCATTTTCTATTTTCTCGCATGTGATTTGTGCTTTTAAAATGATTGCTTGCTTTGATATGTTTGATGACACTTAGCTTATAGGAGGAATTGGAGTGTATGTAGTAATCTTAGGAATGGCTTCTAGGTCCAATTAGTGGATCCCTAGATAGCCCCCTTTGTCCCTACATACATATCCCTCCTACAAGTGAGTGTGAGATCTAAGTGGCTAATGTAAGTGTGATTATTGCAATTGCCTAGGGCTTTCTAAAGGCTAGATGGCTAGTGGCACGTGGTGAAAAACCCTCATCTCTACTCCCATTTCTACCCTTGGCTCTCAAATTCCCTAATACCACTTACCCTAGAAACTTAGACTTGACATGTCCTACTGGAATTAAACCTAACCCTAGTTCTCCAACTAGTAGTATAGGGTACATTCTAATGGCACTTGCCTTGTTGTTTGTTTTGGTAATCTAGATTGAATTGTGATAATATCTTTCCATGATGACATCCCCCAACTAATATCAAAGAACATTCCCAAATAGCCCACCTACCTAATATCATTTCTTAAAACCCATTTGGCCTTCTTAGCTTATTCATGCTAATCTAGTTTTGTTGCTTTTGTTCACTCTAGTTAATTGCTTAGTCTTTCTCTTTGGGGCTAACTTAGGTTCTTGTTTTCTGTAGGGGTAGATTTAGTTCTTAGTTGCTGATTTCTCTACTAGTGTAGTGTAGTGTAGTTAACCTTTGCTCCTATCTCACTCGCTTCTTAATCTAGTTCCTTAGAATTTCCTGCTTAGGATAATTTACGGTTTGCGATAACTTAGATTTCATATTTCCTTGACTTGCTTATTCACTTAGTTTAACAATCAAACAACCCCTTTTAAGCCCTTCAACCCTAGTCTCTACATTAGGAACATAGCCAACGCTATCTAGCTCTAGTGCCCCCTTTGTCCCTAAGGATTGACCCCTATTCTTGCCTATCGCCTATACTACAATAGTACCCTATGCGCTTGCAGGTGACCTATTTAGTGGTGTAATCAAGTCTTGTTAGGGTTATTATAAATTTTGAGAGATCTCGTGTCTTCGAGTTTTGTGGAGTGCATCTAGTCACCTCTTGTTGGCTCATGTCTACACTTATGGCTTGGAAGCACCAACTTACCATATGATGGTTTCCATGTGTCACAATCATGGTGGGTCTGTCTGATACACTGTTTCCTAACATGTATCTATGTGCTTTCTTTGATATTGCCATATCATGACTTAGTGAGACTCCGTCATCAACCAACTAACACTCATGTCTTATGTGTTACTGATGTCTATCTATCTTCCACTGTAACAACCAACTAGGGACATAATGAGTATACGTATATGTACTCTTAACATCCATATGATCTCATTTCCACAAGGCTAATACTTGAAGACATATATCATTGAGTAATATTATTCTAAATATATAGTGTTTCCTCATTATCTCATAGCTGAATGAAACAAAATGATTTGGAGTCTTACCTTTATGAGTATTAATCAAATCCTTTATGGTATATGCCATGTCAATCATTACATGATTGTCTCTACGGCCATGCCTTACCAACACCAATAGCATAGTATAGAAACTTCATGAATATAGAACATAATTTACTAAGAGTTTGCCAAGAAGAAGATATGTATTGACACAAAAGTCTCTACTTTATGTAGTGATCTTTTGGAACCTAATCCAGTCTGTTATGTTGGGAAAGATGTTACAAATGAAGAAACTGAGATTCATGCTACATCCCTAAAATTAAAGGCAAGGATTTAAGGTTATAGTTTCTCCCATGGCCCCACAACAATCACATCCTCCTATCTTAGTAAACCACAACACCTACCATGTATTTTTTGAACTACACCTTCCCATAAGTCAAAGGAAATGTATCAGTTTTGAGTATATTTCTTTTCTACTACTAATCTTGGTGTTGGCTTTACATGCTTTACTAATATTATCTATATTACCTCTATAACAAATACTGTCATTTAGGTATTAAATCATCCTAAATGGAGTCAAGCTTCAAAATTGAGATGGATTCTCTTTGTGATCGATAGTCACATGATCTTTATGATCATCCTCAATATTTCTCTACATTTGGATTTTGTTGGATATTTACTATTAAATTATAGCATGATCTTACGATTCAATGACTAAAAGAATGCCTAGTTGTGAAGGGTTATACTCAGACCTATGAGGTGGACTATTTTGAAACCTTTTCCCCTATTGCTAGGCTTAGTTTTATTTTTGTACTTATTTCTTTTGTTATGAATAATGATTTTCCTATTTTTAAACTTGATGTTAAAAATGCTTTTTATATGGAGACTTACATGAGGATGTCTATATGCAATGACCATATAGGTTTGTTTCTCAGGGGGATATTTTTAAATTCAGCAGACTCCAAAAAAAGATTAATGGCCTAAAACAAAGCCCACAAGCATGGTTGGACAAATTAAGTCAGGTTCTCCTTAAATGTCATTTTGAATGCTCACAATTTAATCACTTTATTTTCACAATAAAAATTCTTATGGGCTTGTTATTATTATGGTGTACGTGGATGACATAATTCTATCTCACAAAAATAAATGAGTTATACAAGATACTAAAAGACATCTTGAACAAAATTTTGTTCAAAAGGATCTAAGAAAAATTAGATAATTATTTGGGATTGAAGTTTCCTTATCTTCTTCAGGCATTTATCTTTCACAATGCAAATATGTTTTGATCTTCTCAAAGAAACAAGCATGATTGGAACTATACCTACTAGCACCACTCTATATCCCAATACAAATTGGGATGATGAGTCTTCTCCATCTTATCCTGATGACCAATATGGAATGTTGGTAAGCTTATCTATCTTACTATCACTTGAGCTGACATAACTTGTACTATTATACTTATCAGTAGGTATTTGTATAAACATTGACAATGTCGCTACAATGTTTTCTGCACCATTCTTAAATATCTAAATAATTCTCCATGAAAAGGATTTTTATATCGGCGGCATGGGCACTGTAAACTAAATGGTTATTCTGACTCTGACTACACTGGTAGTAGATGTGATAGAAAATCCATCTCTAGCTATTGTACTCTTTTGGAGGCATTCTAGTCACATGGCATTGTGAGAAATAGATTATGGTTTCTCGATGTAGCACTAAAGTGGAGTATAGGGACATGGCTCATACTACTTGTACACTAATGTGGGTCCAAGAGCTCCTCAAGGAATTTGATATATGTGTTTCAGATCCTATTCCTATGTAATTTGATAATAAGGCCTCTAATTTTTTTCCATCAATCCTACTTTTCATGAGCACACCAAGCATATATAAGTGAATTTCCACTTTGTCTGTGAATATATTATGTCATGTCACATTTCCACCACTTACATTAAAAAAAGATCAAATTGCTGATTTCTTCACCAAGCTACTTCCAAAACTTCATTTTACTACTCTAGTGGACCAACTGGGTATGTTTGGTATCTATACTCCAGATGAGGGGGGGGTACTGATACATATGTTTTATACTTTGTATTTAGTTTATGTTGTAGACTTGTTTTGTCTTTAGCCTATTCTCTTATCCCATATCTACTAATTCTTTTTTCTATTTGCCCTCTTCTCCTATAAAATAGTCTCTTATAATAGCTTTATACACATTAAATAAATATCGTTTTCTTCTATAGTTATCACTAGAAAAAGAAGCATTTATATCCATTTGATGAAGATTTGAATGACAATCAGCCACCAAAGGCTTTTCAAATTTTAAATCTATGTAGGAAATAAGGAAATGCTTTTTATAATCAATATCATCTTTTTGAGTGAAATATTAGGTGGGAAGTATCATCCATCAATTTTACTCCTCACTCATGACATTAAACAATTCATCTGAATGTTACTTTTGATGACTTGTTGAAATGATATGCGATCCTCACTAGTCCATATGTCACATTAAGTAGACTAGATAATTGTAAATAATTGGAAGTTCAACTTTTTTGCTCTTTTGTGACTCATCTACCATTTGTCCATTTGTGAGTTGGTCATCCTTGGAGGTCTAACATCATAAAGTTAATTTTTCTTCCAATGATGTGAGATTGTGATGTAATTGTAAAGAGTGAGACCCAAAAGGGGATCCACTCAAATGATATAATACAAGAGCCATGTAATAATAAAGCAGCGGAAACAAAAACTATTACAAAGTTACTTCATGATTCATTCATATAATTTTCCTCACCATAAAAGGTGATTTTACAAAAACTTGTACTAAGTACAACTAAAGCCGGTAGCAGAGGATAACCCAGCCATTCCAAGCTATCCTTAAGTCCATGTCATGTGGGTGATCTTTTTGAGCTCTTGTCTTCCAATGTACCTAAACCTGGGTGGAAAGGAACATCACCCAGAACATAGGAAACAATAAAGAGGTCAACAAAGGCTGAGTATGTACATATATAAAACATTCTGGGCATTATATAGGGTTACAAGTACAAAAGAGATGTTCCCACAAGAAAAGGGGGCTATTTGCAATTAGGTATGTTCAAGAGAAAAGTAACAAAAGAAATGAGGCATTTAAAATTCAGATTATAAGCATGATAATAAAAGTGTGTCTTTCCATAACAGTCATCCACAAATTCATATTAAAACAACAAATATTTGCATGCATAACAATGTAGACTAAATATACCTTAAACAGGGCCATAACACCATAGGATCATGGCCTAAAAGTAAACAAGGGTGGAAATGCACACCCCGGGCGGAATACACACACCCTATAAAAGTATGGTTGTACATAAGTACCACTATTCTAGATAATCTAGTCAAACACGCAACATGCTATAATAGAGTGGCAAGACTATCATTTTAGTCTATATCAACAAAAGACAACAAGGCAGGAGGGGCCTAAAGACCCATATGACATGTCAAATTAATAATTACAACAGTAAAAGAGATTTATATCAGGAATTAGAAATGTCCATGAAAATTAGATTTCCAAGAGAAATAATATTTCAAGAGATGCCTCATTAAACGAAATCAGGTTTTAGTCAAATAATGCCCAAAATAAAATAGAGGATGTACATACCTTGTCTTACAGACTGATGGTTAACTCGACAATTATGCTTGGTCCCCAAAGTCAAATACTCATCCTAGGAACATATGATATGTTAGTCAAACCAAAATTGGTATATGCATATTTTCCTATTATAGATTTTCATATTGTTCTTATATTAGTTTGGATCATGTAATGATATATCATAGCTCTTAATCCTATAAAGTAGTCATAAGGTTCATTACATATACATCTTAGTTCTTATACCCATCTTGAGATACATAACCCTATGATGTCTAGGTTACATATATGTGCGGATAATAATACATATTCCGTAAATTTAGGTCTTGCAATCTTCCTCTTTCACTATATGTAGCATATAGTTCAAGTATAGTCAACTAGGATTACATGCATATCCACATCATAATCCTTTAAGTATAGCCTTCCCTTATAATTTTTGTTCAAGCAGATTATGAATATGCATGGATTTAAGTTACTCATTAATTACCATGTATTTTATCAAAAATATACTCGATATTTATATCTAGGGTTTAGGGCCCTAACGTCTTTGGTAGTAATAGTTTCTCATCAACAATCAACTAATGATACATGTAATGTGGGTTGCAAAAGGTGAGCCAGTTAATTACATATATGTGGTAGGTTTCACTGTATTATCATATATAACATTACATTTTACATTGATAACTAATTATGTACATCATTTATAATAAACTAGTAGGATTGCTAACTTGTTTCATACCAGACTAATTACCCTACTGCATACACATATATACAATTAATAACAAAAGGTAAGGTTACTTATGTAAACCATGTGACTGAGACATTCTGATTATTATTGCTGCTATTCTCTAATGCAATAGATGTTATCTGGACTAGTATCTTCAATTGTCTTGCTAGAGTCGTAACGAAAACTGAAGAGGATGCTTACCGAATCATTGATGAAGACTCATGATCTGTAAAGTAGTATTTGACTTCCTCATCATTTCCTATGGATGCTGGTGGACCTTTGGTGACTGATTAGGGATTGAGGTCAGCTTAGGCCACGTCTGGGCATGAGGTTGAGGCTGGTAGAGTCGTGCACGGGCAGAGGTAGAGTCCGGGTGTAGGGTGATGGAAAAGAGGAAGGAAGTGCCACCACTGTGGTTCCTCCATAGACTCTATCCCTAGTGGCTGCTAGCGGCACCGCCTGGCAATTCTGGTTCATCCTGGTGCTGCGTTTCCGTCAAGGGCTAGGTGAAATTGAAGATAGGGTGCTAGGGTTCTGTGTGCTACTGGAAGAGAGAGGAAGGGAAGAGAGGAAGAGGGATAGTAGAGAGGATGCGAGGAAGTAGGAGAGAAGAATAAGGGAAGGCAGAGAAGAAGAATGGGCATGTGGCCGTTTGCGATCCGCACGAGAGGGAGGCATTGATCGCGTCAAAGGGAGGGGGAAGGTATGCATTACATGGACAAAGGAAGATGGTGGCATATTAATATAATTATAATTAATACAAGGGTGTATACTAAGTTAGGAATTCAAACTAGTAAATGGTTGGGCAATTGAAGTCCGATTGATACCAAAATTGATAAGTAGACCAATTAACATGTAAGAAATCCAATGGTGCCATCAATTTAACATTTTGGAGATGTTTAACAGTAGATTTCATTACTTGTACACCATACATACATTTAATGTATTTACTAATTTGAATACTTATTACACATTAATTTGATTCATTTCATCTTATACTCCTAAGAATATATTAGTGTGTCAAATTAGAGTCAAGCATGGTATTTGGTATATTTGTTCCTTAAGTCTTGTTATTGAGTGTATTATGGTTATTTTATCATATATAAAGGGTATTAATGAATTTATGACAATGATTGGCTCCTATTATTTCTAATGCATTATGAACTAGGTAGATCAAGTATTCATTGTAAATATAGTCGATTAGGGCCTAGAAAAGGGAGGCTACAACTATGTGTCTAGATTTTAGTATGTTACAGTAATAAGAAGGGCAATAATTTTAACAAGAAACATTACGTGCGTTAGTTTAAAAGTGAACCGCTAAAATGTCTTATTTTTACATGTATTCACTACAATTATTTCTATTTTCCTCAATAATAAAGCATTACTAGACTCAACTTTGTGTCTATAATGGTTTGCATGATATATATGTTCTGTTTTAACTTTTTAGGGAAGACAATGAAGTAACCATTGGCGGTCCTTGCATCTAGTTGCCTTTCATGTGCAATATATACCATTACTTCCACTATCCATCCCCACATGAAGATTATGAATTCTAGGAACTACCCTCTTTGAACCATATATGAAAAATATGCAATAGTTTTTAATTCCTATGCCCATTATGATTTTGCTACATAACTTCAAACTGACATATTCCTAATCATTTATATGAGAGTTTGGATTTTCCTTTTTACTATGCCCTTATATTTAAGGAGTCTTGCAAATGGATAAGGACATTGTCCATTTTATCAAATTCCCAAAAATGTAGATCCAACAATCTATATTTCTATATTTTGGTTATCTTTCTACAATATTAAATGACATTGTAGGACTTCAATTGAATATTATTATAAACATTTACATAAATGTCACACGAGAATTCATTATAAATATTTGAAATATTTATCCCTACACAATAATTGAACATTATAAAGGCCACATTTGTTAGTATGTACATACTTAAGTGATTGGTGTTATTGCTAGATAGTTCTTCAACTGCATGCTTTTTTTACTTGACTTTAGTGAAATCTAAACATACATTCTTTTTACTTTAATCCAATTGAGGTAGTACTCCAACATTACTTATACTCAATATTATTTTCTTGTAAATATATCCTAAACTTTGATGCAACAAAGAAGTACAACTTTCATCGTACTATGTTCCTTTATTGTGCTCAACTTGAAATAGGGAATAAACATTATACATAAACATACTTGAAAGGATAAAGACCATTGTTTTAGGTACCAATTCCATTATAGTACTATTATTTTTTCATAAAAAGGTTTGCATTTCCAATTATAGAATTAATTTTACATCATCCCCCTTTCCAATACATAGTAAACATACTATACAATTTGGGGCATATTGAAAAGGTTCAACATTTAAGTGACATACTATGTCCAAGATCGTATGTACATCCATTTTCTTTCAAATTTTTTTCATTTCACTCCCCATATACATGAAATATTTTATTTAATTTATGTGAAGGATTAGAAGGGATCCCTTTCTTTTCTAAACAAGGATTTCTTTTTATACAATCTTGTTTAAGATGACAATGTGACATGCAGAATAATTGTTTTTGTTCATTACATAGTTTTCCTTCATTAACCATTATTGAAAATTTATCATTCATCTACTACCTTGTTTCCTCTTACTAATACCACATCCAATATGAATTAAGAGATCAAATCTTGTTCCTAGATTATTGTTATGAATGACATATGTGTTTTACTATGAAGGCAATATGATGGTAAATATACATGCAAACCTTTTATACAATGGTGTAACTAGAGGAGACATAATAAATAATGGAGTAATAGAAAGAGCCTCTGATACAAGGGGATAATACCAAGAGGCATAATACATAATGGTGTAATACCAAGAGGCATAATACTAAAAGGTGTAACATGAATATTCATAATATGAAGAGGAAAAATACAACTCTAGCACCCCTTCAAACTCATGGTGGAACCAAAACTCCAAGTTTGGAGATATAGAAGATGTCTTGAGCTTGAGTTTGTACCTTAGGGAAGAAGCCAACCAACTAAAGCTCTGATGACACATACTGAAGAGCAATAACCTGATCTTGCACCTATGAACACATGTAAAAAGTGTCAACAACAATATACTTGGTGGTATCATGCTTCACCAGATCTCCAGCAATACTAATAGAGCCTATACTGTTCGAAAAAAGAGGTGCAATATCTAAAAAAACAAAAATCCTCAAGTAACCACCATAGCCAAGTGACCTCTGTTGTTGACAAAGACATAGCTCACAATTCAGCCTTTGCACTCTAATTAGAAACTGTTGTATGCTTATTAGTCATCCAAGCAATGAGAGAACCACCCATAAAACACCATATGCAAAAAGAGATCGACGTTTAGAGGGATCATTAGCCTACATCGCATCAGAGTAGGCCTTGAGCTGAAAAATAGATGAAACATGGGAAATAAGCATGGTGAATGATATTTCCCATGGATATAGGGTAGAACAAAAAGAAGGTGACTTCAGTGGAGCTGAGTGGGAGAAAAAATGAACTGACTTAGGATATGCACTGGATAAGTAATGTCAAAACAAGTGACACCGAGATGGACTAGATTCCCAACAAAATGACAATAGTGAGTGGGATTTTTTAGAGGCTCACCAACAATGGGTCGAAGGTGGATATGAAGCTCTATAAGAGTCTTGGAAGTGCACTGATCAATGAGAGCTGTACTAACAAAAATTGAGAAGAGATCACACCATGCTCGAGGGACTTGCTTAAGGCCATGAAGAGTGTGACAAAGCCAACAAACCATGCATGTAAGAAAAAAAATATCCCAGTGGTGATTGCATGTAAACATCCTCAAGAAACTCACCATTAAGAAAGACATTATTGACATCAAGCTAAGAGATATATCACTCTCCAACAGAAGCCAAAACAAAAAGTGTTCGAAAGTGGTCGTGTGAGCCAAAGTGAAAAAGTCTCATTATCGTCCTGGCCATGCTTCTACTAAAAACCACGAGCCATAGGGTGAGCTTTATAGAGCTCAAGAGTACCATCAGAATGAGTGTTAACCTTATAGACCCACTTGTAAATAATAGTACAAATATGCACAAGAGTAGGAACAATGTCCCAAATGCAAGTACACTCAAGGGAAGAAATCTCCTCTACCATCGCATGTTGCCACTCCCAAAGAATGATGGCATCTATATTAGAAGTGAGTTTCATAAGGGCAGAAACATCAAGTATATAACGAGCAAGAAGCTGAAGGGACCAATGATTAGGAAGATCATATTGAGAAGAAGACACTAAAGAAGAAGGTTCCTAGAACAAGATGGTGTTGGAGAGGCAAGTGGTATATGTGGTGATAGAGTTAATGAAGCTAACAAATGAAAATTTGATGGTATCTCTAGTGCTAAAGGTGGTGGTAGATATGAGTGAAAAAGGGTGAGGCAGTGGTGGTGTTTATAATGTAGGAGGTGGAGGCAGTGGTGGAAGGTGTATAGCAAAGATATGTGTATTAGGAAAAATCAGGATAGATAGTGGCTTGATAAGAGAAGTTTAAGTAGATATCGAAGAAGCACTGGAGTAGAAAGGATGAGACTCATCAAAAGTAACATCTCAAGAAATATGTATTCATCGAAGAGTTGAATACCAACAACTATATACCTTATGCTCAACACTATAACCTATAAAAATGCACTCAACCAGATGAGCTGTCAGTTTGGTGTGCTCACCAGGTGTCAATAAGACATATTACAATCCCTTAGAGAGGTACAAAGATGAATAATTAGGAGGGGTATGAAAAAGGTGCTCGAATGGGATCCCACCCTGAAGAGAAATGGAAGGCTATAGATTGATGAGATAGGTGGATGTAGAAATAGACTCATCCCAAAATTAATGTGGGATAACATTAGCAAGAATAAGAGAACGAGTAGTCCCAAGTAGATGAAGATGCTTGTTCTCATCCAAACCATTCTAAGAATATTCACTAGGAAAAGATAACTGAGAAAGAGTATCCCACTTAATAGGAAAAATACATAGGTGTTTTGACAAACACTTCCAACATAATCAACATGAAAAACATGATAGGACAATCAAGCACAGTGTGGATCATGGTCACAAATTTATTATGGATGTGTAAAACCTCACTATGGGAGGACACAAAATATATCCTTGTGTGGTGGGAATAATCATCCATAAAAATTATATACTAGTAGTGACCCCCTTTTGAAACAAAAGGAGTTTAACCAAGCATCGTAACACTCATTCAATGGTAGGATAGAGAAATTGTAGCTGCTTGCCAAGATTACAATCAATATAGTCTAAAGACACATCACCACACACAACCTGATAAACCACAATGAACTAAAGATGACAAATGTGACTCACAAAGATGATAAAAATGGTAACACCACTAAGAAAAAGGCAATTTGAACAATACAATGAATGCAGATGTGGCGGTGGTGACAAAGATATTGGAAGGTGCAATGGAAGTAAGGTGAAGCCAATCAATACCCAAAGATGTTGTTAATCATGACGATAGGGTCCATGCCAACTAGAGTGCCCATGTGGTGGTTCTAAACACAACACGAGTTAGAATCTAAGATAATACAAAATCCATGATCAGTGAGTTGACCAATGAGCATGAGCTACCTGGAAATTTTGGAAAAGTAAAGATAATAGAAATATGAAAAGAGGATTAATATAGAGTTCCTAGTCCTATGATAGAAAGATAGCTACCATATGTTGTGTGAATAGTGATAGTAGCAACTAGGGCACTAAGAGATGTAAGATTGGCAGAATCAGGTGCATATGAAAAGAAGCACCAGAGTTGAGGATCCATGGTGACATATCTAAAGGTGAAGGAGTGGGAGGTGGTTTTGCATTGCCATAAGACCGAGAAAGAGACCCAAATAACCCAATGGTCGAGAAGAAACAATGCAAAATAGCAGCATGAGAATCTCTTACTAAGTATCCAATCCTGCTAAGACCTTCTAAGACAAAGAGCTAGAAGAAGAGCCTCAATTGCTACCCGTTAAAGAGAAATAATGAGAAATTCCTTTCTTCCTCTTCCAATAGTATCCATACACATGTCCATCATTATCGTAGTACCCGCAATGAGGGCCTACACCCTCTCCACCCTAAGAAACTGACATAGAAGAAGGCAACAATGGTGGAGTGGTAGAAGGAGGCTTAGAGCATGTAGAAGATGAAGAACAAACAACAAAAACTAAAGAGGGATGCGAAAACATACCATCACCATGAAGTCAAATCTCCTCACTAGGAACAACACCACATACCTCCAAAAATGACACACAAGGGTGGAGAGAAAGAAATTGAGCATGATTCTTGTTAAACTCAACCCTAAGATGTATTAGAAAGTCATAAATGTCATAAAGCTCCAAGCTTGAACACTAACATTGACAATAATGGCAAGCACTGCAAACCTCTATTTCCAAAGAGTCAACCTGATGACATACCTTGGATAACTGAGAATAGAGAGTCAAGATGATGACATACCTTGGACAACTGAGAATAGAACTTGTAAACTCTAAGATCACCCTATAGGAGAGTCTTCTCATAATGCACAACAACAAGGCATATAGAATCAAAATAGCCTCCTGGAGGCTTTGAGTATGTATCCACAATAGGTGAGCTTGATGCCAACCCAAGAATATTAGACAAAAGACATGGATCCTTACTATAAACTGGTATAGCAAAGGCATGCACATTCTCATCAACTCAGAACTTCTAGGCCTTGCACTATAACTCCAAGCAATTTTTAGCACCAACAAAATCATCACATGCGTACTTGTTTCCAGCATTGATGGCTTCTAGCACAACCTAAAGTGGAATAGGGTGACTAGGATGAGGAGGACTGGGAAGCTCTCTAGTAAGAAAATCTCAAAGACACGGACCACACATGTGGAGGTGCATAAGTTGGACCCAGTTTCAATAATTAAGCCCATTGAATTATTATTAGCAAATGGGAAATGGACACACTACCTAGAAAATTCCTAAAGGGAGTGACATGGGCAACCAATGATAGAAAAGTAGGTTAATGTGGGAGGATTCCACCAAGAAAACAAAGGGCTCAATCCATACATCAAAAGACTATTGGATCAAAGGTCTCTAGAGGGGGTGAATAGAGCTAAAAACACTTACAAAATATCGTTAGACCTTCAAGTTACTTCAGCCAGGCATAAATGCAAATAGTGAATTTGATGGAGATCCAAACATGCATAGAAAGGATGAGAGAGATTGAAACAAACACTATGAGAGAGTTAGTCCACCACCTAGAGAGGTCAAGCTCTAGGATTTGGAAACCTATGTATACTTATACTCCATTATAAGACATCCTTTATTGGGACAAAGACACCCAACTTTCCTTTGAGGTCAAGGGAGACAAAAACCTTACAACCAAGGACTTATCTATCTGGATGAGATAGAGTCTTCTACCCTATAAGGTCTTACACATTGTTGCAAGCAGCTGAACACCTTCTCCATGGAAATCCCCTTCTTGAAACAAGTCTTTTGCTTTAAAAAATTTACCCAATCTATTCCTAGATCTTCACCCTTGTCCTCCTCTTTCACTCAGAGATGCTTTTTGCACCTTCTTCTACACCTTGAAGAAGCTTGCACGTTCTCCTTCACATGGACAAGCTTTCAACAACATGATCTTGAAGAAAGGGGTTGGGGAAGGGAGCTTCTAGATCTTTACAAGTAAATAATGAAGTATCTCTCTCAAACAGATCCTATCTCACTCATATGGACATTTTGATTTGCAGATAAGAGAGAGAAATGGGCTCAAGTGGACTTGATGCACTCAACTATAGCTATGATCTTGAATAGACTGAAGGATCAATCTTGGAATAAACTCCTAGAGGACCTTTTTATAGTTGGGGGAGTCCACTAGAGGGTAGGAGCACTAAGGAATGATATCTAGCTGATTTGAGGGTTGCAACAACTATAATTTTGATTTTATGCGACACTCTAATGACTAGAATCATTTTTTCTACATTTCCCATACAGTGTAGTTGGTCAAGTTTTAATAAAGTTAACTTGACCGATCTCACTATGTGACAAAGCTAATTTAAAACATCTATTGAGTTTATCCTAGATAAAACTCGGCCGATCGCTTGAAATCAATTTTGCTCAGTGCAGGGTTCAATCGAGTTCTATGAGTGTACAATTTGATCGAACACGGATTTTCTCAAAATCCATTAAGGGGATCAGTCAAGTTTTTCACAGGGGAAACTTGAATGAAAAAGTTCTTGTAATAAAACTTTGAAAATGTCATTAAAGTGATTAAATGTTCGAATTTAGCGCTTCTAATTTTTTTCTCATCTTAGTTACAAATCATTCCATCAATACAAATGATTACAACAATCATCCTAAGGGTTTTAGAGTGTTTTCTAGAAAAGTGAATTTTCATTTCTTTGACTTGAACTCAAATCAAGCTAGGGATTGATGAATTTGATCCTTTTCATGTACCTAATGCCTGAAATCAATCTCAAACAAACATATTAGATACATTTGAATGAAATGGTTAAGTCATTATAAAAATATGGACAATGTGTAACTCTCAGGTCAACATTCTCTCCCTTTTTGACAATGGAAAACAATTCCTCCACATATTAAAAAGGATCTAAAATTTAAACCTTTACCTTTGAGAAAGGATGTGAAAGTTAAACCTTTACCTTGTGAATTGCAAGGGGATACAAGAATAAACAATGTTAATTGCTCCCCCTTAATTCTTGCTTACCTATGCATGCATGGTTAGTCTTTCCACAAATAACCATAGCTCACACACACACACACAGAGACACACACATATATATATATATATATATATATATATATAATATATATATATATATATATATATATATATATATATATATATATATATATATATATATATATATATATATATATATATATATGGGCGTTCATTCGTTGCCCGTGCGGGTAACTTAGATTTTCACTACCCTGCAGGAAAAAAAGTAACTCTCCTAGCCAAAAAAGTAAGTCTGCTGTCAAAAAAGTAACTATGGTGGCCAAAAAAGTAACTCTGCTGGCCAAAAAAGTAACTCTGTACAAAATATACAGCAGATATATATAAGGACGGGTTTTTTTATTTTGGAGGGGCAAATGATATTATTTTTGGCCAAAATTTTTTGGAGAGCTGGACAAAATAGTCCTCTACAATTGCGAATTTTTTTTTTGAAAAAAAGTGATGGGAAGGGTGGGCGGGTAGCTACCCGCGCGGGCAATAGAGATGGGCCCTATATATATATATATATATATATATATATATATATATATATATATATATATATATATATATATATATGGTTATTTTTTTATTTCTCGCGCGGGTACTGTAGTGGGGCTACCCGTCTCTTTGACGTGGTGGCATTTTACGTAAATACGACCAATTTCTGTACGCATCAGCCGCCGACCCCGCCGTTGTGGCATCCTCCTTGTCGAGCATTGCGATGGTCAGGTCTGTCAACACTCTATACGCGTGTCTTAACTGGCCGTCTCTGAGCAACGTAGCACCGACACCGGAAGAGCTGGTAGACATCTGTTGAGTTCAATAATACCAGTGTACCTCCCGAATCTATCTTTGGAATCTGCAGTCCTGGCTCCGTCTATCTCCGACCTCCACCTATCTCTGACTCGATAATCTCTCTAATAAGAAGGGTTCTAAACCCCAACAGGTCACTTACGGTCTTCATCACAAATCCATCTTCCACACCGTTCCAATCTATGACTATCCTTGGAGGTAATCACATTCATTGAACATCTGGTAGTGTGGCTGTGGTCTAGTGTGACAAGGTGCTTGAGTTTTTGGATGTATCCGGCAATCGACTAGTAGGCTCCATCACGAAATGCCTTATTGGAAGGATAGGGGTAAAAGTATTCGAAGCCGGAAACTGCCTTGCTCCGCCAACAGCTCACCGGCAATGCAACCCACATTGAAGAAGTAGGTGTGTTTTTGAATTATGGTTTACAAACTGAATACCAAATTCTGTGTTGAGAAGTTGATTATCTGCTATGTATAATCCCTTCTATTTCCCTTCTTTTTGTGCTATATGTTTTTCGTGCTGTATTAGTCACTTTTATATTTATATAGTTACTGTTTTGTTTACAGAGTTACTTTTAGATCTCTGCAATGGATTCTAGTCTTGATACTGATGCTGCTAATGCTATTATTGACATTGACGATGATAATGTTCATTCTTCTTCATCTGTTGTTGTTGATACTGTGTCCTCAGTTGATGTCCCTAGAGTTGGATTACAATTTGGAAGTTTAGATGATGCCATATCGTTTTACTATAGGTATGCTGGTTTGATTGGGTTTAATGTTAGGAAAGATGATAATCGTTATGAACGAGGTACTAAGATCTTACTTGCTAAAGATTTGGTATGTGATAAGCAAGGTCAGAGTAGTTGTTCTAAGAGATCCAAAGGTCTTCTTAGTCCTGTTTGTGACAATATTGGTGAGTTGCATGAGAATTTATCTAAGAAGCACAAGCGTTATGTGAAAAGGTGTGGTTGTAAAGCAATGATCCGATTTACATTAGATAAGTCTTTATCTGTATGGTTTGCTACTACTTTTGTTGATGAACACAATCATGATCTTGTCGATGATTCTCACTTGCGGTACTTGAAGTGTAATTCATCTCTTGACCAAACTCAAAAAGAGATGCTTTCTTCTATGAGTCAAGAAAATATACCTGTCTCCAGACAACTTGCATTGATAGCAACAGAGTCTGGTGGTTATGAAAACTTGACATTTACAAGTAGACAAGTTCATGGACATCTCAGTAGCAAGAGGAAGGAGTCATCTTTATATGATGTGGACATGGTTTTGGATCGTTTTGCAATCTTGAAGGTTTTAGATTCTAAATTCTTTTACTCTTATCAAAATGATTCTAATGGTTGCTTGACACATTTGTTTTGGTCTGATCCGGTTTCTATTGGTGACTGTGCATTATTTGGAGTTGCTATTGTATTTGACACCACTTACCGTACCAACAAGTATTCCATGGTTTTTGGAATGTTTGGTGGTGTGGATCACCATCACAAGACGGTGTTGTTTGCTTCAGCTCTGTTGGTTGATGAGCAGTATGACTCTTTTCTTTGGGTTTTCAAGCAATACTTACTTTGTTTTGGCAAAGATCCAGTTTCCATTATAACTGACCAAGACCCAGCTATGAATGTTGCTATCATTACTGTTTTTCCAAACTGTAAGCATCGTTTCTGCAGGTGGCACATCCTACAAAAGCTTCTGTGATGGAGTGGACTTTTAGAACCTTAAATATCCAATGACACAAGTGAAGTCACACATGTTGAGTTGTTTTGAAAATCCCAAATGTTTTAATAAGTTTGGAGTGTTGTTGAGGTTTATACAATGTTTTGGATCCATAATTTTATGCCTTCTTGAGGAATTTAATTGAATGATCATATAGTTTCTTTTTATCACCAAATTTATGTACAATGTAGCTCGAGAGGTAGTAAAGGTGAGATTAAAATTTGGTGTCAATTGGAGCATCCTAGAGAGAGATATTTAGGTATGGAATTGGTGAAATAATGTGCATATTTGAGGTTAATAGGCTTAAGTTTAATAGATTGAGCCTGAACTAGGCTGTGTCGCGCCCCCTTTGGACAAGGGCAGTTTTTGCAGACAAATCGCGACCATGCTTGGCTAATCCAATGGCTGGGGTTGTTGACTTGAGTTAGCGTCGGATTCAATTCTTTGTGGAGAGACTCTGGCCCTTGGATGGTGATCAAACGATAAGGAGTTCTCCTCCTACCTCCAGTCGTAATGGGGAACGTGGGGGAGAAGACAGGGCCGAAAACCCTTCCACCACGTCACTGATCGTGGGTACGAATGTGAATGCCAACCGATCAGGTGATCTCGCCACACTGCAAGGAGCAGGATGACCCCTTACTTGAGGGTAGTGGCTGAGAGACGAGGGAGATCAGACTCCCACTCCCTACCTCGTCTCCATTACTTCTCATAGCTGAAGGTTGGAGAGCAGGTGGTCGAAGAAGGAAGAAGTGGAGCTAGAGGGGTGTCCGAAAGAGGATTAGAAGGGGGAAATGAAGGACGAAGGTCTGAGGAGAAGTTTCCTCATGGAAAGAGGACCTCGGTGATAGCTGTACCAGGCGCCGAGCTCACCCACACCAAGGAAGAAGATGAAGTCGGCGGCGCCTATGGAGTGCAGACCGCCATGGATCAAGGTCGTGGATGAGTTCGTAGTAGCCTTGGGAAGCTTTCCGAAGCTTCAGAATGACACAAGGAGGAGCAGAGGCATTTTGCCCCTTTGCTCCGCTGTAGCCAAGGAAGGCGGCGGCGCTCCCATCTCGTCGGAGAACTAGAAGCCGTGGGGCACTACCAAGTGGCCGCGGAGGGAGGTGGATGGACGCTGATCGTTATGGAGGCATGAAGCATCGACGAGGAACACCTCAACCCGAGCCCTTGCTCACCGGAGAGGCTGCCTCGCGGCAGCACTCTGTTCCTGGATCGCACGAGGAAGAGAAGAGCGGGGCTGAACCCCAGTCCAATCGCCCAAACTCAGTCATGAACCGGGTCCAGGTGACTGTGAACCACCGGCCCAACCAAGGAAAGGAGCCGCGCCATTCAGTGGACACGTGGTGAGGTCCTATTCGTCCAAAAAGGTAAAATGCTTAGTTTTTCAATAATACATAGAAATTGCCTCGATTATCAGAAAATGACATATAATATACCAAAATGTTTAGAAAAATGCGTAGAACAATCTAAAACTATAATATCAGACTTTTGATGGTTAAATATCAGTGATATCTTGTTAGTGGTGAAATGCCCTTATAATGGATAATAAATATCAAATGATGTTCTAAAATTGTGGAAAAATGCCAATAAGCTTATAATAATGTTTATAGTGCACCTGAGGTCAGGATGATCATGATGATGTACGAAATCATGTAATTTGATTAATATAGCTAATTAGGGCTAATAACCCTATATTAAATGTAGTAAATACATTAATGCTCAATAAATGATGAAATTTACAGAATAAGTTCATATTAGTAATTGGAAGATAATATGTAGATCTGAGATCAGTTTTGTACATGAAATTCATGTTATATGAAGATGACCCGTAATATATGGTTTAAAACCCTAATCTAGGTTAATGATGTAACCTAGGGTTAATTAATGTGCACAAAAATATATGGAACCTAATGTTCAGATGATGAACCTGGATAAGGAGATATAATCTGGAATATGACATCAATATGATAATTCTAAGACAAGAAAGCAAGTGATAATGAGAATATCCTAAAAAGATAAGCAAACCCTAATATGAACACGATTAGGGTTAAGATGAGAAGTAAGATGATAAGAACCTGATGACATGTAATCTTATCTTAATCAGGTTTGACCAAGTTATAGTTGACATGAAGAATATATCTGATGATTAGGTTGTCTTTCTTGATCAAGGTACGCCATTACCTCTTACTTGGCTTATTATACAATATGATTGTGTTATATGAGTAGTAAAATACTTGGCATATGGTATTGATTGAAATGATTGTTCTTGTATGCTATGTTGCTTGATTCTCCCTACTTATTGCTATGAACACATCAAACATAATATATCTGTTCCATTATATGAAAGCACTAATTCTCTTTGGTAGCATAGTGCTGGAAAGTGATCATTCTCTTTGGTAGCAGATCACATTGTACAATGATCTAACTCTTTGGTAGTAGATCATAAGGCCTTACATCTCATTCTCGTTGGTAGCAGAGATGATGCATTATTCCCTCAGGTGGCAAATGCATGGATATATAATGGAAAATGTGCTTAAAATATGTGTTCTCTTTTGTTAATGAATATCTTTGTGCAAGTTTATGCTTTTCTTATATTCTTCTGTTACTGCCAAGTATATTAGTTTTATCTTATTGCCAAGATATGTTGAGAGGTATATAAAAAGACACGTAGGCGTACTCAGTACAATATTCATGAAATATTGTGCTGACGTGTACCGCATGTAATCTTTTGTATAGGTTATGGTTATGCTCTTGAAGACCCAAGATAGTTGTGAGTTGTGTGGCGAGCTGATGTACAGGTGGACCTGTTGTCTTAAGATCCTGTAGTTTAGTGGTAGTACGTGTATATGTTTAAGTTTGCTGTTCAATATGTAATATCAAATGTTGTAACAATTCATGTTGTAATTATATGTTGAATAGTGAACATGTGTTGTATGGTTTTATTATTGTTCATGTACATGTGCTACTGATTGTTTCCTTTTGACTTCCTCTGATTTTCTTCTTCTTAGCCTTGTGTGGGATGTTTAAATTGGGATTCTTGCTGAGGTTTCAATTTGGACGTCACACATCAGATTAAGTTTTAGAAAATCCGGGGACGTCACAGGTGGTATCAGAGCATGAACAATAGCAAAACCTAACATTTGCTCATTAAGCAACTCAAAACTAAAGAACCTTGAACCTTAATAATCTTTAGGGTTAGATTAGTCATCTTTTAGAGACTAGATCTGACCTAGCCTCTAGGTTAGCACCTAGATGTCCAAGAACTAGGTCTAGACTGGTGCTTGTTGAATAGCAAGTCCTGAGATGTCGTTCTTTCCTTGTAGTGCAGCGGTATGGGACGTTGCACTATTTGGAAATGACGGGCATCAAAGGAAGAGAAACCCTAGACATATGGCGCTCGTTGTCTAGAGTAGCTACACTAGTCTACACCATGTTCTCACCCTTTTCACTAGTTTTCATGACACTGTACTCTCTACTATGTGTGGGACACTCGTTTCTGGTTTTGGTTTTTGATTCCAAACGAATCGAACCTCGATAGTTTTCTCTGACGTTTGTTTTATTGGAGAAAAACTATATAATATTTTATTATGTATATGTATTACAAAAATGTGTCCCCACCCATGTACGAGTAGGAGGTGGTCATGTAACCTAAGTGAAAGTGATGACATCAGTCTAGAAGAAAGTGTAGTTCTAGATTAGATGTCTGGAGCCTTGTTGGAATATATGATAGATGATATAATAGATGATATAAGTTAATGATATGATCTAAGTCATATATAGATGATATAAGATAGTTGTGACGATCTGTGTTTGTTTTTGAGGATGTAAGTTCGGTTTTGAGGATTTGAGATAAGCTTTGATGATGCAAGTAAATAGGCTTTTATGAGATAAGATAAGTTAAGTTAAGACTAAGTTGTGAGTCAGCATGAGCCTCAAGCTCTTTTACAAAGGATGACCTCTAGTGTTAGGATCAGTTTTGGGGTTAGCTCAAGAGAGAGCGAGACCCACAGGGAGAAGGTCAGAGAACCTAGACTCCACGATATGAGAAATATGAGATATGTGATATGATGTGTCCTAAACTAAAATACTCCTGAGTGTTTGAGTTGAGTTGCTTTTTGCATGATTCATATAGTCTTGTTGAACCCTAGATGTCCTTGGGAGGACCAAACCCTAGAGATAGAGAGAGGCTCGTTATATGTGCATATGTGAACAGGAATATGAGTGCCTGCCATCTGGGTGAGGGAGAGAGCCCAAGACCCTGGAGGAGGTAGCTATGTTAGTTTATGTGAAGCCTCATGCTCGGGTTGGTGGTTTCCCACATAGGAATCTAGTGGTGTATATAAGAGAGCTTTGGGTAGGATGAGTCATGGTTAAAGACCTATGAAGAGTACGTCATAGAGTGTTTTGGTTTGTGCTTATGTGGCTGGAGCTTGTAAGGCTTTTGCTAGTGCCAATGAGGTAGACTCGAAAACCCTAAACCAAGGAGGGAGAATAAAGCATGTGCTTATGAGATACTCATAGACATGAGTTAGCTCAGAGATACTGAGCATGACACTACCCTCGTGGTATGGGTTAGAGGAACCTCTTTTGGCCTAAGTAAAGTTTCGATATAATATAAGTGTGTTTAGCACAACCACGATATAATACATGTAGAGATGCGATGTACAGACATGATATAATGGAAAACCTAGAGATGGTTTAATAAACACCAGTGCATAATTGGTTAACCATGTACATGAATAATGATGATTAATGTGAAACTGTTGTTTAATCTTGTGATGAAATCACTAGCAGATGTTGCAATTTACTACGAGTAATCAAATAAGATCATATGAATGCAACATGTTTCATGAGGTGTTAATCATAGTGCTTAATAAAGAGGAAAAACATAATCTGGAACTTAGCACAACATAATGTCTATGATACCTTGATACGATTCAGATGGATAAAGTGGGTTAACTTTAGTTAACTCCCTCCAAAAAGGGAATACGTTAATGTTGAACATGTTCTAATAACTAGCTCAATAAAATGGTGATGACACCTTGAGATAATGGGTTGACATAGTTAACTTTTTTGGAACATAATAATCTGATGTAGAAACCCTAATGCATGGATAAAGATAAGGATGCAATCCTAACATATGAGATATGTAATGACATAACCTAAGTTTCTAAATCTTGAGTTTAACCTTGTATGGAGTGTTTGTGTACCAAGATGGTTGTAACTCCCCCGGAAAGTGCTTTGGATGCATGGTTCTAGGTAACCTTTGCAGAAATGTTATACATAGGACAATGCTTACATGTGGATGAAGGAAAGATAAAGTTTTTTTCCCTGGAAGTACGAGTATGGTTGACTTTCGAGGACGAAAGTTCTTTTATGATGTATATGATGTGACAAAGTGGTTTTTCTGAGCTTAATTCCAAGGACAGAATTTCTTTTAAGGTGTGTAGGATGTGATGGAGTGGACTTTTAGAACCTTAAATGTCCAATGACACAAGTGAAGTCACACATGTTGAGTTGTTTTGAAAATCCCAAATGTTTTAATAAGTTTGGAGTGTTGTTGAGGTTTATATAATGTTTTGGATCCATAATTTTATGCCTTCTTGAGGAATTTAATTGAATGATCATATAGTTTCTTTTTATCACCAAATTTATGTACAATGTAGCTCGAGAGGTAGTAAAGGTGAGATTAAAATTTGGTGTCAATTGGAGCATCCTAGAGAGAGATATTTAGGTATGGAATTGGTGAAATAATGTGCATATTTGAGGTTAATAGGCTTAAGTTTAATAGATTGAGCCTGAACTAGGCTGTGTCGCGCCCCCCTTTGGACAAGGGCAGTTTTTGCAGACAAATCGCGACCATGCTTGGCTAATCCGATGGCTGGGGTTGTTGACTTGAGTTAGCGTCGGATTCAATTCTTTGTGGAGAGACTCTGGCCCTTGGATGGTGATCAAACGATAAGGAGTTCTCCTCCTACCTCCAGTCATAATGGGGAACGTGGGGGAGAAGACAGGGCCGAAAACCCTTCCACCACGTCACTGATCGTGGGTACGAATGTGAATGCCAACCGATCAGGTGATCTCGCCACACTGCAAGGAGCAGGATGACCCCTTACTTGAGGGTAGTGGCTGAGAGACGAGGGAGATCAGACTCCCACTCCCTACCTCGTCTCCATTACTTCTCATAGCTGAAGGTTGGAGAGCAGGTGGTCGAAGAAGGAAGAAGTGGAGCTAGAGGGGTGTCCGAAAGAGGATTAGAAGGGGGAAATGAAGGACGAAGGTCTGAGGAGAAGTTTCCTCATGGAAAGAGGACCTCGGTGATAGCTGTACCAGGCGCCGAGCTCACCCACACCAAGGAAGAAGATGAAGTCGGCGGCGCCTATGGAGTGCAGACCGCCATGGATCAAGGTCGTGGACGAGTTCGTAGTAGCCTTGGGAAGCTTTCCGAAGCTTCAGAATGACACAAGGAGGAGCAGAGGAATTTTGCCCCTTTGCTCCGCCGTAGCCAAGGAAGGCGGCGGCGCTCCCATCTCGTCGGAGAACTAGAAGCCGTGGGGCACTACCAAGTGGCCGCGGAGGGAGGTGGATGGACGCTGATCGTTATGGAGGCATGAAGCATCGACGAGGAACACCTCAACCCGAGCCCTTGCTCACCGGAGAGGCTGCCTCACGGCGGCACTCAGTTCCTGGATCGCGCGAGGAAGAGAAGAGCGGGGCTGAACCCCGGTCCAATCGCCCAAACTCAGTCATGAACCGGGTCCAGGTGACTGTGAACCACCGGCCCAACCAAGGAAAGGAGCCGCGCCATTCAGTGGACACGTGGCGAGGTCCTATTCGTCCAAAAAGGTAAAATGCTCAGTTTTTCAATAATTCATAGAAATTGCCTCGATTATCAGAAAATGACATATAATATACCAAAATGTTCAGAAAAATGCGTAGAACAATCTAAAACTATAATATCAGACTTTTGATGGTTAAATATCAGTGATATCTTGTTAGTGGTGAAATGCCCTTATAATGGATAATAAATATCAAATGATGTTCTAAAATTGTGGGAAAATGCCAATAAGTTTATAATAATGTTTATAGTGCACCTGAGGTCAGGATGATCATGATGATGTACAAAATCATGTAATTTGATTAATATAGCTAATTAGGGCTAATAACCCTATATTAAATGTAGTAAATACATTAATGCTCAATAAATGATGAAATTTACAGAATAAGTTCATATTAGTAATTGGAAGATAATATGTAGATCTGAGATCAGTTTTGTACATGAAATTCATGTTATATGAAGATGACCCGTAATATATGGTTTAAAACCCTAATCTAGGTTAATGATGTAACCTAGGGTTAATTAATGTGCACAAAAATATATGGAACCTAATGTTCAGATGATGAACCTGGATAAGGAGATATAATCTGGAATATGACATCAATATGATAATTCTAAGACAAGAAAGCAAGTGATAATGAGAATATCCTAAAAAGATAAGCAAACCCTAATATGAACACGATTAGGGTTAAGATGAGAAGTAAGATGATAAGAACCTGATGACATGTAATCTTATCTTAATCAGGTTTGACCAAGTTATAGTTGACATGAAGAATATATCTGATGATTAGGTTGTCTTTCTTGATCAAGGTACGCCATTACCTCTTACTTGGCTTATTATACAATATGATTGTGTTATATGAGTAGTAAAATACTTGGCATATGGTATTGATTGAAATGATTGTTCTTGTATGCTATGTTGCTTGATTCTCCCTACTTATTGCTATGAACACATCAAACATAATATATCTGTTCCATTATATGAAAGCACTAATTCTCTTTGGTAGCATAGTGCTGGAAAGTGATCATTCTCTTTGGTAGCAGATCACATTGTACAATGATCTAACTCTTTGGTAGTAGATCATAAGGCCTTACATCTCATTCTCGTTGGTAGCAGAGATGATGCATTATTCCCTCAGGTGGCAAATGCATGGATATATAATGGAAAATGTGCTTAAAATATGTGTTCTCTTTTGTTAATGAATATCTTTGTGCAAGTTTATGCTTTTCTTATATTCTTCTGTTACTGCCAAGTATATTAGTTTTATCTTATTGCCAAGATATGTTGAGAGGTATATAAAAAGACACGTAGGCGTACTCAGTACAATATTCATGAAATATTGTGCTGACGTGTACCGCATGTAATCTTTTGTATAGGTTATGGTTATGCTCTTGAAGACCCAAGATAGTTGTGAGTTGTGTGGCGAGCTGATGTACAGGTGGACCTGTTGTCTTAAGATCCTGTAGTTTAGTGGTAGTACGTGTATATGTTTAAGTTTGCTGTTCAATATGTAATATCAAATGTTGTAACAATTCATGTTGTAATTATATGTTGAATAGTGAACATGTGTTGTATGGTTTTATTATTGTTCATGTACATGTGCTACTGATTGTTTCCTTTTGACTTCCTCTGATTTTCTTCTTCTTAGCCTTGTGTGGGATGTTTAAATTGGGATTCTCGCTGAGGTTTCAATTTGGACGTCACACATCAGATTAAGTTTTAGAAAATCCGGGGACGTCACAGCTTCCATCTAAGTTTGGCGGTGTTCCAAACAACGATCGGATTATTAGCTATTTGAATGATTGTGTATGGAATACAGACGATACAGACACATTTGAAGAGAGGTGGAATTATGTAGTTGAAGAGAATGACCTATTACATATTAGTTGGCTTTCTGATATGTATGCTATGCGGTGGGATTGGGTCCCATGTTTTATGCAGGATTCTTTCTTTGCTGGTATGAGGACAACACAAAGAAGTGAGAGCTTGAATGCTTTCATTCGAAGTCATGTCAACAGTAGGAAAACACTTTTTGAACTTGTATGTTTCTTAGAGACTGCCTACTCTCATGTGCGGGAGATTGAAAATTTCAAAGATTTTGATGATGATTACAGTAATCTTCCTTTGTCATCAGTATGGCCTTTGGAGGAGCAAATGAGAGGTATATACACCAAGGCAATTTTTAAGATCTTTCAAGCTGAAGTTCATCAAAGTATGGTATATAATGTAAAAGAAACTTCTGATGATGTTGAGTTTGAGGTATATCGTCTTGGTGGTTCTTGTTCTCCTCGTCTTTTGAAGAAAGACTCATCCACTGGTATGGTATCATGCAATTGTTTCATGTTAGAATTCAAAGGAATTCCATGTAGACACATACTTGCTTATCTAAAGAGTCGTGATTTTTGCAATCTTCCTGAGCCATATATACTGAAGAGGTGGACTAAAGGATATAGAGATCATCCCTTGATTTTCGGCAAATCGTCTATCATGCAGCTATCCACTGGGAAGAGACTGCAGTTGGTATCTGCTTGCAATTCAATTGTTAATATAGCGTGTAGGAACAACGTTATAGATATGTGTCTTGAAAAACTCATTGTTTTGCGAAAGGAGCTGCTGGAATTAGATGTTGATGATGTTGGTGTAACTGGTTCGAATACAACTTCTTCTTCTGCTGTCAAGGTCCATATTCCCAGTGTTTGTAAAACTAAAGGTAGACCTAGATCTACTGATGTGTGGATTGAATCTGGAGTTGAAATTTCTCAATCTAAAACGAGGCAGTGTAAGAATTGTTTATAATATGGTGTTAACCATGACAGCAGAAACTGCCCATTAAAGAAATAGGTGTGTGTTTGAATTCAGCTTATGTGGTCTTCTGTGGGTCGTATGGCTTACTGAAGTTGCAGATTTGATGCTTCTGCTGCTGTGGTATGCTGTTGTCTTCCTGTTGTGCTTCATGAAGCTGCGAATTTTCTGCTACTGCTGACAATGTTGTTATTGAAGCTGATTTATTCACTAGTTTTACTATAATGGTATCCAATTGTTTAGTGTGTGAGTCATGTCAAATTCTGATATAATTGTAATGGCCAAGATGTAATGTGTGACAGTTGTAATTGATATTTGATTATAATGGTATCCAATTGTTTAGTGGGTGAGACATGTCAAATTCTGATGTAATTGCAATGGCCAAGATGTACTGTGTAGCTTTAATTATATCCAATTTAAATCTTTTATAAAGATCATCCAAGTGTGATATGTTTTTCCATTTTATGTTATATATGTATTTCTTAATTAGTCTCATATTTCCTTTATATTAGGATCATACTTCTTAGTTAGTCTCATATAAAATTTGTTTGTTGTGTGATATGTTATTCCTAAATCAGTAACTTACTTGTATTTTGGAAGGTTACTTTTTGCAGCTCAGAGTTACTATTTTTATCTAAATCAAACATTTTGTGTGCATCAGTTACGTTTTGTGTGCAGCATTTACGTTTTGTGTGCACCAGTTACGTTTTGTGTGCACCAGTTACTTCCCTGATTCTGATGTAATTGAATTATTTTATAAATAGAAATACGAATCTTTATTATCTTCATCCTTGATAATACCACGACCGCACTGAAGAACGGGCATATCTGGGAGATTTGATCTGTAGCAGTTACTCTTTGAACCACAGAGTTACTTTCATGTCGATATAGTTACTTGTTAGTTCATCTAGTTACTCTTCTTGGATCAAAGTTACTGTTTGATCTGTAGCAGTTACTCTTTGAACCACAAAGTTACTTTTATGTCGATATAGTTACTTGTTAGTTCATCTAGTTACTCTTCTTGGATCAAAGTTACTGTTTGATCTGTAGCAGTTACTCTTTGAACCACAGAGTTACTTTCATGTCGATATAGTTACTTGTTAGTTCATCTAGTTACTCTTCTTGGATCAAAGTTACTGTTTGATCTGTAGCAGTTACTCTTTGTACCACAGAGTTACTTTCATGTCGATATAGTTACTTGTTAGTTCATCTAGTTACTCTTCTTGGATCAAAGTTACTGTTTGATCTGTAGCATTTGCTCTTTGTACCACAGAGTTACTTTCATGTCGATATAGTTATTTGTTAGTTCATCTAGTTACTCTTCTTAGATCAAAGTTACTGTTTGATCTGTAGCAGTTACTCTTTGTACCATAAAGTTACTGATGTACTATAATGAGTGTCCAAATGCCAAATACAACATAACAACAACAACTGGATAAAGTTTTACGAACATTCAACTAATATCAAACTGATAGTGTCCAAATGCCAAACACAAAGCAACATAACATAACTATATACCCATAGAACTGATGAACCCATAATCATAAAACAAAACACAAAGTAACAAACCATAATCATAAACAGCTGATCTGCCTTCTGCAGATGTTAAAGTGGACATCTATTTGTGAAAGGAACGTTGGACAGATGAAGAAGCAGTGTCTTCTGCAGATGTTGAGGTGTCCGCTGTTGTGGATGAGTCAACTGAACGGGATTTACAGCTGATCCCGGTGCTTCTTGGTATATGTCCCTAACGAAGAGCTGATCTACAGAGTCCTTCGATCCAGAATATACTTCGTCGCCAAGCATTCTGAAGAGTGGAATAAGCTCAGTTGGTGTTTCTAAGAACTGGTCTGTGATCCATGCTGTGATGGTCTGGTGATCAGTTGGCTTGAGGTAGATGATCCAACCTTTGCGAAGACTGAGCTGTGCGATCATCCTTTTCCAGCCCTTAGCAGTTGAAAGTGACCCATTTTTATTCTGCATAAGGGTTATCTGGAAAGACTGGTTTCCGATTAGGAAGGTGGTCTTTCCTGGATTGATGTGAAAATGGAGATGGTTCCATTCTGTAGGAAATTGAATGGATTCCATTGTCTTGTCGTCAATGGTGTAGTTGATGGGCTGGATGAACGGCTCCATGGTAGGCTGTGATGAAGGTAGTTTGTGAAGAATTTGGCTGTGAAGAAGGTAGGTTGTTCGTGTTGGTGCTGCAAAGAAATGAGAGCACTGGATGAAAGGGCGAAATGAGAGCTCTTGCTGAAAGGGCGAAATGATGGTAGCAGTGATCTGTGTTCCATTTTGTAAGGACTTATCTTTGCAAAGATGCACACTAGAGTTTGCAGACATTCTACTATTTTTGATAAGTTATGCAGACATTCTACTGCTTTTGATAAGTTACAGATTTTCGAAGGTTACGTTTCTTGGTTTTTACATAGTTACTTTTTCATTTGTTGAGTTACTTTCCCGATTCAATAAGTTATGTTATACATCGCACAAGTTACTTTCTTGTTGGATGAGTTACTTCCCCGATTTAATAAGTTACGTTATACAACACACATGTTACTTCTTTGTCAATAGAGTTACTTTTTCATCCAGAGAGTTACTTTCATGTCGATATAGTTAGTTGTTAGTTCATGGAGTTAGTTTCCTTATCAGGGAGTTACTTTTTGTTTTACAAATTTACTTTTCAGTTACTTTTTTGCTGGATGAGTTACTTTCTCGATTCAATAAGTTACGTTATACATCACACATGTTACTTCTTTGTCAAACGAGTTACTTTTTGATCCAGAGAGTTACGTTATACATCACAGAAATTACTTTTTTGTTTAACGAGTTACTTTTTGATCCAGAGAGTTACTTTCATGTCGATATAGTTACTTGTTAGTTCATCTAGTTACTTTTCTTGGATCAAAGTTACTTTTTAGTATACATATTTACTTTTAAGTTCGGAAGAGAGTTACTACACTCATGCAATGAGCACCTGCTGATCACAGTAATTATCATTAAAACAACTTTACAGAGTTTACTTCAGATTCTGTAACATAAGCCTTGCATTCCATAACCATATACACATATAACTGATGAACCCGTAGGTTCAAATGTCAAACAAAAAGTAACAAAACATAACCATAACCATATACATATAGTACTGGTTGCAAAGTTTACTCCAGTTTCTGTAACATACACTTCTCATTGTGATACTACATTGTTTATCTAAGAGTTCTTTTTAATCTGACATGAGTCAAGCATTCAGACTTGGCACAACATCTTCTTCTTTTTCTTTGTTATGCTTGTCACCTGCTCCTTCTTTGGTCTCTTGTTGATCTCTAGTATGTTCTTCAACTGGCTGCAGTCTCCCCTTCTTCATCATTGTTTGGAAGATCTCTGCCCTTATTGCAGGGATGTCTTTGCTCGTGAATTTCATTTCCTTTCCATTCACTAAGCATTCCAGATACTTCATAACATAGACTCCACAGTCAACATCATCATCTTCTTGCTGGGGGCAATCAGGGTACTCTATTGGCCAGTGAGACATTTGACTTCCACGCTCAGGCACCCCCCTGAAGAATTCATGAACGAACCCCACCTGCATGCACAACAAAACATTCATAAGTATAATGTAACCTACACTAGTTCATTCAACTGTTTTCTAACAGTTTTTCTTTTTTGTTCCTTACCCATCTATTCACTTCTCTCTCAGATTTTAAACTTCCTGACATTGAGTTATAAGACCTGTGCACCCCATCCCTAAAACTTGCTTCTAGCAAATGCCAGTGATTGTCATTGTTAAGTATTGTAAACACGGAGTTCATTGTCATGAAATCCTTCTCAGGTACATTGAAGAGTGGTGACAGCATATCAATCTCTTTGAGTGTTATCTCATCCACCATCATGTTTAGCTTTCGCTGTAAAAACAATATTGTGAATTACTTTTCTGCAACCTTTAGTGGCCTTTTTGTGATAAATGTAATCTAGTGTGATAGTCTATTTGTCTTACCGGAACATAAGTGCTTAAGAAATGCCATGAAAGCAGTCCCTTCTTCCTCTTTCTGCTTGTTGTCTCTTTCAACATTTGTACAAAGCGATCCATTATCTGAAAATGCACAAGCATCAATTAGTAATCTATAATTTCATAATAAATGTTTAATATTCCATTTCTTACAGGTGACTGCATCATCTTATCCTTAAACAACAGCGTTGATAAGTCCTTTCCCGTGCACCATGCGTCCTTTCCAAAAATCCATTCTCTTCTTGACATGTGCATTTTTTTTCCAAAAGAATTCATACTGAAGATGTGAGACCGAAATTTATGGATTGATCAAGTAATACATAATAAACATGTGACTAATAGAACTTTAAAAAGTATCTACTTACACTTCATCAATGTTGTCAATAAATTCTTTGACATCCTCTTGCATCTCCTTTGGTCTAAAGTGCTTGAATCCTATGAATGTCGAATTCTTTTTCTATTTTTGAAGTACAAATTTTGGTTAGTAGTCTATGTAAAAGACACAATTTATTGTAGTTACTCTACTGTTTAGTCCATAATATTGCTTTACATTCCATAATATTACTCTATCATTATCACAATTACTTTTTATATTAACATAGTTACTTTATGGATGACATATTTTACTTTTCAGATCAAACTGTTGCTTCATTGATGGAACGAGTACCATTACTAAACAAAATTTACCTGTGCATGCCTTCTTATCTTGATATTTTCCTCTATGCTCCCAATGATCGTCTGCATCTTTGCCTTCCTCTTTCTCAACATTTTAGTTGTTTTCATCTCAACTTCACCAAAATTTATATCCTTCTCATTCACTCCAACTTCATTGTCTATATCCATCATTATGCTCTCCATTACATCTTCTGTGAGCTCTGTTTTATCTGCTAGTTGTTCTTTTTCTTCTGTGTTTTTTTCTTCAGTTGCATCTTCTTTAGATGGATCTTTTTCCATTTCATCTTGTGCTGGTTCTTTGGTTTCTTCAGTTGGAACTTCTTCTACTTTCTTTGAATCTTGTGGTACATTTTCTGTCATTTTCTCCACTAATTTTCTCCTTAGTTTAAGCTTGCTCAATCTTGGTCTTTCTTGTGTAGGTCCATGTTGGTCTATTTCCAACAACTTTTTCTTCAGATCACCTGAATGCCAACTTTCATTCTCAATGAAATTGGGAGTTGGTGTAGATGCAGATTGTGAACGCTTGTAATTGTCAGCTTGGATCTTTAGCAATCTATTTTCAGATTCAACTTCCTCTAGCCTTCTCTTCAACTGCTCGTTTTCTTCTCTTAGAGCAGTAAAGCTTCTAGTGCAATTCTGTTGCATGTTTCCTTCTGCAGTCTCAGCTCGTCCTCAAGAATCAATATTCTATTCTCCAAGCTTCCTGAGACTTCTCTGCTTGTGTTATATGATGTAAGTATCTTCTTACTAACTACCTTGCTCTTGGCTTTATTTGCTGCGAGATAATAAGGCAAATCTTTCACTGCCTTTGCAGCTTCCCAATCATCATTGTCATCCTTCTTCAACACTGCATAAACCTGTGCACAAAAGTTATCAATTTATTATAAAGCTTTAATATTATTTGGCATATTTATTTTCACTTTACGCACACTGATTCTTACATTGTGATTGCCCAAACTTTTAAAATCTTTCAACATCTTAACATGAGTTTCCCATCTTTTTATTCGTGGTTTTGCTTCAAAGAATGTAGGCTCTGCTATCCCTGTTAACTCATAAGCCGAGACCTATGTTGACAAGAAAAGTATAAATCAGTGTTTTAAATGTTCATATATGGTTGTTTAATGTAACCAAAGTAACTATGAAATGTGTCACTTACACATAAGAACATTACACATCCAGTTGTGTAGAGTGTTCTTTTGCTTGTTTCCCCTCTTCTCCTCATCCTTATATTCTCACTTAAAACTTTGATTTTCTTGAATATGCTCCCGTGCACTAACTTTGCCCAGTTTAACTGCCCTATAGCAGTTACATCATCCAAATAATGTAGAAGGTAAATGGGGGCACAATAGCTAGTGTCCGGTAAAAGGAATGTTTCTAACAAGTGCAACATCCATGCACGACACATATTTTGGTAGTTTTCTTCAGAGTCATTATTTGCAAATTCCTGCCAGAGTTTACTCAAGTTCTCCTTGTGTAACACATCCTTCTCTTTTATTTTCTTACTACTTTCACCAACTGTATCTTTTCCTCTTGTTGCATTAGCAAAATCCTCCCATATTTTTCTTACAATCTGTAATTGCTTTCGTGGAACTATATCCATACCTTTACTAGGCAAACCTAGTATCACTCCTACATCGTCTACAGTCATCCTCACCTCAAAACCTGGTGCTAACATGAACTTGTTGTCTTCAACATATCTCACTATCAAATCTTCTAAAAGAGTTACATCTACAGTAAGATGAGGCATGGCTATCATATTTGCAAATGTGGTTGACTTCATCATCCTCATTTGATCAGTGCTATACAACATGCTATTTTGTATGCTGTTGTAACCTTTTATGTAGCATCTATGGAAAAGCTTTCCTATACCTACATATATATGAAAAAGTTTGTGTTAATTTGTCTAGTTACTTTTTAGATTTCAGTGTTACTTTTTCAGTTCAACATGTTATTTTCTATCCGTCACATCTACTCTTATTTTCAGGTAGTTACTTTTTAACTTTCAGAGTTACTATTCATTTTTTAGAGTTACATAGTACAATATCACATTTGCAAATGTGGTTTAACTTTCTTGGATCAAAGTTACTGTTTGATCTATAGCAGTTACTCTTTGAACCACATAGTTACTTTCATGTCGATATAGTTACTTGTTGGTTCATCTAGTTACTTGGATCAAAGTTGTTGTTTGATGTATAACAATTACTTTTTGGAACAGAGAGTTACTTTCATGTCGATATAGTTACTTGTTGGTTCATCTAGTTACTTTTCTTGGATCAAGGTTACTTTCCAGTTACTTTAGTTACGTTTCTTGGATCAAAGTTGTTGTTTGATGTATAATAGTTACTTTTTGGAACAGAGAGTTACTTTCATGTCGATATAGTTACTTGTTGGTTCATCTAGTTACTTTTCTTGGATCAAGGTTACTTTCCAGTTACTTTAGTTACGTTTCTTGGATCAAAGTTGTTATTTGATGTATAACAGTTACTTTTTGGAACAGAGAGTTACTTTCATGTCGATATAGTTACTTGTCGGTTCATCTAGTTACTTTTCTTGGATCAAGGTTACTTTCCAGTTGCTTTAGTTACATTTCTTGGATCAAAGTTACTGTTTGATGTATAACAGTTACTTTTTGGAACAGAGAGTTACTTTCATGTCGATATAGTTACTTGTTGTTTCATCTAGTTACTTTTCTTGGATCAAGGTTACTTTCCAGTTACTTTAGTTACGTTTCTTGGATCAAAGTTACTGTTTGATGTCTAATAGTTACTTTTTGGAATAGAGAGTTACTTTCATGTCGATATAGTTACTTGTTGGTTCATCTAGTTACTTTTCTTGGATCAAGGTTACTTTTTAGGATAATTACTGTGATCAAAGTTACTCTATTGTCAGCACCGTTACTCTTTAGTCCAGCAAGTTACACATTCGTATATAAGGGTAAAAATAATCAATATTACCTTCTTCTGCAATTTTTGCTTTTCCTTTTTGCTTGGTTTTTTGTTCCAAAGTCTTATTCTGGTTTCTTTTGCGATCTTCTGCTTCATCCAGTTCAACTTCTTCAGCATCTTCTGTTTCTTGCTCTTCAGTCTCTTCATGCACTACAACCAATTGTTTGTCAGTAACGTCATTGACTTGTTTCTCCCCTGATTCATTTTCAGTTTCTGGCTATTCAATCTCTTCATGCACTACATCCAATTGTTTCTCAGTAACCTCATCGGCTAGTTTCTTCCCTGATGTGTTGTCATCTCCAGCAGTCTTCTGGAGAGTGTCAGTTTTCTCAATGTTGTATTTATTCTTCTTAACTTTCTTTTCTTCTCGGCTCTTCAATACTCTTGCCTGTTTCATCTCTTTGCAGTATGGTTGTAGCTACATCTTCTAACATGCTGTCCACGTCTTCATAGTGCTTGCTCAACAAATCTTCACTTTCCATTATTTTTGTACTTCCCTTTCTTGTCACCTTCTTTGCTTTTACCTTTGTTTTCCCCATTTTGATCTCAGTGGCAGAGACTGGCAAATGCAGTTGCGGCGGAAACTGCAGTGAATGCTGCAGCGGAGAAGAACGCCACACACAGCAGTGCAAGTACAGACCAGAGGCCGAAGAATTCGGCTGTCGGGGTTGGGGAGTGGAGACCAAGGTGGATGAATTCGGGAGTTCTGGAGCGGGAAGACGGCGGATTTTGGGAATCTCTGGCAGAGAATAAGTCGCGAATGTGCTTCTTCTGTAAGTTGCACGCCCTTGCTTTTTTTTGGATTATTTACAATACATGCCACCGCATTTTCTTAAATGGGTAGCCCCACTACAGTACCCGCGCGGGCAATGAAAACGGACTATATATATATACATATATATATATATGTATATATATATGTATATATATATATATATATATATATATATATATATATATATATATATATATGGTCCTCTTGCAAGTCACATAATATTTTAGATAATTGAAAATAAAAGGATCACATAAGAAATATAAACAAAATGGCAAAAGGTCATTTCTCCCCGTTTGTCATATCAAAAAGGCAGTGGGATGGAAGAGATAAAAGCACACTTCTCCATAGGAACAAGCTAAACATGCAACCACATATAATACACACCAAACAAAGACAAAATAGAGAGAAATAAGAAATCCAATGTCATAATAAAAACATGGGATAACATACCTAGAACTCATAAGATTGAGTCAATCAAAGAGTTAAGGTACATGAGATTAAGATTACAATGCCAAAACATGTTTTCCTAGAATAAAACTACAAACCAACAAAAAATTATGAGATGATAAAATAGTATGCCTCAGATACACAATGCCCAAATGTGTAATACATGATAGTCTACAAAAATTATACATACATATATATATATATATATATATATATATATATATATATATATATATATATATATATATATAAGCACTCTAATATGATTGTAGAACAAAAATACATGACATCTACTACATCAACTATATCCTCATCATCCTCAACCTTGGGCTGGTTGTCCTTGTCATCAATAGATGGTGCATCAGAGGTCGCAGTGGTGGCCTCACCATCATTACCAGAAGAAGCAGTAAAGGTGTCATCAGATCTATAACTAGAACCATCAGCCGCATCCTTAGAGGCCTAGTTAGGCATCTCCTCATCAGCAGGAGGTTCAAAGCCACGAGTACCAGGCCATCTTGCATTTTGGTCAGCCCAAGACATGCCACATGCATGTAATGCATTTTCTTGGGGAAATATGGGAGTGGACACTCCATCATAGCCATCAAGCAGAGTGGCATTGGGCCCAATAGGTAGGGCTAGAAGAGGAAGAGCACCTTGGGCAGGTCCACCATCAATAATAGGGGTTTCAATGGAAGCAGTAGGAGGTGGGGGTCAGGGTAGAACTCACTATATGCATAAGAGGCATTGTGGCAACACATCCCACTATAACACAAACAACGAGGTGTTACACGAAAACGTGTGAATATCACCATAACCACAGATTATCAAAAACACGGGTTAATTAAAACCGATTGTGGAAAGCTGATAAACTGAGAAAGTATTACATTTAAGTCCACATCCTGCAAGGAAACAGATTATATAAACTTTACAAGATCTCGATACGTGTCCATAGCTTAAAGGAACAACTGTCTAACCATCCCATGAGTTCATCACCTGTTATATGTACATAAAGGCCCACATCCAGCCAACAATAGGATATAAAAACATCAATGATTATGCATCATGAAACAACATCAAAACACCGTCAAGGACCTAAGAGTACAGGGATGACTCTAAGATTGTACAACAAAACTTCCAAAATAGCAGCATATCCATTGCTTGCCTTCTACTACTCGTCTTGATGCTCAGCCGCAACACCGCGACCACCACCACGTCTAGCTCGAACACCTAAAAAGGGTGTAAACCAGAGGGGTGAGACACATAGTCCCAGCAAGAAACATAACTCCCCGCCGAAACTACAGAACCTCAGAAAGATAAAGCAGATAACCGATAAGAGATGTAACAAGAGCAGTTTATAAGGTAAAAGCTATTCAGACCGTCAATCTTACCAGATGTACGGAAGGCATATATCCACTTATTTCTGTATGGAACATGATTAAAAAGATAAAGATTTATAAGGTATTACCATATAACATGAGAGACATATAAGTAGCTGTAAGATATCACAAACCGCACACCTAGCCACAAACTCAGCTACATCTCTCTTCAAGTCGGGCCACCAATACAAGACCTTCAGACTATGATACATCTTGGTGACACCTGGATGCATAGCATACATTGACGTGTGTGCTTCCTTGAGCACTAACTTCCTCATATCATCAACATCGGGAACCACCATCCTATTAAGATAGCAAACCAGCCCATCCTCAGACTCATGGAACCCATCACGCTTTTCACCGCCGAACTCTGATCTGATCAATTGTACCACATCATCTATTTGCTGTGCATCTTTGATCTGCTATCTCAACGTAGGCTTGACTTGCATCTATGCTAGAAGTCCAGCTAATGAGGAAACTTCCATCTATACATTCATCTGCCGCAAAGAAACAAACATATCTCGTCTATGGCATACCAGGGAACTCAACTGTGCCTTCTTTGAAGAAAGAGAAGAAGACTTTCGGCTGAGCGCATCAACTACCACATTAGCCTTACCAGGATGATACTCGATGGTGCAGTCGTAATCATTGATCAACTCCATCCATCGACGTTGTCGCATGTTTAACTCATGTTGTGAAAAGATGTACTTTAGATTCTTATGATCTCTAAAGATTTGACACACTTCCCCATAAAGATAGTGTCTCCAAATCTTTAATGCATGAACCACTGCTGCCAACTCCAAATAATGAGTCAAATAGTTCTCCTCGTGTTTCTTAAGCTGTCGCGAAGCAAAAGAAACCACATGATCTTCCTGCATCAGCACACAACCTAAACCTTTCTTGGAAGCATCGTAGAAAACAACATAGCCCTTTCCAGGCTCTGGCAGCACTAACACTGGAGCACTGGTCACCTTCTCCTTCACACTTCGGAAAGTTTGCTGACATCGATCATCCCAGACAAAAGGTACATCCTTCCTAGTCAACTTTGTCATCGGCAACACAATCACACTAAAGTTCTTAATAAACCTTCGGTAGTATCCTGCCAAACCCAGGAAACTACGAACATCTGTCGGCATCTTCGGCTGTTCCCAATATGCAACGGATTCCACCTTCTTCGGATCTACTTTGACTCCTTCTGTAGATATCACATGACCCAAGAAAGTCACTTCTTCCAACCAGAACTCACATTTACTGAACTTGGCATACAACTGATGTTGGTGAAGAAGAGTCAACGCTAGTCGAAGATGTAGCTCATGCTCTTGGTTGTCCCGACTATAGATCAAGATATCATCTATGAAGACTACGACAAACTGATCTAAGAATGGATGAAACACTCGATTCATCAAATCCATGAAAGCAGTAGGTGCATTGGTTAGCCCGAACGGCATAACCATGAACTCGAAGTGACCATACCTCGTCCTAAAAGCTGACTTTGGTATGTCATCCACCTTAATCCTCAACTGATGATATCCAAACCATAGATCGATCTTTGAAAACACTATAGCACCACACAACTGATCGAACAGATCATCTATCCTCGGTAACGGGTACTTGTTCTTGATCATGACCTTGTTCAACTATCGGTAATCTATACATAGCCGCATCGACCCATCCTTCTTCTTAACGAATAACACTGGAGCACCCCAAGGTGACGCACTCGGTCGGATGAAACCTTTCTCCAACAACTCTTGCAACTATTTCTTAAGCTATGCCATCTCTACTGGAGCCATCCTATACAGTGTCTGTGCAACTGGCTACGTTCTTGGTACCAGATTGATCTCAAAATCAATCTCTCAGGGTGGAGGAACACCAAGAAACTCATCAGGAAACACATCGGCAAACTGTCAGACAACTGACACCTCCTCGAGACTAGGACCTTTCGCCTTGGTAGCCACAACGGTATCCACAACGTGTGCTAAGAACGCCTCACATCCTTGTCGTAGCAACTTCTCTGCCACCATAGCTGATACTAAACATGTCGGAAGAATCTTCCTATCTCCCTGGAAGATCCACTTCTCTCCAGCATCATCAAACACCGCCTGCTTGGAACCACAATCCAAAACAACTTTATACCTTTCTAAGGTAACCATCCCAAGGATGACATCAAAACCATGCATATCAAATGGTATAAGATTCACTTGAATGTTGTGTCCCGAGAAAGATAAGACACAGGATGGACACTCTTCTCGAAGCATCGAGGAACCATCCAAAGGGGTTTCTAACAACAAACTATCCCTCTTACAGCTAACAGGTAAACGATAGTTTTCAAGCATACTATAGGCAATAAAAGAGTGTGTAGCACCCGGGTCAACCAGAATAGATATAAAGAAAGAAGAAGACATATCAGAATGAAATAACTCCATCTGACCTGTCACTACTCACAGGTTGACTATCACCTCCGGCAGACTCATAGCATAGAATCGAGCCGTTGCTTGTTGTCCATGTCCTCTGCTTCCTTGAGTAGATGATCCCACTTGAGACACTTGACCACGTTCTAGCCCTCTGCCAACACTGGGCTGCTGTCTATCTGCCCCTTGATGACTCTGCCTCAGTTGTTGTGTCACTTCAACATCTCTGCTTGGGCAATTCAACCTGAAATGCCCGGTCTGTCCACATAGATGGCATACCCTATCTTCGAACCATGGCCTAAATGGTCCTGTCACTACCACCGAAGCTGTGCTATGTGCCTTTGACGGTGAAGAAACATAACCTCTTCCCTTACTCGGAGACCACTGCGACGATACACTGGAACCTCTCATAACTGACAGTGATGAAAATTTGGGCTTCTTGAAGCCACTAAACCTCTATCCCTGAAATTGAGCAGGTCTTTTGTGAGACATGGATTCTCTTCTTTCCCTGACTGACCTTTCAATCCTTCGGACATATTCCACAAATGTAGCAAACCGCTCTCTGTTCTCCAACGCAAAAACAGGTGTTGTCAGCTCAGCACTCAGACTTTTCTCAAAGCGTCTGATCCGCTCTTCATCTGTTGCTGCCATATGAGGACAAAACCTCAGCAAGTCCATGAACTTGGCTTCATACTCGGTAATGTTCATCGTTCCTTGTCGCAAACGCTCAAACTGACTGATCTTCTCATCCATATACATCTTCAGAAAGTATCTGCTAACGAACTCGCGCCAGAAAACCTCCCAACAGATCACCTCACAAGGTCGCTTCTCCTCCTCGATGGTCCACCAGTGACCATCACTACCTTTCAGAAGGTAGACAGCGTGCTTTACTTTGTCTGCTTCAGGGATGTCGAGGATCCAGAAAGCCTTCTCGAGACTTGTCAGCCACAGATATGCATCCGATGGATCAGCCGTTCCAGCATAATCCAAAGCTCTGACTCGGCGAAGCTGCTCAAAGGTCTTCCTGATACCCAATGCTTCTCCATGGGGAGCTTGTGCTCTCGGAGGAGGCACTGGCAATCGCTCAATGATGAGATTCATCGTAGCCATCATCTGCCCCATAAGCTATTGGTAGGCAGGATGTTCAAGAATGGCGGGGTCAGGTTGGGGGGACCTCATGCACCCGATCTTCATGTGCCTGCCCTATAGCTCCATCAACTGATGTAGCATCGCTATGCTCGGGAGCAGTTCTTCATGGTTTCCAGACATCTTGGCTTTTCTTCTGCTGAGGGCAGAAGGTGATTGTAAGAAAATCTGGAAAACTCACAAAAACAGACTCAACCTAGTCCTAAATCCCTGTAGACTCAGCGAACCTAGAGATTTGATACCAAAACTTGTGGCAACACATCCTACTATCACACAGACATCGAGGTGTTATGTGAAAACGTGCATAAATCACCATAACCACAGATTATCAAAAACATGGGTTAATTAAAACTGATTACGGAAAAATGATAAACTGAGAAAGTATTACATTTAAGTCCACATCCTGCAAGGAAACAAATTATATAAACTTTACAAGATCTCGATACGTGTCCACAGCTTAAAGGAACAACTATCTAACCATCCCATGAGTTCATCACTTGTTATATGTACATAAAGGCCCACATCCGGCCAGCAACATGATATACAAACATCAATGATTATGCATCGTGCAACAACGTCAAAACACCGCCAAGGACCTGAGAGTACAAGGATGACTCTAAGACTCTACAACAAAACATCCAAAACAACAACATATCCATCGCTTTCCTTCTACTGCTCGTCTTGATGCTCAGTTGCAACACCGCGACCACCACCACATCTAGCTCGAACACCTAAAAAGGGTGTAAACCAGCAGGGTGAGACACACAATCCCAGTGAGAAACATAACTCCCCGCCGAAACTACAGAACCTCAGAAAAATAAAGAAGATAACCGATAAGAGATGTAAAAAGAGTTGTTTATAAGGTAAAAGGTATTCATACCGTCAAGCTTACCAGATGTACAGAAGGCACATATCCACTTATTTCTTTATGGAACATGATTAACAAGATAAGATTTATAAGGTATTACCATATAACATGAGAGACATATAAGTAGCTGCAAGATATCACAAGATTATCTACACAAGCAAGGCCTCAACCAATGTTCCATGTTTTGCCTTAAGCAGTAAATAATATACGATTGGATTACATATTATTATGCCCTGAGGAAGTGAACCATACCGTTCAGATCCAACCGACGGCTGCGAAACCCGGAGCCAGTGCCATAAAAGGTCAATGGGAGAGCCGGACTCCATGACCTCCCACCTCATAGTCAGTGCACGAGTACCACACAAGCAGGACCGCAGTCTCATGCTGAAGTGGCCTCAGCCACAGGGTCAGGCTACCCTCTGCCTAGCCCGCCTCGGTACAGGTATCAGCGCTAGTGAAACTGAGCCACGGGCCTGTTCACCATGCTCTGAGCCATGAACGCATTCATGCTCCTCATATCACATATCCCGAGCCATGGGCCTATTCACCATGCTCTTCACATACTTGGGCTACGGGCCTGAATCCACACCCTAGAGTCTACAACCGAAGTTGCACTCTTACCTCCTCACTTTAGGCTAGGAGAAACCTCGCATATTCAACAATATGCGCTCTGGGTTAACCCGTAGGAGAACCCGTTTCACCATCACCAGCTCCTGACGATGATGGATCTATGGCCAGGGCAAACTACATGATATATTCCACTGTGATTATTTCATTTCTTTTATATGGATTGCAAGATTCAACCAAGTTTTATAACATGTAAACTATAACAAAATAAACAGTATGAAACTCAACAGTATACTTTCATCAACATCATCTTGATCCATCACAAGGGTCCATATTACATGTTATCACTTGTCTCCTTGCCAATCATCTAGATCCATCTCAAGGATCATCATATTGCCATGGGATCTCAATCCCTTATCACACAGTGCCACTACCTCTCAAGGCTTACATCATCAACATGGAATAGCAATTCCAAGTACTTTCGTCAAATACATCATACAGATTATCTCAATATCAAGAGTAACCATCACAGCAGAGTTACTCATCATATATATATACATCATAGCCCTTTTACTTGGCTATGCATCACCTGCATGGTTAGTGTACACAACAATCATAGGTTTAACAGAATGACCATTCTATCAATATAGGGTGACATTAATGATTATATACTTTATCAATCATGCCTCAACTTGAGATCATAGACATAGGTCCTATCATTAAGCAAGGCATTCTACATGATTATCATCTGCTCAGCATTACACATAATATCAAGATGATCACATACATAGGTAAGGTCATGTAAATTACATAAATGAGCTACTCCATAACAATTACCATTAAGTATATCAAAGACCACCATCATGACTAGACGTGATACATGCACAAGACTTAGCATAGATGCGGTCTACTATATCATGCACTTCCAGGGTTTCTATCAAAACCAAACGTAATGCAAGATCAGCATATCGATTTCTATGAGGGGCAAGACCCTCACTAAAAGCACCCCAAAACCCTCACCATAAGTGATATCGGGCAGGTACCCTCATCCATAACCCAACTCATAACGGTCAGCACACCAGTGTCTATAGGCCAACACAAGGGCGTGACGCGCAACGCTGCGTCAGGTGTGTCGTGCACTCACCAGTGTTGTGTACAGAGGTATCGCGCGACGCTGCATCAGTGCATAGAGCATATTGTGCAATAGGGTGTCGTGCTAGTGGCCGACACTCACATAGGGCTAGTGTGACGCCCGTCACAAAACTACTAGCATCATCCACCTCAAGGAACAACAACCCCAAACTCCATCTAGGTCAGGTGTGTATCGGGCAAGGTACTCCACAAGAGGTAACGTCTAAGGGTGTAGCTCAAACTGCCGACATGGGACCTATCGTTCAACCAACCAACCCATTACCTATCGGCCGTCACAAGCATAGACTGGGGCGTGACGCCCGTTACAAATAGGTTCAAGGACCAAGGTGTCATCCATCACAACCATCAACAAGCCATCCAAAACTCAAGGTCAAGAGGGTATCGGGCACCACCCCTATAAACACCATAACGGCCAAGAAACAACTCCACAAGGTCATCATCAACCTCAAGCACAAGGGCACCAAACCCTAATGGACTAAGAAGATGGCTCACCTCTGAACTTGAACGAGAGAGGGGTCTTGCACATCTCTTGTCACCAAACGGGCAACACAAGGATCAACCCTAGAAAGGTTCACAACTACCACCAAGCTCACCCTTCAAGTCCATGGTGAGAGGAGGGTATTGCTCAAGCACCTAGAATACAAGCTCACCTCTCAACTTAAACGAGAGAGGAGTGTTGCTCATGACACTAGAACTCAAGCTCACTCCTCAAGTCCAAGGAGAGAAAGGAGTATTGCTCACCAAGAAATCCTAGATCATAGGTTCGGCCAACAAGGTGCAACTAAGCAAGGAAACCAAACTAACAACAACATAGCCGATCATAAACCACAAGAACAAGAACATAGAAGATGGTAATGTAGTTAGGGTTAGGAGTTATGTAACTCGCCTTAAGCAAGCTCCAAGCTCCTAGCTCCAAGCACCACTAAGGAAGAAGGAGACTCCAAGAAGGATAGGCCACCAAGCTAGCAAGAAAGGGAGTGTGTCGTGCACCAAGGTAGAGGAGAAACTAAGGAACTAAAGTGATCCTTAGCAAGGGAAAGGAAATGCATATATAGAAGGGAAAGGAGGAGAAACCAAAGCAAAGCAAGGCAAGGTGTCTCCCACCTAGGGACACTTGTCCATGTGCAAAAACCACCATTCTAGCATGTCTAAAACACATGTCCAATGCCATTGCCACATGCAAGCATCAAGCACCAAGTGCCCACTAGTGGTGACACAAACGAGGTCAAAGGAAGGTCAATGGTCATGGGCGACACACTTGGACGACACAAGCACCAACATGGGTGACACAGCCCTGGGCGACACAAGCTCTTCCTACCCAACACAAGGTCCAACCGAACAAAGGCAAGGCACCATAAGGCCCAACAAGCTCAACCAAGCACAAAGGAACTCAAGCAACAAGCCCAAACCTTCCTCTATACACTTAGAGGAAGCAAGGAGAGGGAGGAACACCTCTCAAGATGACAAACTTGCCCACAAAACCTAAACTTGGGTTATTTTGCAATCCAACTCTCAACAAAGCACCAACAAACCCTAATCAACACTAAAGGTGATTAGCAAGCAACAAAGCATCAGGGTTAAGCGAAGCAAACAGGGTAAACCCTAAACGGAGGTTAGGGTCCTTACATGCATAGTCAACATGGGGTATTCTCGGTAGGGTGGGTAGGGTTGGCTACAGGACAGGTTCATGTTAGACATGATCTAGCAGAGGTACTGGTGAAGATGATCATGAATCCTAAGGTTGTAAGCATGTTCATGCATTATGTCACCCATGAGGGATTCATTAGATATAAAGAATGAGGCACGACTAGGGCAGGATGGTGGTGGAGGCAGAGGGGCCTGAGTGGATGAAGAGGCACCTACTGTGGCGGGAGGGGTAGGAAGAAAAGTCTTCTTAATGGTTGTGTCACTAATACAAACCCATGTACAACTTAGTTTGTATCCAAGGCCATGTATGTGGGATTTTTCATTATGATGGGAAAACACACCACAAATCATATTTGGATATGGGAGATGGGTTCCATAGGTGTTCTACCTAGAGTCAATGTAGGTCATATGATGGAGAATGTAATGAGCCTACTTAACTCTAAAATCTTTCAGTAGATAATACATGATCACTACCATTTTCTCTACAATCTCTGTTTGATTCATCTTGGGATGAATGTTGCAGTTAACCACTAAAGCGAGCAGTCTTGTTTGAATATCTAGGGAAGATGACGGAAGCGTAGACTTCTTCATATAAGGGACACCTTGTTTATTTAGGAACCTATGGATGCCAGGAAGGGTAAGCTTGGATTCAAAACTCTTGTAGAAACCTTCAAGGTCCAAAACGTCAAGGTATAGGGAATAAGAAACCACCCAAGAACCAATGATCATAGAATCACAAAAATAGGTATTCATAGAGTCCTCTAACATAGTTATCTTGATTCATGGTGATCATCAAGGTAAAAAAAAATCATTATCCAATGGTGGAACAAGCGAGGTGTAGTTCCATGTCAAATTTTCATAGAACTCATCGGCAACCTTTTTTATTGACGTAGCATTTGCAAAGCACACACACTCTACACATAAAGAACTTAAGTGACGTGCTTTAAACACCTCAACTACCTCTTCAATTACCTCAGTTGTTGTAAACTAAGTTTCAAACAAATCTCAAAAGGAAATTGATCTAGGTAAGATCTCCATATACCTATTCAAAGTTTGCATGGAGATGGATTTACCATAGAAGGATACATGATTTTGGGCTACTGGGGAAAAAGTAGCTCAAATTGGGGCATACCTCTTTCTTTGATTTGAATCCATATAGGATAAAGATGGAGGAGATAGGCTTCAAATGAAGAAGAACAACACGAAGCATGTCGGGAAAACCACCTAGGTCACTAGGGAAGAGGTAAGTGTAACGTCCCCAGATTTTCACCTTCTCAAAACCCCATGGAGATGAGAAGACAAAATCCAAAAATGTTAGGCAATTGTATCAGAGTGCGTTGCAGAAGCAATTTGTGCATACATGAACAAACAACTATACATACACCATAACACATCTCAACATTCAACATGTACATTATTACAACATGAATTACAATTGTATATTGAAAGAGAATTTTTACACAAGTCTAAACATGTATGCTAACTAGGATCTTAGACAATAGGTACAACATGTACAACTTTCTCACATCCTATTCTTTTATCCCATGCTAGCTGTGAACCTAGAAAATATGAGAAACAAAAACATCAACAAAAGTTGGTACGTGGAATTAAAATCTATACTATGCTGGCATATAAAATACTCAAAATTGAAGAAAGAGAAAGGAAATGTTATTTAAGGTAGAGAATCAGGTAATCCCAAGTTATTAGTCACATTTAGAATGAATATGCATTACTATTGTGGACTTAGCACAAACATAAATGGTGGGCCCTTCCCCGTGTACCTTGTACTCTAGGGATCTCCCCGTATACCATGTACTCTAGGGAGGTGCTAGTCAAGATTAAAGCTTTCCCTCACTAATAGGGAGTTTAATGAGCACCACTAGTAACTACATTTCATTTATCCTCATTTATGTTTTTTTATGTTCAAGGCGGAAAATTGTCAATATACATACATCTACATCCAACAATGTATTTCAAATACAAGCAAGCAAGTACATATATTTAACATCCATCAAATCTAGTCATACAATTATATCCACATACCTGAGTTCATATATTCGTCACATATCCATGATCATCTAGATAAACTGGTCAGCACCTGATTTAAAGAAATTAATCATCATTAAAATATGTACACCATATTCTTGGTATTTTAGGTCCAAATTAGGGTTTAGGTCAAATTTAGGTTCAAACTATCTGGAACTTATGTCTAATATTTTTATATTGGTTGGGAGGTCATTCTCAGGTTCTGTTCCAGATTTCATATTTTTCTGGTATTTGTTTTAATTTCTAGAATTAAAAAGGGACTAGAAACACATAATTATACTTTAATACCAAAAGACCTAATATTGAGCAATATATTTCAAATAAGGGTCAACCTATTGTCTCCAAATAATATTAGAGTTCAACAATAATTTTCTAAAATTTAATCTCAATCATTTGCCAAATATATCAATTAAACTAACCCTAAAATAGAGCATAAGAATCTATATTTGAAACAACCATATGATGTTGTTCAAAAGTATGATTTAGGGATCTAATAACAAAGGGACATTTTTCTGAGCGTGGAGATATTTTTGGGGCATTTATTGGCCATGGGAGCTATTTTTAAGGCCTTTTTTAAGTTCTAAGCATTTCAAAGATTTAAATAAAAATTACCTTTTGTCGTGGGTCCCACAGCCCTAGGCGGTAGACTAAAATTGGTTTGTGCTGGCCATTAGGTGGGGTACAACTCAGCATCTTGGTCCATCCTGGGTCGACCGATTCCTTGCTGGTTCAGTCCTTACTTGGGCGGCTATTGGAGTGAACCGATATTCTATATCTGGCCCAGATCGCTATCCCCTTTCTCACATTCATCACCGCCGACTGCGCTCTTCCTCGTGTGCGAGACACATGACCTGGCCGCGGGTGGACCTTCAGCAAGCTCTAGCTCTCTCCTCATAGGGTGCTGACTATCAATCCCATTGTAGGGCACGACTCACCCCTACTTGCCGAGGTGGTCGATCCATGTCCCTCTTTTGTGATCACAGCTTTGACACAGGCATTGTGTTTCTCTTTACTTGTAATAGTCATCATAGATCCTAGATAAAGTGAGAATGATGCGAGGATTATTTCCTCATATCTGCTCCTCCTTCCACCATCAGGTTCGAGGGGCTTATAGAAGTTGAGGCACCCAACAACACATTGCAGATCCATACAGTTTGTTCTGCTGACGTGGTAGGGGCGAACAACAGATGGAATTTTGGGGGTCTTCACGACTCAAAACAAGGCTTGGATCCATGTATAAGTCAAGAAGATGTCCGCCTCTGTTACAGGAACTTGAAGAAGGAGTGTTGATGGCCATAAGTAGCTCTCCTGTGAAGAACTGGAATTCCTAATGACCATGAAAGGCCACAATGGAGTAACAGAGAGGAAACATAGGGAGAGAAGTGGTGACACCAAGGTTTCAAGGAAGGTCTCGTTGAATATGCTCACCCCTCCGTAGGGGATGATGGTCTTGCGAGAGATGATGGAGAAGAAGGGATGCAGTTTCTCAGTAACAATGTCAAGTGAACGAGCAATGGGTTCAGATTAATTGTCAGCAAGTATCTGGTGATCGTCCCACCTTCATCGGATCGAGATTAAACGTCTATCCTGTTTTGTTCCTCCATTCTCAAATGTGAGCAACAACCTGTAAGATATTCAACCTCCACGTAAGTTCCCACACAACCCCTCTAACCCAAATGGTAGCGTGAGATTATTGTGTTGCAATGGAGACTAGACCTTATTCCAATGTGATTGAAACCTTACTCCCTTAATGAAATATCCAATATTTTGCACTTGCATAGCCTTGATGAGAAACCTCATTTGTTCATAAACTTTAGACATATATTTATAATATCCTAAAGTATATTCAAACAAATTTTGAGGCCCAAAACCAAATATGTGTCCATTAATTCATTCCTCCAATAACATCATATTATATGGATAGCATGGTCAAATATAATGATTCATAAGTCATCAAATCTTCATATAACATGTTCAATCTAATTATTATTGTCATTATATCCAAAGACCACTATACAACCATTCAAATTTATGTATATTACTAAATGGATGTTTAATATCATAAATACTTAAAATAGTTAAAATGAGACATCCATCCTAATTGAATTGAACTAGATGTCACAATCATCAGCGGTATCTATAATCGACCCTTATCGGTGGAATGAGCCATAAGTAGGTAGACAACTCATCAATTTGGTATCAGTTATCTATACATCTTTCATGGTCCCCAGATATTATATTGGATATCGAACCAGTGAAATTGACGTTATCACATTCACCCCATCGTATATTGAATTTTGTCCTCGAAATTCAACTAGCCACATCGTTAAGGTGATCTCAAGGAGTCACTACTATCACTAGGTCACCACTTCTAGGTGTCAATGCATAATAGTTAGGCAAGCACCCTAAGTTGTTATCTTAGGATTTAGAGCATATAGGGTGTACCCATCCCACCTTATGTTGGTTAAAGCATTTTTTTAAGGGATCGTAGCATCACTTAGTGTCTTAGTCATCGTATGACATTCTTATATTTTATGATTTAGATCCTCATAGTCCCTTAAGGATAAGGGTTTTGTTTGCTCGTAAGAAGTTAAGGAGGTATTACTAAAGTTTTCATCTTTCATTATACTTGCTTATATAAGATGATGTCAAGATCTCACATCTTCAGTCACTAGAATTATCATGTTTACATCATTAATGTGGTTTATGATCAACATCATACTATGATTTCATCACTAGAGAAAGGCTTGCTTATCATACTTAAATATTAGGGTTTCACCCTATTCAGCGAGTTATCCTCAAGAAGAAGCTTAGATTTAGAAGAATTGATCCTAGGCACTATATTTTGTGATTATTAATCTATGAGCCAGTGATGGAGTGGACTTTCAGGATCCTAAATACCAAATTGAAAGAGTGACAAAGTTATGGTTATAGTTTCTTTGAGTTGTGAGGTTCCTAGAAGGCCTTTTTGAGATTTTTAATTGATGGAACAATATGTGTTTTTTAGTATTTTTGAATAAGATTGTTATGCATATGTGCATGATTGACGAAGATAGATCAAGCTCTTAGTGGCATCTTTTTTCACGCAACTATGGTTAGTAAATTGCAATGGGTCAGTTGTATCTTGTACTTGTTGTTGACCCTGGGATTGCATCCCACGACCATGATGCGTTTGATTATGGCAGTTGTAGCCTGGGGAGGGAGGCACCCATCCACGATGCTTGGACGTGGAGATGTGGGTCTGAGGCACTTTGTAAAGGGAACGACTCCCTTCTCCTGGTAAAATCCTATCGGAAGAGCACTCTTATGGAGAGTACACGGGTGGTAATAGACAGAACGAACCACTTGGTAGTTCTGGAGGTAGAGGATGGAGTGAGAGATAAGGAGAGCGGGAGCTTGGAGAGCCATAGGAGGCTTCTCCTTCCTACTACACTGCGACAGCAGGAGCTAACACCATGGCTACCGAGACAGCCACGACACGAGCGTCAAACACCATCGTAGTGGCCATTCTAGGCGGGGACACTACATGCATCATTAGAGATCATGTGTGGGCAGGGGCAGAGGAGTTCCTTCAAGCCCTCGCCCATCGATCTGTGTTGCTCGCTACGAAGCCACAACAACACTACCAAGGCCGCCGAAGCAAAGATGGAGGCAGGAGTTGAACTCGGAGCTAGGGAGGATGGCTCATGCTATTTCAACCAAACCTAGGAGTTATTTCTGGTCTCTGGTGGTCGCCTGGAGCTACCCAAACCGAGAAGGGGTTCTAAGGCAAGAACCCCCTTTGCCCCACCATGCCAGAGTCAGACGGCGACACTCTTACGGGGATGGAGATCCAAAAGCTTTGGGCAGCTCCTGAGTAGCCTTGGAGGTTCGAGAGACGACATCAAATCTGAGGGTGGCCCTAGAAGATGACGAGCTGCATCCCTGTGTTGCCGCTTCCTCACCGGGTTCTAGCCTTCGTAGCGGCGGGCGGCCCTGTTCCCAGTTCACACATCGTTGGATCGCGTGGATACAAAAAAGAAAAGGAAGCGGGTGGTTCAGATGGTGAACCAGGTCCAAGTACCTTAAACCGACTAAAATCAGTGTTGACTGATGGAGTTTTGCAACGCCACTAAAAATCCTAGAGATGATGAATCTCTAAGTTTAGCCTTGCTTGTATTATGGTAAGATCTCCACCCGCGTGTGCTAAGACACGCGGAAGTCTTATCGTAATATAGTTTAAGGGTCGGATCCACAGGACAACGGTCTTGTTTAAAGTTAAACAAGATGGAAAATGTTTTAGCCGTACTTAACTACTTAACGATTGATATTTAGACCGAAAGTTTGATTTGATTGTTTAAACTAGATGCAAGGAAAGTAAAAGCAAGAAAGTAGAAATTAAAGTTGTAGGCAATGATTAAAACCACTAGGATGTTGTCGGGTTTCACACCACTACACATGGGTCATAAACATGCAACATAATAAAAAGACCTGCAAAGAGAAACTAATCAGCTAGTATCTTCGTAGACTTAGCTTCCTTTCGGATAACCAACTACGAGGAGTGTGGAGTATTACAATGCCAGCCATCCCCTAACGAATGGTCACTTACTTTGCATTACTCCTTCATGAAGTGTATTCCTCGACCTTACCAAGGTTGCACTTCCATACGTCAACTGATTCCATTTCATAGTATGAAAGTGCAACGATGGGAGTGAGTTTACTCCACTCATGAAAGCACTCCTAGATACCGAAACAGACATATGGTGACTACATATATCTAGAACCAACATTCAATCGATATTCAGATCTAAGGGTATAAACGTAGACAATTCATACCAAGAGACAATAAGTAACACGAGTTGGTGATCAAGCAACAAGCATTCATTAAACGATTGATGTTGAGCCAAAAAGGAGAGTATCTCTATTGCAAACGATTGAATTACATTGCATGAAATGAAAACATGGGTAGCGGGGCTACTCCCCGCACCCTAGTGAAAAGGACTACTCGCTCATCTCAAGAGCAAAGGAGGATGCGAGAAGAGAGAGAAAGAACGACATCACCACGGAGGAGGGAAGGTTGAACCCTTAGTGGAGAGAGCAACGATCTTCGCACTTCATGGCTACTTGATGATGGATCTTTTCTTCCCACCTTCTTTGTTGATGAGAGAGAAGGTAGCTTGATGATGAGACGTGGACCTCAAACCGGCAGCCTTGGGGCGATGGATGAAGGATGGAATTGCTCTGGAACTGGAGGGGCAGCCTTTGGGCGTCTGAGGGATCCCCCCTTTGAAGTGACCCTTGGGGTCTTATTTATAGGCTTAAGTTGAGCCCAAACGGTCTTGAGACCGCATGGGCTCATACGGTCTTGAGACCGCATGAGCTCATACGGTCTTGAGACCGCATGAGCTCAAACGGTCTTGAGACCGCATGAGCTCAAACGGTCTTGAGACCGCATGAGCTCATACGGTCTTGAGACCGCATGAGCTCAAATGGTCTTGAGACCGCATGGGCTCATACGGTCTTGAGACCGCATGGGATCATACGGTCTTGAGACCGCATGGGCTCATACGGTCTTGAGACCGCATGGGCTCATACGGTCTTGAGACCGCATGGGCTCATACGGTCTTGGGACCGTATGACCTTCATGCGGTCTTGGGACCGTATGGAGTCTTTGTAATAATTTTTTTTGTGTTTTCCTGCAATAATAAAGAAGAGAAGTTTAGTTTATTGGTATATCAACAATAAAGTAAAAAGTTAATGATTCTATCTAATTTATCTAAGAAAGAGTATGGAAAATTAAGGAGAACCAATAAGATAACGTCACAAAATGGGAGGTTATCACCCCCCTAACTTAGAGTCTAGCTTGTCCTCAAGTTAGATAGAGCTAAGGCATGCAGTGGCGAGGCGATTTTATTTAGTTAGGGTTTCCATACTCTTGCTTCAATTCTAGATCAGAGATCTACCGAGGTCTTGTTAGGGCTTCTGCTTACACTAACTCTTTCGGGTATCAAGAGTTGCATGGATCTCAGGTTCCTTTCATATCGCGAGTCTCGCATTGGGACAACCTTATATATATATATATATATATATATATATATATATATATATATATATATATATATATATATATATGCATGTCATCGACACTAATCAGTTTTATACTTCTTTTGAGAAACCTACCGGCAGCTAGAGTGGGTATGAGGGTTGGCTTAAAAGGCTTATTGTGTAATTCCCCCTTCAAGTGGGGGAGGTTTTGTCCTATGCTTTAGGGTCTCGCTACCGGGCACGACACATCTGCCTTCATGAGGGCAGCTGAATGTACCGGCCAGCCGAGTCCTTTATCAACCTTTTCATATATTAGGAGACCTTAGGATTTCACTACCGGGCACGACACATCTGCCTTCATGAGGGCATCTGTATGTACCAGCCGGGTGAGATCTTTATTGGCTCTTCATATAGGTCTTTATGCGTGGCACAACTCTCATGTTTTTATTCAACACTCTATCTTTTATTCGAAACTCACAGGCTTAGGAAGTGGGTTTTTGTTAGGGTTTTTGATTGGGCGGCCAAGCCTCTTTTATTGAAAGAAGAAAACTGTTCTTAGGGTTCCTGACATGCACTTATTTTTGTTTGGTGGTCTGCTTGCGAGATTTCTTGATTTTGTATTTCCCCCTGATTTCCCTCTTGACCTTGAGAGTTTTTGGTTTGCTTTGGCCCTGAAGTTGACCTATGAAGAGTCTGAGATAGAATTGAAGTAAAAGCATAAAAACTAATTGTGAATGTAATGTATAAATTCACCATTCATGCCTATATGCTAATCTTGTTATTTATTCTTGAGGACTACTTTATCTCTAACTTAGCTAGGGGTGAATCTTTCCAGGATGAAAGTTATACTTAAGAGTTATTTTATTGAAGAAATTACTGGAAAAAGTCTAAATATGAACAGAAAGTTTTGAAAAAGATGTGCGGAAAAGTATGAGTTAAGGGAAAGGGTAGAGATAGAAGGGTTGAAGAAGAATGATACCTCGCCCTTGTCCAGTGCACTCCCCCCCTAACTTATCACTCACTCTGTCCACAGAGTGTCAAAGTGATAGGTTGAGAAGTGCATGGACAAGGGCATTAGGCTTCTGTTAATCCTTTATTTGCCCCATGAGTTCTGAGTAAGGTGGCTGCGAGCTTTCCACGTAGTGCGTGGTAGTCCACTTCTGTCATGTCCTCTATAGGCTTGTGAAGGGTCAAAATTGTATACATCCAGAAGAGGACGTGGAAGCCGCAATCTTTGGATTCTTTAATTTGCTGGGGGCACCTGTGGCAGAAGGCTAGTGGTTTGAAGTGATCTTTGTCATATGCTCGTGTGTGCTGACCCAAAAGATCGTGTAATTTGTCAGCACACTCCTTCGCCACCTCCTTTGTTGGTGTCTTTGGAGTTGTAGTATATTCTTTCTATTCCGGATCATACTGGCTGTCGGAACTGTTGTAGATTATTGTTGTTCCTTCCTGAAGATTAGTTGCCAGTAACATCCAGTGATCTTGATGAAGGAAAGGTAGCATGATGAACTTCGGAGTTGTATGCTGAAGATAAGAGATGAGTGGCTCCTTTGTTCCGAAGTTCTTCAGCCCTAAAAGATCATCCTTCATGTAAGCTGACACCATATAGACTGTGTGGTGATTCCGTGCGAGCAAGTATTGATAAGCAGTCATTACACTTACAGACATGGAACCTTTGATCTGTACAGTTTCACGGAGGACATCTGCCATAACCAAGATATCCCCGTCAATATATACAAGGTCCTCCTTTTCGGCATATAGCCGTGACATTATGAGCCGGAGTTCCTTGTCTGAAAGATTTTGCAAGCTTCTCGATCGAAATTTGGAAATGATGGTTCAATGGCAGATGGGGGCACCATATGTAGTGAGGATTTCTGGATGGTTGCCCCGGATATCAACTCAACATCACCTTTATCTGGAGCCAGGTCGAAGATGAAAGGGTTCCATTGTCTTTGCTTGGTGACTTTGGTTGGCTGCTTTTCTTTTTCCAACTCTGTTAGGGTTTGTCTGAATGGTCTCCTCTACGGATGTTCGATGGATGAAAAAAGGTAATGAGGGACGTCATCTGGTGCCATAGTAGGGTCGTTGAAGAACCTTCTATCGCAGATAAGCTCCATGGCGTACCACCCTCGTAAGGAGTGGAAATCTTCGTTAATGAGATCGGTGAATGGGACTTGCTGGTTGAGCGCTAAAATGTGTCGTATAACGTAGAAAGCGCAGTCCCCTGATCCTTTAGTGGTTTGGACTTGGGAGTTGATTATTCGAAACTAGGGTTGGCTCCAATCCTGACGGAGAGGAGGGCATGCGGCCCATATGAGTTTTAGAAGCCGGAAAGGGTTGCATCTTGCCTCCCCAGCTTCAGTGCTGACAAAGTTGATTATTCCGGCCTTCAGTTCACTAGCACAGAAGTTGTACACTTTTGCGTCTCTAGATGAGGTGTCCACGATCATAAGTAGCCAGTGACCACAGACTTGAAATGGCACGGTTATAAAACGTGGTCTTCTGGCCATTCCCCTATGCAACCACTCAATGGATTTGTGTTGTAGTTCTTTGTATAGCAAGCACAAACCCAGAGCTGGTGAGGTGTTCAGAACTGGTTGCTTCCGCCTGGGACTTCTATAAATTTCGATAGAATTGGCAAGAAGGGTGCGGAAGGTCGCCATCTTCACCTCAGAACGGGGTCGGAGGATGGAGCGGAAATCCTCGCGTGTCAACTTGCGCTTGGTCTTTGTGTTTTGATAGATAACATCCCCCCCTTCCTTGGCATCATCTACTATAGTGTTCAGGATGAAGATATCATGTGCGTCTAAGGTAGAGATGTCCGCCATATCAAGGTCGTGCATTTTATGAGGTAGAGGTGGCGGCGGGGGTAGTTCTGTCGGTGTGGGGGAAAAAGTCTGCTCGAAGTCGTCCATGTAATGCTGCAGATCTTCATCTCTGTCAGAATCAGAAGGAGTATCTAGTTCTTCATCAGTGTCTAGGCGTACTCTTTCTGATTCTTCCTGCTCAGGCACTGATGGCTCAGGTGCAGAGAGTTTTTGAGCTGTTGTGGCTGGTATACTGCTGCTGGTTCCCAGAATACATTTTTCGAACTCAGCAAAAGCCACTTCTTTCACAGCCTCTCCTAAATATCTCGTGGAGTAGTTTAGGAATTGATCTTCATAATATATGTTGACGTTTTCCGTGGGAGTAGGGGATTTGGGATCTTTATCACCAGCTTGGTGATCTTCCTGGTGTTTTGGTTGTGTTCCTTGGTTGGGGCCCACCCCAGCATCATCTGGCTTATCGTAGTCATCAGCTGAGGGGGTACTGTTGTTTGAGTCAGCGGAGGAATCAGAATCATCATCGTCATCTTCATCAGCTTCATTTGCTGCTGATTTATCAGTTGTTTTCTTATGTGCTTTCTTCTTGCATTGACAATGGAGGGATTGTAGCTCGTCGTATGCCACTTGCACATGCTCGTATGCTTCGAGCAGTGCTTCGTGGGTTTCTTTTAAATCAGAATAACGCTCTTCGACTGAGAGGAGTCGTGCTGTGAGGTCAGTTACTTGATCTTGTAGTTGAATAAGCTCATTGTTTGATGACACCTCCTGGCTTTTATGTAGTTGTGTGAGGGTGTTATTGATGTCATCCAGGTGCGTGCTGAAAGCTTGTTGTTGCTGCCTGAGCTCGCGGAGGGTCTCTGGAAGAGGCTGAGTCTGTGTAGAGATCCTATCGACCTGCTTTGCCAACGCATCATGCTGGCGTTGTACTCCATGGATCAACTCGGGCAAAGTTTTACAGTGGTTGTCAATGTGGTCAACTTGCTTGGCCACTGAATCTTGGCGTTGTTGGATTCCTTGGAGAATGCTTGGCATGGCGTGGTTCTGCTCGTCGATCTTGGCGACCTGTTGTGTTAGACCCTGCACACAAGAAAAAATAGAATTTAAAATGTTAGAGGGATCGGTGAGGAGGTTTCGGATGGTGTCGAATTGACGTCCGAATTCCTCACTGACGTTAGTAAAAGGGACCCCAGTAGATGAAGAGTGAGGTGGCAGGGGTCGGGGTGGAATGGTAGTGTCGTGCGGAAAAGACACTATTGATGGACCTGCGAACTGCGTGGTGACTGTGGATGGGGTCACCAGCGATGTCGGGGTGGTGGTGGATGGAAAAGGTGGTGACATACCCGGAGAGAGGAATGGATCCGGGAATGTTGATGGAAAGGCAGTGGAGGTGAAGGAGGTGAATTCAGGCGTTGTAGTGGAGAATGGGATGCCCGAAGTGAAGAAGGGTGGGGGTGGTGGTATGGTTGTGGAGAAGGGTGGTGTGGTAAAAAGTGGTGTGGAGGATGATTGAGGAGTGGTTGATGGTGGATAAATGGAAGATGGTGGGGTGGTTGAAGGTGGTGGTGTAGTGGATGTTGGGGTAGTGAAAGGTGGAGAGGTGGTAGTGAGCTCAACAGTTAGACTCATTATAAAAGAGTCTAGTAATGAGGTTGTAATATGCTCGTCCGGAAGGGAGGGCTCAGATTCGGGGTGGGGTTTTGATGTTGGTGTCCCTGACAGCTCGTGCGCCTTCAGAAGCCTTCTGGAAGGTTGTTTGACTGGAACTTTTGTTATTTTGGCTGTCGGGGCATTTATGTTGAGCTCTGCCTGCCCTGCTGTTGCTTTCTTTGCTGTGGCATTGACTGAGGCTATGAGTTTGACGATCTCATTGTCTGAGAATAGGAGCTTGTCCTTGTCATAGTCAGCAAGTTCTGGAAGTTGGAGCAGGGTTTTTGAAGATTTTGTTGTGGGGCAGAACACGTAATGTAGCTTTGCATCCTTTTCTTTTATGATAAAGGAGTTCTTTAATGTCTGTTCGTTGGTAAGGATGTCGCCCTTTATTGGGTTGCATTTGGGTAGAAGTCTATCCATCTTAAGATATTTGATGATGGATGTGATATGACCACCTGTGCAAATTTCTTTTCCTAGGGTGAAGGCTGATAGCTTGATGAGCATAAGACGTCCAATGTTAACTGGCATTCCATTTAGGACGGACCAGAGAACATAGAGATCAGATATGAGTACAGTTCCTCCTTCTGATCTAGTGAAGAGTGCGCCAGCGATGATTTTGTGAAGTGTGCGCACTAGGCCAGAATGAATGTTAGAGGCCTTGCTTGTCTTTGCGTCAAAATTTGGTATCCCCGTTAGTGATTTCCAGAAGGTATGTTTGTTGAACTTGGGGTGTTCTGTACCAGCGGCCTTAGCTTTTTTCAGCTGGTCTTGGTTATCGATGAAGATTTCGTTCAACATATTTTCAGTGATGACCACTTCGTTGTTAAAGATTCTGGTGGTTATTCTACGGTCACCACCGTCCCTTGCTCTATCCATGATGTCCACCGATTCTTTGTGGAAATAGGTGAAGATTTATGTTGTTGGCTCAATATAGGGTGCTTCAGGTACAAAGCATAACCGAACAAGATTGGAATTGTCAAGTAGTGTGAGGATTCTATTATAGATCCCCATCTTCATAAGTATGCTTGGGCAGACATACTTTGTTGGTTTAAGAATTTGGCTGATGGAAGGGATGTTATTGAGATAAAGATTTTCAGGTGGTGGTGCTATGGTGGTGATGGGGGGAAAAATAGGAACGGTAATTGTGGCAGGGGTGGTGGTGGTGGTGATGGGTGATGGGATGTGCCCTGCCAGAGTTTGTTCCCTTGCAGTGGCAGGGTGAACTTGTTTCCTGGCCCTTTTCTTGGGTGTTGGTTCTGATGTGGTTGCTTGGGCTTTTCTTTTCTCCTTAGACTTTGCAGTGGGTGATTTTGCCTCGGGGGAAGGCTGATATTCCGAGTCCTCATCGGATGAAATTGTCTCGACCTCTTCTTCGGAGTGCTCCTCACCTAAGCATCTGTTGAGGCGTTTGATCTCATGCATGACTTTGAGCAGGTTCACCTTTGCGGAGAGCTTTCTAGTCGTTTCATAGTTATCTACGACTTGTTGTAGCTTGTCACACTCAGCTTCTAATTGTTCCCTTGTCCAGAAAGGGGCATCAGCTGTTCCTTGAGGTTGCTTGGAAGGTGATGTCATTCTAAAATTATTGACAAGAAAACAATAGTTAGAATGCTTAAATTTGAAGTTATAACAAAGTAATGTTATTGGAGTTTGAGGTTTATTAGATTGGTTTTATTAAATTTGAAATTATAACAAAGTAACGGTTTGGAGGTCGAATGGTCCCAAACGGTTTGGAAACCGAATGGTTCCATACGGTTTGGAAACTGAATGGTTCCATACGGTTTGGAGACCGAATGGTTCCATACGGTTTGGAACATACGGTTTGGAGACCGAATGGTTCCATACGGTTTGGAAACCGAATGGTTCCATACGGTTTGGAGACCGAATGGTTCCATACGGTTTGGAGACCAAATGGTTCCATACGGTTTGGACATCGAATGGTTCCATACGGTTTGGAGACCGAATGGTTCCATACGGTTTGGAGACCGAATGGTTCCATACGGTTTGGAGACCGAATGGTTCCATACGGTTTGGAGACCGAATGGTTCCATACGGTTTGGACACCGAATGGTTCCATACGGTTTGGAGACCGAATGGTTCCATACAGTTTGGAAACCGAATGGTTCCATACGGTTTGGAGACCGAATGGTTCCATACGGTTTGGAGACCGAATGGTTCCATACGGTTTGGAGACCGAATGGTTCCATACGGTTTGGAGACCGAATGGTTCCATACGGTTTGGAGACCGAATGGTTCCATACGGTTTGGAAACTGAATGGTTCCATACGGTTTGGAGAGTGAATGGTTCCATACGGTTTGGAGACCGAAAGGGAGATGAACCGCTTGGGAGACGAAACGTGCGGCCGTTTGTTGGCAGGGAACTGCGACAGCGACGAAGGGTAAGCACGCCGACGTTACCGACGGCGATGGTGGCGACGACAGAGTTCGAAAAATCGTGACCGTCTGGCGGTGGTGAAAACCAATGAACTACCGGGTGGTCTACCTGTAAAGAGGGCAGCGAGAATGCTGGGCGCGGCGAGCAGCAGAGAAGGAGTGCGGCAATGCGTGGGGACGACGACGGAGCCGGAGACGACAGCGAAGAAGCTGAGTCGACGGCGAGGTGATGAAACAGCGGTGGAGACGACAGCAGCGTCAGAGAGGGAAACGAGCGCGAAAAATGAAGCTCTGGAATGAAACAGGGAAGCCGAGAATTCGAGAAAGTGGAAGAAAGAATGGGGGGCGAGGGGGGGTATTTAAGGGTTATGGGATGCGCCCCTAACCACAAAAGACCTTGTGTTTTTATATTTGTTTTTAGATTATGTGAATTTTTATGTATTTTTAGATTAATGATGAAAGAACTTAAAGAAAGTAGAAAAAGTTTAAAAGAAAATAAAAGACTAGAAAATTAGAAAAGGTGATACTCAGGTCTTGGGTTGCCTCCCAAGAAGCGCCCTGGTTTAACGTCGCTGGCTCGACAAAATTCTGCTCCAGTTATGCTGATGTTATAGGATCTTGGATCTCTATAGTTTGTCTTGGTAATTTGTCTGCTGGAGTGTAGTATTTCTTTAATCTATGACCATTGACGGTTCTTTCTCCCCCGTTATCATCAAGGATAATGACTGCTCCTGTCGGGTAAATATGTTTGATTGTGAAAGGCCCCGACCATTTTGTACGTAGTTTTCCAGGGAACAATTTCAGTCTGGAATTGAATAGGAGAACCTTATCTCCGATGATTATATCCTTTCTTTTAATGTGGCCATCATGCCACATCTTGGTTTGTTTTTTGTAAATTCTGGCATTGTGGTATGTTGTCATTCGCAGTTCTTCCAATTCCTGTAATTGAAGTTGTCTAGATTCACCGACACTTTTGAGATCAAGGTTCAATTGCTTGATAGCCCACCAAGCTTTATGTTCTAATTCTACTGGTAGATGACATGACTTCCCATACACCAATCGAAACGGTGTTGTTCCAATTGGTGTTTTGAAAGTTGTGCGATAGGCCCATAAAGCGTCAAGAAGTTTGGTAGACCAGTCTATGCGGTGCCTGTTAACAGTTTAATCCAAAATAGCGTTGAGTTGCCTGTTAGAGACTTCAACCTGCCCACAAGTCTGTGGGTGATAAGGTGTGGAAACTTTGTGGTTGACTCCATATTTTCTTAAAAGTGCTTCGAAACTCCGCTCCAGAAAATGAGATCCGCCATCGGATATTATTGTTCTTGGAACGCCAAATCTGGGGAATATTATTTCTTTAAACATTTTGATGATTGGTTTGGAATCAGAGGAAGTGGTCGGTAGAGCTTCCACCCATTTTGAGACGTAATCCACAACAACTAGAATGTACGTGAATCCGTAAGATGAGGGGAAGGGACCCATGTAATCTATTCCCCAAACATCAAAGAGTTCGACTTCTTGCCACATATTCAAAGGCATTTCGTTCTGTTTGGTTATTCCTCCGGAGAGTTGGCATTTGTCACATGATCGCACGTATTCATGTGCATCCTTTGCGATGGTTGGCCAGTAAAAACCAGATTGAAGAATTTTAAGAGCGGTTTTCTTAGAGCTCATGTGCCCCCCAGTAGGGCCTGAGTGACAGTGCTCTAAAACTGGGATGATTTCTGTTTCTGGAATGCATCGGCGAAATAGTCCATCAGCGCATAAGCGGAATAGGTAGGGCTCATCCCAGAAATACTGCTTAGCGTCGTGAAGGAATTTCTTTTTGTCATGATATGATGCAGAAGGATGGATGATTTCTATTGCCAAATAATTCACAATGTCGGCATACCAAGGAAATCCAGTAGTAACCTTCACTAGTTGATCATCCGGTAGAGAGTCTTGGATGGGTAATTCGTCAGTGTCTTTAGCTTCAATGCGACTGAGGTGATCCGCGATGACATTTTCAATCTTGCTTTTGTCTTTAATCTCTAGATCAAATTCCTGAAGCATTAACACCCATCTGATAAGTTGGGGTTTAGCATCTTGTTTTTGGATCAAGTATCGTATCGCAGAATGGTCAGTATATACTATGACTTTTGACCCTATTAGGTAAGACCGAAATTTTTCAAAAGCATAGATAACTGCCAGGAACTCTTTTTCGGTAGTAGTATAATTCTTTTGTGCCTCATCAATCGTCTTGGAGGCATAATATATAACATGAGGCTTTTTGTCGATCCTTTGTCCAAGGACTGCCCCTATAGCATAATCGCTAGCATCACACATAATTTCAAATGGTTGTGTCCAGTCAGGAGCTCCTAGAATAGGGGCAGAGATAAGGGCATTCTTTAGAGTCGTGAAGCTACTAAGGTATTCTTGGTCAAAAATAAAATCTGCTTCTTTGGTCAGCAAGTGAGTCATTGGCTTTGCTATTTTTGAAAAATCTTTTATAAATCTTCTGTAGAATCCTGCATGACCAAGGAATGCCCTGACTCCTCTGACGTCTTTAGGTGGAGTTAGCTTTGAGATGACATCGACCTTTTCTTTATCTACTTCAATCCCTTTTGCACTTACTCGATGTCCTAGGACCACACCTTCAGTCACCATAAAGTGGCATTTTTCCCAATTCAAGATCAGGTTGGTGTCCTCACATCTTTGTAAGACTTTTCCTAGATTGAGTAAACAGTTATCAAAAGAATCTCCGTATACAGAAAAATCATCCATGAAGACTTCCATGATAGATTCTGTTAGTCCGGCGAAGATAGCAGTCATACATCTTTGGAAGGTTGCGGGTGCGTTACATAATCCGAAAGGCATTCTTCGGAAGGCATATGTTCCAAAAGGACAAGTGAAGGTTGTTTTTTCTTGATCTTCAGGGTGGATTGGAATTTGGTAAAATCCTGAATATCCATCAAGATAACAGAAAATTTTTTGGTGGGCGAGACGTTCGAGAACTTCATCCAAGAAGGGCAAGGGGAAATGATCTTTCCTTGTTGCTTTATTAAGTTTTCTGTAATCTATGCACATTCTCCACCCAGTTACTGTTCTAGTAGGTACCAGTTCATTCTTATCATTAAGAACAACAATGGTCCCCCCTTTTTTAGGGACCACCTGCACGGGGCTTACCCATTGAGAATCCGAGATTGGGTAGATGATACCTGCCTTCAGAAGTTTGAGAACCTCGATGCGAACTACCTCCTTGAGATTAGGGTTCAACTTCCTTTGATGTTCCCTCGATGGTTTGAATTCTTCCACCATAGGCAATCTGTGCATGCATAAAGTTGGATTTACACCAGTTAAGTCAGTCATTTTATATCCGATAGCTTTCTTGTGTCTCTTTAGCTCATCAAGAAGTTCGTTTTCTTGGTCTTCTTCCAGAGTAGAGCTGATAATCACTGGACAAAGTTTCTCACTTTCAAGGAAGACATGTTTGAGTCCCTCGGGTAAGGCCTTCAATTCAGGGGCCTTAGGTGGCTCGGTTGCTTTTATAATGGTGACAGCCTTGAGTTCTTCATAGGTGGCTGTTGGGGCTTCTTCAGCTTTTTCTAAATATTGAAGGCATTGTTGCACTAGTTCATTTGCCGAAAATTCTACTTCCGGGTTTGTCAAGGAACTTTCCAACTCATCGGAGGGTTCAGACATTTCTAACTGGGACATTTGATATATAGCATCTAGGAGAAAAACTTCCTCTTTAATGCTTGGTCCTTTCATGCTGTTAAGGACTCTGAATTGGAAAGCTTCCTTCCCAAGTCTTAGTATAATCGTTCCCGCTTCGACATCGATGAGTGCTCGGGCGGTAGCTAGGAAGGGTCTTCCGAAGATTATCGGGTATCTTAGATCTTCTTGTATGTCCATAATAACGAAATCGCACGGGACATAAGAATTTGTTCCTATTCTGACAGGTATATCTTCAATAATTCCAAGGGGAGCAGTTATGGTAGAGTCGGCTAACTAAATTGTCATTGACGTAGGTAACAAATCAGTGAAGCCTAATCTTTTACACATAGAATAGGGCATAATGGATATACTTGCTCCTAGATCTGCTAATCCCTTTTTGCTAGAGCCATTTCCAATCGAACACTGAATACCGAAGGAACCTGGGTCCTTCTTTTTCTTTGGCATTTTGTTAAGCAGAATATTTGAAGTGGTCTGAGCTAGTTTCACCGTTTCATGCTCTTCTGTCATATATTTTCTCGACAGTAGGGTTTTCAGGTATTTGGCCCAAGTGGGCACTTCAGAAAGGGCATCTAGAAATGGGATATCGATATACAGTTTCTTCATAGCTTCTTTGAATTTCTGGAACCTAGTGTCCATTTTGGTTCCTTTCAGCCTGTCCGGATAAGGAATTCTGAGTGGAACTTCTGGCATAGGTCCCTTTTCTTTTTCTCTTTCAGTAGTTTTAGTGGATTTTTCCTTTTCATGAGTTGAGCTTTCTGTTGGTGAGAGAATAGCTACATCATCATCATCATGGATGATTCTAATGGTATCAGGAAGGACACGACCAGACCTTGTGGTGACAGCATTCAGTTGCTCAGGTCTATTTTGGTCATTCCTTGGGTTTGCCTCTGGTTGCCCAGCGAAGGTACCTGCTGGTGGTTTCAACTGAGCAGCAATCTGTGCTAATTGGGCCTCCACGGCCTTTTGTTGAGCTTGTTGATTTGCAAGCATGGTCTGCTGAGATTGCAACATCTTCCTAATCAAAGATATTTCATCAGATGGTTGGGGAGGAGCACTCCTCTGTTGATATTGAGTGACTTGTTGCCCCTGGGGTTGCTGTGGAGGTGCTGTCAACTGCGGTTGTTGTGGCTGCTGCAACTGAGGTTGTTGCAGCTGTGGGTGCAGTCCTGGGTATTGATAAGAGGGATTCCTAGAATAATTGGGTCGTTGGAACCCATTTCTATAATTCCCTTGATTTTGGGCGAAGTTATTCTGAAATCCTGGTGGTTGTTTGCTGAAAGATCCACCTTGTGTCTGTTGTTGAGGATTGGCAGTTCCTGCAGGATTTCCATATTGGAAACCCGGGTGATTTCTTGGTTTGTCTGGATTGTAATACACTTGGTCGGGTATTGAGTGAATAGAGTTGACTTGCTCCGGCATTTGGTCCTCGGGGTGTTCAATAATGGGTTCATATTGCGGCACTGGTGGTTGTAAATCCATCATAACATTGTATAACATGCCACATGATAATGTGGGATGATCAGATGCATGACAGGCTTCACAAGTTCCAGTAGCAGCTTTCACTTGTTGAACCTGAGAGCTTTTCTTCTTATCGTACTCTCCGAAAGAAGTTTCGAGAGCTTGTTGCTTGTTAGCAATAGTCTTCAGGGCCTCTGCAATAGCCTTGAGTTCCATGGATTCTTCAGCTTTGTAAACTTTAAGAACTCCCTTGGTTTGATTAGATGACCTTCCCCAATTAGATTGGTTCTCGGCCCCTATCGTAACTATATTCCAAGCATCTTCATAATTCTTTCTCATAAAGTTTCCTCCAGATGAGGAATCTAAAAATTGTTTTATATCATCACTTACTCCTCTATAGAATGTTTCTATCAGTTGATTTTGAGATATGCCATGGTGAGGGCACTTCCTCAGGAGTTCCTTGAATCTTTCCCAGGCTTCCGCAAGTGTTTCTCCCGGTAGTTGGGCAAAGTGATTAATTTGTCCCCTGATCTCATAGGTTAGTGAAGGTGGGAAGAATTTCTCAAGAAATATTTCTTCTAAAGGAGTCCAAGTAGTGATGATAGGATGCCTATCCAAAGCATTGTACCAAATTAGAGCTCTCCCAGATAAGGTGAAGTGGAAGAGGTGTAACATTATAGCTTCAAGAGCAACTCCCGCTTGAGGTACAAGTCGTCAGAGTGACTTGAATCTCTTAAGATGATCCATGCAATCATCTCCCGGTCCTCCAGAGAAAGAAATGCCTTGCATGATCTGGATCCATTGCGTCCGGATTTCGAAGTTTGGAATGTTGATAATTGGTGGTCGGACTGGGTGATCATCTTCATAATTCTTTGGGACTGCGTAATCCCGAAGTTGCTTGCTTCTTAATGCTAATTGAGCAGCAGCATTCTCGGCTTGGATGCGAGCTTGTTCCTCAGCTCGAATCTCGGCTTGCACTTGAGCACGAGTGTCAGCGATGAGTTGTGCTCTTTGTGCCGCTATGGCGGCGTTAACTCTCTCCGCAACGAGGCGTTGCTCGTCAGCCATTTGTCTGGCTCTTTGGCGATTAAGTCTAATCCTTCGGTGGAAACTTCTTTCTACCTCAGAGTCGTACTCTGGTTCAGGGGAGAATCCGATGCGATGCGGGGTTTGCATACACGTTTTCTACCTGAGTAGAAAGAAAATCACACGTTAAGATGATGGAAGGAAATGAAGAAATCAAGAAGATTTGGAGTAGTTATCAAGAAAAAGTGTAAAATCCTAATCAACCAAGAAGTTGTTAAGTAAAAGCTTAAAACGTTCTGTTGTCCCCGGCAACGGCGCCAATTTTTGATGGAGTTTTGCAACGCCACTAAAAATCCTAGAGATGATGAATCTCTAAGTTTAGCCTTGCTTGTATTATGGTAAGATCTCCACCCGCGTGTGCGAAGACACGCGGAAGTCTTATCGTAATATAGTTTAAGGGTCGGATCCACGGGACAACGGTCTTGTTTAGAGTTAAACAAGATGGAAAACGTTTTAGCCGTACTTAACTACTTAACGATTGATATTTAGACCCAAAGTTTGATTTGATTGTTTAAACTAGATGCAAGGAAAGTAAAAGCAAGAAAGTAGAAATTAAAGTTGTAGGCAATGATTAAAACCACTAGGATGTTGTCGGGTTTCACACCACTACACATGGGTCATAAACATGCAACATAATAAAAAGACCTGCAAAGAGAAACTAATCAGCTAGTATCTTTGTAGACTTAGCTTCCTTTCGGATAACCAACTATGAGGAGTGTGGAGTATTACAATGCCAGCCATCCCCTAACGAATGGTCACTTACTTTGCATTACTCCTTCATGAAGTGTATTCCTCGACCTTACCAAGGTTGCACTTCCATACGTCAACTGATTCCATTTCATAGTATGAAAGTGCAACGATGGGAGTGAGTTTACTCCACTCATGAAAGCACTCCTAGATACCGAAATAGACATATGGTGACTACATATATCTATAACCAACATTCAATCGATATTCAGATCTAAGGGTATAAACGTAGACAATTCATACCAAGAGACAATAAGTAACACGAGTTGGTGATCAAGCAACAAGCATTCATTAAACGATTGATGTTGAGCTAAAAAGGAGAGTATCTCTATTGCAAACGATTGAATTACATTGCATGAAATGAAAACATGGGTAGCGGGGCTACTCCCCGCACCCTAGTGAAAAGGACTACTCGCTCATCTCAAGAGCAAAGGAGGAGGCGAGAAGAGAGAGAAAGAACGACATCTCCACGGAGGAGGGAAGGTTGAACCCTTGGTGGAGAGAGCAACGATCTTCGCACTTCGTGGCTGCTTGATGATGGATCTTCTCTTCCCACATTCTTTATTGATGAGAGAGAAGGTAGCTTGATGATGAGACGTGGACCTAAAACCGGCAGCCTTGGGGCGATGGATGAAGGATGGAATTGCTCTGGAACTGGAGGGGCAGCCTTTGGGCGTCTGAGGGATCCCCCCTTTGAAGTGACCCTTGGGGTCTTATTTATAGGCTTAAGTTGAGCCCAAACAGTCTTGAGACCGCATGGGCTCATACGGTCTTGAGACCGCATGAGCTCATACGGTCTTGAGACCGCATGAGCTCAAACGGTCTTGAGACCGCATGAGCTCAAACGGTCTTGAGACCGCATGAGCTCATACGGTCTTGAGACCGCATGAGCTCAAACGGTCTTGAGACCGCATGGGCTCATACGGTCTTGAGACCGCATGGGCTCATACGGTCTTGAGACCGCATGGGCTCATACGGTCTTGAGACCGAATGGGCTCATACGGTCTTGAGACCGCATGGGCTCATACGGTCTTGAGACCGCATGGGCTCATACGGTCTTGAGACCGCATGGGCGCATACGGTCTTGAGACCGGATGGGCTCATACGATCTTGGGACCGTATGACCTTCATGCGGTCTTGGGACCATATGGAGTCTTTGTAATAATTTTTTTTGTATTTTCCTGTAATAATAAAGAAGAGAAGTTTAGTTTATTGGTATATCAGCAATAAAGTAAAAAGTTAATGATTCTATCTAATTTATCTAAGAAAGAGTATGGAAAATTAAGGAGAACCAATAAGATAACGTCACAAAATGGGAGGTTATCATTGACCCAGACCAGCTGGCCCAACTTCTAAGTAGCGCCAACCAATGTACACGTGGCGAGCTCCTATTCGCCCAAAAAGGTAAAATGCTCAATTTTTAAATAAATCATAGAAATTCGCTAGAGCATCGGAAAAATACAAATAATATACTGAAATGTTCAGAAAAATGATTAGAATGTAATTAAACCATAATATCAGGCTTTTGATTAACTAATCTTAGTGATATCATGTAATATGTATAATGCTTAGTTCATGAGTAATAAATATCAAATGATAATATAAAACTATGGAAAAATATTAACAAGTCCATGATCATGTTTATAATCAATCTGAAGTCAGAAAAAATGATGTTGATGTATGAAATCATGTAGTTTGTTTAATGTGGCTAATTAGGGCTTATAACCCTAATTAATATACAATAAATACATACATGCTTAATAAATGATGAAATTTACAGAGTAAGCTCATATTAGTATATGGAACATCAGTTTTAATTATGAGGTCATGATGATGCATAGAATTCCTGTTATGTTAAGATGAACCTTGAAACGTGTTATGAAACCCTAATTTAAGTTAATGATGTAACCTAGGGTTAATACATGCATAAAAAGGATATAGAAGCTAATGTTCACATAATGAACCACAATCTGGAATATGACATCAGTAAGATAATTCCAAGATGAGAATGCAAGTAATGATCCATATACCTTAATGAGATAAGTAAAACCCTAATATGAACACAATTAGGGTTAACATGAGATGTATGATGATGAGAACCTAACGATAGTATATGATCTTGTTCTGATCAAGGTTTGACCTGGGATACATAGTTGACATCAAGAATGTTATATGTGACTAGGTTTATCTTGGTCAAGGTACGCCATTACCTCTTACTTGGCTTATTATACAGTATGCTTATGTTAGATGTGTAGTAAAATACTTGGCATATGGTATTGGATGAAATGATTGTTCTTTTATTATATCTTGCTTGATTTTCCATACTTATGGCTATGAACACATGAAACATAAGATATCAGATCCATCATATGATAACACTAAACTCTTTGGTAGTACAGTGCATTGAAGTGATCTCAAACTCTTTGGTAGTAGATCACATGTGTTAGATCTCAAACTCTTTGGTAGTAGGTGATTGAATGATACTTGTACATTGAATGCTAGTTTTGGTGTAATTTGCAATTTACCCAAAAGCTAGGGTTGAACATGTAAAATACCACATCAATAATGTCCCTACTATTTCTTGGTATCATTTGGAGAAAAGAAAAAGAAAGGGGCGTCTTGTTTGAGACACATTTGAGGAAAGATAATATTGATAATAAAACAATCAAGAAATAGGCATAATTGATATCCAATTTATTTTGTAGCAAATATAAATATATCAAATGAAGTACCCATCAACTAAAAATCTATGGGTATTATCCTATAATGGAATGGCTACCAAAATACAAAAGGGGGCGCCACAATTGCTTTAAGTAGGTGAAAACTACATTTTAAATTAAAAAGTAATGTCCACTAAAAATGGATAATAGTATTATATTTATTAAGGAGCATAAATGGTTGCCTTTAATTCAAGGATAATTGAAAGGAATAAAAGGCAAAGAAATATGGCTTTGTAGATAAGGAAGTGGGGGGGGATGTGGCAAGGAAAGTGGAATACTTTCCTCCTACTTTCTCTCTCTTAAAAGAAATTCAATAATACATATATATACTCATATATTCATTACTTGAAAGGCTATTTTTGCAAACCATGTGACGAATGAACATTCAAAATTTCATTAACTATGTGGAAGCGATCGCTAACAGTGGATTACTAAAAAATCACTAAAAATTAAATCCATTTACAAAGAGATTCATACACATGAAAACACTTTCATAAAGAACCAAAGTAATTTAATTACATTCAGGATTCACAAGTACATATCTTGTACCATCTTTTCTCGAGGATTACATACATCAGATGCTATATTAAAACTATACATGAGCAACATAAAACCTCGAGACATCAAGCCAAAATCTCAGATCGATTCATTACACTAACTACTGACTCCTAGGACCTGAGAGTACAGAGGCGACACATATGACTCTATATACAAGACATGACAGCCAGTGTCTCCACCTGAGAATATCACCGCTATCCCTATTCCTACTACTGCTACTCTTCCCTTGTTGTAGGGTTTCTGCCTCTTCGTCCACATCTACCTAAAAAGTGTTGGTGACCAACGGAGTGAGACCCAGTCCCAACGAGAGATATAACTCTTTGCCAAAATCATTATTATTGCATTTTAAAAGAATAAAACTGAATAGAGGAAACATTTATGTTGAACAATAGATAATTCATTGTTTAAATAGATTAGAGAAATATTCTTATTCAAAACATTTCAACTATAATTTGATAAAAAAACATATCATTTATTCATTAAGTAATATGAAGAACATGCATAACATCTATACATATGAGATATGCTAAGTAGGGTAACATCAACCAACGATTCTCATATTTCAACCTTAAGCAAATATGCTACAAAGCTGATTACATTTTACAATCATACTTAAGCCCTGAGGAGATGAGGTATACCGCTCATACTCCAACCGACCACTGCGAAGTCAAAATCGGTACGATACAAAGGTCAAGGAAGAGACGGATTTCCATGAACTCATCCTCCTCAGTCAGTGTGAGTACAACTACAGGACATCTCATGTCTCTGCTAAATAGCTTTCCAGGGTATACTAACAACTTCACTATAGAGCTACAATGGCGGATGCACTCTCTTCGCAATTGAGAGATTTCATGTTTATCTCACATCGATCCGACATTAACATCATCGGGAGATTCATGATACATCCATCCCGACACATATAATGCAGGATTGAGAGATTTAATGTTTATCTCACATCAATTCTACATTAGGGCGTAAGGATATTCGTGCCCATAACCCCTACATACTCAAAAGTATGCCCTCTAGGAGTTCCTGTGGGAAAACCCATTTCACCATCACCAACTACTGACGATCATGGATCTATGGCCAGTGCTCTACATGATAAGATTTCACTTGATTAATTAAGTACATTACCATATTCTTTTAGCATCAGTCAGATTTTCAAACATAAATTATTATAACATATGTTACAAAGAATGTGTAATACTTCTATCAAGTACTATTCAAAATCTTAATAAAGCATTGGGATCTCAATCCCTCATCTCATCATCATGATTATGGAATATGGGTATTCAAACCCTCAATTCATCATAGAACACTGGTTACCACTCAGCAGGTAACTCATACCTTCAGGTCATCTGACGAAGGTAAACATGATATTTGCTACACAAGCATCTCACATAACTTACAAGGCCCATTTCATCTATTGTTACCTCTCACTAGGAAACAAAGCATGTTATGGCTCACAAGACCCATTAACAAATTCAATAAATGAAAACATCATAGCTCATACCTGGCTATGCTCATCATCTCATGATACCTGCATGGTTAGTACACATTATAGCAGTTATATCAATTACATTTTAGTACCATGCTACACAAAGTAACACCACTATACCCTTATTAGGGTTAGGGTTTCCCATTTCATATTAATCATGATTATTCATCCCCTTTGCACAATTAGGACTAATGATTAATCATCTCATTGTCCAGGATTAGGGTTTCATGCACTACAACCCAAAATTAGGGTTTCACATACCTTTACCCTATTTTAGGGTTAAGGTTTACTATTCAAATCAAATTAGGGTTTATCATATCCCATTACTCCAAAATAGGGTTATAATGTACTATTCATATTAAATTAGGGTTTATCATTAAAATACCCTGAATTAGGGTTACTCCATCACCCTAGATTAGGGTTTCACTCAGAATTGCCCTAAATTAGGGTTAGGACTCATCAACCTCCTCAATTAAGGTTTCATGATTCCTTTATCAAGGATCATACCCTAATTACTTATTCTATTCATTTTGAATGTTTTGAGGCTTTACCATTACATGATTATTATACATATATGAATTCCTCTCTCTCTTATCCTCTCTAGGATATTGATAACTTCAAACTTGATTAGATTAGGTCAACCCTTTATCCAGATATATACATTTAGGGTCAACATAATGTATTTGAGATATTCCTTTCATAAGAATCAAATATTAACCCCTCTAAGGGTACCAATCACCCTAGTATCTTAAGGTTACAACCATTGTAATCATCTTTAATTTACATCATTAATAATCAAGTAGTTAATTGACCTTTAATCACATTAGGTGTTCAAATGGTTTGACCAGTTGAACCTCAAATGTTCTTGATTACTTAGACCCCAAACGGTCTTGGTCACTTAGACCCCAAACGGTCTTGGTCACTTTGGACCCCAAACGGTCTTGGTCACTTAGATCTCAAACGGTCTGAAACTGTTTGGCAATTGGCCCTTGAAACCGTTTAAGCAACTATATTGAAACCGTATGAACAAATCACTTTTGAAACCACTTGGGTCTCCAAACGGTTTGAGACCGTTTGATCTCAAACGGTCTTAAGAATGTTTGATCCCAAACTGTCTTGAGACCGTTTGGTCGAAACTCTCTCAAAACAGACTGGACCAAATAGTGTTTCCATCAACCAAATCGATTCAGTGTTTCAATCATTGAACCTCCTATCAATTGAACCATTGAATCATTCTTCAATTGAACCATTGAATCACCCTTCAATTGAACCATTGAATCCTCAACAATTGAACCATTGAGTCACCCTTCAATTGAACCATCAATTAGGGTTTTGAAATCAAGAAACCATCAATTGTTGACATTGTGGAACTAATTCTGTTGAAACCATTGAATCACCATCAAACCATGGCATGACCCGACCTCAAACGGTCTTTAGGTCATTTGGCGTCAAACGATCTTGAGACCGTTTTGTGTCAAATGGTCTTGAGACCGTTTGACCCATCCTATCATTAAAATTGGTGGAATTCAATTAGGGTTTCGTCAACAACTCGATTTAGGGTTTGTTACTCAATGAACCTTCAAGTGTTCAACCCTTTGTAATTAATTCGATTAAGTAGAATTGGATCATAATAAATTTATGACATCATCAACCTCAAATGGTCTTGAGGTCGTTTGACCTCAAACGGTCTTGAGATCGTTTGAGTCAAAGCACTATAAAATTGACTCAGTCAATTAGGGTTTCAACCCATTCAATCGATTATGGTTTGCAATTGGTGAATCATCCAAACTTGGAACCATTATTAATTATTCATTTGAAGCCAATAGATCAACATCCAACAACTTCAACACTTTCCCTCCCAACGGTTTGAGACCATTTGATAGTTTGGTTTCAAACGATCTTGAGACCGTTTGGTCTCAAGTCAATAAAATCGTTTGCCTAAGATAATATTAAGGTGTGTGCTTATGATGATTTCATCATCATAAAGCTATGATCCTTCAATATTTTCTTCCATTCTCATGGTAGTTTCATCAATTTGATCAAAGAAATTTCAAGAAGAACAAAATGATCAACAAATGATAAAGAATTCAATGAAATAATAATATTAAGGGTTCAAGTTATATAACCCGCCTTCAAAATCGAATCCAAGCTTCTAGCTCCACATATATAATGGTGAAAGAAGCTTTGTCAACTTCACAAGGCTCGTCCTCAAGTCTTTGAGTGAAAGGAATGGCTAGAGTTGAAGATTGAGTAAAGAAAAGAAGAAATCAAGCATTGAAAATCGATTTTCACCATGAAACTAAGGTTGAAGATGAATATGGATCTTAACTACAGGTTGGGGCACGTCCTCCTATTGATCCTAAGCTCCTTTGAGTTTGGCCAAAGCGAGGAAAGAAGAAAGGGTCGAAAAAGCCTTTCATTTGGGTTGAAAATGGGATGTATATAAGGAAATTTGATGAGAGAGAAAGTGTTTATAAAAATCATTAAATTCCAAAATTAATGCCACATATCCCCCCTTAATTCCTTGCATGCAAAGACATCTTCCCCACCTCATAATTCCTCTTCTTTATCCATGAATTAAAGGAAAACAAATTAAGCACCTTAACTATTATAATAATAATATCCAAAAATTAGTGGATATTTCTTTTTCTTTTACTAATGTGAGTGGGCTCTCCACTCACTTAGGATATTTCATGGCCTTTGCAAGGAAAAAGGACGTACACACTTATCTAAATTCAATCACCATATTTTTGGTTGAAAAGCACTTCCATTAATATATTTATTTTTGCATTAAATTGAATTAGAGTTTCAATTATGCTTAAATCATGATTATTTTAATATCAAGATTCTCTCTCCTCCAAAGTGATTCAAATGAGACGCCCCTCTCTGGTTATTTTCTATACTTGATGCCAAGAAACATGTGGGACCCTCTAGTAGTGGTATTTTGCATATTGAACCCTAATTTTTGGGTAAATTGCACATTACACCAAAACTAGGTTTTAATGCACAAACATTGCTCAACAAGCTCTTTCTTGGTACTCAGGCTTGTGGAAGCCATACCTTAGAATCATTCTCATTCTTATGATGCTTCAACACTTGAGGAACATTTTATCATGTACAATTTTCAAGTTAACCCCTCAACTTGGGTAATTTGCACTTTAGTCCAAAACAGGCAAAACATTGTTTCAACATTATTCAAAAAGGACTAAAATTGAAACATAAGTTCCTCTTGAGCCTTAATTACTTTTCAAAATATAAGAGAAAGCATAAAATTAACTTTATTAAACAAAACATCTAGGGTTAAGGCATAACCGAGGTCAGGGATGTTACAAATTATCCACCCCTAACAGAGATTTTGTCCCTGAAATCATGAACGAAAACATCAAGAGAAAAGAGAAGTGTACTTCCTCCTCATTTCTTCCTCTAGTTCCCACATAGATTATTCAACGCCATGATGATGCCAGAGAACTTTCATAAGAACTATATCTTTCTTTTTCAACTTTTTGATTCTTCTGTCAAGAATCAACACAAGTCCTTCAACATAGGATATATCATCATTTAATTCTACTTCCACAGGTTGCAAAACTAAATCTATGTCATAATGACACTTTCTCAGCATGGATATATGGAATACTGGATGAAATCTATGTAGTTCATGTGGCAACTCCAGCTTATAGGCTACCTTTCCAATTCGTTCAATGATTGGATAAGGCCTCATAAATCTAGGAGCTAACTTTCCTTTCTTTCCAAATCTAAGAACACCTTTCCAAGGTGAGACCTTGAGATATACTCTATCTCCAACTTGGAATTCTAAAAGTCTACACCATTTATCAGCATAAGATTTCTCTCTATCCTGTGCAGCCTTTAATTGTTGTTGTATTACTTTAATCTTCTCAGTTGTCTGTTGCACTAACTCAGGACCCAAAAGTTGATATTCTCCTATTTCATACCAACATAACAGAGATCTACAATGTCTAGCATATAATGCTTCATATGGTGCCATGTCAATATTGTGCTGATAGCTATTATTGTAAGCAAATTCTATCAAGCTCAGGTGTAGATCCCAACTTCCTACAAACTGAAGGACACATTCCCTAAGCAAATCTTCCAAAGTTTGTATGGTCCTTTCAGACTACCCATCTGTCTGTGGGTGAAAGGCAGTACTAAACCTTAACTGTATACCCAAAGCTTTATGCAGTCGTTCCCAAAAATGAATCGTGAACTGGGGACCTCTATCAGAAACAATTGTAGTTGGTACCCCATACAAACACACTATATCATCTATATATATATGTGCAAGCTTCTCAGCAGTGTAGGTTGTTTTGACAGGAAGAAAATGTGTTGACTTAGTCAACCTATCAACTATTACCCAAATGGAATCATGACTTTTGGCTGTTCTAGGTAAACCAACCACAAAGTCCATGGTTATGTGATCCCATTTCCACTATGGTATAGGTAAATGTTGCATTATTCCTGTGGGTTTTTGATGTTCATCTTTAACCTGCTGACACACCGGACACTGCATAACAAACTCAGCTACATCTTTCTTCAATCTAGGCCACCAATACATATCTTTCAAATTATGATACATTTTGGTGCTCCCTGGATGCATTGCATACATCGAAGAATGAGCTTCCTCCAAAACCAACTTCCTTAAATCATTGGCATCAGGTACCACCATCCTACCATGGTAACAAACTAGATGATCCTCTAACTCATGAAAGCCATCCCATTTCTTAGTACCATACTCTGACCTGATCTGCTGAATCACAATATCATCCTATTGTGCTTCTTTATTCAGCTGCCTCAGAGTAGGTTTCACTTGCATCTCAGCTAACAACCCGGCTAACAATGATACTTTAAGTTGTACATTGTTTTTCCTCAAAGAGATAAGCATATCTCTTTTAAAGCACACTAAGGAATTCAACTGTGCTTTATCTAAGGCTGGTGATGATGATTTCCTACTTAGTGCATCAGCCACTACATTGGCCTTCCCTGGATGATAATCAATTGTACAATCGTAGTCCTTGATTAATTCCATCCAACGATGTTGTCTCATGCTCAACTCATGTTGTGAAAAGATATATTTTAAATTCTTATGGTCAGTGAAAATCTGGAATGTTTCTCCATAGAGATAATGTCTCCAGATCTTCAAAGCATGAACTACAACAGCTAGTTCTAGATCGTGTGTCAGATAATTCTCCTTGTGTTTCTTAAGCTGTCGAGAGGCAAAAGAAATCACCTGTTTATCCTGCATCAACACACATCCTAGACCATTATTAGATGCATCACAGAAAACTATGTACCACTTCCCTTGCTCAGGTTACAACAGCACAGGTGCACTTGTTAACCTTTCTTTCAACAATTGGAAAGAATGTTGACACTTGTCATTCCAGACAAAAGGAACCTCCTTCCTGGTCAACTTGGTTAGGGGTAAAGCTATAGAACTAAAGTTCTTAATGAACCTCCTATAATAGCCTGCCAGTCCAAGAAAACTACGAATCTCCGTCAGTGTCTTTGGCTGTTCCCATTGCAGGACAGATTCTACCTTCTTAGGATCAACACGGATACCTGAGGCAGATATTACATGTCCTAGAAAAGAAACTTCTGGTATCCCGAACTCACATTTGCTAAACTTAGCATATAGCTTATGCTCTCTCAGCAAAGTTAGAGCCTGACAGAGGTGCTTCTCATGCTGTTGAGCATCTCTACTGTATATCAAGATGCCATCTATGAAGACTACTATGAACTGATCAAGAAATGGTCGGAAGATTCTATTCATGAGTTCCATGAATGCAGCTGGTGCATTAGTTAGTCCAAACGACATAAATATGAACTCATAGTGACCATACCTTGTCCTAAAGGTAGACTTAGGTATGTCACTCTCCTTGATACGCAACTGATGGTATCCTGACCTCAGATCTATCTTAGAAAAGATAGTTGCACCATACAACTGATCAAACAGGTCATCTATCCTTGGAAGAGGATACTTGTTCTTTATAGTTACTTTATTTAACTGTCTATAATTAATGCATAACCGCATCGATCCGTCCTTCTTTTTAACAAAGAGAACCGGAGCACCCCATGGTGAAGTACTCGGTCGGATAAAACCTTTCTCAAGCAACTCCTGCAGCTGTTTCTTGAGCTCTTCCATCTCAGCAGGTGCTATTCTATATAGTGTTTGTGCTATTGGTTGTGTGCTCAAGATTATATTAATCTCAAAATCAATCTCTCGGGGCGGAGGAACAATTGGAAGTTCCTCAGGAAATACATCTTCAAACTCCCTAACTATCAGAACTTCAGAAAGATTTTGACTCTCCATTGTGGTATCTACTACATGTGCTAAGAATGCAAAGCATCCTTATCTCATCATCTTCTCAGCTACTAAAGCTGACACAAGATAGGTTGGAAGAATCTTTCTGTCTCCCTAAAAGATCCATGTGCCACTATCATATGTGAACACAACCTTCTTGGAACTACAATCCAAGACAACCTTATACTTTTCTAGGGTGTCCATCCCAATAATTATATCAAACCCGTGCATCTCAAGTGGTATAAGATCCACCTAAATGCGATGTTCAGAAAAAAGAAAGAGTGTAGGGAGAACATACCTCTCACAGCATGGTAGATCCAAGCAAAGGACTTTCTAACAACAAACTCTCTGCTCTATGACCAACTGTCATATTGCTGTCAAAGATCACTTTTCTAGTGATAAAGGAATGTGTAGCACCCGGATCAATCAAAACAAATATGAAACATGATGAAGACATATCAAAATGAAATAGTTCCATCTGACATGTCACGACTCGAGGATTGACTAGTGCTTTGGGTTGATTCATTGCATAGAATCTCGTCATTGCTTGTTGTTGACCCTGTGCTCAGTTGTTGGGTGCTGATAATCCTGCCTGGGATGCTTGTCCACATCCTCTAGCACCACTAGGAAACTGCCTCCTCTGAGAGCCTTGTTGACTCTACCTCAGAGTTTGAGTCACACTTACCTCTCTGGCTCGACAATCTTTCATCAAATGCCCCATCTTTCCACATATAAAACAACCTTTGCTTTCCCTCTGTGGCCTGGGTGGTCCTGTTACTGATATTGATGCTGAGTTGTGGGCTCCCTCTGGTGGTAAACTACAGCCTCTACCCCTACTCGACGTCCATTGTGTCTGGGTATTGAATCTTGGTGGTGTTGTTGGTGCAGAAAACCTTGGCTTTTTAAAGCCCTCAGATCTTTGTCCTTGAAACTACATATACACCTTCTTACCACTGGTTTGTCGCTTCTCAATCATATACCTCTCTATCTATCTAACAGACTCCACAAAAGTAGCAAACCTCTCCCTATTCTCCAAAGCATACACATGAGTGGTTAATTCAACGTTCAACCCCTTCTCGAAATGTCGAATCCTCTCTTCATCAATAGCTGCCATATGCGGACAGAACCGCAAAAGCTCCATGGACTTAGCCTCATACTCGCTAATGTTCATCGGTCCTTATCTTATCTTCTCAAACTGAGATATCGTTTCATCTAGATATGTCTTGGGAAAGTATCTACTGATGAATTCTCGACGGAACTCTCCCCATCCGACTTCGACACCTGGCCTCTTGCCCTCTTCTATTGTACATCAATGGCCAGCAATCCCTTTCAGAAGATACACTACATGTATGACTTTCTCAGCTTCAGGAATATTAAGGATCCTGAAAACATTTTCCAGCTCAGTCAGCCATAAGTCGGCATCTGTTGGGTCAACTGTACCAGCATAATTTGTGGCTCCAACCCAACGAAGTCTCTCAAAAGTCTTCCCGGCTCCATGTCCATCATTATGGGCTGGTGCCCTAGGTGCAGGTGGTGGCATTCTATCTGCCATGTGTGTCATGGTCGCCATAAACTGGCCGAACAGGGTATGGAAGGCTGGATTCTCTATCATGGCAGGGTTATATTGAGGGTGTTCAGGTATCAGCGCCTCCCTGGGTTGGTCCCTTACACCTCCTCCTGGTGCAACAACAGTACTCTCTACAACATGTTTGTCGTGTGATCCAGACATCTTTAGTATCTTCTTCTCCTCCTATATGAGAAGAAGTCACTATCAGATAACTGGAAGACACTAGAACAGACTCAACAACCTTAATCCTATGTCTTTATAGACTCAGTGAACCTAGAGCTATGATACCACTAAACTTGTGACGAACGAACATTCAAAACATCGTTAACTATGCGGAAGAGATCACTAACAACGGATTAATAAAAAATCACTAAAAATTAAAACCATTTATAAAGAGATTCATACAAAGGAAAACTCTTTCATAAAGAACCAAAGTAATTTAATTACATTCAGGATTCACAAGTACATATCCTGTACCATCTCTTCTCGAGGATTACATACATCAGTTGCTCTATTAAAACTGTACATGAACAACATAAAACCTCGAGACATCAAGCCAAAATCTCAGATCGATTCATTACACTAACTACTGACTCCTAGGACCTGAGAGTATAGAGATGACACATATGACTCTATATACAAGACATGACAACCAATGTCTCCACCTGAGAATATCACTACTATCCCTATTGCTGCTGCTATTGCTTTTCCCTTACTGTAGGGTTTCCGCCTCTTCATCCACGTCTACCTAAAAAGTGTTGGTGACCAACGGAGTGAGACCCAGTCCTAGCGAGAGATAGAACTCTCTGCCAAAATCATTATTATTGAAGTTTAAAAGAATAAAACTGAACAGAGGAAACATTTATGTTGAACAGTAGATAATTAATTGTTTAAAAAGATTAGAGCAATGTTCTTATTCAAAGCATTTTAGCTATAATTTGATAAACAACATATCATTTATTCATTAAGGAATATGAAGAACATGTATAACATCTATACATATGAGATATGCTAAGTAGGGTAACATCAACCCATGATTCTCGTATTTCAACCTTAAGCAAATACGCTACACGGCTGATTACATTTTACAATCATACTTAAGGCCTAAGGAGATGAGGTATACCGCTCATACTCCAACCGACCACTGCGAAGTCAAAATCGGTACCATACATAGGTCAAGGAAGAGCCGGATTTCCATGACCTCATCCTCCTCAGTCAGTGTGAGTACAAACTGCACGACATCTCGTGTCTCTACTAAATAGTTTTCCAAGGTATACTGGCAACTTCACTATAGAGCTATAGTGGCGGTTGCACTCTCTTCGCAATTGAGAGATTTCATGTTTATCTCACATCTATCCGGCATTAACATAATTGGGAAATTTGTGATACATCCATCTTGGCACATGTAATGAAGGATTGAGAGATTTAATGTTTATCTCACATCAATTTTACATTAGGGTGTAAGGACATTCGCACCCATAACCCCCACATACTCAGAAGTATGCCCTCCAGGAGTTCCCATGGAAAACCTGTTTCACCATCACCAACTACTGACGATGATGGATCTATGTCCAGGGCTCTACATGATAAGATTTCACTTGATTAATTGAGTACATTACCATATTCTTTTAGCATCAGTCAGATTTTCAAACATAAATTATTATAACATATGTTACAAAGAATGTGTAATACTTCTATCAAGTACTGTTCAAAATCTTAATAAAGCATTGGGATCTCAATCCCTCATCTCATCATCATGATTATGGAATATGGGTATTCAAACCCTAAGTTCATCATAGAACACTGGTTACCACTCATCAGGTAACTCATACCTTCAGGTCATCTGACCAAGGTAAACATGATATTTGCTACACAAGCATCTCACATGACTTACAAGGCCCATTTCATCTATTGTTACCTATCACTAGGCAACAAAGCATGTTATGGCTCAGAAGGCCCATTAACAAATTCAATAAATGAAAACATCATAGCTCATACCTGGCTATGCTCATCATCTCATGATACCTGCATGGTTAGTACACATGATAACAGTTATACCAATTACATTTCAGTACCATGCTACATAAAGTAACACCACTATACCCTTATCAGGGTTAGGGTTTCCCATTTCATATTAATTAGGATTATTCATCCCCTTTGCTCAATTAGGACTAATGATTAATCATCTCATTGTCCAGGATTAGGGTTTCATGCACTACAACACAAAATTAGGGTTTCACATACCTTTACCCTATTTTAGGGTTAAGGTTTACTATTCACATCAAATTAGGGTTTATCATATCCCATTAATAAAAAATAGGGTTATAATGTACTATTCACGTTAAATTAGGGTTTATCATTAAAATACCCTAAATTAGGGTTACTCCATCACCCTAGATTACTGTTTCACTCAGAATTGCCCTAAATTAGGGTTAGGACTCATCAACCTCCTCAATTAAGGTTTCATGATTCCTTTATCAAGGATCATACCCTAATTACATATTCTATTCATTTTGAATGTGTTGAGGCTTTACCATTACATGATTATTATACATGTATGAATTCCTCTCTCTTATCCTCTCTAGGATATTGATAACTTCAAACTTGATTAGATTAGGTCAACCCTTTATCCAGGTATATACATTTAGGGTCAACATAATGTATTTGAGATATTTCTTTCATAAGCATCACAGATTAACCCCTCTAAGGGTACCAATCACCCTAGTATCTTAAGGTTACAACCATTGTAATCATCTTTAATTTATATAATTAATAATCAAGTAGTTAGTTGACCTTTAATCACATTAGGTGTTCAAATGGTTTGACCAGTTGAACCTCAAATGGTATTGATTACTTAGACCCCAAACGGTCTTGGTCACTTTATACCCCAAACGGTCTTGGTCTCTTATATCTCAAACGGTCTGAAACCGTTTGGCAATTAGCCCTTGAAACCATTTAAGAAACTATATTGAAACCGTATGAACAAATCACTTTTGAAACCACTTGGGTCTCCAAACAGTTTGAGACCGTTTGATCTCAAACTGTCTTGATACCGTTTGATCCCAAACGGTCTTGAGACTGTTTGGTCCAAACTCTCTCAAAACCGAATGGACAATAGTGTTTCCATCAACCAAATCGATTCAGGGTTTCAATCATTGAACCTCCTATCAATTGAACCATTGAATCATTCTTCAATTGAACCATTGAATCACCCTTCAATTGAACCATTGAATCCTCAACAATTGAACCATTGAGTAACCCTTCAATTGAACCATCAATTAGGGTTTTGAAATCAAGAAACCATCAATTGTTGACATTGTGGAACTAATTCCATTGAAACCATTGAATCACCATCAAACCATGGCATAACCTGACCTCAAATGGTCTTGAGGTAGTTTGGCCTCAAACGGTCTTGAGACCGTTTGACCCATTCCATCATTGAAATTGGTGGAATTCAATTAGGGTTTCTTCAACAACTCGATTTAGGGTTTGTTACTCAATCAACCTTCAACTGTTGAACCCTTTGGAATTAATTCCATTAAGTATCATTGGATCATCATCAATTTATGACATCATCAACCTCAAATGGTCTTGAGGTCGTTTGACCTCAAACGATCTTGAGATCGTTTGAGTCAAACCACTATAAAATTGACTCAGTCAATTTGGGTTTCAACCCATTCAATCGATTATGGTTTGCAATTGGTGAATCATCCAAACTTGGAACCATTATTAATTATTCAATTGAATCCAATAGATCAACATCCAACAACTTCAACACTTGCCCTCCAAACGGTCTTGAGACCGTTTGGTTTCAAACGATCTTGAGACCATTTCGGTCTCAAGTCATTGAAATCGTTTGCCCAAGATAATATTAAGGTGTGTGCTTAAGATTATGTCATCACCATCAAGATACGATCCTTCAAGATTTGCTGCCATTCTCATGGTATTTTCATCAATTTGATCAAAGAAATTTCAAGAAGAACAAAATGATCAACAGATGATAAAGAATTCAATGCAATAATAACATTAAGGGTTCAAGTTATATAACCCGCCTTCAAAATGGAATCCAAGCTTCTAGCTCCACGTCTCTAATGGTGAAAGAATCTTCCTAAACTTCACAAGCCTCGTCCTCAAGTCTTCGAGTTAAAGGAATGGCTAGAGTTGAAGATTGAGTGAAGAAAAGAAGAAATCAAGCATTGAAAATCGATTTTCACCATGAAACCAAGGTTGAAGATGACTGTGGAGCTTACCTACTGGTTGGGGCACGTACTCCTGATGCTCCTAAGCTCCTTTGAGTTTGGCAAAGCAAGGAAAGAAGAAAGGGGTGAAAAAGCCTTTCATTTGGGTTGAAAATGGGATGTATATAAGGAAATTCGATGAGAGAGAAAGTGTTTATAAAAATCCTTAAATTCCAAAATTAATGCCACACCTACCCCCTTAATTCCTTTCATACAAAGCCATCCTCCCCAAATTCTAATTACTATTCTTTATCCATGAATTAAAGGAAAACAAATTAAGAACCTTAACTATTATAATAATAATATAAAAAAATTAGTGGATATTTCTTTTTGTTTTACTAATGTGAGTGGGCTCTCCACTCACTTAGGATATTTCGTGGCCTTTTCAAGGTACAAGGACGTCCACACTTATCTAAATTCAATCACCATATTTTTTGTTGAAAAGCACTTCCATTAATATATTTATTTTTGCATTAAATTGAATTAGGGTTTCAATTATGCTTAAATCTTGATTCTTTTAATATCAAGATTCTCTCTCCTCCAAAGTGATTCAAATGAGATGCCCCTCTCATTTTATTTTCTCTACTTGATGCCAAGAAACATGAGAGACCCTCTAGAAGTGGTATTTTGCATATTGAACCCTATGTTTTGGGTAAATTGCACATTACACCAAAACTAGGTTTTAATGCACAAACATTGCTCAACAAGCTCTTTCTTGGTACTCAGGCTTGTGGAATCCATAACTTAGAATCATTCTCATTCTTATGATGCTTCAAAACTTGAGGAACATTTTATCATGTACAATTTGCAAGTTAACCCCTCAACTTGGGTAATTTGCACTTTAGTCCAAAACATGCAAAACATTGTTTCAACATTATTTAAAAAGGTACTGACCAAAAAAAACATTATTTAAAAAGGACTAAAATTGAAGCATAAGTTCCTCTTGAGCCTTAATTACTTTTAAAAAGATAAGAGCAAGCATACAATTAATTTTATTAAAAAAAACATCTACGGTTAAGGCATAACCCAGGTCAAGGATGTTACAAGCCACTTTCATTCCGTGCTTTGGCCCAGTGACCAAGGAGCTTAGGAGCAGAAGGAGAATGATCCCCAAGCTTGATATAAGCTCCATTGTCATCTTCAACCTTGAGTTGAAGGTTGAAATCGAATTTCAATGTTTCTTTTCTTCTCTCCTCCATTCATTACTCAATCTTGGCTCTCTTTTGCATCAAAAGAGTTGAGGACGTGCCTTGGATAGTTGAAGGAGTTACTTTCACCATTGAAGACATGAAGCTTGAAGCTTTGAAGCTACTTTGAAGGTGGGTTATATAACTTGAACCCATGAATATTGTTATTGATTTCAATTCTTCAATATACGATTCTCTTTTTCTTCTTGATTATTTGCTTGTTGCAAATTGATGATTCTATGTTAATATCAATATTCGAACAATAAAAATGGAGGTTGATGATAATGACATCATCTTAGCACACACCTCTAGGTCAGCAATAATCAAATGTTTTCAATTTTTATTTGGACAAACAGTTTCAACAAACCGTTAGAGGTCAAATAGTTTCATCAAACCATTTGGTGACCAAACAGTTTCAAACTGTTTGAGGGTCAAGGGTTCAAAACCGTTAGAAGATGTTGACCGTTTGGAGATGCTCATCAAACTGTTTGATGGTTAAATGGTTTCCAAAGCGATTGATGATGAAACGATCTCAAGATCGGTTAGGGTTGAACGATCTTCGAACTATTTGATAACCTAGGGTCAAGACCGTTTAAGATCTAACGGTCTCAAAACGTTTGAGGGGTTGAAATGGTTTCAAAACCGTTTGATGAGCAAATGATCCTGAAACTGTTTGAGGGAATTAGGTTAAACAGTTTCAAAACCGTTTGATGAACAAAATCTTCAAGATCGTTTGAAGGTTCAACTTCAAGACCGTTTGAAGGTCCATTGGTTCTAAAACCGTTTGAAGGTTCATTAGTCAAAATTTTTTGAAGGATCAATTAATCTCAAAACCAATTGAGTGCTTATAAAGTACCTCAAGGTTGATTACAATGGAAGTATTCTTAAAATACTTAGATGATTAAGTACACTTAGAGTAATTAACATTTGATGCCTATGAATGTAATAAACTCAATGTACTTTGATAAGCATAAGTGTATGTACCTTAATGAAAGGTTGAGCTAATCTAATAAAGTATGGAGTAATTAGCATCCTAGAGAGGATGAGAGAGAGAAACTCATATTTGAGTAATAATATGCAATGTGCAACTTTGATACTTTTAATAAGTATGAAGTATGAATTAGGGTTTAGTCTTTGATTATATGATCATGAAACCCTAATTGATGGGGAAAACCCTAATTGATGAAGATTGGGGAAAACCCTAATTGATAAGGAAACCTTAATTAATGAAGAAATGTTAAATCCTAACTTTGGTTTATGATATGAAACCCTAATTAATAAGGGATGGTAAACCCTAACCTTAATATTTGGTAATGGGTTGCGAAACTCTAATTGATAGTATGAATTAGGGTTTGATCTTGATAGTATGATCATAAAACCCTAATTGAAAGGGAAATCCCAATTGATGAAGAATAGGGAAACCCTAATTGATATGGAATGTGAAAACCCTAACCGTAATGTCGGGTATTGGAATGAGAAAACCCTAATTCATGAGAAATAGTAAACCCTAACCCTAATTTTGGGTATTGGGATGAGAAAACCCTAATTGATGAGAAATAGTAAACCCTAACCCTAATATCGGGTATTGGGATGAGAAAACCCTAATTGATGTGAATAGTAAACCCTAACCCTAATTTTGGGTAAAGGAATGTGAAACCATAATTGATAGAGAATGGGAAATCCCAACCCTATTTTTTGGGAATAGTGATGTTATCTTGTAATGCATGGTGCTGATTTGTAATTGGTATGGCTGTTATCATGCGTATTAACCATGCAGGTATTCTGTGATGATGAGCATAGCAAGGTATGAGCTATGATGTTTATTTGATAAAATGCTTAATGGGCTTGTGAATCACTATGTTAATTGTTGCCTAGTGAAAGGTGTCAAGATGTTTTATGGGCTTTGTGAGCCATGTGAGATGCTTGTATAACAAGTATCAAGTACACCTTGGTCAGATGACCTGGAGGTAAAAGTTACCTGATAAGTGGTTACAATGTTTAAGTGATGAACTAAGGGTTTTAATACCCAGATCCAGTAAATATGATGATGATGTTGTTGTGGGATGAGAATTCCCAGTAATGAGATAAGGGATTGAGATCCCAATGTTCTATAAAGTTTTGAATAGTACTTGATAGATGTATTACAATTTTCTTGGTAGCAATTTTCATAATAAATTATGTTTAAAAACTTGGTTGATGCTAAAAGAATATGGTAATGCACTTAATTTATCAAGTGAAATCTTATTATGTAGAGCCCTGACCATAGATCCATCATCGTCACTAGTTGGTGATGGTGAAACAGGTTTTCCTATGAGATTTCCTGATGAACACATATTTTTGAATATGTGGGGGTAATGGACGCGAATACCTTACACCCTGATGAAGGAAGTGTCGTGAGATAAACATTAAATCTCTCAATTCTTCATTACATGTGTCGGGATGGATGTATAACGAATCTCCCAATGATAATGAATGTCGGATCGATGTGAGATAAACATTAAATCTCTCGATGCCGATGAGAGTGCAGCTTTCGTTCTAACTCTATAGCGAAGTTGCCAGTATACCCTGGAAAGCTACGATAAGCAGTTGACATAGTCTTTCTTGTGGTCTCATACTGACCGAGATGAGGGAGGTCATGGAATCTAATTCTTCCTTTGACATTGTATGGTACCAATTTCGACTTTGCAGTGGTCAGTTGGAGTATGAGCAGTATACCTCATCTCCTCAGGGCATAAATGTGATTGTAAAATGTAATCATCCGTATAGCGTATTTGCTTAAGCATGAAATACATAAATCATTGGTTGATGTTACATTGCTTAATGTATCCTAAAATGGATAGATGTTATACATGTTCTTCATGTTCCTTAATAAATATATGATGTTTCTCTATTATGCTTAAATAGTGATTTATCTTGTTATTAATATAAATGAATCCTCTTCTCAGTTTTATACTATTAATCTACAATGATAATATTTCTGGTGGAGAGTTATATCTCTCACTGGGACAATTACAATTGTCTCACCCCCGTGGGATCCAACATTTTTTTAGGTGGATGTGGACGAGGAGGTAGAAACCATACAACAGAGTGAGGACATCAACATTAGGGACAACAATAACATCTCAGGTGGAGATACTGACTGTCGTGTGTTGTAGATATGAGTCCTATGTGTCGTATCTATACTCTCAGGTCCTTGGAGTCAGTAGTTAGTTTTTTATCATCGATCTAAGATTTTGTATTGAATGCCTCGAGGTTTTATGTTGCTGATGTATAGTTTATTTAGGCAACTATTGTATATATTCCTCGAGATGGGATGATATCAGGCATGTAAGATGTGAACCATAATGAATGCAATGCTTTGGTTCTCTTTCTAAGAGTTTCATAGAAATGGATCTCTTTGTAAAATGGTTTTAATTTTTAGTGATTTCTAGTAATCCGCTGCTAATGATTGCTTCTTCTTAATTAGTAATGATTTGTTTGTCGGATGTCACATCAAGTCCTTAAGAAACTTTGCATAGGTGGGCATCTCCTTGATGACATCCAAGAATGGTATGTCAAGGTGCAACTTCTTTACTACAGTGATGAACTTCTTATACCTCTTTTTCAATTGGGCTTTCACCGACTCATATAGGAAAGGTATACGGGATGCATACCTATCTGGACGCTCCTTGGAAGTCACGTCATTGTCTTCTCTTGCTGATACTTTCTCCTACTTCGTGAGAATGTTTGGTGATTCTTTGGGGGTTACATCCATGATTGGTGTTGTTACTGTTGTTGCTCACTTCTCGTGGGCTGGGTGTATCACTATTCCTAACCTTAGCACGACCATCTTCGTAGTTTCATTCCCTCATGGGTTCTCTTTAGTGCTGGACGGGAATCGCCATACTTGATGGTTGATACTCTGAGCTAGGATTTCCAGCTGCTGGTCTATCTATTTGTGATGTTGTTGTAGCTCCACAATCTGAGTCAAAAACCCTCCCATATGTTGTTGCATCAATTTGAGAAAAGTCGTGCTGTCCACGGAACTTTTGTGCAACTTTTCATTCAGATCATTTTGCTTCTTGGAAAAACATATCAACTCGGTCATCATGGACAGTTGTTGTTGCTGACCTTACTGTGTGTTTGGGTAGTTTCTCTACTGCTAGAAACCTACTTGACGCTACTGATTTTGCAGTCCTCCCGAAGAAGTTCCCCACATGTGGTACCTTTAAGAGAAGGAACTTAGTGTATGGCTCGTTGGTGTCTTCTTTGAGAGAAGAAGGCACTGAACGTAGGCCACCGTCGCTTGTTACGATTTAGTTATCTTCCTTCATTCTTTGCCCCAAAGATAGTTTTATCTCCTTGGTTCCCTATATACGAAAACCACCATAAAAACTGCTAAACCCAAAACTTTAATCCTTTTGGTAACTCCCCTTGGAGATAGGTTTTCATTTTATTCTTTGTGATTCTTTTATTTCAACAAACCCTTATCCTTTGACTTTTTGACGTGCTTAGATAAGTAAAACTTAGGTTCCGAAGTGCTATTCTTCCAAGTCCCTGTGTTTGACCCCGAACTACTTTGACCCTATTCTAGTTGCAAGAGTCTTAAACAATCAGGTATTACAAATTACTAAAGTCCGATGACCTAGACATGTCTCCATTTTTGGACCCACATTTAAGGCTTTTCAACTTTTTGGTGTCGTTTCTGGCGACCCGACAATGAATACCGTTCTACGAACTCGAGTCTTACTTGCACCTTGCTAAAAACCTTGTATATATTCAAATAATATTGCAGATACTTATTGTACATAATTTATACAACACATTCATACTTTTACACCTTTTATTTTAAGGTACTTCTTCATCTCGTCAAACCCTCCTGTGATTGACAACCCATGGCTAAACAAGCACCTAAAGCTCAGTCCTTGTGTTCTTTTATCCAAGTTAGGGTAAATAAAGAGAGGAATCCGGTGGTGGAGCAACCACTCAATGTTGCTAACTTTGAGCTGAAGCCTGCCTTTCTCCAGTTGCTTCAGCACAACCGATTTGGAGGGAACACCATTGAGGAGAATATGTACAACCACCTTACAACATTTAAGAGGGCATGCAATACCTTTAAGATCAATAGGGTCCCAATATCCTACATCTACACCCAGTGCTTTCCCTACTTCTTAAGAGACAAAGCCCTAGAGTGGTATACTAGTCTACAAGATGGGAGTCTACCTGACTGGGAACATCTGGATAATGCTTTTATCGCTAAGTTTTTCCCAAAGAGAGGGCGATCAAATACCAAAACAAGATAACCAGGTTCTCACAAAAAGTTTTAGAGAATCTACATGAAACTTGGGAGAGATTCCAAAGCTATCAGAGAGAGTGCCCGCACCATAGTTTTTCTGAGCCCAAGATGATCACTACATTCTATAATGGGTTGTGTGCCGGAGAAAGAAAATCCTTGACTGCTGCAATCGGAAGCGATTTCTTGGGGCTCAACGCCGAGAGAGCAAGGGAGATTATAGACAATATGGCCACTTATCAGCAAGACAGTGAATATGACAGAAAGTCAACGACCCATCCACTCCGGGAGAATCCAAGGTTATGGAAGCACTATTGGATAATTTGGACAAGATCATGACTGATGTCCAAGCCTTGAAGGATCAGAACTATAAATGTATGGTCCAAAAAGAAGTGGTAAGGAGTTGCGTCACATGTGGAAAGCTAGATCATGTTTTTGATTTCTACCCACATACGGCTGCGTAGATCAAGCCTGACGACAAAAATATAGAGAATGTGAGTTCATATGGAAACACAAACACAGTTGAGAATTCTCACCAGCTGGTGGAGTTTATGACATCCTTCTCTCGAAGGAGTCCAAATAAGAAATTTGATTCGATAGCTAGTCAAAAGTGTGAATAAGAAAGAAGAGACTAGAAATCAGATGTCATAAAGAAATCATCCAATGAAATAAGGGCATGCATAGAATGATATGAGATAAATTCAACAGATTCCAATAATCATAAAGAGACATAAAGGTTTAGGTACAATGATTTAATTAAAGAAAAGTATATGTTGTAAAATGGAAGATAGATATTGGTCTCCTTAATTTAGGAGATTGAAGTACATAGAAGTAATATTAACCCAGTACCAGGTAGGGGCCCTATCGGGATACAATTGTGTCGGGTTCTTGATCGTGTTGGGTCGTGAACCGTAATGGGTAACGGGCGTATCAGGATAGGACTATCTACCCGATATGGTCGTGTCAGGCTAATGGCCATGTCGGTCTGCAGCCGTGACGGGTATAGACCGTATTGGGTTGGGTACCATGTCGAGTTAGGATACATATCAGGTAAACATTATCTTAAGGCTCTCAGGTTCCTTGTTTCAGGTATAGGTGGGTGAGCCATCTCGAATTGAAGCCCAGATAGGGACCTGACATGTTGAAGTAGCCTTGAGGGTCATGTCATGCTGCTTGCTGCTATCAGAACGATTTCTAAGTGAACACCTCCCATTCCTCTCGGGTTGGGGGTGTGCTCACCTAGTATCTCCCAACAGACTTCGGAACTCGATGCACTAGCTCTTGTGCTCTAAGAGTTAGCTCTCATCGGGTCCATGCCATCCCATCGTAGGCTTGTAGCGGCTATTTATAGGGAGCGAGTTGATGGGAGTTGTGGCTTTTATTGGACCACGTGTCCTTCATTTGGGTACCATTTCTGAGGTCATCGGGAGGGGGCCGACATGTCTATCACCCAACATGCGTGTCGAGCCATCAATCATGCCAGACAGCCCGATAGTGAGTGCATCGTGCACAGCCGTGGCGGGTTAGGACCTTGGCGGGATGCGGCACCGAGGGGTAGCCATGTCGTGTAATTGACCTGGTCGGGTGGCGAACCATGATGAGTAAGGCACCTTATCGGGTAGAGAGCTGCAGTGGCCAGGGCTCCCATGTGACAGACCTTCGTCAGGTTGGCATCATATCGGGCAGCGACTGTGACAGGTAGGAGGGTGTGTCGCCCCGCACGCTACTGGGCCAAGATGGGTACTTCATTGCTGACAGGCCTGAAGGGCCCATTGGTGCTCTTTTTTTGGAAGAAATAAGAGAAACTCTACAAAAGATGGGAAATATTATGAGGGGCATAATGGGCATGATTTCTATACAACAAATAAGATAAAACGAAGAGGAAGTTAGGTTTGGATGTTGTTTTGATAGTAAAATGTAAGCTCTAGCAGCCATAAAATGGGTGTTATCACTAGCTCTACTATATATCATGACCTTAAGATCACCTTTCTAATTCGAGGTATCTTAGTCCAATTCAATTGGCATGGATAATTACATGGAGTTCATCAAAGGTCTCTGAATTCCAGAAGAATTGGGTTAAGTCTAGTGACCTTGAATTTTAGGGTTTATACTGAATATAGTATTTGAGGGCCATAAATTTTTTTAGGTGTTTTACCCTAAATTAACAAGTTATTTGGTTTTTTATGAATTCCTTCACCCCCAAAAAAATATTATAAGAGATAAATTTGATGATTATAACACATAACTTTGTTAAATTATGATAGATAGATTTTGTGAAATGATTTGAGGTATACAATGACACGACCAATTTAATAAATGAACTTTTAAGGTTCTAATAAGTATTTGGTACAAACTTTATGTGATGGAAAATAATTGAGGAGACTTAGTAAATATTTTGATTTAAAATATCATGAGAATTAGACTTTTGAGGAAAATTCTTTGAATGGTCATAGAGTCATGTCTCATTTTGATATTAAAGCAAGAGGTGTATTATCTTATCATTAGGTTGTGGTTAAAATTTTATTTGGTTTGAAGCTTCCAAGTAAAATATATGAAGACTTAATGTTTGGGGATAAATTGAAGATTTAATTGAATAATTTCCTTCTTAGAATATAGTCTGACCAAGGATGCCAATTCAATTAACCCATCACGTGACCACTAACTTGGGAGGATTTGAGTTAGTTGCATGGAAGTTTTGTAGCCATTATATGATATTCGACCATCAGGATCTCATCATTAACCTCTGAGCTATGTGTGGGAGAATACATAGTCCTAGATCCTCATCTTGATCCACTAATCAGGGAGGAATCAGTACCATATCAGTAGTTAGATGGTTCCGGTAGCCTAGAAGCTCTCAAATGGCCCCCATTTTCAGTGTGAGGTGGTTGGTATAGGTTGTTTGCCCCTTCTCCTTTCATCCTTCTCCACTACATCTTGTAGTGATGGCGTGAAGATGAGTGGGAGGCCATGAGGGACAAAATAAAGGAGTTAGGAGTTGACCAACCAAATGTATGACCATAAGATGTTGGCTTTGGGTTTATAATGAGACGAGGAGCAGTTCCTCATAGCCTCTTGTCATTGGATGTTAGTGAAGATGATTGAGTTTAAGGGATATTTTTTTGGCATCTCTAGTAAGTGTAGATGATCAAAGAATGATAGTTGGATTACTACAATTCTCTAGATGTTACATATTTGAGCATAAGGCTCGTGAGTCCCTATTTCTCATTTTCTTGCACCTGGCGGTGGATGGGGAGCCATGCACCTATTGAGATTGGGACATGCTGCTCTATTTGACCAGCCAAGTGTCGGTGGGTCTCCTACAACTTCAGTGAATTCGAAGTCGCCTTTTATCTTTGAGGAGAGTGCGAACAACTCGTTGGGTTCCACATCGTGATCCCAGGCCATGATAGCATAGGAAACAAATATGAGAAAGTCACAAGAATGAACAAAATGTGCAAGGTTGGGGTGGACTAATTTGGGTTCACATACCCTAAATATACCAGATCCTTGCTAGGATCTGACCCTTTTTGGAGGTAAATTTGTATATATTTCCATTGCATAAACCTAAATTTAAAATTTTCATAGAAAATATCTTTGTTGGTCAATAAATTCCTCAAATATGCCGATAGACTCTGAAAAATACCATGTTTATTGTGAAACCTCTAAATCAAGCTTTTGAGTCTTAGTTGGTGAAGATTTATTGATTAAACGATAATTCTTCTTTTTAGAGTTAGTTGGATGAAATAATTAACAAACAATGGAAATTAAATATGAGAAACATAACTTTCAAATATAATATCACTTAGAGACCATATATTGACCATGATTTGATATATATTGCAAAAATATATGTCTTTGGACAATAATGACTAAGTAGAAGCTTTTAGAATCATATGAATTCTAAAAAATTGTACAAGCATTAGAAAACAATATGAAAATTGAATAAGAGACTAAGTCTAACTACTTGATCAGTAGACAAATATCACAGACCATTTTAAGATCGGTTTGAACCTAGGTTTGACGAAACCTTAACATGGACCTAAAAATAAATGATTCAATGAATCTTGTGTTAATGATTATTAAATCTTATATATAAGTGATGGCCATATATCTAGATGGTCAAGGATTATTAGGAAAATGTGAACTCAGGTAAGTGGGCTTATTTAATTATATGACTATAGTTTTCCTGATTGATTCAAGATATCTATTTAGGCTCTTTTATTTGTAAATATTGGATTTAGTATTACTATAAGTATTTGGAGTTTTGTCACTTGCAAACATAAATTATTCATACATTTTTTGTATTTATGAAGGTATTCATTATCCCTCTTATGAAGGAATGGGTTAATGTTGACTAGTACACTTTTGTAGAGCACACAATGTGTAGGGAGTTCCTAGAGTACTTGGTCCATAGGATAGGGCCCAACATATATGTTTTGGTACTAGTCCACCTTAATAATGCAACTCATCTATAAAAATGACTAAAATAAGTGTATTTCACTTAATAAAGTACTATTTTCTATGGTATTTCTTTCCTTCCGCAAATATTTTCAAAAGTTATGAGAAGCATAATTTATGTATCTTTCTACCCATGTACACAACACCTTGTGTGTTGATTCATTATTTAAAGTATGTTTTAGGTTCATAGCTAGTATGAAAGAGAATAAGGAAGTTAGAAGTTGTACATGTTTAACCTAGTGGCTAGATCCTAGTTATCATACATGTTCATAAACTTGTAGAATTTTCTCTTTTCAATATGTAAATATAAATTGTAATTGATCATATGTAATAATGTACATGTTTATGTTGCAAATAATATGGTGTATGTTATGATTATATGTTCATGTATGTGCATATTTCTTCCGTAATCCAATCTGATATGATTGTCTAATGTTTTCGAATTTTATCCTCTTGAGCACATGATATATCAAGAAGATGGAATATGGTTATGTTACAATTGGTATCTGAGCATGAACAATAGCTACACCTAACAATTTATCACCATGAAACATAAAATAAAATTTGACCTCTCACTTAAAACCCTAGAAACTTAGTGAATTGTTGAATAAGGTATACGTTAAAATTACCATGTAGGATAGAAGCTAGATTTTTGAGAACTGGGTATAGACAAGTGTGTGAAACCCTATCCATATCGAGCCTATATGTATAAGGTTTCTACATTGGTATACACCTTGTTCTCACAATTTCACTAGGTGACGTTGCATTAGACCATATATTGTATGTGGGACACTCAGTTTTGCTAATTTGGTTTTGTTTTCCAATCAGCTTGAGCCTCGACTATTTTCTCTGACATCAGCTTTCTCAGAGAAAAACTATACAATATTTTATTATATACATGTGAATGTGAAAGTGTGTCCCTTGCATAGGAGAGCATGAGGTGTTCATACAACCCAAGTGAAATGGAGTGACATCAATCTCTAATATAGAGTAGTCTATATTAGATGTCTATAGATATTTGACAGTTAGAATATATTATAGATTGATAGATATATAAGCACGAATAATTGTATCCACATTAAATGTAACACAATATAATTTGGTTGTAAAGAACTAAGTTGTATATGATTTATGAACCCAATTTTGAATATATGAGTTAAATTTGATGATGAATGTATTTAGGATTTTCTTACATAAGCTAATCTAAGTTAAGATAAGGTTGAATATGCATGATCCTCAAGATCTTTTACAAGGTAGGAATTCTAGTGTTCGGATGATATAAGTGGTGAAATCTAGAGAGAGTGAGACCCATTAGGAGAAGGACAGATGACCTAGCCTCTAATGTATGATAAATATGAAATATGTTTAAAATGATGTGTCCTGAACTAGATTACTCCTAAGTCTATGTGGTTGCGTTTGCATGCATAATTCATATAGTTGATTTGAATTCTAAATGTCAGAGTTGGGCATAAAATAATGTTATGGGTAGAAAAAACTCATGATGAGAAATCCAATACATTGGATGCGTTAGGCCCTAGCTTGAGTGACTTATGTTTGTGAAGCTCATAATTAGTTACAAGTGAGGTGATATATGAAACCATGGTTCTGAAAGTAATGTGCCTTGTGCATAAGATACTCGTAAATGTTGTTTCCTTAAGTTCTCTTTCTTAGTATATGATGTAAGAAACCTCACTTGATCTATATAAATGATTTATATTTAAGGAGTCACTCATAGAATCTTGACCTATTATATATTCTCTTCTTATATCAGACATGTAATATCCAAGTTTGAAATCATGATAAGATTGACTTAGTATGTTCTATTTCCCATCATATCATATATGAAAGACATAAGTTTTATCTCATGAGCTTGAAATAAAGACATTTTTGGATCATAGATTGCATGATTGAAAATATAGTTCTTAACATAAAATCTTTGAATCTAAGCTTCTACTTTAATGATAACTCTCACTGAATAGGGTGAAAACCCTAATATGTAAATATGAAAATGATTTCCTCTAATAGTAAACTATGATGTTGTTTACAAATCACAATAATGACCTTATGTGTGAAAATTCTAATATTAAGCAACATGAAATCTTGATATCACTTTACATAGGTGAGTAGGGTGAAAGATGAAACCTTGAACAACACCTTCTCAACTTCATGTTTAAGAATAAAACCCTATTCCTTAGGGTATTCAGAGGATGTAAATCCAAGAACAAAACACTTCCATTGCATGTCTAACTTATTTGTGATGCTTCAGCCTACATTAGGTGGGGTGGATACATCCAAGATATTCTAATATGCTAAAATGCCAACTTAGATTATGTCTAATATGATGATGGTCTTGGCTCCTAGAAGTGGTTGCCTAGAGGTAGTAGAGAATCTTTCATACCACTAGAAGCATGATGCTAGTTGAATTTTAAGGACAAAATTCCATATAAGGTGGGGTGAATGTGATGACCATGAATTTTAGGGTTTGATATTGAATATAGTATTTGAGTACCATAAAGTTTTTTTAGGCGGTTCACCCTAAATTAAGAAATTGTTTGGTTGGTTATGAATTTTCTCACCCCAAAAAAATGTTATTATAATTAAAGTTGATGATTATGACACCTAACTATGTTCAATTAGGATAGATAGGTTTAGTGAAATGATTTGAGGTATACAAAGACCCAACCAAATTAATAAATGAACTTTTAAGGTCTAATCATAATCTAGTACAAACGTGATGTGATGGGAAATATTTGAGGAGACTATTATATACTTTGACTTAAAATATCATGAGAAGTAGACTTTTGAGGAAAAAAATTTGAGTCCTCCGATAGTCATGTCTCATTCTGATATTATACAAAGAGGTGTATTTTCTTACCATTAAGTTGTGGTTAAAATTACATGTGAGTTGAATCTTCCTAGTAAAAGATATGAAGATGTAATTTTTGGGGATAAATTGAAAATCTCATTGAATAATTTCCTTCTTCGACTATAGTCTGACCAAGGATACCAATTCAATTAACCCATCATGTGACCACTAACTTGGGTGGATATGGGTGAGCAACATGAAAATTTTGTAGCCATCACATGAGATTTGACCATATGGATCTCGTCCTCAACCTCTAAGCTATGCGGGGGAGAAGACATAGTTTTAGATCCCCATCTAGATCCATTAATCTGGGAGGAATCAATATCATATAGGAATTTAGATGGATCTGGTAGCCTACAAGCTCCCAAACGCCCCCCCCCCATTTACATTGTGAGGTGGTTTCTACAGGCTGGTCGACCCTTTTTCCTTTCGCCCTTCTCCATTGCATCTTGTAGTGATGGCGTGAAGATGAGAGGGAGGCCACAGGGGATAAAATATAGGTGTTTGGAGTCAAACAACCACCAATACGATCATGCGAAGATGGCTTTGGATTCAAAATTTGACGACGAGTAGTTCCTCATTGCAACTTTCTAGTGGATGTAAGAGAAGAAGGTTGAGTTAAAGGGAGATTTTTCTAGCATCTTTAATGAGTGTAGAGGATCTCTGAATGTTTCCTGGGTTGCTACGATTCACTAGATGCTACAGATTTAAGCATAAGTCTTGTGAGTCACTCTTCCTTATTTACTTCCTCCTTGCGGTGGTTGGGGAGCCATGACCCTAGCGATATTGGGATTTGTTGCTATATTCAAGGAGCCAAGGCATTAGTGGGTCTCTAGAGCTTTAGTGAAGTCGAAGTGCCTTTTGTCTTTCAGTTGGGTGCAAACAACTTGTTTGATTCCTCACCGTAATCTTAGGCCAAAGTGGTGCTAGAAATAGGGATGAGATAGTCATGATAATGAAGAAAAAGAGTGAGGTTGGGGGTGACCCGATCTCAGTTGATGAACCCTAAAAATAGAGGATCCTTGCTTGGATCCAACCTGCTTTGGAGGAAAATCTATATATATTTCTAATACATAGACCTAAACTTAAAAATTCCATAGAAAATAGTATTTTTAGTCAAGAAATTCCTCAAATATATCCACAGACTCATAAAAATGCCAAGATTATATATTGATTAGATGAAATGATTCTTTTTGGGTTAGTTGCATAAAATAATTTTCAAAGTATGGAAACTAAATCTGAGAAAAATTTCTTTCAATTATAATATCACTTAGAGACCATATATTGACCTTGATTTAAAATATATTTCAAGCATATATATATATATATATATATATATATATATATATATATACATATATACATATATATATATTCACAATAATGGTTAATTAGAAGCTTTTCGAATATATTAATTATACAAATTGTATAAGCATTAGAAAAAAAATATCAAAATTGAATAAGAGACTAAGTCTAATTCGTTGATCAATAGGAAAATATCATAGAAGAGTTTAAGATCAGTTTGAATCTAGGTTTGGCTAAACCATAATCTGGACCTAATATATCAAGAATATAATGAATCTTGTATTAATGTTTAGTAATTGTTGTTAATCAAGTTATGACCAGATATCTATATTACAAGGATTATTAGGAATCTCTAAAATCAGATATGTGGGTATATTTAATTATAAGACTATCATTTTCTTGATTGATTCATGATATTTACATATGCTCTTTTATTTGCAAATATTAGATGTAGTATTTCTATAAGTACTAAGTGTTTTTTCACTTGAAAATTGAAACTGTGAGTACATGTTTTGTAGTTATTAAGGTTTTCATTATATATATTATGAGGGAATGGATTAATGTTAACTAGTACACCTCCCTCTAGCAACAAAGTGTATAGGGAGTTCCCTAGAGTACTTGGGAACAGGATAGGACCAAACATATGGTATTAGCCCATCTTGATAATGCAAGTCATTTAGAAAAATGACTAAAATCAACATATTTATCTTAATAAAGAAATTTTTTTCTATGATCTTTCTTTCTTTCTAAAAATATTTTTGAAGTTATAAAAACCATACATATATGTATCTTTCTACCCATGTACATAACAACTTGTGTGTTGATTTGTTGTTTCATGTATGTTTTAGGTTCAGAGCTAGCATGGGAGAGAAGACGAAAGTGAGAAGTTGTACATGTTGTACCTATTGTGTAGATCCTAGTTAGCATCTATGTTCATAAGCTTGTAGAATTTTCTCTTTTCAATATGTAAATTTAAATTGTAATTAATCATGTTGTAATAAACTACATGTATATGTAGAAAATGTTATGGTGCATGTTATAGTTATTTGTTCATGTATGAACATATTGCTTTTGCAACACACTATGACATGATTATCTAACATTTTCATATTTTATCCTCTCAGGCCTGTGAGGTCTTGAGAAGTTAGAATCTGGAAACGTTAAAGTAAGTCCTTAGGATGGTCCAAGTTATTCATCCTATGCTTCCTGAATCTCATCACTGTGGAAACAATTATGTGCATTGCAAACATTCACATGCCCATTCTTCTTGAGGCTTATCACCGTAGAAACAACTATGTGTATCACGGATCTTCACAAGAAGTCAAACTGAATCCCAGATCTCGAGCAAGATTTCCCAATTCTTAGCACTTCTAGAACTTGGATAATCCTTCTCATTCTGGTGTTGACATGCTTTTTTCTTTTCTGACCTAAAATTTCCATATTTAATCACTAGCCAAGAAAACTATGTGGCTTGTTAGCTTTATCAAAGCCGGATAAAGTAAGGGTGATCTTCCATTATGCCTCTCGATGCATACATCCCAGATTCATAACTTTGGTTGACCCACAACTCTTACTAGATGTGATACATGATGCGGGGAGGGAAAAGAACCCTTGTGCGGGATGAATTTACCTAGCCACCTCAAACTAGATGACACATTATGTCACATGATATAGGTAGCCAAGTCATTTCCTTTGTTTAAAACTCATTCCTAGGTCATTTAGATACAATGTAGATTGCTGACATGGTGGTCTAGGATTGGTTCAAATGTAATTTATTTGCAATAAATATAGTTATGAATTACTATGTCAAAATAGAATGAACTAATACAAAAAAGTGATAAAAAATCAAATATAATAGTTTCATGCCTAATTTTGACCTAGTTCAAAAATTATAGTTAATGCATCAGTTTTAGGTAACAAGTATAAGAAAACCCTAGTTTTGATGAATATGTTGTTGAGCATGTTAATTATGTTTATTCTGTGATACATTTAATATTGTTGATTGATAATGATATTTCAAGATCTTAGAAAGATTGGGGTGACAATGATGAAAATTTAGGGTTTCTAAATAATAAGATTCGTATAATAGAATTAGGGTTATGTAACCTAACCCTAATGTCAACCTAAAACCAATAATCCTAAGATCTAAACTCAACCCTGATTAGTATCATAAGGATACTTAGTGATAGTTTACGATTATGTATAAATTTAGATCATGTTGATTTCTTGGATCGACACTATTATTGTTCGGATTTCATGCAACTTAAAGTACTTGAAGTGTAATTGCACATGTTCTTCATCAAAGAGGCATGTAGTTAATTTATGAATACTCACATATATCCACTTTTGACAAAAAAAATTTATTGACTCTATGATTAAACTACTTGGATGTTAATTTAATTCCAGTTCATTATAATGGTTTTGCGTATTATATGAAGGAACGATATGATATTTTGAACCCAGGGATAGACATGCCAAGAGATAAATAATATTAGTCCAATGATGGAAAGAGACATAATTACACCCAAGGTGGTATGACAAATATGAGTAAGAATATATAAATGAAATACAAGCTCATATGTGCAACTATTTCATTGTTGAGCAACAAATGTTTATAATCTACGTACACACTTTTTATGCACACACATACACAATATAGTAATATATTGGCCGACTATTTTGTTTATTGGTATTTTAGGTAGTTAACTTATATAAAGATTGAAGATATAGAGATCTGGATGAATGCAATAATGATCATAAAGCTAGTGTCACGATGAGGATTAGATAGATAGTGATTCATTTAATATATAATATATCTTTGCAAGTAGTTTCTCTTCACTTGGAAAATTTATGTAAACTATGTTAAGGAGAAATATGGTATCCTTTGTTACAAACAAAGTTATGAAGGAATTTTTTTGTTAATTCTTAAGTATGAATCCTAGAAAAATGAGATGATGATCCTTGTCCATGGTTCTTGCTTTCAATGATATGTTGAGATATGTCATCCCCCCTCAACATCATGAAACTACAATATGTGGGGACCTCATTCTCAAAGGGTATTGAATAAAAAAAAACACCTAGACTCCTACCAGCTTTCAACTTGATCCCCCTTCCTAGGAGACCTTACAATCACTCTATACATAATTGATGCCTAAATTTTCACCCCATGGCTCCATAACAATATTAGAGTTTGGTAAAATCTTGGGCTCCTTGTAACTATTTTTTAATGTTAAACCCTACCCTCACTCATCCCTTTAATCATAGTAGATTTGACTTTGCATAACTCTTACAAGCTCCTTATATCCAATAGAAACAACTACCTAAAAACATGTTTCCTTGACAATGGTTTGACATATGATTTCAATGTACATTTTCACACTCCCATATACCCTAGATAAAAAAAAAATTGAGATTGAATTCAAGGGATCAACTTCTTTCTACAAAGGGTGAAGGACTTTCTACTTCTCGAGGGTGACTTACAATTTTGGGAAAAAAGGTGCAACATTAGATGCCCACCTAAAATCATCATCAAAATATTAGTTGTATGTGCTCGTTTGCCTCTTGTTCAACTTTTTGTAACACCACCCTACATGTTCTTGTGGGGTGATTACATGTATCATTATCAGATAATAGGATATATAAAAAAGTAGGGTGTTATCCAACAATACACAATTTTATTTATTGTCATTTTTTAAATATACGTCTTCCTCGCAGAAAAAGTATGAGGTGCATTACAGTGTACAATCTCCATGATACCTCATTCGTACATATGAACCATGTCTCTTTTATATGATAACTCACTTCCAAGCTCTGTATGTCCAATAAAAGCAACGACCTAAAAACACTTTTTGATTTTCACAAAGAAAGATCTTGACTTTTAGAGGACTTGTGTAATGAAGTTCTCATGAGGGGACATTTTTTTGGTTAGTAGCTAGGGAATGAGTATAAGAGGATTTCAGTGAGAAGAAAGATGTTTTGTATCAATCTATCTGAATGCTAAAAAAATCTCTTTTGATTGAACTTCTTTTCTAGGAGATGGAATAGACTAGTTGAAGTCTAATGATCATACGTCTGTAACTTGACAATGGTTTAACATATGATTTCAAGGTATATCTTCGAATTCACTCCTATAACACCGAGCAAACACAAAAATGAGTTGGAATTTAGGGGATCGTGGCTTTTTCCATAAAAACTTTAGGTTTTTCTACTCCTTGGGTGTGACTATAATTTTATAGAGAAAAAGTGCATCATTTGATACCCACCTGCTAAAATCATCATCAAAATATGACTCTTATGTGCTCGTTGGCCTCTTGTTCAACATTTTGTAACACTACCCTACATGTTCTTGTGGGCAGATATACCTATTTTATTGTTAGATTATTGGATATATATAAAAAGAAGGAAAATTCTTCCCATAACACCTCTTGTACCACCATCTCCATCCCCACCTCGGGAAATCGCAGAAATGGAACAATCCACACTGTGTGGACATACTTTGCTGCACCAGAAATGGAAGAGTCACCTGCTTCTCACGACCACCGAGAACGTGAAATCATTAGTGTGCCTACTTCTCATGCAACATTGTTGCAAATCTGTATTTTGACCAATAAAGTAATGCATGTGTCATTATTGCATGCATGCAGCCGCTACATTAAAGCAACCACTGCAATAAAGCAACCAAACCTAGATTTGAATATTTAAATCATTACTATTTCAAACTCCCTCTAATTTTTGGCGGAATAAACGACGGATCCGATTATATACGTTTGTGTACACATTTCACGGCTAAGTCCAGAATCAATATTTAAATATATTCAACACAGTGTCAAAAATCATTAACAGATATACTAGATAGAAACTAACACAGTGCGTACAGTCAGATTTTCGATTCAACTAGCTAAATAAAATATAAAATTGTTTCTTTCCTATATTTATGTACTTTTTTATTTACTGTACATATGTGAAATTATCTAAGAAACTAATTAACAAGAAAACATTATCATGTTAAAAATCATTTTATATGAGGTCACATTATAACATTTCACAATTTAAGTCAATGCATAAATATATTCAAGACAATATTAAATAATTAATATTATTCAAAGTAGTACCAAAATATTTCAGGAATTAAACTTAAAATAAAAGAATTCAGTACGAATTATACAATGACATCATACAGAAAAGCCATAATTAGCATCTTCACATGTATTTTCTCACACAGTGCTACACAAAGAACGATAGTAATTTTTATTTCAATAAATTCATGTTTTATATGTATAATTTTATTCTATTGCATATGATGCATATATAATCAAATTTTTTAGTTAATTCAGAAAATAATACTTAAATGTATCCAATACAGTACTAAATATACAAAGATAACATACTAAAAATATATAACACAATGCGGCACATTCGTCAAGGCAAAAATTCTACAATTATGGTTGCCTGGTTGCATGTTGCATGGTTGCATGCATGCAACTATTGTTTCATTCAAACACCCACCATACAATTATGGTTGCATGTTGCATGTTGCATGCATGCAATTGTTGTTTCATTCAAACACCCACCACCCAACCACCCAAAGTATAAAAGTTTCTTTCAAAACATCCACCAGCCAACCACTCATTGCCACAACCAATTTTTTTTTGTTTTCTCTCCACTTGCATTTAAATTCAATTTATTTTTTTCAATTTCCCTCAACTTCTAGTTGACATTGTCACATTTTACTGCAAATATAAATACACTATGCATTGATCGTCGTTGTAATACCAAAAAATATCCTAAAAAATAAACAATACTTATGATCAGAATATTTTTGTGATCAGAAAAATATAATAGGAAGCACGATAGACATTTATAATTATTTTAAAATAAAATATTATATATGTATAAATCTACAATATTGTATATGATGCAAAAATAATGACATTTTCCATTTACAGAAAAATAAAAACTTCATTACAAATGTCATAGTACCACAATTTCTTCAATAAACGTCTAATTCTTGTACATTACAATACCAAAATTTGGACCAACAAAAAAAATGAATAAAAATTACAACACAAATGACTGAGGTAGCCACGGTCACGGATGTGGCGGCAGTGTGAAAGTGGCGGCAACAACGACACTAGTGCGGCGACAGTGTAGGCGCGGGTGCGACATCAACATGGGGGTGAATGTGGCAGAGTGCGTCAGGTGTGCTCCTACGGTGCGGGCATCCTGGATATGGCGGTCGGCTGGGACAACGATGGCTGGATGCAGGGTGGGCCGAATGGTGGGAGGCGCGACGACGTCGGGTCGGCGGACGACTGGGACGACGACGGTTGGATGCGTCAATGATGGGGGACGCGGCGGCGGGGGCTGAACGTGACGTGGACGGCTGGGACGACGGGGGCGGCAACGGCGGGTGGGCGGAACGGAGGGGGCATGGTGGGTCGCAACGGCGGCGGCGGCTTGGGGCGCAGCGGTGGCGGGCGTGCGGAACAACGGGTGGCGCGGTGGAGGCGACGGTTTGGGGCGCAGCGGTGGCGACGTGCGGGCAACAGGAGCTGGAGAGAGTCACGTCAAAAAGAGGAAGAGGGATGGGGTAGGGTCGTTTTATAGCCCCAAGTTCAATTTTTTGAACCAACGACTCTTCATCTTCTAGCACTGTTATACTTAAAAACTAGCACAGTGCGGACAAAGCATTAGGAATACGCGAAAATTAAATATGGCATGTGTGATTGCTTTTGTGGCATGGTCAATCTTGGTGTATGTGATGTGCTCTATATCATTACTCTAAAAAGAAGTTCGCTGTTGTCAAACAGTACAGAACGTTGTATTTATTTTCGTTTTCTTATATATATGTCTTCCCCACACAAAAAAGTATGAGGTGCATTGCAGTGTACAATCTCCACAATGACCTTATTCATACATAGGAACCATGTCTGTTTATAAGCTAGCCGACTTTCCAACTCTAGCAGCTTTGGTGGCAACACAGTACAGGTTCCCTTCTCCATAAGTCACACCAAGCTTGTCACAAAATATCTTGTAGAACTGTACTCGACGGTCATCTTGGTAACACTTGCTACTTATGATCTTTGTGACCAGTCCGTATCCTGGTGTCTCGTTTGAAGCAGCGTTCTTCCAATACGCGGTCATGGCGTCGTGGCATGAGGGCATGTTTGGCTTATGAGACATCATCCAGTAAGCGAGTGCAGTTTTAAAGGAGATTACAGGATCTGTCTCGACCAGATCGGGTTTTGCTAGGAGGTCTTCTGGGATGCTGTCCCCTGCCGGGCCATAGTTGAAGTTGCTGGATGGGAAAATAGGATAAGGTTGCTAGTTTCTTGCAATTAATTACGGTAACATAAAGTGCAACTATAAAAGAAAATTAGATGATTAGGACGATCTTTCCGTATGCCGTGCAGCATATTTATATGTACTTACAACGCAATCTGCATAGCTCCTCTGGGATAGTATCTTTCACCTTCGACACAAGGGTACCGGTTGCTTGGAACGCAGTAGGAACTGTGCTTACTGTGGGACGTGGCAATTGTCTTGTAGCAATATCCCCATTGAACTGCATTTGCATCATTGAGGCGGTCTCCTACATAGTTTGTTACAGAACAGCATTTATTCTGCTGCGGTGCACATATTAATATAGACAAACTAGTAAACTAGCTACCTGCAGTTTGGAATGCAGTTTGGGCAAGGAAAGCCGCAATCTCCCTCTTCATAACATCGATATCCCCAGTTGTCCCGAAGGCAGGGAAAGATTTGGCAGCCGTAACGAAGGCGTCATAGGTGTAGAAGTCGTTGGTCTTGCATTCACTTCGGTGGCTGAACATCTCGTTGAAGGTTTGCTCGCTCAAGATTGTCGATACATCCTGAGGACACCCGCATTGCTCCTGGGCGGAGAGGAAGCTAGCGAGGCTGTGGATAGCGAGCAAAGCTATTATTACCCACACAGAAGACCTCATGATTGATGATTGCGTGTTTTTCCTAACGGAGTTGTTTGTGTTTTGTGTTAAACCAAGGTGAGGAAACGCGGCTTATATAGACGATAGTGGTGCTCTCAAGCAGCAACGTGGACGAAGGAGATATAAGATATTGACTAAATAGGTTTTTATAAGTGATGGGTGTACTTTCTTTTCTTCAACGGCTAAGACTACATGTGACCCCACATAATAATCTAATTCACCGCGAGCGTCCTCATGTTGTAAAGATGATCCAAGTTACTAGATTCTACCTACTACATGTCTTCTACCTTAGAACTCATCTTCTTCAATAATGCTCTTTGTGCCAGTACATATCTTCTTCTTGCGACACTCTTGGCAAATTTTGTTCTAGTTGATGAAGTTTCTATAAAATGCTACAAGAAACCCCACATAAGCCAAGTGACATTTAGCTGCGGATCAAAACCTGATGCATCTGATAAAGTTTAAATTATACATAACCATGAACGGTAACTGAAAATTCTCATAGTTCATAGCACAAAAAGTCCTTCCTTTCATGGGCGGAACCATGATTTGTTTATTGGGGAACCATGCAAATTTTACCTTAAAGACAATTTCATATACCATATAAATAATTGAAAATATGGTTACTCGCAGCATTAATATATAAACTTGTGTAATGTTGTATATCCTCCATAATTTTGTTTGTTGTTTGCAACGTATGGCCAAATCCAAAAGGTTTAAATATGTAGATTGATCTTATCAAATAAATCCAATCTCATCTAGGCATGGTATATATAGATCTTCGCTTAGTTTTATAAGAGAAGCACGCAGACTTTACAGAGGCAGATATAGAAGCTGAAAGGACAATCCTGTGTCTAGCGGGATGCCTTTGAACTTAATGTGAATCATAGTAGATGGAAATTTCAAGCAGTCAATGACTAGAACAAACAATGCTTGGAAATTTATGAAATAATATTAGAGTACTCAGAGCAGATATAATCGATAAATCTAATATAGAAAGTGTCATGGGTGATTGAGTACCAATATGTTTGACCGGTCACAACCCAACTACGACCACATAACAAGAATGGAAAACCTAAACAAAAAATTGAAATGAAGTGATAGACACATGTGAGTCATTTTTCTCCAGTTGTCCAATTCATTGTTAGTTTGCTTCCTCTTGAGGTTGATCATTTCCAAGTGATCTGCAATCCAATTAGAAAAAATTAAATCTTTCAAAAAAAATAATGCTATGCTAATTCAGGAGGAACAGAGATTAGAGATAATTGCTAGAGTTGTATTATACCTATTCGTATTACGACATTTACGTATTACGCCTCTTGGTACTGTTCTTCTTTGTATTACCCCATTGTGTATTACGCCTCTTGGTATTACCACATTGTATAAGGGGTTCTTTAAACTACCCCATTGTGTATTATACCTCTTGGTGTTACCCCATTGTATAAGAGGTTTTCATGTATATATATTGGCCTATTGCACTCACAGTAATACACAAATGTTATTCATAATATGAGTCAATCTCACAGTTATTTTCAGACTGATTCTTTCTAATCGATCTCTCTCCTCTCGTGTTGGTTCTTTTGCCCACCCATCACTCCCACGATTTATCTTCTTCCTGATCTATTATCTCTTTGATTGATTGGATCAATCACGTCCCACCTACGTGTTCAAGCACTCACTCTCCTTCCTCGGTGTCATCACCTATTTATGGTGGCTATCGTGGCCATCAACTACACTGTCTTTGTTGACCTGAGAATTACACATTGTCTATATTTTGATAATGATTGACCATTCCATCTATATGTATCTATATATTTGTTTGAGATTGATATCATGCGTTAGGTACATGAAAAGGATTAAATTTATCAAGTCCTAGCTTGATTTGAGTTCAAGTCAAAGAAATGCAAATGTACTTTTCTAGAAAACACTCTAAAACCATTGGGATGATTTTGTAATCATTTATATTAATGTAATGACTTGAAACTAATATGAGAAAACTCAGAATCTCTAAATTTGAATGTTTAATCACTTTATTGACATTTTCCAAAATTGATTACTGGGACTTTTTCCGTCGAGTTCCCCTATGAAAAACTTGACTGATCCCCTCAATGGATTTTGAGAAAAATCTTATTCGGTCGAGTTGCACACTCAAAAAACTCGATCGATCCCTACACTGAGCACATGTCATTTCAAGCGATCGATCGAGTTTCGTCGAGGTTAAACTCGACAGGTGCTTTGAATTAGCTTTGTCCAATAGTGCAATTGATCGAGTTAACTTTATTAAAACTTGACCGACTACACTGTACAAAAAAATGCAGAAAAGGTGATTCTAGTTGTCAAAGAGTCGTAAAACTCAAAATTATATCTGTTGCAACCTTCAAAATGGCTAGAAATAATTCCTTAGTGCTCCTACCCTCTTGTGGACACCCCCAATTATAAATAGGGCCTCTTAGAGTTCATTCTAAGGTTGCTCTTTCATGCTATTCAAGGTCCTAGCTAGAGTTGAGTGCATCTAGTCCACTTGAGCCACTTGCTCTCTCTTTGCAAATGAAAATGTCCATACGTGTGAGATAGGATTTGTGTGAGAGAGAGACTTCATTGTTTACTTGTAAAGCTCTCAAAGCTCCCTTTCCCCAACCCCTTTATTCAAGATAAAGTTGGTGAAAGCTTCTCCAAATGAAGGAGAAGGTCAATCTATAGAAGAAGGTACAAAAAGCTTTTCCAAGTGAAGGTGGAGGACAAGGATAAATATTTGAGAGTAGAGTGGGTAAATCCTTCAAGGTAAAAGATTTGTTGCAAGAAGGGGATCTCCATGGCGAAGGTGTTTAGATTCTTGTAAGAGTGGGTAAGACCTTATAGAGGTAGAAGAACTTTAGCTCATTATGATAGGTAAGTCCTTGATTGTAAGGTTATTGGCTCCCTTGACCTCAAAGGGAAGGTGGATATCCTTGTCCCAGAAATAGAAGATTAAATTGTATGTCTTATAATGGAGTATAAGTATACATAGATTGCAAAATCCTAGAGCTTGACATCTCTATGTAGTGGACTGACTGTCTCCTAGTTTGGAGAGTGAAACCACTCTAAACAACTTATTCAAGTGCTTATTTCAATCTCTCTCATCCTTACTATGACTATTTAGATTGCCATCAAATTCACTATTTGTAATTATGCCTGGCTGAAGTAACTTGAAGGTCTAATGATTTTTGTGAAAGTACTTTTAGCTCTATTCACCCCTCCTCTAGAGCCCTTTGATCCAACAAGTGGTATCTGAGCCATGGTCTTCTCTGACACATCTCCCATGAGACGAGAAGATGGGCGACAATCTTCTTGGGTCCCTCAACCTAGAGGGAGGCTTATCCATGAAACCCACGGTCTTTGAAGGAACCAATTTACTTTATTGGAAACAACAGATGTATTTATACCTTCAAGGTATGAACTACAACATGTGGATAGTGGTGATTCTTCCATACAAGGAGACGACGAGGGAAATATCTACTTGGGATGAAGCTACAGTCAAGAAGGCATAATTGAATGCAAATACAATAAGCATCGTCTATGAAGCCCTCACCCCCTCTAAGTTCAACCACATCTCTTCTTAGGACATAATCCATGAGATTTGGGACAAGTGTGCATCACCTATGAATGTACAAAGTAGATCAAGGAGTCTAAGATCTACAAGCTCAAGGGTCTCCTTAAAAATGTCAAGATGGGCAAGAAGGAGAGAGTGACGGAGATGTACACAAGGCTCAACACCATCATCAATGGACTTTCTCAATTAAGCCATACCATGGATAGAGGGATAATCAACTCTAAGATCTTAAGGTCTCTCCCCAAGAGATGAGAATCTAAGGTGACCTTCATTGAAGATATTAGAAATCTTGGTTCCATAGCCACCGAAGAACTCATTGGTAACCTTCAAGCCCATGAGCCAATACTAGATAAGAAAGAATAAGATCAAGAGGATAAGGAATCAAAGAAGATCAAAGATAGTGCATTAAAAGCACAAATGGAGGCATTTATTCTCCAACAATAACTTTCTTGCCAGTCTTCTCCTCCATTCTCAAGCTAAAATGAAGCCCTTAGTGACCATGAAGCAAACTACTCCAAGGGAAGCACTTCAAAGGAAATCCATCCTCCTCCTCCACTCCACGGTGCTATGAATGTGGGCAAAAGGGGCACTACAAGAATGAATGCCCCAAGGCTAAGAAGTCCTACCACAAGAGCAGCTCCAAGAAAAGGGAGGACTACAAAAAGGATGGAAAGTATGAGAAGAAGGACAAGAAGGAAATAAGAAGCAAGGATGTAGCCCATGCCGCATGGAAGAGTCTTCTTCAAGTGATTCAAGCTCAAATGAGGGAGAATGCCATCTTACACTCATGGCCTCAACAAGTGATGACAATGGTGATGTAAGTGAGGTAAGCTTACATGCATTGTCTAAGGAAAAACTCATTGATATACTTAATGCTAACTGATCTTCTTACTCCAAATGTAAGTCTAAAAACAAGATGTTAGGGATGATCATTGATGATTTGTATGCTAAAATTGATATTCTTTATAAAAATGAGAAGTTGCATATTGATAGCATTGATTTATTGCAAGGGTATTTTCTTGATCTTGAGATCCAATACGATGGAGTTGAAGTAGAGAATGGCATCTACCTTAAGAACATCAATAGCCTTAAGGATGAAAACCAAGCCAGAGTAGATGAGCTTTCTTTACATAGAACTGAAAATGATGATCTGAAGCTTGCTTGTGATGCTATTCAGAATGAGAATATAATTTATCTTGATGATCATGTTATTCTTAGAACTAAAAATTCTAGATTGCTTGCTCAAATCAATGATCTTTATTGCCATGTAATGAAGATTTTAGTCTTACTTTAGAAAAATATTCTTCTTTTACTAAAACCCTCTATTTGGAGGTTGAATTACTTCATGCACAAGATGATCTTGCTATCTTATCTTCTACTATCATTACTCTTAGTAATGGTAATAAAAAACTAAGAGCATCCTTGCATAAATTCCTTAATGGGAAAAAGTCCCTCAATGAAGTTCTAGATCACTCTAACAAAAAAGTTAGTACCAGTTGTTTGGGTTATGTAGGGGGAGCGCCAAAGAGCAAGAGAAAGGGTAAGGGTAAGAAAAAGAGCAAGGAACCTCCTATTTTCCAAGGAGAGTCATTCAGTTCTAAGAACCCTATGATTTGTGTACATTACAAGAGTGATGACCATTACTCTACTTATTGTCCTTATAGGGAGAAGGGGACCAACCCAAAGATGAAATGGATCCCCAAGCTAACACTGGATCCCAAAGTTTGAATTGGGAATCGACATCTTCCTTTCTTGTAGGTAAAAGGAAAATAGATTGTTGATAGTGGCTTCTGAAAGCATATAACAGGTGCAATCAACCACTTTAAGCAATTCACAAAGAAGATAGGAATATTGACATTTGGTGACAACAACAAAGGTAAAGTGATAGATGAGGGTGATGTACGTTATTCACTATTCATCAACAATGTTCTTCTTTTGGATGGCCTACATCAAAATTTAGTAGTGCTAATTAGTTGTGTGATATTGGCTATCTTGTTCTTTTTTCCTCACTTGAATGATTGCTTTTAGATTCCCTCTCCTATAATTATACATATAAGGGAACCAGAAATGATAATCTCTATATTATTGTTCTTGACTCTATTAAGCCTATAGTTTGTAGATGTCTTATTTCCAATTCGAATGATATTTCTTTTTGGTGTCAAAGGATTGGTCTTGTAAATATGCATCAGTTGAAGAAGTTTAGCAAAAAGGAATTGGTAAACAGACTTCCTAAATTGGAATTTCAAAAGAATGAGGAATGCCAACCTTGTACTCAAGGAAAGTAAACCAAGTCCTCCTTCAAATCCAAAGGAATCCTTAGTACCAAAAGATTTCTTGAACTTCTTCACACTGATCTATGTGAACCAATGTGTACTCAATCACTTTCTAGTAGCAAATATAGTGTTGTGATTGTTGATGACTTTTCCCTTTGTACTTGGACTTTATTTCTTGTTTCAAAAAGTGATACTCTTGATGTTTTCTAAACTTTTTACAAATGAGTTGAAAATGAAGCTTCTTGTCGAATCATCTCTATCTGCAATGATCATGGGGAAGAATTTGAAAATGACTTGTTTGAACGATTTTGCGAGGAATCTGGGTATGCACATAAATTTTCTTCACCTCGAACACCTCAACAAAATTGGGTTTTAGAGAGAAAGAATAGGCCACCATAGGATATGGCAAGGACCATCCTTCTAGAGTATGACACTCCAAAGAAGTTTTAGGCTGAATCTATTAGTACTTCATGTTTTGTGCAAAATTAGGTTTTTACTCTTCTAAATTTGAAGAAAACCCCCTATGAGTTATGGCATAGTAGAAATCCTTCCATACATTTATTTTAGATTTTTTTTGTCCTTGTTTTGTTTTTAAACATGAAGGAATCTCTTGAGAAGTTTGATCTGAAGTCTTTCAAGGCTTTCATTCTTGGCTAACGCACTACTAGTAAGACTTATAGAGCATTCAAGATTGATTTGTCTAAAGTAAAATAACCTATCAATGTTAGATTTATTGAGACTAACCCCTCTATTTCAAATAATTCTTCATGATGATGTTGTAGATGAGGTGATCTGTCACTTGAAAGAGCTCAACATTGTTGATAAAGAAAAATTTATGTTAGTTGATGACAATGAAAAATAAGAAGAATAGAAGGATCCAACTCCCAAGTTTTCTAAGCATCATCCAACATATATCATCCTAGGTAATCCCATTGAAAGAGTGAAGACGTGGGCTGCTTACAACAAATAAAAAGCTGATAGTGCCTTCATCTCTCAACTTTAGCCAAAAGATGTCAAAGAAGCTCCCAACGATGATGGATGGATCCTAGCCATATAAGAAAAGTTGAAATAGTTTGAGAAGAACAAGGTGTGGATCTTAGTGCCAAGACCAAGTGATAGAAAGATCATTGGCACCAAGTGGGTCTACATCAACAATATTCATGTAAGCAGAAAAGTGGTAAGAAATAAAGCAATGTTAGTACCCCAAGGTTACAATCAACATGAAGGTATTGATTTTAACGAAAGTTATTCACTTGTTTCTAGACTTGAATCTATTAGAATGCTGCTTGCTTTTTCTAGTTATAAGAATTTTCTACTTTATCAGATGGATGTTAAAATTGCATTTTTGGAAGGTACAATTGAGGAGGAAGTATATGTTGCTCAACCTCCCAGTTTTGAACATGATAAATTGCCTAACCATGTTTATTTATTACAAAAAGCTCCCTATGGACTTAAAGAAACACCTAGAGCTTGGTATGAGAAACTAAATAACTTTTTGCAAGACAATGAATATATCATGGGAAAAATTGATTCTACCTTGTTTCTAAAACACAATTCTAGAAATTTCTTGATTATTCAAATATATGTTGATGACATTATCTTTGGAAGAACTGATCTTGATCTTTACAAGGTGTTTAGCTCTCTTATGTAGAGTGAATTCAAGATTAGCATGATGGAGGGGATTACTTTCTTCCTTGTCTATCAAATCAAACAAACAAAAGATGGGAACTTCATCAACCAATGTAAGTACACCAGTGAACTACTTATGCACATTGGGATGGAGAACACCAAGCCAATGAAAACCCCCATGTAAAACACTGCTAAGCTTGACACAAATGAGAAAGGAGAAAAGGTAGATGATAATCTCTATAGAGTTATGATTGGAAGTTTACTTTATTTAACTGCCTCTAGACCTGATATAATGTTTAGTGTTGGTTTGTGTGCTCACTTTAAATCAAGTCAAAAGAAAATCACATCTCATAGAGGTTAAGAGGATTTTGAGTGATCTAGTTTAAATTCATAATTTTGGACTATGGTATCCCAAGTCAAGGGACTTTACTCACACTGCCTATAGTGATCGTTATTATGTAGGTTGTTTGATTAATAGAAAGGGCACAAGTGGCACTTGCTTCTTCCTAGGAGCATGCTTAGTTTCTTGGTTCTCTAAGAAACAAAGAATATTGGCTCTTTCAACTAACAAGGCTGAATACATTGTATCTTGGAGTTGTTGTACCAAAGTCCTATGGATGAAGCAAATGCTCCAAGACTTCAACATTCATGTTGATGCTTCTCCTATCTATAGTGACGATATTAATGCAATTAGTCTGTCTTATAATCCAATATTTTTTAGTAGAGATAAACATATAGAGGTCCATCATCACTTTCTTCATGAACACATTTCTATGAAGGATATGTATATCACAAATGTGTTCACAGAAAATCAGCTTGTGGACATTTTCACTAAACCTTTAGCTAGAGAGAAATTTACTTTCATTAGATCAAAACTATTTATAACTGCTCTTGATGATATTGAAATGCAATCTAGCTAGTTTTTATCTTTACTATATGTTTTTCTCATGTCTTTCTCATCATATGCTTGCTAATTCTATATTTTCTATGTTATCATGCCTTGTTTCGCTTATTTTCGATTATTTTTCACAAAAAAATGTTTTCTCATAAAATAGTAGCCAATGAAGAGTGAAATGTTCCACAATATGTTAAAAACACATGATAGGCTAGAAAAATAAATATATATTGAACTCTAGTGGCTTTAGAATTGAATATCTTATGTTTTGGGACCAACTTTTAATTGGTTGAGTTTCTGCTAATACAACTCAACCGATCCTTGGGTGAGGACAAAGCCGATAAACCCAAATGGTCGAGTTTTCGCAACACAGAACTTGACTGACAACAACATTGGACCACAATTATATAGGATTATCGATCAAATTTTCTCCCTATCAACTAGAGAAAAGACGACCAAAAACCCTTATCCAATGCTTGTCCTCACACCCGAGGCTATCACATCCTCTCCTATATCCTACCTAACCCTAGAATTGATCTCTCTTATTGTGATAACGTCGATTTCACTGGTTCGATATCCAGTATAGTATCTGGGGACCATGTAAGATGTACATGTGACTGATACCAAATTGATGATGAGTTGGCTACCTAGTTATGGCTCATTCCACCGATAAGGGTCAATTATAGATACCACTGATGATTGTGACATCTAGTTCAATTCAATTAGGATGGATGTCTCATTTTAACTATTTTAAGTATTTATGAGATTATACATAAATTTGAATGGTTGTATAGTGGTCTTTGGATATAATGACAATAATAATTAGATTGAACATGTTAGATGAAGATTGGATGACATATGAATCATTATATTTGACCATGCTATCCATATAATATGATGTTATTGGAGGAATCAATTAATGGACACATATTTGGTTTTGGGCCTCAAAATTTGATTGAATATACTTTAGGATATTATAAATATATGTCTAAAGTTTATGAACAAATGAGGTTTCTCATCAAGGCTATGCAAGTGCAAAATATTGGATATTTCATTAAGGGAGTAAGGTTTCAATCACATTGGAATAAGGTCTAGTTGCCATTGCAACACAATAATCTCACGCTACCATTTGGGTTAGGGGGGTTGTGTGGGACCTTACGCGGAGGATGAATATCTTACAGGTTATTGCTCACATCCGAGAATGGAGGAACAAAATAGGGTGGAGGTGTAATATGGATCCGATGAAGGTGCGACGATCACCAGATACTTCCTCACAATTAATCTGAACCCATTGGCCGTTCACTTGACGCTGTTACTGAGAAACTGCATCCCTTCTTCTCCATCGTCTCTCACAGGACCATCATCCCCTACGGCTGGGTGAGCATATTCAACGACACCTGCCTTGAAACCTTGGTGTCACCACTTCTCTCCCTATGTTTCCTCTCTGTTACTCCATTGTGGCCTTTCATGGTCATTAGGAATTCCAGTTCTTCGCATGAGAGCTACTTATGGCCATCAACACTCCTTCTTCAAGTTCCTGTAAGAGAGGCGGTCATCTTCTTGACTTATCCATGGATCTAAGCCTTTTTTTGAGTCGTGAAGACCCCCAAACTTCCATCTGCTATTCTCCCCTACCACGTCGGTAGCACAGACTGTATGGATCCGCACTGTGTTGTTGGGTGCCTCAACTTCTAGAAGCCCCTTGAACCTGATGGTGGAAGGAGGAGCAGATATGAGGAAATCATCCTCGCAACATTCTCATTAGATCTGGGATATGCGACGGCTATTACAAGTACAAAGAAACCCAATGCTTGTGTCAAGACTATGATCACAAAAGAGGGACATGGATCGACCACCTCGGCAAGTAGGGGTGAGTTGCGCCCTGCTATGGGATTGATAGTCAGCACACAACAAGGAGAGATCTAGAGCTTGCTGAAGGTCCACCCTCAGCTAGGTCATGTGTCTCGCACACGAGGAAGATCGCAGTTGGTGGTGATGAACGTGAGAAAAGGGGTAGCGATCTGGGCCAGATATAGAAGATCAGTTCACTCCAATAGTTGCCCAAGTAAGGAATGAACCAGCAAGGAATCGGTCGACCCAGGATGGACCAAGATGCTGAGCTGTACCCCACCTAATGGCCAGCACAAACCAATTTTAGTCTGCCGCCTGGGGCTGTGGGACCCACGACAAATGGTAATTTTTATTTAAATCTTAGAAATGCTTAGAACTTAAAAAAGGCCTTAAAAATAGCTCCCATGGACAATAAATGCCCCAAAAATATCTCCACACTCAGAAAAATGTCCCCTTTGTTATTAGATCCCTAAATCAGACTTTTGAACAACATCATATGGTTGTTTCAAATATAGATTCTTATGCTCTATTTTAGGGTTAGCTTAATTGATATATTTGGCAAATGATTGAGATTAAATCTGAGAAAATTATTGTTGAACTCTAATATTATTTGGAGACAATAGGTTGACCCTTATTTGAAATATATTGCTCAATATTAGGTCTTTTGGTATTAAAGTATAATTATGTGTTTCTAGTCCCTTTTTAATTCTAGAAATTAGAACAAATATCAAAAAAATTTGAAATGTAGACCAGAACCTGAGAATGACCTCTCGACCAATATAAAAATACCAGACATAAGTTCCAGGTAGTTTGAACCTAAATTTGACCTAAACCCTAATTTGGACCTAAAATACCAAGAATATGGTGTACATATTTTAATGATGATTAATTTCTTTAAATCAGGTGCTGACCAGTTTATCTAGATGATCATGGATATGTGAGGAATATCTGAACTCAGGTACGTGGATATAATTATATGACTAGATTTGCTGGATGTTAAATATATGTACTTGCTTGCTTGTATTTGAAATACACTGTTGGATGTAGATGTATGTATATTGACAATTTTCCGCCTTGAACATAAAAGAACATAAATGAGGATAAATGAAATGTAGTTACTAGTGGTGCTCATTAAACTCCCTATTAGAGAGGGAAAGCTTTAATGTTGACTAGCACCTCCCTAGAGTACACGGTATAGGGGGAGATCCCTAGAGTACAAGGTACACGGGGAAGGGCCCACCATTTATGTTTGTGCTAAGTCCACCATAGTAATGCATATTCATTCTAAATGTGACTAATAACTTGGGATTACATGATTCTCCACCTTAAATAACATTTCCTTTCTCTTTCTTCAATTTCGAGTATTTTATATGCCAACATAGTATAACTTTTAATTCCACGTACCAACTTTTGTTGATTTTTTTGTTTCTCATATTTTCTAGGTTCACAACTAGCATGGGATAAAAGAATAGGATGTGAGCAAGTTGTACAGGTTGTACCTATTGTCTAAGATCCTAGTTAGCATACATGTTTAGACTTGTGCAAAAATTCTCTTTCTATATACAATTGTAATTCATGTTGTAATAATGTACATGTTGAATGCTGAGATGTGTTATGGTGTATGCATAGTTGTTTGTTCATGTATGCACAAATTGCTTCCGCAACGCACTCTGATACAATTGCCTAACATTTTTGGATTTTGTCTTCTCATCTCAATGGGTTTTTGAGAAGGTGAAAATCCGTGGATGTTAAAGTTGGTATCAGAGCATGAACAATAGCTACGCCTAACAATTGCTCACCATGAAACATAAAACTAAACTTCAACTTTCACTTAAAACCCTAGAAACTTAGTAAGTTGTGCTATAGGAATAAGGTTTGACCTAGACTCTAAGTTAGAACCCAGATGTTTGATAACTAGGTTTAGACAAGTGTATGAAACCCTTTCCATATAGAGCTCATATGTATTGGGTAGCTACACTAGTCTACACCATGTTCTCACCATTTCACTAGGTTACATGGCACCAGACTATCTATTGTGTGTTGGACACTCGAGTTTTCTAGTTTGGTTTAATTTCCCAATCGGCTTGCACCTTGATAGTTTTCTCTAACGCCTTCTTTCTCGGAGAAAAACTATATAATATTTTATTAGATATATGTAAATATAAAAATGTGTCCCTCACACAGGAAAGTAGTGGGTGTTCATGCAATCTAAGTGAAAGGGAGTGACATCGGTCTAGAAGAGAGAATAGATCTAGATTAGACGTCTAAAGCCTCATAAGGTTATGTGATACATAAATAGACAAAAGAAAGATGAAGGAAATAAGCATATAGAATCTTATCTAACTTTAATCCATGATGGTACAAGTTTACTTATTAAGATTTGAGTTATATATGAACCGAATCCACTCTTGGAGGATCTATGGTAAGTCGTGATGATAAAATTATATTCCCTTTTCCTACTCAAGATAAGATTAGTTAAGATAGAGATGAGTGTGCATGAGCCTCAAGCTCTTATACAAGGAGGATGTCTAGTGGTAGGATGAGATATGTGGTGAACTCTAGAGAGAGTAAGACCCACAAGGAGAAGGTCATAGGACCTAGCCTCCAATATATGAGATATGTGTTAAAAAAAATGTGTCCTCTACTAGATTACTCTTGAGTGTTGAGTTGAGTCCTTATGCATGATTCAAATCTGTATGTGAGAATTGGGTAAAAGAAAAGGATGGGTATATGACCCATATGATAAAGTCAATCCTTTTGTTTGAGTTACGTCCTAGATTGAATGACATATGTTTGTGAATCTCATCATTAGATGCAAGTGAGGTAATATGTGAACTCTGATTTTGAGAGTAAAATGCCTTGTGTATAAGATACTTGTAAATGTTGTTCCCTCCACTACTCTTTCTTAATATATGATGTAAGAAACCTCACTTGAGCTATATCGTTGATTTATACTTGAGGAGTCACTCATATAAGCTTGGCATATTCTTTATTCCCTTCTTATATCATGCACGTAATATTCAAGTTTGAAATCATGAGCTAAAAAAAGATATTTTTGGCTCTGTGACGTCCCCGGATTTTCTAAAACTTAATCTGATGTGCGACGTCCAAATTCAAACCCTCACCTCAGTGAGAATCCCAATTCCAACACCCCACACTAGGATAAGAAGAAGAAAATCAAGGGAGTCAGAAGGAAACAACCAGTAGCACATGCACATGATCAATAATAAAACCACAACACATGTTCACCATTCAACATATAATTACAACATGAATTATTACAACATTTGATATTACACATTGAATAGAAAACTTCTACATATACATGTACTACCACAAAACTACAGGATCTTAAGACAACAGGTCCACCTGTACATCAGCTCGCTACACAACTCTAACTATCCTAGATCTTCAAGAGCACAACCACAACCTAAACAAGAGATTACATGTGGTACACGTCAACACAATATTCAAGAATATTGTACTGAGTATTCCTACATCTCTTTTACATACCTCTCATCATATATTGGCAATAAGATAAAACTAATACTTGGCAGTTGTAAAGAAATATAAGAAAAATGTATACTTGCACAAAGATATTCATTAGAAAAAGAGAACACATATATTTTAAGCACATTTCCATCATATATCTCATACATCTGCCCCCAAGGGGCTTTGATGTTTTTTAGGCCTTATGATCTACTACCAAAGAGTTTGAGATCATTTAACGCGTGATCTACTACCAAAGAGTTTGAGATCTAACAAATGTGATCTACTACCAAAGAGTTTGAGATCACTTCAATGCACTGTACTACCAACGAGTTTAGTGTTATCATATGATGGATCTGATATCTTATGTTTCATGTGTTCATAGCCATAAGTATGAAAAATCAAGCAAGATATAATAAAAGAACAATCATTTCATCCAATACCATATGCCAAGTATTTTACTACACATCTAACACAAGCATATTGTATAATAAGCCAATTAAGAGGTAACGACATACCTTGACCAAGATAAACCTAGTCTCATATCACATTCTTGATGTCGACTATGTATCCTAGGTCAAACCCTGATCAGAACAAGATCATATACTATCGTCAGGTTCTCATCATCTTACATCTCATGTTAACCCTAATTGTGTTCATATTAGGGTTTTACTTAGCTCATTAAGGTATATGCTTCATTACCTACATTCTCATCTTGGAATTATCTTATTGATGTCATATTCCAGATTGTGGTTCATTATGTGAACATTAGCTTCTATATCCTTTTTATGCACGTATTAACCCTAGGTTACATCATTAACATAAATTAGGGTTTCATAACATGTTTTAAGGTTCATCTTAATATAACAGGAATTCTATGCATCATCCTGATCTCATAATTAAAACTGATGTTCCATATACTGATATGAGCTTACTTTGTAAATTTCATCATTTATTAAGCATGTATGTATTTATTGTATATTAATTAGGGTTATAAGCCCTAATTAGACACATTAAACAAACTACATTATTTCATACATCAACATCATTATTTATGACTTCAGAAGGATTATAAACATGATCATGGACTTGCTAATATTTTTCCATAGTTTTATATCATCATTTGATATTTATTGCTCATGAACTAAGAATTATACATATTACATGATATCACTAATATTAGTGCATCAAAAACCTGATATTATGGTTTCATTACATTCTAATCATTTTTCTGAACATTTCAGTATATTATTTGTATTTTTCTGATGCTCGAGCGAATTTCTATGATATATTGAAAAATTGAGCATTTTACCTTTTTAGGCGAATAGGAGCACGCCATGTGTCCATTGGCTGGCACTACTTAGAAGTAGCGCCGGCTGGTCTGGGTCAACACTGATTTCAGTCGGTTTAAGGTACTTGGACCCGGTTCACCATCTGAACCACCTGCTTCCATTCCTTTCTCATTTCCACGCGATCCAGCGATGCGTGAACTGGGAACAGGGCCGCCCGCCGCTACGAAGGCTGGAACCCAGTGAGGAAGCGGTGACAAAGGGATGCATCTCATCATCTTCGAGGGCCACCCTCAGATTTGATGCCATCTGTCAAACCTCCACGGCTACTCAGGAGCTTCCCAAAGCTTTCAGATCTCCGTCCCCTCAAGAGCGCCGCCGTCAGACTCTGGCATGGCAGGGAAAAGGGGGTTCTTGCCTTAGAACCCCTTCTCGGTTTGGGTAGCTCTAGGCGACCACCAGAGACCAGAGAGAACTCCTAGGTTGGGCTGAAACAGCATGAGCCACCCTCCCTAGCTTCGAGTTCGTCTCCTGCATCCATCTTTGCTTCGACGGCCATGGTAGTGCTATTGTGGCTCCGCAGCGAGCAACACAAATCAATGGGCGAGGGCTTGACGGAGCTCCTCTTCCCCTGCCCACACGTGATCTCACACGACGCCTGCTGTGTCCCCACCTAGAACGACCGCTACAATGGTGTCTGACGCTCATGTCGTGGCTGTCTCGGTAGGCATGGTGTTAGCTCCTGCTGTCGCAGTGTAGTAGGAAGGAGAAGCCTCCTATGGTTCTCCAAGCTCCCGCTCTCCTTCTCTCTTGCTCCATCATCTGCCTCCAGAACTGCCACGTGGTTTGTTCTGTCTATTACCACCTGTGTACTCGCCATAAGAGTGCTCTTCCGATAGGATTTTACCAGGAGAAGGGAGTTGTTCCCTTTACAAAGTGCCTCAGACCCACATCTCCATGTCCAAGCATCGTGGATGGGTGCCTCCCTCCGCAGGCTACAACTGCCATAATCAAACACATCATGGTCATGGGATGCAATCCCAGGGTCAACAATAAGTACAAGATACAACTAACCCATTGCACTTCACTAACCATAGTTGCATGAAAACAGATGTCACTGAGAGCTTGATCTATCTTTGTCAATCATGCACATATGTATAACAATCTTATTCCAAAATACTCAAAAACACATATTGTTCCATCAATTAAAAATCTCAAAATGGCCTTCTACGAACCTCACAACTCAAAGAAACCATTACCATAACTTTGTCACTATTTCAATTGGGTATTTAGGATCCTGAAAGTCCACTCCATCACATCCTACACACCTTCAAAGAAATTCCATCCTCGGAATTAAGCCATAAAAGCCAGTCTTTCACATCTTATACATCTTAATAGAACTTTCATCCTCGAAAGTAAAGCATACTCATACCTCCACGGAAAACCTTATCTTGTCATCATCCACATGTAGGTAGTATTCTATGGGTAACATATCCATAAAGGTTACCTAAAACCATATATCCAAAGCACTATTAGGGGGTTTACAACCATCTTGGGTGCATAAACACTCCATTCAAGGTTGAACTCAAGGTTTAGGAGCTTAGGTTATGTCATTACATATCTCATATATTAGGGTTAAATCCTTTTCTTAACCCATACATTATTATTCAACATCATATTACCATGTTCCAAAGGAGTTAACTAAAGTTAACCCATTATATCAAGGTGTCATAAACATTTTATTGAGCTAATCATTAGAACATGTTCAACATTAACATATGCCTTTTCGGAAGGAGTTAACTATAATTAACACACTTTATCCATTTAGATTATATCAAGGTGTCATAAGCATTATGTTGTGCTAGCTGTCAAACTATATTTTCCATCTTTGTTAAGCACTAAGATTATCACCTCATGTAACGTGTTTCATTCATATGATCTTATTTTATTGTTCATACTAAACTGCAACATTTACTATAGAATTCATCACAAGATTAAACAACAATTTCACATTAATCATCATTATTCATGTACATGGTTAACCAATTAATCCTTGATATCTATTAAACCATCTCAAGGTTTTCATCATATCATGTCTCGAGATTAGATTATATCCTTACATATATTATATCAAGGTTGTGCTAACAAACTTATACAAGTAGCTTATCAAACATATATCAAAGTCTTATCTAGCCCAAATGAGGTCCTAACCCTTACCACGAGGTTAGTGCCATTTTTAGTCACTCTAAGCTAACTCAACTCTATGACCATCTCATAAGTACAAACTATATCTTCCCTATAGGTCTAGGGTTCTCAGGTATACCTCATAGGCACTAGAGATAGTCTTACAAGCTCTAGCCACATAAGAACAAAACAAAATGTGCTATGACATTCTCTTATCAGATCTCTACCCATGAAACTATTCTTACTCAATGCTATCTTTTACACATGTCACTAGTGTCCTATGTGGGGAACCACCAACCCGAGCTCGAGGCTTCACTGAAACTAACACAGTTGCCTCCTCTAGGGTCTTGGGACTCTCTCTCTCCCTCACCCAGATGGTAGGTACTCATATCCATGTTCACATATACACATATAACCAGCCTCTCTCTGTCTCTAGGGTTTGGTCCTCACAAGGACATCTAGGGTTCAAAAGGACTATAGGAATCATGCGTTAGGAAACTCAACTCATTAACTCAGGAGTATTCTAGTTTAGGACATATCATATCACATATTTCTCATATTTTTCATATCATGGAGTCTAGGTTCTCTGACCTTCTCCCTGTGGGTCTTGCTCTCTCTTGAGCTAACCCCAAAACTGGTCCTAACACTAGAGGTCCTCCTTTTTAAAAGAGCTTGAGGCTCATGCTGACTCACAACTTGTCTTAACTTAACATATCTTATCTCATGAAATCCTATGTACTTGCATCATCAAAATTTATATCAAAACCTCAAAGTTGAACTTTAATCCTTAAAGACAAACATAGATCATCATGACCATCTTATATCATCTCTATCAACTTACATCATATCATCTAAACTTATTTTATTTATTCCATCTATCACATATATATCTCAAAAAGGCTCTAGACATCTAATCTAGATCTACTCCCTCTTCTAGATTGATGTCATTCACTCTTTCACTTAGGTTGCATGACCACCTCCTACTCGTACATGTGTAGGGACACATTTTTGTAATACATATACATAATAAAATATTGTATAATTTTTCTCCGATAAAACAAGCGTCAGAGAAAACTATCGAGGTTCGATCCGATTGGAATCTAAAACCAAATCTAGAAAATGAGTACCCCACACATAGTAGAGAGTCCAGTGTCATGAAAACTAGTGAAAAGGGTGAGAACATGGTGTACATTAGTGTAGATACTCTAGACAACGTGCATAATATGTCTAGGGTTTCTCTTCCCTTGATGCACATCATTTCCAAATAGTGCAACGTCCCATACCGCTGCACTACAAGGAAAGAATGACATCTAAGGACATGTTATGCAGCAAGCACTAGTCTAGACCTCGTTCTCCAACATCTAGGTGCTAATCTAGAGGCTAGGTCAGATCTAGTCTCTAAAATATGACTAATCTAACCCTAAAAGATTATTATGTTCATGGTTCATTAGTTTTGAGTTTCATAATGAGCAAATGTCAGGCTTTGCTATTGTTCATGCTCTGATACCACCTGTGACGTCCCCATATTTTCTAAAACTTAATCTAATGTGTGACATCCAAATTGAAACCCTCACCTCAGTGAGAATCCCAATTCAAACATCCCACACAAGGCTAAGAAGAAGAAAATCAGAGGAAGTCAAACGGAAACAATCAGTAGAACATGCACATGATCAATAATAAAGCCACAACACATGTTCTCCATTCAACATGTAATTACAACATGAATTATTACAACATTTGATATTACACATTGAATAGCAAACTTCTACATATACATGTACTACCACTAAACTACAATATCTTAAGACAACATGTCCACCTGTACATCATCTCGCTACACAACTGTCACTATCCTAGATCTTCAAGAGCACAACCACAACCTAAAAAATAGATTACATGTGGTACACGTCAGCACGATATTCAAGAATATTGTACTGAGTACACCTACATGTCTTTTATATACCTCTCATCATATCTTGGTAATAAGATAAAACTAATACTTGGCAGTTATAAAGAAATATAAGAAAAGTGCATACTTGCACAAAGATATTCATTAGAAAAAGAGAACACATATATTTTAAAGGGAAAATATAAGAGATTAAGGTAATCAACTAAAATCAGAGATTGAGCCAAGATCATAATTCACATCATCTCATAAAGCCACACAAACATTCATTCATAACGATAAAATAAAGTCATTACATAGAGTGAGAAAATATTGTTCTAGAGAAAGATAACTTTATTACATAGGATCTCAGTCATCCTCAACATCAACTAGGAAAATAAACTAACATCTAGAAAGAATAAGATAAGAGGGATAGATCTATCTAATAAATCCTCCATGCTTATTAATTTATGCCTTCAGGTACTTTGAGCATGCATTTCACTTTGTTGTCAATTATTCCTTGCACCTAGAAAATACGAGAAACAAAAACATCAACAAAGTTGGTACGTGGTAAAAAGTTACACGAATAAGGTTGCATAAAGGAAAATATTTGAAAAAGTAGAAAGAGAGATAAAACCATTTCTTTAGGTGAAAATCAGGTAAACATTCCTTTTAGTGCATTCACTTTGATGTGGTTGTACTACACATATTTGCACTTGACTTACATCTAGTATGGGAAATATAATATCATCATACATATAACATGGGCTAAGGAATCATACATCCATGTTAGGAAACATACATCCACACCAGGCTATGTGCTTGAGTAGCTACAACCCACCATACTCTTTTATGTTCTATTAGATTTAGCGAAGTACAAATCATAGTAGTTCAACCAAGCAATCATATCTAAATACGAGCATTCAAGATATTACATATCATAGGCAACCAAAAATCTAGTCTTATACTTATAAGACCACATACATGCTTGTTTAGATCAAATATCCAAAGATTTAGGATCAATCAAAAGACAAGTCACCCAGCAAGGAAAGCAAGGGTACAATATTACTATTGGTCCATGTGACCAAAACTAATATATGTTCTTAGTTATCATTACCTTTATGCTATGTAATTCGGATTAGGGATTATTCATCTTTTATTTGGGTTTTGAGACTTTATCAGGTATGATCCATTATAAAAATTGTTTGATTACAAGACAATATTTAATTAATCAATTAGAGGATTTCCATAAACTAGGGTTTCTAAGATGGTTGGATAAAAAGGGGAAAGCAACCCTAAACATATTAATAATTCCATAACATCAGGGTTCGTTTAAGGGTTCAGGACCAATCATGATCACTAATCATCATCTAGTGATTTAGATTTTGTTATAAAGATAGACCTTTAATTTCATGTAGGAAGAGAAAACTAGATCTAAGGTTTCTCCTATTCCTTTGATCATTTATCAACTTATAATAGTATTTTTATTTATTTAGAAATCAGGGTTTCATCTAGGGTTAAATACATTTTAGACAGTCGTACATCATCAAGAAAAGTCATTATCAATAATTAATTATAATTAAAGATGTCATTTAGGCTTTAGGCAACTATTTTTGAATAGGGAATAGATCCAAGTCCTGGTAACATTTTATTCGGTTAGAGAATATTTTTCTGATCAAAATGGTATATAGGTTCGCTATAATTTGATATTCCTAGCATTTTGTAGGATTTTTCTAAGATAAACCATTTTCTTGAGTGAATAATATAGAAAATAAAAGAATAGAACCTTGATCAATGGCTGGATCCGTCTAGATATACGGCTCAGATTAATCACACAATCATGAGAGGGGGGGTTGGTTTGCTGATCGAGCATCCTGGGATTGGTCCAGCTAGCAGCCTGTCAGCTCCACACGGGCAACACCTTCTTTGGCTTGCTGATTGCTCAAGCAACAAGAGGAGGGCCTTCGGCGAGAGCTACCTTGTGCTCAGATAATATTCGCAAGCAGGAGAAGATTGGGAATGATTCAGGGGATCAGTTCGAAGCCAGTGAGGGTTAAAATAGGGTGCAAGACCCTGTGTAGCTCGTCGCCACCGCGTGGGTAGGCAAAGTCACCGGAGTTGGGATCAAAATGTTGCGGGAGGTGTTCTGGGATATCGAGGTTGTGACAGGGGGAAGCGTAGAGGTGAGGCGAAGGTGAAGGTGAGGCGAGAAAGGAGTGGGAGGTTATGAGGAGCTCTTTTGGTGGTGGTGGCTGGAGGTTGAAGAAGGTAGAGAGGAGGTGTATGCTCGGGGTGCCTCGGGTGAAATTGAGGTTACGGAATGGTTAAAGGGTGAGAGGCGGAGCTTAGGGAGGTCTTAAATAGGTGTGAGGGAGGCTAGGTGAGGAAGCCATAAAATCCCCACCGCTGGAGTGAGAGCGAGCCGAGGTCATGTTGTTGGGTTGGCTCAACGACGCATGAAGCTCGGTCCAAGTTGGTATGATCGACCACGAAATCACGAGATGAAGATATTTGCACAGATAGATATCCGAGAATGTGGATGAGGTGGAGCCTGGGTGAGGCTCGGGTTGCCTCCTATCTCCCCACCCTTTGTGGGAGGTAGGAGATGAAGTCTCCCCTATTGGATCGCTGATGAACGACCAGAAAAATATCGGCCTAAACCAAGGTCCGCGCCCAAGCTTTAAAGGACTGCATGACATATTTATGTGTCACACCTGGTCATTAATTCCAGAACATAGGTCATAAGTTTGAGAACAAAGGAAATATACACATAATTTCAATTCCTTATTTCTCCTTTTTTTTTAGGATGGGCGGGAAGTCCTATGATTGGGACTCCCCGCAAAGAACCATACTAAATTACCAAATCAAGGTTTACAATGGACATCAGACTATGCGGAAAAAACTGGTAAGAAGAAAAACTATCTGCTAGACCTCTATGAGCCGAATTTGCCACCTCATGTGCGGCCCTATTACCCCTACGATTGACATAATTTAAACTACAAAAAGAAAACGAACTACAAAGAGAGATGATGTCTTCCGCCAAATCTCCCAAGTAATCCCTCCTCGTCTTCTTGATTTTGCATGCGTTAACGACATCCATCGCGTCTGTTTCAATCTCCACCTGGTTGTAATCTTTCTCCCTCGCCCACAGCAGCGCTGCTCGAATAGCTAGAGCTTCGATAATGGTGATGTCCTCCCCCCACTCTATCTTCTTTCCCAGCATTCCCAGAAGTTCGCCATCCTCATTCCTGGCCACCACGCCTATACATGCCTTCCCATCATCTCCAAGTGAGCCGTCTGCATTTAGCTTAATCCTTCCCCGTGCAGGTTTCACCCACATGCTCGGTCTGCTCGTGTTCAGCTCGCCGCCCTCCACCTCCTCCATATGTTGTTCCTCGTTCCCCTCTCTGGCCTGTTGTTGTATGTTGATCGTCGCTTCTGATGACGTACAGCTGCTCCCAGTCCCTCTTCCCTGCATGCGCTCGGCGAGGCTCCTGCTTGTTTGGTGGCTTGCTGCGCCGAGGTAGTCCGTCCGCTTTCCTTTCCCCCGGTTTGTAACCGCTATGTTGCCTCTTGTTTCCCTCCTGCATGGCTGATGTGAAGCACAACTCATTTTCGTAGGCACTTGCAGCTGATTTCCTCTTCCCTTTCCCACCCTCACCACCATTAAAGCTTCCCTGTATATGTATCCGCACTGAATCCCAGCCTCCTGGAAAATACGCTTGCACCTAGTCCGCCATACAACCCACATTGCAGCCACCGCGAATTCTGTTTCCATAGTAGATGGTTTATCTAACATGGTCTCCAAAATCACTCCAACGTCCTCATCTCTATGCTCCTCCACGCACTCCTGAATTGCTCGTGGCGTTTGCTCCCATATTTCAGTTGCATTGGGACAGAGGAGAAGCATGTGTGTGATGGATTCTTTTTCCGACCCACACAACGAGCATGTGCCGTTGTCTATGCAATGTCTATCAAAAAGACGTCCTCGAGTCGCAAGACATCCCGTGCAAATCCTCCACAGGAAGTGTGCTATCTTCGGACACCATCCCGCCTGCCATATCTTTTTCCACAGAGTATTGTCCCGACTAGCTTTGTACCGTCTTGCTTCCTCTATGCCTAACAAGCCCAACCAATATGCAGACCAAACTGAGAACGTTCCATCCTTTGTAGGCCACCACATCCACGTATCTTTTGGTTTTCTAACACTCAGTTGGATGCCGCATATTCTACTAGCTATGTTGTTCGGAAAGCATTCCCTGACTTTATCACCATCCCAGCAGCTGCCCTCCTCCTTCATCAGATCTCGGACCACCACATAATCTGGACAATTTTCCTTCGTATGGTTTCCCAGTACTTCCTTCTCACCCGTCAGCCATTTGTCATTCCATATATTAACCTCCGTCCCCTCCCCCACTCTCCATTGTGTCCCTCCTTTTAGTAGAGCCTTCGCCCGCCATAGACTCCTCCATGTGTAGCTTGGTGCGTGACCCCTTCTAGCCTCCCAAATAGATGTCCTCGGGAAATATTTGGCTTTTAAAATTTGGTCGCTAGAGCTTCTGGGTGAGTGACCATCCTCCATAGTTGTCGTGCTAGGAGTGCTTGGTTAAAGATCTGAAAATCTCTAAAACCAAGTCCTCCTTGACGCTTTGGCTTGCACATCCGGTCCCAGATCATCCATGCTATCTTCCTCTCCTTATCTTTTGCCCCCCACCAGAATCTAGCTACCATCTTCTAGATCTCATCAATGGTTCTTGTTGGAAGCTGGAAAATGCTCATGATATATGTGGGTATAGCCTGCACCAATGCTTTAATCAGGACCTCTCTCCCTGCTTTGGATAGTAATTTCTCCGCCCATCCTTGAAGCTTCCTCCATATTCTTTCCTTGATGAAACTGAACACCTGCTTTTTAGACCTACCCATGGCTGTTGGTAGTCCTAAATAGTTGGCATGTCTGTCCACCTCTTTGATGCCCAAAAGCCTCTTCATCTCATTCCTTCTTTCCTCCTTTACTCCTTTGCTAAAGACCACCTCTGTCTTAGAAAAATATATTTTTTGACCCGATGCCTGTTCATATTGGCTGAAAATTTTAGCTATCTTCAAGCATTCTGCATTGGTAGCTCTAGCGAAGAGGATACTATCATCTGCGAAAAAAAGTTGTGAGATAGACAACGCTCCCCTACATGGTCTGATCCCATGTAGCCAGGAGTCACGAGCAGCAGTGGAAAGTAATGTAGAGAAAGCTTCTGCGCATAAGACAAAAAGAAAAGGAGAAAGAGGGTCACCCTGGCGTAGGCCGCGTGAAGACGTTGTGCTTTGGGTCCATTTCTCCATTTACGGAAAAGGTATGCTGGACGGATGATATGCAGTCTTCCACTCTACTCCTCCAAAGAGACCCAAACCCCACTTTCTTCAACACTTCATCAAGGAAAGACCACTCTACTCTATCATACGCTTTGGACATATCCAGTTTCAGGGCCAGGCTACCTTTTTTCTGTCTTTTATCTCTCTTCATGTAATGGAACACTTCATAGGCAATGAGGGCATTATCCGTGATTAATCTCTCCGGGACGAAGGCACTTTGGTTCTCAGAAATAATGTTGTCCATAATTGGTTTCAAGCGGTTTGTCATCACTTTCGAGGCTATTTTATACACCACATTGCAAAGATTGATGGGTCTGAACTCCCCCATTGACTTAGGCTGCTCGGTCTTTGGGATAAGTACAACAAGGGTGTCATTGAACTCCCCAATACTTCTTTCACCTTTCCACCATCCTTTAATGTAGTTCGCCACATATTTCCCGACAGTCGCCCAATGTTGTTGATAGAACATTGCCTTGAAACCATCTGGCCCCGACGCTTTATTTGGGTGCATTTGTTTTACCGCTGTCCAAACCTCCTCATCCGTGATATCCCTTTCCATCTCTTCCCTTTGAGCTGCCGTGACCAGTTGCCGCAGGCCCCTTGTTGCTTCCTCAAAACCCGAAGGTATACTCGTTTGGAACAACTTTGCAAAATAGCGTAGAATGATAGATTGGATCTCCCCTTCTTGCGTATGCATGACACCCTGCTCATCTTCTAACCCTGAGATGTGATTTCTTCTCTTTCTATTTGTAGCTTTTTGATGGAAATATGTAGTGTTCCTATCCCCCTCCCTCAACTCCATGACAGGGGCCCGCGCCGCCCAGTATTCCTCATTCTTTTGCAGCCAGTACTGGATTTCCTTTGACTTTTCCTCCGCCTTGTCAAGATTTACTTGCGTCGGATGAAGATATTGTAGCCCTTTCAACTCGTTTTCCAGCTCCTTTATTTTCCTTTTCCTTTCCCCAAACTTTTATGTTGCCCAGTCATATAATGTTTCTTTGCATTTTACTAGCTTTGTCTTCAAGACCCCACCTTCAGTGGTCCTCCATGCCTCCTTTATGGCGCTATCACAACCCTCATCATCAACCCACATCTGCTCAAACATGAACTGCCTTTTCCATTTCTTTGGTTTTTCCTTCCTATTGTCCGCCTTCAAAATGATGGGAGCGTGGTCCGATTCATGGACCGGGAAATGATACACTTTGCAAAAACTGAACAAATTTCTCCACTCCATGTCTGGTAGGAATCTATCCAGTCTTTCTTGGACTAAAGTTTTTTCTGTCAGTCCTCGTTTACACGTGAAGACATTACCTTCAAAACCCACGTCCACCAGGTCACAATCATCAATGACATCATGGAAATTCTAAATGAACCTCTCATCCTTAGGGGGACCACCCTGCTTCTCAGAATTTGAAATTATCTCATTAAAGTCACCAAAAAATATGATCGGAATCTCTGACTCCCCTTTTAACTTCCTCATAAGCTCCCACATCTTCACTTTATTAGCTTGTTCCGCCCACCCATAGAGCCCCACCGCTCTCCATGCCTTGTTATTTTCATCATCTTTTATTAGAGCTGAAACATGTCTTTGAGAATAATTCTGGATTTCCACATTCAGATCATTCCACCAAAACCCAATGCCGCCTGCCCTACCATCACTAGAGATACACATCCCCTCTGTGAACCCACAACTTCTTCTGCCTCCTCGAGTTTCCTCTCAGCAATCATAGTCTCCATAACAAAGACTATGTTCGGATGTTCTCTCCATATCCAAGACCGGAGAGCTCTACACCTATCGGGGTCGCCCAATCCCCGACAGTTCCAGCTAAGGATTTTCATTGTCCTTCACGGGATTGGACTCCGCCAATCTCCGCTACTTGGGTCATATGGCCCTCATATGTCATTGTCTCCACCTCGCCACATTTCTGTCTCTTATCCTCCCCTGCCTGTGGAAGTTGCTCATCCACCTCCATGTCACATGTCTCCATACTCCTCCCTCTTTTCCCCGTGTTTTGTTCCCATACCACATCCGCTTCTGCAATGCCCAATCTTTGACCCCTGCTCATCTTGTACACCCATGGGAGATGTTTCTTCTTGCCCTTTCTTCCTTTGTTCCCATGTTTCAGTTTAGTGGCCACTGCCTCCTTTTTCCGTGCTCTAGTAATTACTCGTTGTCCTTCTTCACACTGGGCTTTCCTGAAGCAACTTTGGTTGGGTGAATTCAGTTGTACCTCGCTGACCTGGTAATTCTTCCCTTCCTTTATAATCGTCGACCACTGTTCAGCTGGGCCTGGGTTTTCCTCCTGATGCAATTGTTCATCTTCTCCTTCTTCCGGTTCCTCTTCAGGGATCTCGTCAACTTGCAGTGAATATTTTATCTTCCACAGCTCCTCCGCTGTATACGTGATTGCATCCTGCTCACGTAAGTTCCCCTTCATCTTCCCCACGTTATCTTTCTATTTCGTTTTCTCATATCTACCATCCTTCATATCCCGTCCGCCATCATCTGGATGCTTCGTCTGTTCATTGTCCAACCCCTCCCGCGGGACTCTACCTCCCGACCCTCCACCCTCCTCCGCCCCCGCCCCACTGCCCAGACTCTGTTTACTCCCCCGGTTCCCTTCTCCAGACCTCCCGCCGACCTGTGCATTAGAAAATCGGATCCTCCGATCACCATCCCCTGCCTTCCCATCAGGGTTTACTCTTGTAGCTCCCAAACCTTCATTCGTCTGCTGTTTCCCACTGTTTCCCTCCTCCTCCTGTCCCTCTCGATCCCCCCCCGCCGATATTGCTATTTTCCCCTACCTCATCCGTCTTCCTCATCCCTTCCTCCCCCAAACTCCCACTCGCCCTGAAGGTAAGTTTCCTCCTCGTATTTCCACCTTCGTCCCCTCTACTGTTGTCTTGCCGTCGTTGTTTCCATGGAGATGCCCGTAACCAACCACCCCATCGATGCTTCTCCTCCCCTTGTTCTTCCAGGTCTTGGTAGTCCCGATTAATATGTCCCAATAAACGACAATTGAAACAAAACATCGCCAACCGCTCGTATCTGACATCTATGTCGACGACGGTGCCACTCTTCACCCTGATTCTCAGTGCCCTCTTCAGCGGGCAAGTAACGTCCAACATGACGCAGACTCTAATGGAGGAGTCCCATCCCAACTCATCCATGTCGGTAGCGATGACTGCGCCTATTCGACCCGCCACCTCACGGACTGTGCTATCCCCTCTGTATCCCATCGACAAACTGTATAACCTCACCCAGAACGGGGATTGGTTGATGGAGAGCCGCCCCGGCTGTTCTTCCTTGTTCACTTCCTTGAAAAGTAGAAGTCGACCATCAAAATACCACGGTGCTCCTTCCAGCACTCGCTCCTTATCCCGCCAATGAAAGAATTGCATCACAAAGACGTCTCCTTCGAGCTTTTTGAAAACCACTGACTCCTTGAGACTCCACGCTTGCGAGAGCGTCCGCTCCATAGCTTTGAAGTTGTACGCACGATCCGTCAGCAGCTGCCCTACTAGGGCAAGTTCTGTATGATCTCCTTCCCCATCATCGTTTCCTGTTGGATTCACGTCTATTGGATCCTCCTCCTCCTCCGATAAACTCAGACCTGCATAGCGCTCCGCCAGTTTTGCTACCATGAGCCGGGACCCAAAGCACTTCCTAACCACACTTGAACCTGTAAGAGCAAACCCTAATCTAAGGGAGGAAGATGACCACACCGTTCGTAACCCTAGTCGCCAGAGCGGTAGGGAGCAAACACGGGCCGGGATATCATATCATATGACTTATTCCTTATTTCTCCTTATTGGGAGGTCTGAGTGCAATAAAATTTTAGGGGTAGTTTTATGATGTCATTATGCTACTATGATATGAATTTGAGATCCAAATTCGAATATTTGATGTGTTCATTCACTAAATACATTAACACCTGTATTTTATCATCATAGCATACTAGGGTTTGCATTTTTTTGCAATTTGTGACGCAACTTTGTTCAATTGAGTGAGGAAAGTATATGAGGTTATTTTGGTCAAAAAATTTGATAAGAAAAATTTTAAGAGAGAGAAAATATTATAAAAACTCACTTTGTCACATTCTCCCCTCCTTGAATTTTGCCCTCAAAATTCAAGCAGCCTGAAAGAGATGCGGATATTTCCGCTCAAGTTCGAACTTGAGCTCCCATGTGGCATCAGTTTGATCATGGTGGCTCCAGAGAACTTTCACCATATCTATATGCCGATTACTGTGAATCTCCTTTGTCTTGAAATCAAGGATTTTGACTGGTGTCTCAGCATAAGATAGATCATCTTTCAACTCAAGAGGCTCGTGATTCAGAATGTGACTGGGGTCTTTGACATAAGGCTTCAGATTAGATACATGAAAGACATTATTCATGGAACTATACTGAGGTGGCAAAGCAAGACGATAGGCACATTCTCCAACCCTTTCAAGGATCTCGAAGGTTCCCATATACGAGGACTGAGCTTTCCCTTATTCTTGGCCAAAGATCGAATAGGTCGGATCTTCAGAAAGACATGATCACCTTCCTTGAACTGACGTTCATGCCGGTGAGCATCTGCATATGATTTTTGCCTATCATGTGCTTGCTTCATTCTCTACTTGATCAGTGCAACTTTATCAGCATACAACTGCATCTCTTCAGATTTCATCAAGGTGTGTTCTCTGACATCGTCCCAATGTAATGGAGATCTACACGGTCGGCCATAGAGAGCTTCATATGGTGGCATCCCAATACTCGCCTGATAGCTATTATTATAGGTGAACTTGGATAGAGGCAGGTAATGGTCCCATGAGCCTTCCCAGTCAAGCACACAAGCTCGTATAAGATGTAACATTTGGAAGATAATCCCTCATATTGGGTAAATTGCACTTTAGTCCAAAAACAATTTAGTCCAAAAACAAGCAAATATTGTTTCAACATTATTCAAAAGGGACCAAAAATTGAAACATGAGCTCTTCTTCTGCCTTAATTACTTTTCAAAAGATAAGAACAAGAATCTAAATAACTTACTTAAGCAAAACTTCTAGGGTTAAGGCATAACCCAGGTCAGGGATGTTACAAAGATCCACCCCTAACTGGGATTTCATCCCCGAAATCATCAAGAGAAAAGAGAAGGGTACTTCCTCCTCATTTCTTCCTCTAGCTCCCACATAGCCTCTTCAATGCCACGATGATGCCAGAGAACTTTCACAAGAATTATGTCTTTCTTTTTCAACTTTTTGATTCTCCTGTCAAGAATCATCATTGACCCTTCTACATAAGATATATCTTTTTTTTTTGAAGTTTCATAAGATATATCTTCATTTAACTCCACCTCCACAGGTTGCAACACTAACTCCATATCGGGATGACACTTTCTCAGCATGGATATATGGAATACTGGATGCAATCTATGTAGTTTAGGTGGCAACTCCAACTTATAGGCTACCTTTCCTATTCATGTAGTGATTGGATAAGGCCCCATAAATCTAGGAGCTAACTTACCCTTTTTCCTAAATCTAAGAACACCTTTCCAAGGTGAGGCCTTGATATATACTCTGTTTCCAACTTGGAATTCGAAATGTCTTCTCCTTTTATCAGCGTATGACTTCTGTCTATCCTGTGCAGCCTTTAACTATTTTTGTATTACTTTAATCTTTTTAGTTGTCTGTTGCACTATGTCAGGACCCAAAAGTTGGTATTCTCCTGTTTCATACCAACACAAAGGAGATCTACAACGTCTACCATATAATGCTTCATATGGTGCCATATCAATACTGTGCTGATAACTATTGTTGTAAGTGAATTCTATTAGGCTCAAGTGTATATCCCAAATTCCTACAAACTGAAGGACACATGTCCTAAGAAAATCCTCCAAGGTTGGTATAGTCCTCTCAGATTGCCCATCTGTCTGTGGGTGAAAGGCAGTACTAAACCTTAACTGCGTACCCAAAGCTTTATGTAGTCATTCCCAAAAATGACTCATGAACTCGGGACCTCTATCAGAAACAATTGTAGATGGAACCTCATGTAACCACACTATCTCATCTATATAGATATGTGCAAGTTTCTCAGCAGTATAGGTTGTTTTGATAGGAAGAAAATGTGCTGACTTCATCAACCTATCAACTATCACCCATATGGAATCATGACCTTTGGATGTTCTAGGTAAACCAACCAAAAAATCCATGGTTATGTGATCCCATTTCCACTGTGGTATAGGTAATGGTTGCATTATTCCTGTGGGCTTCTGATGTTCAGCTTTAACCTACTGATACATATCTTTCAAGTTACCTATCATACATTTTGGTGCTCCCTGGATGCATAGCATACATAGATGAATGAGCTTCTTCCATGACTAACTTCCTTAAGTCATTGGCATTAGGTACTACCATCCTACCATGGTAACATACTACTTCATCATCTGAATCATGGAAACCATCCCACTTCTCACCAACATACTCTAACCTGATCTATTGAATCATAGTATCAACATGTTGTGCCTCATTGATCTGTTGTTTCTGAGTAGGTTTTATGTGCATCTGTGACGACCATGATAGCAGCTAACTCCAAATCATGCATAGGGTAATTCAGCTCATTGAGTTTTAGCTATCTAGAAGCGAAGGCCTCTACTTTCCCGTTCTGCTGTAGGACACACCCTAGACCGTGTCGGGAAGCATCGGTGAAAATCAAAAATCCTTCATTGCCAGATGGTAGAACAAGGACAAGTGTTGACGTCAACTTCTGCTTAAGCTCTTGGAAGCTAGACTCACAAGCAACTGACCAAATGAAATGCTCGTCCTTCCGAGTAAGCTTAGTGAGAGCAAGTTCCACTTTGGAGAAATTCAGAATAAAACGACGATAATATCCAACAAAACCTAAGAAACTCTAGATTTCAGAAAGATTCCTGGGAGGTTGCCAATCAAGGACAACAGAAACTTTGGCGAGAACGAAAGATATATTACCCCCAGAGATGACATGACCAAGAAATATGACTTTGTCAATCCAGAATTCACATTTAGAAAGCTTGCCATAGAATTTCTGGGCTCAAAGAATCTCAAGGACATACTTCAAATGCTCTCGATGTTTCTTCATAGAATCAGAATATATTAGAATATCATCAATGAAGACAACCACAAACTCATCAAGATAAGGTTGGAAGACTTTGTTCATCAAGTTCATTTATACGCCAGGTGCGTTGGTCAACCCGAACGACATCACCATAAATTTGTAGTGCCCGTAATGAGTTTGAAAAGCAGTCTTTGATATATCTGAATCCTTGACCTTAAGTTGATGGTAGCCAGAATGAAGATCAATTTTTGAGAAGACTTTAGCAGTAAAAATTTGATCAAAGAGGTCATCAATACGAGGGAGAGGATACTTGTTTTTAATGGTAGCTTGGTTCAACATGCGATAGTCAATACACATTCACATTTAACCATCTTTCTTTTTAACAAACAGAACAATTGCACCACAAGGGGAAATGCTAGGGCGGATAAAACCTTTATCAAGAAGTTCTTGTAATTGTTTCTTCAACTCCATAAGCTCAGCAGGTGCCATCCTATACGGTGCCCTAGAAATTGGAGAGGTTCCAGGAAGAAGGTCTATGGAGAACTCAATGTCTATGTTTGGAGGCAGCCCAGGAAGTTCCTCCGTAAATACATCAAGGAAATCATGTACCAACTCCAGTCTTTCTACAGGCCCGTTGTTAGGACTGGTCTCTAAGACGAATGCGAGGAAGACTTTACATCCTTTAGATATGATCTTTTTAGCTTTAAGAGAGGAAATTATTACATTATTACAGAATCCACTTCCCCGAGGGATCACCATAGGAGAGGAATGAGGTTGAGAGAGAACTACCATGTTGTTTCTACAGTCAATGTAAGCATGATATGTGTATAGCCAATCCATGCCAAGAATAACATCAAAGTCTTCCATGGTTAAGAGAATGAATTCAAAGGGCATATCATGATTTTCAAATTTTAGAGGGAGGACATCAGTTTTCTGTAATGTAGTGAATATTTTGCCACTAGGAGTTGACACATCCAGAATATATCCCAAGTCCCTTATATGTAAGTGCAACATTGAGGCTAGATTTCGAGAGATAAATGTATTTGTGTATCTAGAGTCAAATAATGCTTTAACAGGATGTCCATTCAAGTAAACAATGCCTACACAGTATAATTATATTTTAAGTATGGGAAGGCATTTAAGCGAGATATTAGGTATATGAAAAAAAAAGATTTAGGATTACCTTCGACAAGCTAGTTCAGATTTTCCCTAGCCTCTTCTGCTATTACTGTGAACACCCTAGCATTGCGATGTCCCTGAGGGGGTGGAACACCCACTGGAGTTTTTCCAAGGATAGACGCATTGGGACACTTGGCAAGGAAATGTCCCTCCTTCTTGCAGTTGTAGAAAACCGGCTTGATATAGAGACAAGGTCCATCATGTCCTCGTCCACAAGTCTTGCATTTGCTGTGGTAATCCATCAGCTTGTTTTTCTTCTATCCTTTCTTTCCTGAACCTCCTCCTTTTCCTGATCCTTTATTATGGTCGGGGTGGAACTTCTTGAACTTCTCTTCCTCAGTGGTGGTGAACCCTATATATCCCATGCTAGAAGGATTCTGCAATCCCTGCTCCCTTTCTTACTTAAGGGCCATGTCTAGGGCTTCATCAATGTTTTGGGGAGTGGATGCTATAACTAGGGTTTTCAGGTGTGCAGAGAGGCAGTCTACATAATGCTCAGTGAGACGGTCCTTAGTCCGGATAGGGGCATAGCATTCCAGAAGCCTAAACTTCTGGGTATAATCGGCCACTACGAGACTGCCCTACCTAAGCTCCATCTACATCTTCTCTTTCCTCTTCCTCTCAGTTATGGGCATGAAACGGTTGATGAAAAGATTCTTGAAGGCTTCCCACCCCAAGTTGTCTACTTCCTCTCCCCTATTCCTCCCATAGTTCTCCCACCAGATCTTCGCCCCTCCCTTAAGCAAATGGGTGGCGAATTTGACCTTCTTTTCCTCGGGTACTTCTAGAGTATGAAAGGTATTCTATATGGAAAGGATCCAGGCCTTAGCCATGGCCATGACCTCAGGCTGATCTTCCCCCCAAAAGGAGTCAGGGTTGAGCTTAATGAAGTCTATCACTGTCACCTTCTTTTTCCTAGAGGAGCTAGGCTCAGGGGTTCCTTTTGTGGCAAGGGTGTTTATGAAGTCTAGTAGGATTTTATTTTGTTCCTCCCACCTTTGTTTGGCCATAGTTTCGGGATCATGTACTTCAGAGGTTTCATGCTCTTTTCTTTTCATAGAGGACGATTCCTCCGAGGCCTTTGAGTTGCGAGTTTTTGGAGGCATCCTGAAATTAATTTGGATGTATTAGATTTATTACTTCAACAATTATTCTCATCATTATCATTATTTTATCACATAATACATCATATTCTCATTTATTAATTATTAATGACTTTAATGTCATGATTAGTGGAGGATACCCTAAATCCTTATCAGTCGATCCTTAGGACTTTCTAAATAGAGAGACTCCTTCCTAGCCTTATAACAGAGGTAAGATGGAAGATTTATTTTAAAACATAGATGAGAGGGAGAAATGTTTCCTATAGAAGTGGTGAGAGGGAAACTCAATAGATGAGAAGGTTCCTAAATTAAGGTACACCCAAGAATAGGGGACACTTAGGGTATCATCCAGGTAGACTTATATTGCCATAAAGGTAGCCTCGTGATTGCCAAGCTAAGTGGCTCGGAGACTTTAGTTAGACCCACAGCAGATACTATCCTAGACACCTCCACCCTTCATATCCCTAACTCAAGGACTACACTAGACTCAAATAGGGTGAATGAAGTTCACGTGACTTGATGTGTGAACATTGGCTCTGATACCAACTGTGACGACCCCGATTTCTATATACTTCCCATAGTGACATTCACAGATATGCATGCACTCATATCTATAGATATCAAAAGGGAAAATATAAGAGATTAAGGTAATCAACTAAAATCAGAGATTGAGCCAAGATCATAGTTCACATTATCTCATAAAGCCACACAAACATTCATTCATAATGATAAAATAAGGTCATTACATAGAGAGAAAAAATATTGTTCTAGAGAAAGATAACTTTATAACATAGGATCTCAGTCATCCTCAACATCAACTAGGAAAATAAACTAACATATAGAAAGAATAAGATAAGAGGGATAGATCTATCTAATAAATCCTCCATTCTTATTAATTTATGCCTTCATGTACTTTGAGCATGCATTTCACTTTGTTGTCAATTATTCCTTGCACCTAGAAAATAGGAGAAACAAAAACATCAATAAAGTTGGTACATGGTAAAACGTTACACTAATAAGGTTGCATAAAGGAAAATATTTGAAAAAGTAGAAAGAGAGATAAAACCATTTTTAGGCAAAAATCAGGTAAACATTCCCTTTATTGCATTCACTTTGATACGGTTGTACTACACATATTTGCACTTGAATTACATCTAGTGTGGGCAATATAATATCATAATACATCTAACATGGGCCAAGGAATCATACATCCATGTTAGGCAACATACATCCACACCAGGCTATTAGCTCGAGTAGCTACAACCCACCATACTCTTTTATGTTCTATTAGATTTAGCGAAGTATAACTCATAGTAGTTCAACCAAGCAATCATATCCAAATACGAGCATTCAAGATATTACATATCATAGCCAACCAGAAATCTAGTCTTATACTTATAAGACCACGTACCTTCTTGTTTAGATAAAATATCCAAAGATTTGGGATCAATCAAGAGATAAGTCACCCTGCAAGGAAAGCAAGAGTACAATATTTCTATTGGTCCATGTGACCAAAACTAATATATGTTCTTAGTTATCATTACCTTTATGCTATCTAATTCGGATTAGGGATTATTCATCTTTTATTTGGGTTTTGAGACTTTATTAGGTCTGATCCATCATAAAAATAGTTTGATTACAAGACAATATTTAATTAATCAATTAGAGGATTTCCATAAACTAGGGTTTCTAAGATGGTTGGATAAAAAGGGGAAAGCAACCCTAAACATATCAATAATTTCATAACATCAGGGTTTGTTTAAGGGTTCAGGACCAATCATGATCACTAATCATCATCTAGTGATTTAGATTTTGTTATAAAGATAGACCTTTAATTTCATGTAGGAAGAGAAAACTAGATCTAGGGTTTCTCCTAATCCTTTGATCATTTATCAACTTAGAATAGTATTTAGATTTATTTAGAAATCAGGGTTTCATCTAGGGTTAAATAGATTTTAGACAGTCGTACATCATCAAGAAAAGTCATTATCAATAATTAATTATAATTAAAGAGGTCATTTAGGCTTTAGGAAACTATTTTTGAATAGGGAAAGGACCCAGGTCCCGATAACATTTTATTTGGATAGAGAATATTTTTCTAATCAAAATGGTATATAGGTTCTCTATAATCTAATATTTCTAGCATTTTCTAGGATTTTTCTAAGATAAACCATTTTCTTGAGTGAATAATAAAAAAAGAAAAGAACAGAATCTTGATCCATGGCCGTATCCATCTCGATCTACGGCTCAGATTGATCACACAATCACAATAGGGGGGTTGATTTGCTGATCGGGCGTCCTGGGATTGGTCCAGCTAGCAGCCTGTCAGCTCAACACGGGCAACACCTTCTTTGGCTTGCTGCTTGCTCGAGCAGCGAGAGGAGGGCCCTCGGTGAGAGCTACCTTGTGCTCAAATAATATCTGCGAGCGGGAGAAGATTGGGAAGGATTCAAGGGATCCGTCTGAAGCCAGCGAGGGTCAAAATAGGGTGCAAGACTCTGTGTATCTTTTCGCCACTGCGTGGGCAGGCAAGGTCGCCAGAGTTAGGATCGAAATGGAGCGAGAGGTGTTCTGGGATCACGAGGTTGTGACGGGGGGAAGCGTAGAGGTGAGGCGAAGGTGACGGTGAGGCTAGAAAGGATCGGGAGGTGCTGAGGAGCTCATTTGGTGGTGGTGGCTGGAGGTTGAAGAAGGTAGAGAGGAGATGCACGCTCTGGGTGCCTCAGGTGAAATTGAGGCTACATAATGGTTAAAGGGGAAGAGGCAGAGCTTAGGGAGGTCTTAAATAGGCATGAGGGAGGATAGGTGAGGAAGCCCTAAAAGCCCCACTGTCGGAGTGAGAGCGAGCCGAGGTCATGTTTTTGGGTTGGCACAACGGCACATGAAGCTTGGTCAAAGTTGGTATGATCGACCATGAAATCGTGAGATGAAGATATTTGCACGGATAGATATCTGAGAATGTGGATGAGGTGGAGCCTGGCTGAGGCTTGGGTTGCCTCCTATCTCCCCGCCCTTTGCGGGAGTAGGAGACAAAGTCTCCCCTATTGGATCGCTGTGCAACAGCCCAAAAAATCTCAGCCTAAACCAAGGTCCGTGCCCAAGCTTTAAAGGGCTGTGTGACACATATATGTGTCATGCCTAGTAATTAAATCCAGAACTTAGGTCATAAGTTTGAGAACAAAGGAAATATACACATAATTTCAATTCCTTATTTCTCCTAATTCGGAGGTCCGATTGCAATAAAATTTTAGGGGTAGTTTTATGATGTCATTATGCTACTATGATATGAATTTTAGATCGAAATTCGAATATTTGATATGTTCATTTACTAAATATATTAACACCTATATTTTATCATCATAGCATACTAGGGTTTGCATTTTTTTGCAAGTTGTGACACAACTTTGTTCAATTGAATGAGGAAAGTATATGAGGGTATTTTGGACAACAAATTTGATAAGAAAACTTTTAAGACAGAGAAAATATTATAAAAACTTACTTTGCCACAACATCTCAGCTAACAGAACAGCTAATAAGGATACTTTAAGCTATACATTGTTTTTCCTCAAAGAGACAAGCATGTCTCGTTTAAAGCTCATTAAATAGTTCAATTGTGATTTGTCTATGGTTGGCAACGATGATTTTCTACTTAGTGCATCAACCACTACATTAGCCTTTCCTGGATGATAATCAATTATACAATCGTAGTCCTTGATTAACTCCATTCAGCGGCATTGCCTCATGTTCAACTCATGTTGTGAAAAGATGTATTTTAAGTTCTTATGGTCTATGAAAATATGGAATGTCTCTCCATAGAGATAATGTCTCCAGATCTTCAACACATGAACCACTACAACTAATTCCAAGTCATGTGTCAGATAATTCTCCTCGTGTTTCTTATGTTGTCGAGAAGCAAAAGAAATCACTTGTTTATCCTGCATCAACACACATCCTAGACCGTTCTTAGATATGTCACAGAAAACAATATACCCCTTTCCTTGCTCAGGTAACATTAGCATAGGTGCACTGGTTAACCTTTCTTTCAACAATTGGAAAGAATGTTGACACTTGTCATTCCAGACAAAAAGAACCATCTTCCAGGTTAATCTGGTTGAGGGTAATGCTACAGAACTGAAGTTCTTAATGAACCTCCTGTAGTAGCATTCCAATCCTAGAAAAATGCGTATCTCCATTGGTGTCTTTGGCTGTTCCCACTTTAGGATAGATTCTACCTTTTTAGGATCAAGACGGATACCTTAGGCAGATATTACGTGTCCTAAGAAAGACACTTCTGATAACCATAACTCACACTTGCTAAACTTGGCATATAGTTTGTGCGCTCTCAGAAAAGTCACGGCCTGACGAAGGTGTTGCTGATGTTGTTGAGTATCTCTACTGTAAACCAGGATGTCATCTATAAAGACTACTATGAATTGATCAAGGAATGGCCGGAAGATTCTGGTCATGAGTTCCATGAATTCAGCTGGTGCATTAGTTAGTCCAAATGACATAACTACAAACTCATAATGACCATACCTTGTCGTAAAGGATGATTTAGGTATGTCACTCTCCTTGATACGTAACTAATTGTATCGTGACCTTAGATCTATCTTAGAGAATATAGTTGCACCACACAACTGGTCAAAAAAATCATCTATCCTTGGCAAATGATATTTGTTCTTTATAGTTACTTTGTTTAGTTGTCTATAGTCAATGCATAATCGCATAGACCCATCCTTCGTTTTCACAAAGAGAACCGGAGCACCCCATGGTGAAGTACTCGGTCGAATAAAACCTTTTTCAAGCAACTCCTATAACTGTTTCTTGAGTTATGTCATCTCAGCAGGTGCCATTCTATAAGGTGTTTGAGCTATTAGTTGAGCACCCATAATTACATTTATCTCGAAATCAATTTCTTAGGGTGGAGGAACACTTGGAAGTTCTTCAGGAAATACATCCTCAAACTCCCTAACTATCGAGCCTTCAAGAAGACTAGAACTCTCTGCTTTGGTATCTATCACATGTGCCAAGAATGCAACACATCCTTTTCGCATCAGCTTTTCAGCTACCATTGCTGACACTAGACAAGTTGGAAGAATCTTTCTATCCCCCTGAAAGATCCATGTGTCACCATTGTTTGTGAACACAGTTTGCTTGGAACCACAATCCAAGACAACCTTATACTTTTGTAGGGTTTCCATCCCAAGGATTATGTCGAACCCATGCATCTCAAGTGGTATAAGATCCACCTGAATGCAGTGATCAGAAAAAGAAAGAATCAAGGGAGAACATACCCCCCACAACACTACAAATCCAACTAATAGAGTTTCTAACAACAAGTTATCTGCTCTTCGACTGGCAGTCATATTGTAGTCATGAATCACTTCTCGAGTGATAAAGGAATGCGTAGCACCTGGATCAATCAAAACAGATACGAAGTAAGATGAAGACATATCAGAATGAAATAATTCCATCTGACCTATCACGACTCATGGGTTGATCACTGCCTCGGGCTGATTCATAGCATATAATCTTGCCGTCACTGGTTGTCAATCACTCACCCTGTTGTTGGGTGTAGATGATCCAGCTTGGGACGCCTATCCACGTCCTCATGTTCCACTTCCAAACGGCTGCCTCTGAGAGCCTTACTAGCTCTGCCTTGGTAGTTGGGTTATGGCTTTCTCAGGACAATCCTTCACCACATGTCCCACTTTCCCACATCTATAACAGGTTATGTTCCCCCACTATGGCCTCGGTGGTCCTGTTACTGACATTGATGCTGAGCTGTGGGCTCCCTCTGGTGGTAAACTATAGCATGTACCCATGTCCACTGTGTCTGAGTATTGAACCTCGGTGGTGCTGTTGGTGTCGAAAATCTTGGTTTCTTAAAACTCTCAGACCTCTGTCCTTGGAACTATGTATACTCTTTCTTACTCTTGGTTTGTCGTTTCTCAATCACAGACCTTTCTATCCATCTAACTGACTCTACAAAGGTGGCAAACCTTTCTCTATTCTCTAGAGCAGATGCGGGTGTGGTTAAATCAGTGTTTAAACCCTTCTCAAAACACCGAATCCTCTCCTCATATGTAGCACCATGTGCGGACAGAACCGTAGAAGCTCCATAAACTTAGCTTCATACTCTCTAATGTTCAGCGGTCCTTGCCTTATCTACTCAAACTGAGTAATTTTCTCATCCAGGTAGCTCTTGGGAAAGTATCTACTAACGAACTCTCATCAGAATTCTCCCCATCTGACTTCAACACCTGGTCTTTTGCCTTCTTCTATAGTCCACCAATGACCAACACTCCCTTTTAACAGGTACACCGCATGCCTAACCTTCTCAGCTTCTAGGATATTAAGAATCCTGAAGGCCTTTTCCAACTCAGTCAACCATAAATATGCATATGCTGGGTCAGCTATTCCAGCATACTCAATGGCTCCTACCCATTGAAGTTGTTCAAAAGTCTTTCCAGCTCCATGTCTCTCATCAGGAACTGGTGCCCTAGGTGTAGGTGGTGGCATCCTATCCGCCATGTGTGTATTAGTCGCCATGAACTACCCAAACAGAGCATGGAAAGCTGGGTTTTCCAGTGTAGCTTGGTCAAGCTGGGGTTGTTCAGGTACTGGTTCCTCTCTAGCCTGACCCCTTGCACCTCCTCCTGGTGCAGCAACACTGCTCTCAGCATCATGTTTTCATGTGATCCAGGCATCTTCAAGTTCTTCTTCGCCTATATGGGCAGAAGTCACTTATAAGATAAACTGGAAGACACTAGAACAGACTCAACAACCTTAATCCTATGTCTCTGTAGACTCAACAAACCTTAAGTTGTGATACCACTTTAACATGTGACATCCGACAAACAAATCGTTACTAATTAAGCGGAAGCAATCATTAGCAGTGGATTACTGGAAATCACAAAAATTAAAACCATTTTACAAAGAGATCCATTTCTAGGAAACTCTTAGAAAGAGAACTAAAGCATTGCATTCATTATGGTTCACATCTTACATTCCTTGTATCATCCCATCTTGAGGAATATATACAACAATTACCTAAACAAACTATACATCAGCAACATAAAACCTCGAGGCATTCGAGACAAAATTTTAGATCGATGATAAAACACTAACTACTGACTCCAAGGACCTGAGAGTACAGAGATGACACATATGACTCATATCTACAAGACACGATTGTTAGTATCTCCACATGAGATGTTATAGTTGTCCGATGTTGTTGTACTCCCTCTGATGTATGGTTTCTACCTCCTCGTCCACATCCACCTAAAAAAATGTTCGATCCCACAGGGGTGAGACAATTGTAATTGTCCCAGCGAGAGATATAATTCTCTGCCAGAAATATTATCATTGCAGATTAATAGTATAAAACAGAGCAGAGGATTCTTTTATATTAATAACATGATAAATCACTATTTAAGCAGAATAGAGAAACATCATCTATTTATTAAGGAACATGAAGAACATATATAACATCATTCCTTCATCAGAGCATAAGGTATTCATGCCCATTACCCGCACATATTCAAAAATATGCGTTCATCAAGAAATCTCGTAGGAAAACCTATTTCACCATCACGAACTACTGACGATGATGGATCTATGGTTATGGCTCTACATAATAAGATTTCACTTGATTAATTAAGTGCAATACCATATTCTTTTAGCATCATCTAAGTTTTCAAACATAATTTATTATGACAATTGCTACAAAGAAAAGTGTAATACATCAATCAAGTACTATTCAAAACTTTATAGAACATTGGGATCTCAATCCCTTATCTCATTACTGGGAATTCTCATCCCTCAACAACATCATCATCATATTTACTGGATCTGGTATTCAAACCCATAGTTCATCACTTAAACATTGTAACCACTTATCAGGTAAATTTTACCTCCAGATCATCTAACCAAGGTGTACTTGATACTTGTTACACAAGAATCTCACATGGCTCACAAAGCCCATAAAACATCTTGACACCTTTCACTAGGCAACAATTACCATAGTGATTCACAAGCCCATTAAGCATTTTATCAAATAAACATCATAGCTCATACCTGGCTATGCTCATCATCTCATAATACCTGCATGGTTGGTACACATGATAACAACCATACCAATTACAAATCAACAACTTGCATTACAAGATAACATCTCTATTTCCAAAAATTAGGGTTAGAGTTTCCCATTCTCTATCAATTAGGGTTTCACATTCCTTTACCCAAAATTAGGGTTAGGGTTTATTATTCACATAAATTAGGGGTTTCTCATCCCAATATCCAAAATTAGGGTTAGGGTTTACTATTTCTCATCAATTAGGGTTTTCTCATCCCAATACCTGAAATTAGGGTTAGGGTTTACTATTTCTCATCAATTAGGGTTTTCTCATTCCAATACCCAAATTTAGGGTTAGGGTTTTCACATTCCATATCAATTAGGGTTTCCCTATTCTTCATCAATTAGGATTTCCCTATCAATTAGGGTTTCATGATCATACTATCAAGATTAAACCCTAATTCATACTATCAACTAGAGTTTCTCAACCCATTACCCAAGATTAAGGTTAGGGTTTACCATCCCTTATTAATTAGGGTTTCATATCATAACCCAAAGTTAGGATTTAACATTTCTTCATTAATTCGGGTTTCCCCATCAATTAGGGTTTTCCCCAATCTTCGTCAATTAGGGTTTTCCCCATCAATTAGGGTTTCATGATCATATAATCAAAGACTAAACCCTCATTCATACTTTATACTTATTAAAAGTATCAAAGTTGCACATTGCATATTATTACTCAAATATGAGTTTCTCTCTCTCATCCTCTCTAGGATGCTGATTAATCCATACTTTATTAGATTAGCTCAACCTTTCATTAAGGTACATACACCTATGCTTATAAAATTACATTGAGTTTATTACATTCATAGGCATCAAATGTTATTTACTCTAAGTGTACTTTATCATCTAAGTATTTTAAGGATACTTCCATTGTAATCAACCTTGAGGTACTTTATAAGCACTCAATTGGTTTTGAGATTAATTGATCCTTCAACAATTTTTGACTAATGAACCTTCAAATGATTTTAGAACCAATGGACCTTCAAACGGTCTTGAAGTTGAACCTTCAAACGGTCTTGAAGCTTTTGTTCATCAAACGGTTTTGAAACCATTTAACCTAATTCCCTCAAATGGTTTGAGGATCATTTTATCATCAAACGGTTTTGAAACCATTTCAACCCCTCAATCGTTTTGAAACCGTTAGACCTTAAACGGTCTTGAACCCTAGGTTATCAAACGGTTTGAAGACCGTTCAACCCTAAACAATCTTGAGATCGTTTCATCATCAATCGGTTTGGAAATAGTTTAACCATCAAACAGTTTGATTAACATCTCCAAATGGTCAACATCTTCAAATGGTCAACATCTTCAAACTATTTTGAACCCTCACTACTACAGAAACGACCTTTGGCGTCGGTCTCTTAACCCCATTTGGCGTCGGTTTCCGACCGACGCCTATGTGGGCACCGCTAAAGGTCGAATACTTCGGCGTCGGTTTTTTAACCGACGCCTATTTAACCTATAGGCGTCGGTCTTTTAGTAGATAACCGACTCCAAAAGGGTTTGCGCCACAGAAAACGGCGTCATCTAGGGCACTTTCTGCGTCGGTGATTTACTAAAAGACCGACGCCTATATTCCATGTAGCGTCGGTCTTTTAGTAGATAATCGACGCATAAAGTGTCCTAGATGACGCCATTTTCTGTGGCGCGAACCCTTTTGGCGTCGGTTATATACCAAAAGACCGACGCCTGGTTGTTTAAATAGGCGTCGGTTCGATACGAATATCCGACGCCATTTCCAGGACTGCTTTGGCCACATCAGGCGTCGGTTATCTATACATAACCGACGTTGTAGGTCTTTGCTGACGGTTTTCTATAAATAAGCGACGCCTATATATATATATATTTTTTTTCATATCAGTTTGCAGGCATGCTGTGGCTGGTCAGCAGGATGAGAACCTGCAGTTTAGTTTTCTGAACTGCAGGTTTATGACATCCATTGATATCAGCCTACAAACAGGCCGCAAACCTGCAAAAGTCACAAGGAAAATTTCACACAAGTGCATACATTCAAACATCAATTCAATTCTCACATTCACACATATAGAAACATTCAAATAAATGTATTAACATTCAGAAATATTCATTTACAAAGTATCATTCATTATCGCTATCAACATCCCAATTATATCTTATAGTTGCCACTGCTTGTATGGCTTTTGCCCATTCTTCTCTTACTTCATTTAATGCTTCCATCGTATATGGAGCATGTATATTTTTTAAGCATTTACCTATAGTGTGGTCAGTTTAAAACACCTGCAAAGAGAATGATGTATGTATATAAGTAATAATATAAAAATAAGATTGATATATTTCATACTAACTAATGAGACTATATATAATACCTCACGTATGCTATCGATGTCCAATGCGGCATGTTTGATAATCATCTGCATAAATCGCATCACATAGTATGCGCATGCCCAGCCATTGTCTTGTGTAGCACACTATAAATTGAAACATACAAAATAATACAACTAAGCACAATTCACATCAATGATATATACATTGGAGTCGGGGAGTTGGGAACTTACTTGTACGTTCTCCCAATTTATTGGCTGGTTCTTTTTCCTTGGGACCTTTCCTCCAGCCTTTTTGAATGCATCTAAACCCCTACATGTTAATATAACACAGTAAATTGCATAAGTAAATAGTAATGTAATAAAAGATGTTAACAGATATAAAAATGAAATATTTCTCACCAGAATAATGGCATTCTCATTACGTGTCCAATTTTAGGGTTCAATGTACTCCCCGCAGGATCTAGATAATAAACAATGAATGTCCCAGGGACAATAACTAGTAACTCCCAATGTCTACCGCTAGAGGTAAGAAGTTAACAATTAATAACTCAAAATGCAAAATAAAAATGGAATTTTCTTAAGTCCAAATTATAAATAAAGTAAACTTACTTGACATTGAATGGAGCTATTATTATCGTCTTCTTTTGCTGACCAAAAATTGTAATAGCATCTATACAGTATTGTTGAACATTATCAGGGTCTTTAGCTACCAAACTAATCAATGATGGAATCAAAAATCCCAAATGATCAAATGCAAATTGTTTGCAATGATCTTCGACTAAGTAGCTACAAAACATATAGGTGTATGCATTAATATATAAGAAACCAGATCACCGGATCTTACACAAGGTATATGGATGTATAAACAAGATCTCACCTTATCCATGTCTCTATCATTGATGTATTCAGCCAATCATACATAAACAACTCAATAATATCTTGTATAAATAAAGAGCTATCGTATGATTGACCTGCATAATCTGCATCTAAAGAAATAATTATAGGGCAATGTACATTATGTGCCCGTAGCCAACATGCCATTCCCCTACAAGCAGGACCTAACGGGTATGTTAGGTCAGTTGGAACCCAATCGGGTAATGCGGGAAGTGGAAGTGGAGGCCTAGGTGCTCCTGGTGTCTTCTTTTTAACCTGTACATATAATTTCAGATCAGTTGACATCATATATACACATTAACAGTCTAAATCAATGTAAATTTATTGTGATGGAGTGGATTTTTGAAATCCATAAATCTCCAATAACATATTAGAATCCATATCTTGAGTTATAATGAGAGTTTCAAGTGTTTTGGTAAAGTGGAAATGTTGAATGAGATTTATATAATGATTAATATCTCTCTTTATATGCCTTCTTGAGGAATTTGATTGGATGACCTAACAATTGAGTTTTGGAACCAATTTGGAGTAGAAGGTAGCTTGAGTGGTAGGGAACCTATGGTTAAAATTTGGTGTCAATTGGATGTTCCTAGAGGAAGTTATGGAGGTTTAATTTTGGAGAAATTATGTGCATGGTTGATGGTTTATTGGACCTAAGTCAGGGCTTTAATTAGTGTCACGCAGCCCCTTTGGTTAAGGGTGGGATGCGAGGATAGATCATGGCCGTTGGAAGCAAATCGAGTGGCTGGAACCTTTATTTTTAGTCAGTCACGGATTTGCCTTGATGGGCGTTGATGCTGACCCTTAGATGTGAGATCAAGGGTTTCTGGTTCATCCCTAACCTAGCGGTCAAACATGGCGAGAGAACCGTTTCTCTTGTGACCACCCCTCCCACTACTATCTGAGATCGCGGGGAGAGAGGGAAGTTTGAGCGAGCAGTTGATCTCGGCTCATCCTGACTAGCACTCCGACCCCTCACATACTCTCCTTAACCAAGCGAGCACAGAGAATGAGCTCTCCCGCGCTCTGTCTTCTCCACCGCAATTGCAGATGGCAGCTAGGAGTAGAGGATGGAGCTAGAGGGTGGTCTCGTAGGAGATGAGAAGGGGGAAAGGATTAGGGAGGCTATACTATCAGGAAGTAGTGTTCCAGCAGTTCTCTGTGAGGTACCCCATGGCCGACGACGTCTAATTGGATAGAGAAGAAGATGGAGTTTGGGGAGTATCATGGAGCGCATCCCAATGGGATATGAAGGTTCCTTCATGTTCCTGGAGGATGTGTGAAGCTATCGGAAGCCCCAGAGATGTGGTAGGTTGAGCAGAGGCCATATGCCTCTTTTCCCCCCACTACGCCAGGAGCAGGCGTCGGCGAGCACATGGAGAAGGAGCGAGGAGACGCCATCGCCGAAGCCAACTAGCCGTCGATATGGACGGAGGGTAGTCGGAGGTCCTGAAGGTCTTAGCAGTTGTCGAGGAGGAGGATAGCGGCACCTATCCCTCACCGGAGGTCCAGCCCCGCGGCGGCGCCCTGCGGAACAGAGGGCGCAGGTAGCGGGCGTCCGCGCGAGACCGCGAGAAGGGGAGGAATGTGATCGAGCTAGCGGATCACTGAGTCCGCGGATCTAACAAAAGATCCGGACCGGGTCCCAGCCCTAGCCAGGAACCAGCCGGTCCAAGACAGCCGAACTGGGTCCATGAGAAAGAACCGGCCCAGACCAAACGTGAACCACCGGCCCAACCAAGGAAAGGAGCGCCAGCCTGAAGGACACGTGGCGCATGGCGATTGGACGAAAAAGGTAAATGATCTAGTAAATGCTTATATCTTCAAAAATTCATAGAAAATAGCCCGCATGTCAGAAAAATGCAAATAAGATACCAAAATTCTCAGAAAAATGCGTAGAACAACCTGGAACTTTAATATCAAGCTTTTGATGGTTAAATCTCAGTAATATCATGAAAGATGTGCAATGCTCTTTTAATGCCTAATAAATAATAAATGAAGACCTAATATTATGAGAATGTTTCAGTAACTCTTTAATAATGTTTATAATGCACCTGTTGTCAATGATGATCATATTGATGCACGAAATTATATATTTTAATTAATATGGTTAATTAGGGCTTTTAACCCTAATAAAATGTATTAAATGCATACACGGTCAATAAATGATGAAATTTACAGAGTAATCTCATATCTGTATCTGGAACCTCAGAATTAATTATGAGATCACCATGATGCATAGAATTCATGTTATATGAAGTTGACCTTTAATACATGGTTCAAAACCCTAATCTCGGTTAATGGTGTAACCTAGGGTTAATTAATGTGCACAAAAATGCTATGGAAGATAATATTCAGATAATAGACCATAATCTGGAATATGACATCAGTAAGATAAATCTAAGCTAAGAATACAAGTAATGATGTATATATCCTAATGAGATAAGTGAAACCCTAATATGAGCACGATTAGGGTTAATATGAGATATAATAAGATGGGAACCTGATGATAGTATGTGGTCTTGTTTTGATCAGGTTTGACCAACTTATAGTTAACATCAGTGATATGTGTTTAGAATGATCTATCTCTTTGGAAGGTACGCCATTACCTCTTACTTGGCTTATTATACAATATGCTTGTGTTATATGAGTAGTAAAATACTTGGCATATGGTATTGGATGAAATGATTGTTCTTGTATGATATCTTGCTTGATTTTCCATACTTATGGCTATGGACACTTGAAACATAATATATCTGTTCCATTATATGAAAGCACTATATCTCTTTGGTAAGCGTGGTGCTAAAAGGTGATCTATCTCTTTGGTAAGCGGATCACCATATGAAATGATCTATCTCTTTGGTAAGCGGATCATGAGGCCATAAAGCATCTATCCCATTGGTAGGCGGATGCATGAGTATATAATGGAAAATGTGCTTAAAATATGTGTTCTCTTTTGTTAATGAATATCCATGTGTAAGTATATGTTTTTCTTATATTCTTCTGTTACTGCCAAGTATATTAGTTTTATCTTATTGCCAAGATATGATGAGAGGTATATAAAAAGACATGTAGGCGTACTCAGTACAATATTCATGAAATATTGTGCTGACGTGTACCGCATGTAATCTTTTGTTTAGGTTATGGTTTTGCTCTTGAAGATCCAGGATAGTGAGAGTTGTGTAGCGAGCTGATGTACAGGTGGACCTGTTGTCTTAAGATCCTGTAGTCTAGATGTAGTACATGTATATGTATAGTTTGTTGTTCAATATGTAATATCAAATGTTGTAACAATTCATGTTGTAATTATATGTTGAATGGTGAACATGTGTTGTGGTTTGTGTATTGTTCATGTGCATGTGCTACTGATTGTTTCCTTATGACTTCCTCTGATTTTCTTCTTCTTAGCCTAGTGTGGGATGTTTAAATTGGGATTCTCGCTGAGGTGAGGGTTTCAATTTGGACGTCACACATCAGATTAAGTTTTAGAAAATCCGGGGACGTCACAGGTGGTATCAGAGCATGAACAATAGCAAAGCCTGACATTTGCTCATTATGCAACTCAAAACTGAAGAACTTTTAACTTAATAATCTTTAGGGTTAGATTAGTCATCTTTTAGAGAGACTAGATCTGACCTAGCCTCTAGGTTAGCACCTAGATGTCCGAGAACTAGGTCTAGACTGGTGCTTGTTGAGTAGCAAGTCCTTAGATGTCGTTCCTTCCTTGTAGTGCAGCGGTATGGGACGTTGCACTATTTGGAAATGATGTGCATCAAGGGAAGAGAAACCCTAGACATATGGCGCTCGTTGTCTAGAGTAGCTACACTAGTCTACCCCTTGTTCTCACCCTTTTCACTAGTTTTCATGACACTGTACTCTCTACTATGTATGGGACACTCGTTTTCTGGATTTGGTTTTTGATTCCAAACGGATCGAACCTTGATAGTTTTCTCTTACGCTTGTTTTATCGGAGAAAAACTATATAATATTTTATTATGTATATGTATTACAAAAATGTGTCCCCACACATGTACGAGTAGGAGGTGGTCATGCAACCTGAGTGAAAGTGATGACATCAGTCTAGAAGAGAGTGTAGTTCTAGATTAGATGTCTAGAGCCTTGTTTGGTATATGTGATAGATGGAATAGATAGAATAAGTTTGATGATACAATCTAAGTCTTATATAGATGATATAAGATAGTTTGTGATGATCTATGTTTGTCTTTGAGGATGCAAGTTCAGTCTTGAGGATGTGAGATGAGTTTTGATGATACAAGTAACTAGGCTTTTATGAGATGAGATAAGTTAAGTTAAGACAAGGTTGTGAGTCAGCATGAGCCTCAAGCTCTTTTACGAAGGAGGACCTCTAGTGTTAGGACCAGTTTCGGGGTTAACTCCAGAGAGAGTGAGACCCATTGGGAGAAGGTTAGAGAACCTAAACTCCAAGATATGAGAATTCTGAGGTATGTGTTATGATATGTCCTAAACTAGACTACTCCTGAGTGATTGAGTTGAGTTGCTTTCTGTATGATTCCTATAGTTTGTTGAACCCTAGATGTCCTTGGGAGGACCAAACCCTAGAGACAAAGAGAGGCTGGCTACATGTGCATATGTGAACATGAATATGAGTGCCTTCCATCAGGGTGAGGGAGAGAGCCCAAGACCCTAGAGGAGGTATCTATGTTAGTTCTGAGAAGCCTCATGCTCAGGTTGGTGGTTTCCCACATAGGAATCTAGTGGTGTATATAAGAGAGTTTTGGGCAAGCATGTTTCATGGGTAGAAGACCTATGAATAGTATGTCATGGTATGTTTTGTTTTGTGCTTATGTGGCTAGAGCTAGTAAAGCAATCAACGAGTGCCAATGAGGTAATCCGAGAACCCGAGATAAGAGAGGAAAGATAAAGTATGTGCATATGAGCTACTCATAGAGTTGAGTTAGCTCAGAGAGACTGAGTATAGAACTACCCGCATGATATGGGTTAGGAGAACCTCAGTTGGACTAGATAAAGTTTTGATACATGTTTAATAAGCTACTCACCTAAGTTTGTTTAGCACAACCATGATAAAATATATGTAAGATGTGATCTATTCTCGAGACATGATATATGGACATGATATTTTTGGAAACCTAGAGATAAGGATTAATAGATATCAATGCATAAAGGGTTAACCGTGTACGTGAATAATGATGATAATGTGAAATTGTTGGTTAATCTTGTGATGAAATCACAAGTAAATCTTGTAATTTACTATAAGAAATGGAATAAGATCATATGAATGAAACATGTTATACGAGGTGTTAATCTTAGTGCTTAATAATGATGAAAAATATATTTTGACAGTTAGCATGACATAATGCTTACAACACCCTGATATGATCTAGATGGATAAAGAGAGTTAATGATAATTAACTCCCTCCTAAAAGACATATGTTCATGATGAACATGTTCTAACGATGAGCTAAATAAAATGTTGATGACACCCTGATATATGAGATAAGTCATGACATAGCCTAAGTTTCTAAACCTTAAAGTGGTACCCTACATGGATAAGGTTTTCCCTGGAAGTATGAGTTTGGTTTACTTTCGAGGACGAAAATTCTTTTAAGATGTATATGATGTGACAAAGTGGGTTTTCTGGCTTAATTTCGAGGACGAAATATCTTTTAAGGTGTGTAGGATGTGATGGAGTGGATTTTTGAAATCCATAAATCTCCAATAACATATTAGAATCCATATCTTGAGTTATAATGAGAGTTTCAAGTGTTTTGGTAAAGTGGAAATGTTGAATGAGATTTATATAATGATTAATATCTCTCTTTATATGCCTTCTTGAGGAATTTGATTGGATGACCTAACAATTGAGTTTTGGAACCAATTTGGAGTAGAAGGTAGCTTGAGTGGTAGGGAACCTATGGTTAAAATTTGGTGTCAATTGGATGTTCCTAGAGGAAGTTATGGAGGTTTAATTTTGGAGAAATTATGTGCATGGTTGATGGTTTATTGGACCTAAGTCAGGGCTTTAATTAGTGTCACGCAGCCCCTTTGGTTAAGGGTGGGATGCGAGGATAGATCATGGCCGTTGGAAGCAAATCGAGTGGCTGGAACCTTTATTTTGAGTCAGTCACGGATTTGCCTTGATGGGCGTTGATGCTGACCCTTAGATGTGAGATCAAGGGTTTCTGGTTCATCCCTAACCTAGCGGTCAAACATGGCGAGAGAACCGTTTCTCTTGTGACCACCCCTCCCACTACTATCTGAGATCGCGGGGAGAGAGGGAAGTTTGAGCGAGCAGTTGATCTCGGCTCATCCCGACTAGCACTCTGACCCCTCACATACTCTCCTTAACCAAGCGAGCACAGAGAATGAGCTCTCCCGCGCTCTGTCTTCTCCACCGCAATTGCAGATGGCAGCTAGGAGTAGAGGATGGAGCTAGAGGGTGGTCTCGTAGGAGATGAGAAGGGGGAAAGGATTAGGGAGGCTATACTATCAGGAAGTAGTGTTCCAGCAGTTCTCTATGAGGTACCCCATGGCCGACGACGTCTAATTGGATAGAGAAGAAGATGGAGTTTGGGGAGTATCATGGAGCGCATCCCAATGGGATATGAAGGTTCCTTCATGTTCCTGGAGGATGTGTGAAGCTATCGGAAGCCCCAGAGATGTGGTAGGTTGAGCAGAGGCCATATGCCTCTTTTCCCCCCACTGCGCCAGGAGCAGGCGTCGGCGAGCACATGGAGAAGGAGCGAGGAGACGCCATCGCCGAAGCCAACTAGCCGTCGATATGGACGGAGGGTAGTCGGAGGTCCTGAAGGTCTTAGAAGTTGTCGAGGAGGAGGATAGCGGCACCTATCCCTCACCGGAGGTCCAGCCCCGCGGCGGCGCCCTGCGGAACAGAGGGCGCAGGTAGCAGGCGTCCGCGCGAGACCGCGAGAAGGGGAGGAACGTGATCGAGCTAGCGGATCACTGAGTCTGCGGATCTAACAAAAGATCCGGACCGGGTCCCAGCCCTAGCCAGGAACCAGCCGGTCCAAGACAGCCGAACCGGGTCCAGGAGAAAGAACCGGCCCAGACCAAACGTGAACCACCGGCCCAACCAAGGAAAGGAGCGCCAGCCTGAAGGACACATGGCGCATGGCGATTGGACGAAAAAGGTAAATGATCTAGTAAATGCTTATATCTTCAAAAATTCATAGAAAATAGCCCGCATGTCAGAAAAATGCAAATAAGATACCAAAATTCTCAGAAAAATGCGTAGAACAACCTGGAACTTTAATATCAGGCTTTTGATGGTTAAATCTCAGTAATATCATGAAAGATGTGCAATGCTCTTTTAATGCCTAATAAATAATAAATGAAGACCTAATATTATGAGAATGTTTCAGTAACTCTTTAATAATGTTTATAATGCACCTGTTGTCAATGATGATCATATTGATGCACGAAATTATATATTTTAATTAATATGGTTAATTAGGGCTTTTAACCCTAATAAAATGTATTAAATGCATACACGGTCAATAAATGATGAAATTTACAGAGTAATCTCATATCTGTATCTGGAACCTCAGAATTAATTATGAGATCACCATGATGCATAGAATTCATGTTATATGAAGTTGACCTTTAATACATGGTTCAAAACCCTAATCTCGGTTAATGGTGTAACCTAGGGTTAATTAATGTGCACAAAAATGCTATGGAAGATAATATTCAGATAATAGACCATAATCTGGAATATGACATCAGTAAGATAAATCTAAGCTAAGAATACAAGTAATGATGTATATATCCTAATGAGATAAGTGAAACCCTAATATGAGCACGATTAGGGTTAATATGAGATATAATAAGATGGGAACCTGATGATAGTACGTGGTCTTGTTTTGATCAGGTTTGACCAAGCTTATAGTTGACATCAGTGATATGTGTTTAGAATGATCTATCTCTTTGGAAGGTACGCCATTACCTCTTACTTGGCTTATTATACAATATGCTTGTGTTATATGAGTAGTAAAATACTTGGCATATGGTATTGGATGAAATGATTGTTCTTGTATGATATCTTGCTTGATTTTCCATACTTATGGCTATGGACACTTGAAACATAATATATCTGTTCCATTATATGAAAGCACTATATCTCTTTGGTAAGCGTGGTGCTAAAAGGTGATCTATCTCTTTGGTAAGCGGATCACCATATGAAATGATCTATCTCTTTGGTAAGCGGATCATGAGGCCATAAAGCATCTATCCCATTGGTAGGCGGATGCATGAGTATATAATGGAAAATGTGCTTAAAATATGTGTTCTCTTTTGTTAATGAATATCCATGTGTAAGTATATGTTTTTCTTATATTCTTCTGTTACTGCCAAGTATATTAGTTTTATCTTATTGCCAAGATATGATGAGAGGTATATAAAAAGACACGTAGGCGTACTCAGTACAATATTCATGAAATATTGTGCTGACGTGTACCGCATGTAATCTTTTGTTTAGGTTATGGTTTTGCTCTTGAAGATCCAGGATAGTGAGAGTTGTGTAGCGAGCTGATGTACAGGTGGACCTGTTGTCTTAAGATCCTGTAGTCTAGATGTAGTACATGTATATGTATAGTTTGCTGTTCAATATGTAATATCAAATGTTGTAACAATTCATGTTGTAATTATATGTTGAATGGTGAACATGTGTTGTGGTTTGTGTATTGTTCATGTGCATGTGCTACTGATTGTTTCCTTATGACTTCCTCTGATTTTCTTCTTCTTAGCCTAGTGTGGGATGTTTAAATTGGGATTCTCGCTGAGGTGAGGGTTTCAATTTGGACGTCACACATCAGATTAAGTTTTAGAAAATCCGGGGACGTCGCATTTATCTTACAATTTCAGTCGTGTAGACGACATCTGCTTTGGGCCACAATATCACCCCGCCTTCTGTATCAGCAAGTCTATCAATATCCGGGTGGGGATATGGCAATGTAGCTTCTCTCCAATCGGGTAACACACGTATCGGGCTCACACGAACGTAGCCATGTGGCATTGGAGTCCCGTGAAACATTGCCCCAGGAAGGGACCGGTAAGCCTGCGCCTCTGCAACAACGTAGTCTTGCATTCTTAAGCGACATGGCTTCAATGCCTACAAATTTACGTAAAGAATATTATACATATATACATATCATCTTGAAAACATAACAACTTGAAAAGACTAACTACAATGTCATAAACAATACTTACAGCAGACGTGCTAGGCGATGGGTCTCCAGGATTACTCGCAGTCTGTGCATCAGGAGAAGAGTGGGTCGCCATAGGCGTATTGGAAGCCTGAGATGCCTGCCACCGCAGCAATTCTTCCTTGACCTTCTCAGCAACTACATCATTGACCTTCTTAGCAACTAAATCCTCAACTCTCTTATTCTCCTATACATGGATAAAAGAAACATTAGCTTCTTATTAATGAATTTCCTTTTGCAGTAACATTCTAAAAAAAGAATAGGTTACCTCTTCTTGAGAAAGTCCCGCTCTGGGTTTGCGCTGGGATGGCCCAAAGAATGATTTGATGCCAACACCAGCGCCGGCACCTCTAACACGTCCAGGATGCTCTGGGTTACCCAGAGCAACTGTCAATTCATCCCTTGTGCCCTGAGGGATGAACGTGCCTTGTTTCCTCTGCTCATGCAGCTCCCGCTAATCACCATAAACAGAAATTGGTAAGTTAACACCACAAATAATCAATATTCAAACGATTTCTCTAAGAGTTGTATTTTACCATTTTTGCAGCCGCCTCAGCAGTTACAGGCTTCTTTATTTCACCCTTCTTGTTTTGCCTGCCAGCTATCCAGATATCATGGCGAGGCATGGGTGTGGCAGACTCCTGAGTAGGAGCAGACTCCTGAGTAGCCGCAGACTCCGCCTGTAGTCTTTGGCGAACGCTTGCATAGCCTTTTGGACCCATAGTGTGGTCATGCACATTCAGTGCACGCCTTACTTTTTGTGCGTCACTGAGGGCCTAGTTAGTATGCACATTAATGATTTGGTTAGTAGCACTAAATGTTAATCTTGAATAGGTGAATACAATGTATATTAATTAAATTGGGAGTGACGCCTAATACCTTGAATTCTTCAGATTTTCTTGAAGCAACAAAATTGTCCCAATCTTCTTTGTCCAAGAAGTTCCATTGTTCAAGGGCTGACTTCTTCTTCTTATCACCCTCTTTTATGTATTCTCTGTTCAGATTTGTCCTATAATTCCTAAGCATCTTTCCAGCGCGTTGCATCACATTTTTACGATGAAACTTCTCATCCAATGCAAACAGATTCTGTAAAATAGAAATGTTATTAACTAGTATCCAAAATAGAATTGCAAATAATAGAATTTGTAATCTACAAAATATAATTGCAAATAATAATAACTCACGCATAAATCCTTCCATATCAAGTCTTTTTTCCCTTGAGGAACTTTATGCCAATTATCATACTTAACACCACAATGGCTCCGAGTGGTACACCCAAGATAGTTTACAAAATTATTGCGGTTCACTCCAATTAGATTTCCTTCATTATCAAACTCCACCACCAATTTGGATCCACTACCACTTAGCGCTAATAACTTCTTCAACAGAGTGATGCCCCTTTTCTTGTTAAGTGTTTGGTGCTGCGCATCAAGTTGCTCCAGTGCTTCAGTGGGTACAGGTGCATCAACCTAAAATTTGACAAAAATAAACACACTAAATTAGCCCAATATAGAAATATAGGATATATGACATAACTAGAAGATAATGAATTTTATAGAAATACAGGATATGTTTTTAGAACTTACATTAGTATCCTCGCCATGCTCGTCATGGACATCATGCTCATCATGGACTTCATGCTCATCATGGACATCATGCTCATCATGGTCAGCCATATGAAAATGTCATTTAAAAGGCAAACATTTAGCATTTGTATTAACTAGAAAAAGGCAGACATTTAGCATTTGTATTAACTAGAAAAAGGCAAACATTTAGCATTTGTATTAACTAGAAAAAGGAAAACATTTAGCATTTGTATTAACATACATATCTCTAAAATTGTGATCTTTTATCAATCAACAATCCTTCATTGTGATCTCCGCGCACATATAAGTCATCATTAGCTTCAATATTTTGTGGAGTGGGCAACCCAACTGAGAATGGACTGGAGTCATCATACTTATCATAGTACTCTTCTTCATCTATAGGATCTTCAATGAACTGTCTTTTACCATGAAGAACAACTGACCATTTATCATTCGCAGGATCATCAATATAGAATATTTGTTTCGCCTGTGATGCCAATATGAATGGTTCACCCTTCTCGCCAATCTTTTCAAAGTTCACCAAAGTGAAACCCAATTCATCCACTATAACTCCTTTGGTGTTATCAACCCAATTACATTTAAAGAGTAGAATTTTGAAATCTATGTAGTCAAACTCCCAAATGTCCTCAATGACACCGTAATATGAAATTTTAGCTTCACGTGGACTCTTATCCTTTGCACTTGCAAAGTACATAGTCGACGCTTGAAGAGCGACCCCACTATTTTGGACGACACTCTTATCATCTTGGCGCTTTGTGTAATATGTGAATCCATTAATGTCAAACCCTTCATAAGACATAACATTCGGTTTTGGTTTAAAGGCGAGGCATTTGATAGTTTCTGTAATATCATTTGATGTTTGAGATAGTTGATGTAAGACTTTATCTTCAAACCACTTAGTAAAAGTCTTATTATGCTCTCTAGCAAGTCACATTGAACTTGCTCGAGGATGTTGTCTCTTTATGAAATTGGTATGTTCCTCGATATAAACACTCACTTCATCCATATTGTGTAAAATATACAAGTGAGCTTGTTCCAACTGCTCACGGCTGATTACTTTCACCCGTGATCCCAAAATTCCTTTGCCCTCCTCAATATTCTTGTCATTATCAGGAGTGTCATTACCACTGAGAAAGTCATTGCAAAAATCCATAACCTCTCTCGCCACATAACCTTCAATAATACTCCCTTCAGGCCGATAACGGTTTCGAACATCACCTTTAAAAATGCTCATGTATCGTTCAAAGGGATACATCCAATGCAAGAAAACTGGTCCCAACATTTTCACTTCCCTAGTCAAGTGGACAACAAGATGTACCATGATATCAAAGAACAAAGGAGGGAAATACATCTCAAGCTGACATCGGTTAACAACCACTTCTCTTTGCAAATTATCGAGAGTATCAGGGTCAATAACTTTGCTGCATAGACTGTTGAAAAAGAAACAAAGTCTGGTAATTGCAAACCTTACATGCTTCGGCAATATAGATCGAATTGCCACGGGCAATATTTGTTGCATTAGAGTGTGACAATCATGAGATTTAAGACCTATCAACTTCAGATCTTTCATTGATACCAATCTACGGATGTTGGATGAGTAACCATGTGGCACCTTAACATTTACCAAGCATTCACAAAAAGTTTTCTTCTCCTTTCTAGACAACGTGTAACAAGCGGGAGGTAAGTATGTTCTTTTATTACCCATTTCACGTAATTCTGTTAATTCTGACCTTATTCCCATTTCACGTAGGTCCAGTCTGGATTTTATCCCATCTTTAGTCTTACCTGGTATATTTAATAGAGTACCAATGATGCTATCACATACATTTTTCTCAACGTGCATTACATCGATACAATGCCTGACTGTCAAAGAACTCCAATAAGGAAGATCCCAAAATATTGACTTCTTCTTGAATGAAGAATTGTCACTCCGTGTGGCCATACTACATTGTGATTTCTTACCAAATTCATTGACAATGTCTTTTACTCTTTCATAAAGAACATCCCCTGGTATAGGTTTAGGTGCACTCCGTTCATCATTCCATCCATTGAATGCTTTGCGCTTCCTACGATACAGATGGAATTTTGAAAGAAACCTTCGATGACCAAGATATACAGTCTTGCCGCGATGTTTTAGTCTTATTGAATCAGTGTTTTCTTCACATATAGGACACGCTTTAGCTCCTTTGACACTATATCCAGACAAATTCCCATATGCTGGAAAGTCATTCATAGAGCAAAACAACATAGCGTGCAAACGAAATGTCTCTCTTGCTGAAGCATCATAGGTCATCACACCTTCAGCCCAAAGTTTCTTTAAGTCATCAATCAAAGGTTCAAGATAAACATCGATATCATTTCCGGGTTGTTTAGGGCCCGATATCAACAATGACAACATAACGTACTTATTTTTCATACACATCCAGGGAGGAAGATTGTATATAACAAGCATGACTGGCCAAGTGCTATGTTGGCTGCTCAATGTCCCGTACGGATTCATCCCATCTGTACAAAGCCCAAGTCTTAGATTCCTATCTTCTTCACCAAATTTAGGATACAATAGATCAATCTTCTTCCACTGTGGGGAATCAGACGCATGTCGTAGGATCCCATCATTATTTTTCTTAACATCTGCATGCCACCTCAAATTCTTCGCATCTTTCGGATTTGCTAACAAGCGTTGAAACCGTGATATTATAGGTAGATACCACAACACCTTGGCAGGAGAACCAGTTTTGGACTCCCCCGAAGTCGTCAATTTATACCGTGACGCACCACATTTTGGACAATATTTCAAATCTACATAGTCCTTTTGAAATAATACACAATCATTCGGGCATGCGTGTATCTTCTTGGCCTCCATTCCCATTGGGCACAACATTTTCTTTACCTGGTATGTTGAGATTGGAAGCTCGTTTCCTTCAGGAAGCATTTCTTTCAACAAAGTCAACAATGAAGTGAAGCTTTTGTCGCTCCATCTATTGTTAGCTTTCAACTTATACAATCTCAACACAGCGCTAAGCTTCGTAAACTTAGCACAGCCTGTGTATAACGGTATCTCAGCATCATGCACAATGTTTGTAAAGATAGGAGGTGGATCGGTGTGCTCTACCCTACAACTATCCAGCATTGCATCAACGATGTCTGCTGGAACTGGTTCGTTCACATTTACGTCATCGGAGGCAATTTCTTCTTCCACCCAAGCACTGCTATCGACATCTACTGGTTTCGATTTTGAAATCTCTCCATGCCAGTGCCATTCTGTATAGCCTTGTACAATCCCGTTGCACATGACATGACTTTTGATTTCCTCAACAGTGTTGACTTTCAAGTTGTTACCGCAATGCCTACATGGACAGTAGAACCTATCTGTAGGTTTTTTCCTATGTTCCTCGGCAAATCTAATAAACTGATCAAGACCAGATATAAACTCTAGGGTGCAACGATTACGAATGGACATCCATGATCTATCCATTCTATGATCAGAGAAAACAAGTATATATTAGGAAACAAGTATATATTAGGAAAAGATTAGGCAACATTTCCCCACTGTTCTCTAAGTACATATGTACTTAGAGAACAAACGGGGAAATGCCAACAAACACATTTGATGTCATTCTTATATATAATAAATGTGTACCACCTATCCCATCCTTGAACACCTAATCTCACTAGTAAGTGTATAATGTGTATTGGGTTTTCAAGAAAATTTCGGCAGCATTTCCCCGCTGTTCTCTAAGTACATATGTACTTAGAGAACAAACGGGGAAATGCTACCAAAATTTTCTCGAAAACCCAATACACATTATACACTTACATCCTAAGTGAGATTAGGTGTTCAAGAACAGTCCCAAACCGGGGACTATCCAAGATTTACTCCTAATGAGTCAATCTTGGACGGGTTTCTAGGCCAACAAACACAATAATAGATATCTACAATGAAGCCGGACTCCATACAAACAGTATATAATTTAGTGATTGTTCATTCTAATTTATACCAATGTACAAGTAATATAAAAAACAATGATTGTTCACGTTCTAGGCCAACAAACACATGTGATGTCATTCTTATATATAATAAATGTGTACCACCTATCCCATCCTTGAACACCTAATCTCACTAGTAAGTGTATAATGTGTATTGGGTTTTCAAGAAAATTTCGGCAGCATTTCCCCGCTGTTCTCTAAGTACATATGTACTTAGAGAACAAACGGGGAAATGCTACCAAAATTTTCTCGAAAACCCAATACACATTATACACTTACATCCTAAGTGAGATTAGGTGTTCAAGAACAGTCTCAAACCGGGGACTATCCATGATTTACTCCTAATGAGTCAATCTTGGACGGGTTTCTAGGCCAACAAACACAATAATAGATATCTACAATGAAGCTGGACTCCATACAAACAATATATAATTTAGTGATTGTTCATTCTAATTTATACCAATGTACAAGTAATATAAAAAACAATGATTGTTCACATTCTAGGCCAACAAACACATGTGATGTCATTCTTATATATAATAAATGTGTACCACCTATCCCATCCTTGAACACATAATCTCACTAGTAAGTGTATAATGTGTATTGGGTTTTCAAGAAAATTTCGGCAGCATTTCCCCGCTGTTCTCTAAGTACATATGTACTTAGAGAACAAACGGGGAAATGCTACCAAAATTTTCTCGAAAACCCAATACACATTATACACTTACATCCTAAGTGAGATTAGGTGTTCAAGAACAGTCCCAAACCGGGGACTATCCAAGATTTACTCCTAATGAGTCAATCTTGGACGGGTGTCTAGGCCAACAAACACAATAATAGATATCTACAATGAAGCCGGACTCCATACAAACAGTATATAATTTAGTGATTGTTCATTCTAATTTATACCAATGTACAAGTAATATAAAAAGCAATGATTGTTCACATTCTAGGCCAACAAACACATGTGATGTCATTCTTATATATAATAAATGTGTACCACCTATCCCATCCTTGAACACCTAATCTCACTAGTAAGTGTATAATGTGTATTGGGTTTTCAAGAAAATTTCGGCAGCATTTCCCCGCTGTTCTCTAAGTACATATGTACTTAGAGAACAAACGGGGAAATGCTACCAAAATTTTCTCGAAAACCCAATACACATTATACACTTACATCCTAAGTGAGATTAGGTGTTCAAGAAAAGTCCCAAACCGGGGACTATCCAAGATTTACTCCTAATGAGTCAATCTTGGACGGGTTTCTAGGCCAACAAACACAATAATAGATATCTACAATGAAGCCAAACTCCATACAAATAGTATATAATTTAGTGATTGTTCATTCTAATTTATACCAATGTACAAGTAATATAAAGAAAAATGATTGTTGACTTTCTAGGCCAACAAACACATGTGATGTCATTCTTATATAATAAATGTGTACCACCTATAACAAACACATTGTCCAACATTAGGTTCAACACTTGAAACATACATTCATTTTCAACATAAAAAATTTGTATCATTAGGGTCCAACATGTGGATTATATGGGACATACACATCAAGGTGGTCATAAGGGAGGATATTTCCTTATTTATGAGTAAGCGATATAAGATTAAGATCCATATAAAAATTAGGGCAGAAGTAAGAAATAAATCTTCTTTAGGATACAATAGACCCTTATGGATGTATTTAGGGTCATAGGTACCATCATAGAAAAAAAGGGGTACACTCTAGGATTTAAGATCACACTACATCATGTATTTTATACAAAATTACATGTATGTGTATATAAAAAATATATTTATAAGGAACTTCTATACATATCTAATCAACAAATCAGTAATTAACTAAGTATTCATCAATACTTACTATTAATCAGTATCTCTAATCATTAAAATCGGCAAGCAGATCCGTAATTGTAAATAACAAACTATGAATTGTTGAATTAAAGTAATCACTAAAGTAATACTAACCAGTAGTACCAATCATTAATCACTGAAAGCAGTAAGGAAATCAGTAAAACTAATCATGCATTACTAGTATATAAGGAAACCAGTAGTACCAATCATTAATTACTGAAAGCAGCTTACATACCTTTTCCAGCAGTGGTGGTCGAAGCAGGAAGAAGGGGGTGGCGCCGGGCATGAGCAGGAAGAAAGGAGCTAGGGCGGCGGTGGGCAGACAGGTGGGCAGGCAGGTGGGCACCAGGCGTGGCGGCGGCGCCGGTTCTCAGGCGTGGCGGCGGCGCAGGCGGTTGGAGCAGCAGGGCGGGCAGCAGGGGCAGGCAGCAGGGGCAGGCAGCAGGGGCGGCGGAGAAGAAACGCGCCGGAGAGGGGTGCCGGAGAGGGGACGCCGGATATGGGGCGCCGGAGAGAAGCGCCGGAGAAAAACTAGCAGCAGCAGCAGAGAAATCGCCGGAGAAATCGCCGCAACAGGGAAATAGGGTAGCAATGAAACAGAAGAAAGGAGAAGAGTCGGGCGATTGCGGGTTATAAGTTCCCAAATAGCGTCGGTTGTTTACAACAACCGACGCCTAAACAGCTTTAGCGTCGGTTGTTTGCAACAACCGACGTCCTATTGGACGATATTTTCATGAAAATGTTTGGCGGGAAGCACCTTCAGCGTTGGTTATACAAGGATAACCGACGCTGAAAGTGACATTTTCGGCGCAAATTTTCATCGCACATAGGCATCGGTTTTCTAGGTATATAACCGACGCTAACAATGACACTATTTTTTTTATCGAAAAATGGATTTCGCGGGCGACTTGAAGCGTCAGTGTTTTATAAACAACCGACACTTAATACAAAGTGGTACCAGTGTCTGGCTGGTCTTCGAATATAGACATCGGTTTGCTTAAACAACCGATGCCTTATATGATAGGCGTCGGTTTTCCTTAATAACCGACGCCCAGAAAAGCGACACTGAATGCTATTTCTGTAGTAGTGCCTTGACCCTCAAATGGTTTGATGAAACTGTTTGACCTCTAACAGTTTGTTGAAACTGTTTGTCCAAATACAAATTGAAAACATTTGATTATTGCTGACCTAAAGGTGTGTGCTAAGATGATGTCATCATCATCAACCTCTGTTTTTATTGTTCAAAATATTGATATTAACATAGAATCATCAATTTAAAACAAGCTAATAATCAAGAAGAAAAAGAGAATCATATATTGAAGAATTGAAATCAATAACAACATTCATGGATTCAAGTTATATAACCCATATTTAAAGTAGCTTCAAAGTTTCAAGCTTCACGTCTTCAATGGTGAAAGTAACTCCTTCAACTATTCAAGGCACGTCCTCAACTCGTTTGATGCAAAAGAGAGCCAAGATTGAGTATTGAATGGAGGAGAGAAGAAAAGAAACATTGAAATTCGATTTGAACCTTCAACTCAAGGTTGAAGATGACCATGGAGCTTACCTCAAGTTGGGGATCATTCTCATTCTTCTCCTAAGCTCCTTGGTCATTATCCAAAGCAAGGAATGAAAGTGGTTTGCAAAAATAGCCTTTCAAGTAATGGATATATGATTATATATATGTATTATTGAATTTCTTTTAAGAGAGAAAAAGTAGGAGGAAAGTATTCCACTTTCCTTGCCACATGCCCCCCACTTCCTTATATATGAATCCATCTTTCTTTGCCTTTTATTCCTTTCAATTATCCTTGAATTAAAAGCAACCATTTATGCTCCTTAATAAATATAATACTATTATCCATTTTTAGTGGACATTACTTTTTAATTTTAAATGTAGTAGATATTTTTCACCTACTTCAAGCAATTTAGGCACCCCATTTTGTATTTTGGCAGCCATTCCATTATAGGAAAATACCCATATATTTTTAGTTGATGGTTACTTCATTTGATATATTTATTTTTGCTACAAAATAAATTGCATATCAATTATGCCTATTTCTTGATTATTTTATTATCAAGATTATCTTTCCTCAAATGTGGCTCAAACAAGACGCCCCTTTATTTTTCTTTTCTCCAAATGATACCAAGAAATAGTAGGGACATTATTGAGGTGGTATTTTACATGTTCAACCCTAGCTTTTGGGTAAATTGCAAATTACACTAAAACTAGCATTCAATGTACAAGTATCATTCAATCAAGCTCCTTCTTGGAAATTTGGCTTCCACAAGCCATACCTCAGCATCATTCTCACTCATATGATGTCATAACACTTGAGGAACATTTATCATGTAACATTTGCAAGATAACCCCTCATATTGGGTAAATTGCACTTTAGTCCAAAAACAAGCAAATATTGTTTCAACATTATTCAAAAGGGACCAAAAATTGAAACATAAGCTCTTCTTAAGGCTTAATTACTTTTCAAAATATAAGAAAAAGAATCTAAATAACTTACTTAAGCAAAACTTCTAGGGTTAAGGCATAACCCAGGTCAGGGATGTTACACTTGATCTCAAGGAAGAAAAGAGGAGAAGACGTTGAAATCGTGAAGCTAGCACAAATGTCCAGTTCTTTTGTCATGGAAAGTATGACTTCTAAGAAGAAAGAACTCGAAGCCTCTGTAATCCCCTATCAAGTTGGGGACAACATGACCCGTAAAGGTCTAGCAGACCTGGGAGAAAGTATAAGCTTGATGCCCTTGTCCCTTTCCAGGAGGCTAGGACTTACTGATATTGTAAGTACAAATATGAGAATCCAGTTAGCAGATCACACCTTCACCAGACCTGTTGGAGTAGTGGAAGATGTGTCCATTATTGTTGGGTGGTTCTTTTTACCATGTGACATTGTTCTGATCGACACCCTGGAAGACCCTAGCTGCCCAATTATCTTCGGGAGACCGTTCCTTGCTATAGGCAGAACACTCATCGACGTCGAGACAAGAATGATAATAATTATAGTTGGATGAGAGCACATCAACTTCAACATCTGTGACTGCATGTAAGCCCCCTTGTTCTTTGAGTCTTCCTACTTTGTTGAAAGTTATCAGCAACTCTGTGATGAGGTAAAGGAAGAGAAGGTTGTGGTGGACCCACTGATGTGTGGCCTAGTTGGCAACACACTGGTGGTTGAAGACCCTGATGTGAAAGAGCTCCTGGCTTTTCTAGATGCCGATGACTTGTCTGAAGAAGATGACCCTGTAGGGATGGTGATGTATGTCGCACTGTGAAGTGATCCTACCAAAGAACCAAAAGAAAATATGCCGCTTGAACTAAAGGTCTTACTAAAAGGTTTAGAGTACCGATTCCTGGAGAAAGAAAGGATGAATCTAGTTATCATCAACGAAGTGCTGATCAACAATCAGAAGGAACAACTATTGATGGAGATGAAACTACGAAAAAAAGCCTTAGGCTACTCGATTGTAGACCTAAGAGGGATCAACCCTTTTGTGTGTATGCACATAATCCATCTTGAGGAAAACTCCAAGCCCTACTCCTAGCCACAATGAAAGCTGAATGAGAAGTTGTGAGAAGTGGTCAGCAAGGAAGTTATGAAGCTCTGTGATGCATAATCATATACGCCATTAGTGACAACACATGGGTGAGTCCCATTTAGGTAGTTCCTAAGAAGGGATGCATAATGCTGATCAAGGGAGATAATGGAGCAGAAGTTGCAACCAAGACCGTCACTGGTTGGTGAATGTGTATAGACTATAGAAAGTTAAACACCACCACCCGCAAGGACCACTTCCATCTCCCGTTTATCAACTAGATGCTAGAGTGCCTAGCCCACCACTCGTACTTCTACTAGTTGGATGGATATTTGGGGTTCTATCAGATCCCCATTCATCCAGACAACTAGGAGAAGACAACCTTCACATGTATCTATGGAACTTTTACTTTTAGATGAATGCCTTTTGGGCTCTACAATGCACCCGTAACCTTTCAGCAGTGCATGAACGCCATATTCGCATTTTTCATGGAAGATAAGATGGAAGTCTTCATGGATGACTTTAGTATTTATGGTAGCTCTTTTGATGATTTCCTGAATAACCTATCTTTGGTAATGATGAGATGTGAAGAATAGAGTCTCACCCTTAATTGGGAAAATTGCCATTTTATGGTGCAGGAAGGAATTGTCCTAGGACATAAAGTATCCAATCAAGGCATTGAAGCTGGCCAATCAAAGGTGGAGGTGATAGCAAAGCTTCCTCCACCCACCTCTGTGATAGGAGTCAAAAGCTTCTTGGGACATGCCAACTACTACCAAAGGTTTATCAAGGACTTCTCAAAGATTGGGAAGCCATTATCAAATTTGCTGATGAAGGATGTGATGTTTGATTTCACAGAAGAGTGCATGACTGTATTCTCCACTTTGAAGGATGCTTTGGTCTCTACACCCATTCTCTAGTCCCCTGACTGGAATCTTCCCTTCGAGCTTATATGTGGTGCTAGTGATTTTCCCATATGCACAGTCCTTGGGCAAAAGAACGATAAAAAGCACCGTGTGATCTTCTAAGCCAGTAAAACATTAGACGAAGCACAGATGAACTACACAACCACCGATAAAGAAATGCTAGAAATTATCTATGCATTTGATAAGTTTCAATCTTACCTCATGGGTTCTAAAGTGATTGTTCACACAGAGCATGGAGGCATTAATTATTTGATTCAAAAGAAAGATGCTAAGCCTAGGTTGTTGCACTGGACATTACTGCTATAAAAGTTTGGTCATGAGATTATCGACAAGAAAGGTTCTGAGAATGTGGTCGCCGACCACCTATCGAGGATTAGAGTGGAAGACGACTACCCGCTATCGATCAATGAAAGCTATGCTGATGAGGCAAATCTATGTTGCCCAGATGGACAATCCTGAAGGGCCATGGTATGCCGATTTCTGTAACTATCTAGCCTGTAAACAACTACCCCCAGAAATGTCTTACAATCAAAAGAAGAATTTCTTCTCTAATATGAAGAACTGTTATTGGGATGACCCTATGTTGTTTAGGCATTCTACTGACATCCTCTACAGGAGATACATACCTAAAGATGAAGCACCAAAAATCTTGTTTGAGTCTCACTCCTCTCCCTATGGAGGACACTTGGGTGCTAAAAGAACCATGGCCAAGGTTCTCCAGTCCGGTTTAAGGATGCTCACTCCTTTGTCAAAGCCTACAACGAGTGTCAAAGGACTAGGAATATTTCCCATAAGAAAGAGATGCCCGTGTCTGAATGGATTGAAGTGGAGATCATTGACGTATGGGGGATAGACTATATGGTACCTTTCCCCTCATCATACAGTTTCAAGTACATCCTTGTTGTGGTGGACTACGTCTCTAAGTAGGTAGAAGCCATACCTACTACCACTTGTGATGCTAAGTCAGTTACAAAGCTCTTTACTAAGATCATATTCCCAAGGTTTAGAGTCCCAAGAACAATTATCAGTGATGGTGGATCTCACTTTGCAGAAAGGCAATTTGAGTCACGTTTACGTAGATATGACGTTCGACACAAGGTTGCCACACCATACCATCCACAAACATCTGGTCAAGTTGAAGTTTCTAACTGACAAATCAAATAGATCTTGGAGAAGATAGTTGGGAAATCTCAGAAGGACTAGTCTAACAAGCTAGATGATGCTCTATGGGCATACTAAACAACATATAAAACACCGCTTGGAACCATGACGTATTGGTTGATTTATGGGAAAGAATGTCATCTACCTTTTGAGTTGGAGCATAAGGCATTCTGGGCCATTAAACATCTCAAAATGGACCCCTCCTTAGCTAGAATGAAGAGGTTCTTCCATCTCCAAGAACTCGAAGAACTTATGCTTCATGCCTATGAGAATGCAAGAATCTACAAGTTGAGAACAAAAGTTTGGCATGACTCTCACCTAAGGAAGAAGGATGTCAAGGAAGGTTATAAAGTTTTTCTTTTTAAATCCTCTATTTGACTTTTTCTAGGGAAGATACATACTCGATGGTTAGGACCATTCGTAGTATCGAAGATCTACCCATCGGGAATGATGGACTTGTATGACAAGGATGATCCTTCAAAGGTTTTCCAATCAACAGACACCGAGTCAAAAGGTTCTACAAAGATGAAGCTTTCTCAAGGTGATCCAAGTTACCCCTGAACGATGCCAAAGAAGACACACCTACCACAGAAACTTAGCAAAATATGGAGGATGTCAAGATAATTACAGAAACCATAGCAATCCATGGGAGGCATCCCAAGCTTAAATTTCCTAGGATATGATGTTATTTCCTTTTACTGCAAAGAACATTATGAACACTTTCATTGTAATAAGTCTTGAGTCTATGGACGCACCACGCACATTGACTCTCACATTTTCTGAGCCGCCGACTTAGTTTCATCACCTTGATGTGTAATACTAGCTGAGGCCGAGGTTTACACCTAGTCCAATAAATTTTTACATATCAAGCACCTTTTAATTTGGTTTTCTTCCTTACTAAGTTGTTATTGTTCTTTGATTTCAAACATGTTAGGAATGCATGATGTTCTAACATATCGCTCATGATCAGTATGCCGGGTCACCATGTCGAACAACCCATATCGGGCATGTATCGCGTGTCCACATCGTCTGCTTCTGCATTTTAAGTTTAGCCGATTTTGTAAGGGAGTGTTGGGTAGGTATCGCACCCAGCGCATCACTCAGGTCCCACATATTGCTTCGCCTAGAAGCATCGTGCGAACCTGTGGCATATAAGAGGGCATGATGAGTAAAGTATGTATCGGGCAACATGCTTGCCGCTTGACATGTGTACAGGGCGACACACCGCCTCCTCAAAAGACTCACTACAGAATGTGATTAGACGGGATATACCTTGCTTTGGAAGGCAATTCACGTGCATGTGAGACACATGTCCCCGTTTTTACCTTTTAACCCCACTCATGGATGGCTATATATAGCAGCTCAAGATTAACCTTGTCAGGTTACTGAAGTTACCAAATCTTTTACTCTCGCAATGCGCAACCTCTTTCTCTCAGAGCTCCTGTGCCAGTTTCCCGGTCTATCGACCTTTAATTTCATGTTCACCATCTCCCTGACCGACAACGTAATGACACGTGATGTGTTACCCATGTTGCATAAACCTGTGTATCGCGCAGACCCTATCATCCATCCATATTGCGCACCATTAACACTTAGTCCATATCGCGCATTATGTATAGTGTTCTTGCCCGTTTCAGGCAAATCCTTAAACCCGTATCACGTTTCCCAACTATCGTTTAAAGCACATCAGTTTTCCTATCACTTATTTTGTTTCGGGTTTTCTTCTGTGCTGTGCAACACAAGTATCACGTGACATAATGAATCACACATTTCTATCGGGCAAGGCTTTGAGTACATGTCCGTTACCATATCGCTTAGATGCATGTCGTGCTTTCACCTATATCGCGCGACATAGGTATCACATGACACATATATCGCACATCCTTATCATGCTAAGTAAGTTAGGGGGAGCTTTCTAACACTCCCCAGGTGCCACACGATGCACATATTTCTTAGACCGTATCACGTTCCCTTATTGTGAGCTTCACGAGCAAACTGTTTCCCCTTTTTTCCGATACCAGTTTATAATGAATATCATTTAAGGAATGTATCGATTTCTCAAAATTGGGCACCTACATACTCATTTTTGAATCCTTCTAAAGTTTTGCTCTAGCAACCCAATACCGGTTTTCACGGGTTTCACCCAAACTGTATCGGGTGACATCATGAACTTTTAGTTATAACAACCTTAAGTATCAGGCGGATAGAATTTTGATCAAATAACCTTTTTGATTTAATTTCTTTATCTCTTCTCTTCAGAAAATGGCACGCACCAATGAGATTGTCATCTAGGTTGATGAGCAGGGTCAGAGGATCAACTCTGAGGCCACAGCTAAAGCCTCTGCCGAGCAAAAACACCCTATAACAACTGGGCCCTCTGAGGCCGAGAAGTGGCCATGAGTAGGAGCAACCACAACCCCAGCCACAATGGCAAAACCTAATGTTCTTTCCCACTTTCCAGGGCAATTCATGCTAAGGGACGCGGACCACTAAAAGCATTACAATGAGTTGGCGATCAAAGTCTATCGCCCAAACCGATTCTGCCACCACACATCCTTCTGACAGATCAACATCTTTGATATGTTAGAAAATGTCCTGGAAGCTACTGGACTTTGGAAGATCTACTTCAGCTTCTCCAACTCATATACTGAGCTGACAAAGGAGTTCATCTCCTCCCTCTGTCGAGTTCCCAACACCCTTGAAGAAAGCAAAAGGTATGGTAGAGTGGACAGGCTACGTGTGTGCCTCTACAATCAAGAGCACAAAATAACCGAGAGACTACTTAACGAGATCTTCTCAACTACTGCAGTTGAGCAAGAATTGCTCAAAAATGCATCCAGCATTAGTGATAGTGGCGACTTCAACCCGATCAAGCTGTGGAAGACACTGATGGGAGAGTCCTCCTTCAAGCGAGGAAGTAAGGTGGCGGCAGTCCACTCCTACTTTGGAAGATAATTCATAAGATCGTGGCCAACCTACTCTTCAGCAAGTACGAGATGAGCAACCGCTACACTGAAGAGCTATACCTTATCTGGTATATCATGGTAGGCAAGTTGGTCAACTTGGGGTGCTTCTTGCTCAACCGTCTACATCTGATAAAGGATGCCACCAAGGAGTACAACACGGGAGGTGTCGTCAACCTGATAGCGGCCAGGATTTGATACCCAAAGGAGCCACATAGCCTATCATGGACCGGGGGCTATGATAAAATAGATATAAAGTTCCTCACCAGGGCAAAAATCATCAAGAAATAGGGTCGTCACCTCTTCTATAGGTTCGCAAGGACCAACATCCTCTTGCCCCTCCCAAGCTGCATCAACTATGATGCAGAGAAGTTGGTCTTCACAATTGCAAAGGTTGAAGCTCTGACCGTCGACACGGCTTACGTCACCACAACGACCATTCAAGAAAGGATGGCCTCCATAGAGAGTCCTGCACCAACGGAAGGTCGGTGGGACAAGTCATCAGTGGTCGTCCTCTAGGACTCGTCGGTCACTGCCACCATTGAGCCGATCACCACTACCACCGAACCAACTGTGGCAACCACAACAACACCCACGATGTCTTCATAAGACGTGCCGACCATCGTGGAGGTCGTCGACACAACTGAGGCCACCCCAATGGTCATAGCCTCGGAAGTCATTGTCGAGGCGCTGCAAGATTCAACCCTACCAATAACGATAGAGGCCGCAACCACCCCCTTGATGCGGCCTGACACCTTTCGCAAAATCGATGAGGCCTTAGTCGAGATCTTGGATGCTGAGTTTTGGTTTGCTCAAAAGACCCCAACACCACCAACCACGATGCCAGTGGTTGCCATGGAGGATAAGGCAGATAGTCGGGTGGTCGATCAGCACCCGCCCACTTTGCCACCTTCTCCACGACCCCACAATGAGGAGGCAGAGGCAGCCAAAAAGGTTCCAACACTGTGCCTGGAGGCCACACTTTCACATACCATCCTGGTGGACTCAACCAAAATAGATAATGCACACTCTACAGGCTATGCCACCAACGTGAGGAGCCACACAAGGAGCCGGAGCCGATCGACGGTCCCTTCATCTCTAGGGCATGCCTTCATCTTTGAGTTCAACAACTTACGGGAGGTAACACACAATCATAGTGCACCTTCTCTTCCCTGAAATACAAGTTTCAAGTCTTCCAGCAATGCCTAGGAGAATAGGAGTGCCAGTTGCTGAGCCTAGTTGGCCTCCCCGACCAACTAGAAGCAATGAACCAAACGATGCAGGAAGCACTCCAACTCCTGGATGTCATTGAGCAGAGACTCTATGAGAGGGATGCCTGCCGCCACTCAAGGGGTTCCCAGAGGTCACCATCACCACCAACGTCCTCCTCTCCATCATCATCATCACCCTCCTCCTCCAACTCATCGTCCTCCTATGACGCCAGTGGGCCGTCAACAACACCCGAGGAGATGACGACCAATAGAACCACCGATGGGCCCCCTACAGAACAAGAGGGTACCTGCGGTGTCGATGCATCTACTCCCATACAATTGCTAGAGCCAAATGAAGTAGAAGAAGAAATGTCTCAAGGCCTAGCGAATGATTCATTAGAGGGAGAAGGGGGGGATATGTATAGCTCACTTGCTGAGCTACCTCCACCAATGAAGACCTCAGCAGCTGATGCATTCTCTGCACCATCTAAGATTCCAGTCTTTTTGATGGCTGACTTCGATAGATGTGCCATCAGATATCTGACGCTCTGTGACTAACAACTGTTGAACATGATCTTGATGTCGCAGAAAGAAGAAGTTATCCTCTAGAGAAATAGATACTTCTCTGTGGGACACCAAGAACTCAAAGGAATGTTCTGCTCAGAAGCCATCATAGGGAAGATCCTATTCAGAGTCCTAGAAAGTTCCATTATTGATAATATCATCCTCAGGACAAGCCGACAACCGATCTATAACGCCACTCTGGCCTTAGCTAGGTGATTTCTAACAGGGACGAATGACACACGACTAGTAGTTGATATGTTGATGCATGTAGAAGAGAACAAACCCGACCTGGTGTTGGCCCCCCACAATCATAGGGGGTACTGGTTCTTTTACGTGGCCGACCTCTGCTCCCACAACATTACCTTGCTCAGCTGCTACAGTGTAGAGGTCCCCCACTTAGAGCACATATTCCTACACCCCGTAGACACTAACCTTAGCCTTCTGCCTCTGTGCCTTCACCGGGTCATCAAATAAGGCATCCAACGCCACAACAATGTCTGTAACATCTACGTGATCAAGGACATCCCAGTTCAGGAAGACCCAGGGAGTAGAAACAATACCTTCCTCGTCTTGTGTGCCATGGAGCTACTAAACATCTTCAGATATATACTAAAGATCTAGGACACAAATTTCTATCATCTCAGGAGCGTCTACGCGCTACTGATGATAAAAGACAAGCACTATTTCTAAGATCCAGAGCTTCCTGAGGATCTGTTGGAGATAGACTCTAATTCTGATTTTGATTCCCAATCTTTTCCACCCAACAATCCTCCAAGAACAGAGGTCTAGGGCTCCTCTAACGTCTTTAGGACAGGCAAGTAGATAGAGAACTTACGAGCCCTGCTCACCACTGAAGGTGCTTCTATCTCGCATGTCATCTCCAAATCTATGATCAACAACTTTGATTGTTCCCCCTATAGTTTTGTATCTGAGGAACATGTCAATTATATACTTCTACAACTTGCTAATTCTATCATTGCAGACGTCATCTATGAGAAGAATAACACATGTGGTCTCCATCGACGATCTATGGGACCTAGCCTAGGCTGGAGGATGTTTATCTATGACTGTGGGATCAACTAACATTCTAATCTTATAATAGAAGATTGGACAGGTCTACATAGCACAGTCTATGCTATTCAACGATCTATGCCTAGCCGACGAATCTGGGGTGTGCAAGCTGTTCCAACTTGAAATCAAGAAGTGTCTTTCGTGCATAATGTTCCTTCCTCTGCTGCATGACAACCACTGGATGCTTATCATGATATACACCTACACCCTCATGAGTATCTTCTACAACAGCTTGGACGCCAACAGTGACTAGCCAACAAAGTTTGCTATAGCTCCAGAAATGCCCCTCAAATGATTAGCAAAGAAATACTACACTGAGATGGTGGCCAAGATAAAGCCACATTTTCCAGACCCAATGACAACCTAGAACGACTTCCATTTCTACCACCGCAGTCCACAACAAGCTCTTGTATCAAATGACTGTGGAATATACATGCTTCACTGGATATCCTGTGTAGCAGCAATGAAGAACGCACCGGAGAAGCTCCATGACATCGACTACCACAACCGACGAGGAGAATACGTCATGGAGATCCTAACTACTGAAGGCACATGCATCCGCTGAACCCTCACTGATCTATAATCTCTCCTATTCATCTCACTACTTTGAGACAGAGTGTGGGATAAGTTTGGGGGAGGCTCCATAGCATTAGTGAGGGAGGTACTCTAAATTTTTTCCATCTTTCCCTTTCCCTTTCCCTTTCTTCATTCTTCATACTCCATGCATACATGTATATAAATGTTTGATAGTAAGAAATACATACACCATTTATACATACTGTCTATTCCTCGAACATTGTAAAAATTACTCGATCGTAAATATTTGGTACAACTTCTTCTAGTTTGTTCTCTCTATGCCTATGGCGGTGTACATTTCTGCTATCCTCTCTTGAAAATGTAGTCTTAAATGACAAAGGCTATAACTTTTCTATGCCAACTTTGAAAAATAATCTCGTTCCATCTAAGAGATGTGCTTGTGAAGGAAAAAGCTGCCTAAACAACAAACTCCTTTATCCCTACCCATCAAAATCCCAAAAAGAGAGGAAAGCCTTATGAGAGTGAATAAAAACATGAGAGTTGTTCTTGAAAAAAGAAACACACACACTTGTCTTCCCAAAAGTACCCATCTTAAGGCATGGTAGATTCGGGGTAGTGGTACGTAGGATGTGAAATCACTTCTCTAAAGCCAACTGGTTTGGACTGCAAGGACCACTTACTCGTTAACAGACCCGTACCTAGATGGATCAATGGGAAGCAAGAAAAAACCAAAAGCCTTAAGCCTTCCCATAAACCTCACCTTCTACTCCCAAGATTCAAGCAATTTGGTGTGAAATCTAACTTCAAAATCATGCACCAAAAGTCTCACAAATGTCGGGGAGAATTTTTTTTAATAATATAAGAAAAATAAAGTCCATTGTTCATGGTTAGATGTAATGTTTCTCAGGACATTCCAAAATCTACTTAACCTTTGTCTGAAGACTACGCCTGGTTTTAAAAGTACCGCAAACAAAAGCTTTAAAATGTGTATAGATTGATTAAGGACAATCAAAATGATAAGTTTGGGGGAGTTGATAACACCCATTTTATGGCATCTAGAGCTAATATTTTACTATCAAAACAACCTCCAAACCTAACTTCCTCTTTGTTTTATCTTATTTTTTGTATAGAAATCAAGTCAATTATGCCCCTGATAATATTTTCCATCTTTTGCAAAATATCTCTTATTTCTTTCATAAAAAGAGAACCAATGGGCCCTGCAAACCCATGAACAATGAAGTACCCATCCCATCCCAGTAGCGTGTGAGGCGACACACCCTCCTACCTGTCACAACAGCTTCCTGATATGACGACAACCCACGAAGGTGTGTTGCACGGGAGCCGTAGCCGCTGCAGCTCTCTACCCGATAAGGTGTCTTACTCGTCATGGTTCACCATCCAACGAGGTCGATTACACAACAAGGCTACCCCTCATTGTAGCATCCTTCCAAGGTCCTAACCCACCATGGTTGTGCATGATGCACTCGTTGCCCGACACAATTGATGGCGTGACATGTATGCCGGACAACAGATATATCAGCCCCTCTTGATGACCTCAAGAACAATGCCAAAATGAAGGACATGTGGTCCAATAAAAGCCACAACTCCCATCAACTCACTGCCTATAAATAGTAGCTACAAGCCTATGATGGGATGGGCCAGACCTGATGAGAGCGAACTCTTAGAGCACAAGATCTAGTGCGTCGAGTTCCAGAGCCTACCGGGCGATACTAGGTGAGCACACCCCCAACCTAAGAGGGATGAGAAGAGCTCACTCAGAAACCGTTCTGATAGCAGCAAGCAACACGACATGACCCTCAAGCCTACTTCAAAATGTCAGGTGCCTATCTGGGCTTCAACCCAAGGCGGATCACCCACCTATACTTGAAACGAGGAACTCAAGAGCCTTAAGATAATGTTTACCCGATATGTATCCTAACCCGACACGGTACCCAATCCAATATGGTCTATACCCATCACGGCTGTAGCTTGACACAGCCAGTAGACAAACATGACTATATCAGGTAGAGAGTCCTATCCTGATGCACCCCTTACCCGTCACGGTTCACGACCCAACACGGTCAAGAACCCGACATGGTTGTATCCCAATAGGACCCCTACCCGATACAAGATTAAGATTATCTTAGGTGTCTACTGCTATGTACTTTGATCTCATAAACAAAGAGACTGATACCTATCTTCCCTTTTACAACATTTACTTTCCTTTAATTACATCATTGTACCTAAACCTTTATGTCTCTTTATGATTACTGGAATCTATGGAACTTATCTCATATCATTCTATGCATGGCTTTATTTCGTTGGATGATTTCTTTATGACATCTGAGTTCTAGTCTCTTGTTTCTGATTCACGCTTTTGACTAGCTATCGAATTGTGTTTCTTGTTTGGACTCCTTCGAGAGAAGGATGTTGTAAACTGTAGAGCTTGGTCTGATCCAGGTGTACAAGAGTGCCCATAAATAGAGCTGTGCTCAGTCTATTCTTCCACATGAGCCCACACCTGGTACCTTTGAGAGAAGGAACTTAGTGAATGGTTCCTTGGTATCTTCTTTGAGATAAGAAGGCACTGGACATAGTCTGCCTCCGCTTGTTATGATGAAGTTATCTTCCTTCGTGCTTTGCCCCAAAGATAGTTTTATCTCCTTGATTTCCTGTATACAAAAACCACCATAAAAATTGTTAAACCCAAAACTTTAATCCTTCTGGTAACTCCCCTTGGAGATAGGTTTTCATTTTATTCTTTGTGATTCTTTTATTTCAACAAACCCTTAACCTTCGAATTTTTGATGTGCTTAGACAAGTAAAACTTGGGTTCTGAAGCGCTATTCTTCCAAGTCCCTATGTTCGACTCCAAACTACTTTGACCATGTCCTAGTTGCAGGAGTCTTAAATATTTAGGTATTACAAATTACTAAAGTCTGATGACCTAGACATGTGTCCATTTTTGGACCCACATTTAAGGCTTGTCAGCTAGATGGTTGGTTTTAGGGTTTTCATGTATAGTTAATGTTTGGGTTGCAAGGAGGATGTCTTGGCAGTCCTTAGTGTAGCTTTATATAGTTGTGGTATTTTGAGGTAAGATGAAGGTGTTGTGTTCTAGTTCCTAGGTTATCTACACCATTGGGCATTATTTCAACTCTTGGATATTATGGAAAATCTAGAGTTTGTTGGATTCAAATTTCTCTCCAAAATCTAATGAATCCAAACTAGGAGAAACCAAGGCCGATGGAGGAAAAGCGTGGTCAAGGTGGAGTTTTCTCTCAATTGGACTCATAATGTTAGATTAAATATGACTATGGGCCTCTAAAATGTGATCTAATGGCTAAGAATAGATGTTCCATCCTACACCACACCACAAATCCCAATTTATTCCAAATTTAGACGTAACAACATTGTGTGTGCCATTTATCAAAATAAAACTCACAACATTACTAAAAATATCAGAAAGATTCTAGCAATCTTGTAGAACTATAAGAGTATAAAATTAATAGAAAAATATAGGATTGACCTCTATATTGTACTTATCTTGGTTAGGGTGATGCAATAATTACCATTTCCTTGATCTTCATGTATTTACTTAAATTTCCCATCTAGGTCAATTGTTCATATCATTATCTCAAAATTTAAATTTATCCTCATTAATCATCTTCTCATGTTTGACCAAGTATTAGATCATATTTAGTTTATCTGTTACTCAAAACTTGAAATACAAGTAAGGACTAGATAATTAATTTATCTAATGGACTTATTACTTTAGAAACTTTTGGAATATGTATCATTATCTTATCTTTTACTTACTAACACTTTATATGTTTATTGGTATTATGTTTAAGTACGAATTACTAATTTCCTAAACATATAGCCCATGGATCTATTTTCCACTCAACTAGTCCAACTGGGAATTAGTTGGATTGTTGGGTAATCATTCAAACTGAGGCCTTATAATGAGTCCATAATTTCTAGTAAACAATACATTAAAAAGTTAAGAATTAAATCACCATAGTACCTCAATGGTCATATTTTCTCAAAACATACTCTATTTACTTAATTTGAAATCTAAAATAAATATAATGTTGAATTTCATCAAATAGGGTCATGTTATTTCTACCCATGAAGTGGCACCCCACTTGTAAAAGTGATGCTGTAAGATTGAGAGGTGGTAACTTCCAAGCCCCAGTTGACAGGATGAACATTTCACCTTTAAAAAAAAACAATCATGGTATTTCTTCATTATTTGACTTTTATTGTCACATCATATTCCTGAATTAGATATACAACTTTGAAAGTATGAGATTGCTGCAACTTCTTATTTTCTTGTTTTGCTCTTGTGTCTTCTTATATTGATTCTAAATTTAGGTTTTGGTTTTGTAATCATTTCTTGGGTATTTGTGCTCCCTTATGCACCGTTATCAACAAGATCTGGGTGACCAACCCGATGGGAAATGAAAACCAGTTTTTGGCATGGCATCTTTGGTTTAAATCTATAAATCGTTAGGTTGTAAATGGTGGAAGTACATGTCATCCCTTATGGATATCATATGTGATTGGGTGAGATAATAAAGGTCCATGAGGTTAGGATATAGTGCTTCCTTTAGATTACTATGATCAAGTCCAAGATAAATCACAATAGTAGTCATTGGGAAACTATTTTCTATGCGAGCATTTATCTTGGTAGGGTTTATCTTGAAGTTTTATTTTCACAACATCTTCATATTTACATCTCCATTCAACATTTATGCTATTTTTTGTTAAATAAACTTTAAGAATATTCCCATTGATTCTTCTATGACTGAGAGCCTCAATATTAGTGACTGACCTAGAACTAGTGATCTCTATGTATGGAAATATGGGTACAAAGATGGCTATAGAAACAAAAAAGATTATGTTCATATTCCCTTCCTAGTGGATTGTGTCAATAACAATTTATATAGGAAAGAGGGTGAAATATATTATACCATATCCTAGAGCTAGTCCAGAGACTATCTTTGCACGGTGATGTGATCCCTTCCTAAGTATCACACGAATGATGATCGATGGCACCCTGATGTGATAATCATAGATGATGGTTGATGGTGTCATACTAAGGTGGATACAACTCTAATAGGAGGGACAAATCTCATCTACATCACTTGCAGTAAATCTCCATGAGTCACAAAATATCCAAGCACACTTTTAAGGCAGCCCTTATTCCAGGTCATGTTGGATGGTGTCAAAGTTTATCAAATAATGTGATATGAGTGTTGTGACTTTAGGTAAAATAAAAAAAATCACCATTATCACTTTGAGAGTTCATTCTAACTATCATATAATGGTTCCATGTATCATTCTCAAGTTGGGACTGTCCAATACATTATTTTCTAACAAGTACCTATGTATTTGACATGATATCCAAGATTATTACTAAAGAGACTTTGTCATCAATCAACACAGGATCTAGTTTTATGCATTGTTATCGTCTATTTTTCTTCCACAATAATATTCCACTAGGGACATAACAAAAATGTATGTACTATTATCATATATATGATCTCATTGTTCCCGTCCTAAACCTAAAGACACATGTCACTACGTAATGCCATTCTTTAGACATCTATCATGTTATATCATTATCTCATAACTAAGCAAAACATAATATAGAAAATTTCCTTGATTATTATCAAATCAATTATATTATGCGTCATTATAATCATCATAAGACTAGCTCGCCATACATACATACACACATTGTACATGTGTGGCTTGGTTAGGTATTATGTTAGATTTTCTATCATAGCTTGATATTAATCATTCCAACTACAAATGGAATTATTGCACAACAACTTGAAGATCACTATGCAAGTCGATGTTAGGGGTCGTGAAGAATAAGTTGATGTATTGAAATCTCCAAAGTAGGTCTTTAATATCTTTGTCTGTATGAGTTGGGACTAAATGATCAATTGGTCTTTCTACATAGATGAGTAAGTTACTAGATGTAACACTGAAGGTACACTTTTCTAGATTTAGTCATAGGTGGAAAGGTGTAGTCTTTGAAACATATTTTCTAAGCATTCTATGTGATTATCTTATTTCTTTTACTTGGTGACCATGTCATTTATGTAGAATTTGATTTCATTATGAAGAATGTTTTTGAAAAAGAGCCACCATGGCTCACTGTTAACTTAAATCTATGTTGTTGAGTTCAATTGACATCATTTTGTACTCACGTGTACTCTAGTGTATTGAGAAGGTGAATTTCTACATGTCTCATGGAACCATATCAATTTGATAGTATGCTATGAATTGACCCATGGAGCTGAGGAGTTTAAATCTAGATGTATAGTCCATGAGAACATCATTGTCTAGTAGTGAAAGTTTCATCTTTCAAGTTAAATTTAGTGAGGTTTATAGTCAAAAAACATGTATATAATTCATCTTTCAAGATTGATTTATTGAGGTATATAGTCAATGAACATGTACACACATCCGTGATAAGTTCTAGTCATGTTGGGTATGACAAGAAAACTCAGTGCTACCAACACAGAAAGTTGGTACCACCGAGTTGACGTCAGAAAGTTGGCTTGATTTCGCATGAATTTAGTGCCATCGAGACATTGTCAATGGTATCAACGGGATCATGACCGTGAAACCTAAATTAAGAGACTTTCTATCATCGACACATATTCGGTACCACTGAGTCTTCTCGATCAGGCCAGCCACATATTTGCTTCTAATTCAACAGTGGATAAAATTTCAGATCATAAGTCATGTCTATGACTTAGGGGGACGACGGCCAGACCTTGGGAGTGAGCCATTTTCATTGTACAATGACTAGAGAGAAAGAAGAGAAGGATGGAGGGCCAAAAGCTTCACTGGGAGTGATCTGAGCACCTACAAAGGATGTTTCTATAGTCGCAAGACAGCAGACTGCACGTACTATGGACGATATTATCTGGATAGCCAAGTATCCAGGGGTTACCTTAGTTTTATTATGTTCCTCACATTTTTCATCTCCCCTTCTGTGTGTTTTGTCATGAAAACCATGTGAGGCTATAAACCTTTGTTCCTTAGGACCTAAGAGAAGCCTGGATATACACTACAGTTGATTTCTATGCACTAATATCAATTTATCTCTGTTACTGGATATAATTCTATGGATTCTGCTTGTTCTATTTATGCTTGATCACCATGAATGGATTAATTGACACTTAATCATCTCGGGAGAGGGATTAATGGTTGGAAAAGATAAAATTACTTGTTTATTGTACCTTTTGGAAAAAGTGGCAAATAGACGAGGGGAGAAACCTAGAGTATTTATGTTAAGCACTAAATCAAACCAATAACCGCGGAAGTGGGATTGGCATTAATATAGGTCGTAAATTACACTATGGAACCAGGTAATTCTGACTATGGGATGCCTATCCAGGAATTGAGGTAATAGGTATTAGTGTGTAGGATAGACTGTAAGTGATATCTGTGGTGAAACCATCATCCTAAGGAACTCATTCTCTTTCGGAATTACTCAATTCATTTAATCTGTTTGCTTTAGTATTAATTTAGTAATTCAACCCAACTCAAACAACCATCATTGACTTAGTTGATCGATTCATAGTTAGTAGTAGTTTCTCAAGAAACACTTCCCCATGTTTGACTGGGGCCTCACAGGTCCGTTATTACTATGATACATTTACTTGTATTTTGTGCATGGTAGACAATGCATCAAGTTTTTGGCATCGTTGCTGGGGAAGCGTCAACATCCAGAACTATGAGTGCTATAGTCGGCCACTCTAAGTCATTTTTTTAATTATTCAAACTAAATCCTAATAATCTCTTCATTTAAAAATAATCTTCTAAAGCTGACATTCATTCTCTTTATTTTAGGTACACTAGTGCATGGGGCAAACCAGAGATCTAGAATACGGTGAACCATCTTCACCATGTTTTGGGCAAGTAGAGTTTTTACAGGGAGAGTGAGTACAGGGTAGACCTGTGGACAAGTTCAGTAGAATGCCTTCACTGAATCCTCCCATATTAGAAGAAATAGAGGCACTAGTAGCACCTGAACTGAGAGAAATGGGGGACACAATAGAGGAACAACAAGAGAAAACTATATGGAAGAAAATCAAAGCTTCATCGTCTACGACCGAAAAATGGCCCATCAAAGGACAAGCTATAAATGTGGGCATGTACAAGATAGAGCCTTGACTCATTGCTCTAGTCAAGGCCCAAGCGTTCCATGGTCATCTGTCTAAAGATCTAGTGACACACATAAAAAATTTCATAGAGAGTTGTGACATGGTAAAAATAGACAGGATCCCAGCTAGCACAATCTACCTCAAGCTATTTTCATCCTCACTTGCAGATGGGGTGAAGTCATGGTTTAATAATTTTGATGATGAGATTATAGAGTCATGGTACCAGATGATTGATGCATTCTTTGAATGCTACTTTCCACCATAGATGACTAATGATCTAGTAAAGAAGATTCAAAACTTCAAATAGTAAGCTGATGAGTCGTATTCTGAGGCATGGGAGAGATTCCAGAACATGCTTAGTAAAATGCCTCATCATGGCATTGATCTGTAGGGATAGGAAAAGATCATTTACTGTGGTTTGCACAAAGGGGAGTGAACAACTCTTGATAACACAGGAGTAGGGTTCTTTTAAACAATAGGCCCACTCATTACTTAGAGATCCTTAAGAACATGTCAAAGAATCAATCTTGGGGAGAAGAAAGAGAGACACAAGCCACAATAAAGAGTGTTAGTGAATCTAAAGTGATATCTACCTTGAATGAGAAGTTGCATCTCATTGCTAAGTCACTATGTGCTCCAGATAGAGGCCCTAATGGAGAAGAGGAAGAGGAGTGCAAATATGTGTTCCAGTGTCAGTACATGAATAATGACTATTCATGGAGGAATGACCCCAAGCTCTCATGGAAGGACCCTAATAACTTCCAACAAGATCCTTCTCAAGCACAACAACAACCACCAAGACCGCAGTAGTTCAGTGGTCAATCCCAATACACATCAGAACACCAAAGGATTGATAAGATTGAGCAGATGCTAGGCAAGTTGGTGAGTCAGAATGATTTGTAAATTGCATAGACATAGAAGGACTTACAGAATCAGGGGGCACATATTCATAGTATCAAAACATAGATATCCCAGATTGCAACATATGTGAATGCTTTGCAGCAGCCAATGCAGTAGGGTTTTTTGGCGAACACCAATGTACTAACCAGAAACAAATAGGTGAAAGTGGTTCTACTCCAAATTGGTAGAAAGATATTGAATGAAGCATCACATAATGCAGTGACAGAAGATGCATACGCTGAAGCTAAGCCAGTGAAAAGAGAACAAGTAGACACTGCAGACCAAGAAAAAAACCATCAAGGAAGAAGCTGATGGAGGCAATAAGACTTGAGCATACATTCATTCCTCCTCACCAGAGGGAACCTATGATTCTGGTGCCATTTCCAAACAGTTTGAAGGCTATAAAGATGGATATGCAGTTCACGAAGTTTTTAGACAACTTTCGAAAACTATCGGTGAACATACCTTTGATTGGTGCAATTGAACAAATACCATCTTATAGGAAGTTCTTGAAAGATATGAATTCTAAGAAGCGGAAGATCCCATAATCTGATGTGGTGGTGCTTAAAGAACAAGTCAGTGCTTTTATTTTAGGCACACTACCACCCAAAAGACATGATCTTGGTTGTTTTAATATTACATGCTTTATTGGGAATACAAAATTTGGAGAAGCTTTGTGTGATTTAGGGGAAAGTATCAATCTAATGCCCCTATTTACTTTCAAGAAGATTGGACTCAAAGAAACCAGAAGGAGGAGCATGACAATCTAGTTGGCAGACAACTCTATATTGAAGCCATATGGAATTTGTGAAGATGTTCACGTAAAGGTAGACAAGTTCATCTTTCTTGCAGATTTTGTGGTTATGGAGATGCAAGACAACCATAGTAAAAGACTCCTACTAGGGAGACCATTCCAAGTTACTACAGACATGATACTTGAAATGGGTAGAGGATGTCTCACCATGGGAATCCAAGATGATAGATTTGAAATAAAGATGTCGAAGCATTCCCAAGTAAGGGGACATTAGGCACAATGCAACATGCTTCAGTAGGTAGACAATAAAATTTCTTTGTTTCTGGGGAAGCCATTCTTGGATATGGAACATGTAATGACAAGAGTAGACAAAGGTACTCTAGTTGTTGACATCTTGGAGAACACTAAGATACTTTCTTTGACTCAAACTATGTGCTATCCATGAGATGACGGGGAGGATTATGACCAAGCTGCAAAGGAAGAAATAAATGTTGATTATGTGATATGGTCATCTCCTCAGTTACCTTTAGAAGCCTTCTTGACTAACAGAGTGGATGATAGCTTATGTAACAATTGTCTAGAGGAGTGTGTTTATCTATTAAATGCATTACCTTGCTATTATGCAAGGTGCTTTGAAGATCTAGGACCATCACCCCCTCCTTTGGTCGCGTCTCTTTTGAACCCACTAGACCTGGAACTAAATCCTCTACCTGCATATTTAAAGTATGTGTTCCTTGTTGTAGAAGAAAATATACCAGTGATCATCTCATCATCTCTTAGTAATGAGGAGGAGAAGAAGCTTCTCACAATATTGAAGAACCACCGAGTTGCATTCGGTTGGTTTATAGCAGATATAAAAAATCTCCAACCTTATGCCAACATAAGATTCATCTTGAAGAGGGAGCAAAGGAAATTGTTTAGCCTCAACGACATCTCAACTTGATCATGACTAAGGTGATCAGGAAGGAGGTCATCAAGCTCTTATCCACATGTATAATTTATGCAATATATGATTCTATGTGGGTGAGTCTTACACAGGTAGTTCCAAAGAAAGGGGGATTATAATTACCACAAGTGCGACCAATGAACATATTTCCACCAGACTTGTGACAGGGTGGCATGTTTGTATTGACTACCACATGTTGAATGTAGCCACTTTTAAGGACTATTTTCCCCTAGCCTTTATTGACCAAATCTTGGAACGCTTATCAGGTCGATTTCACTTTTGTTTTCGGGATAGGTATTCTGGCTACAATCAAATTTCTATAGAGCATAAGGATCAAGAGATATCCACTTTCACCTATCCTTATGGAACATTTTCTTATCACTGAATGCCTTTAGATTTATGTAATGCTCCTGCCACATTTCAAAGGTGTATGCTCGCCATTTTTTCTGATATGGTGGAGCGGTGCCTTGAGGTTTTCATGGATGACTTTTTAGTTTATGGGAAGTCGTTCAATGACTATTTGCATTATTTAGACAGGGTGTTATAAAGATGTGAGGACACTCACCTGGTTCTTAACTTGGAAAACTGTCACATCATGGTGAGTGAAGTAATAGTTCTTAGACATAAGGTGTCCAACAAGGACATGGAATTTCATCCAGTCCAGATTGAGGATATTTTCTCACTACGTCCACCGACATTGGTGAAAGGAGTTAGGAGTTTCTTAGGTCATGCGAGATTTGATCACCGATTAATAAAAGACTTTTCAAAAATTTCCAAGCCATTGTTTGAGCTTTTAGAAAAAGACGCTGATTTTGTTTTTGATGAAAGATGTTTAAAAGCTTTTGAAACACTTTAAGAAAAAAATAATTCTGTGTTGATTGTGCAGGCTCAAGATTGGAGCCTCCCATTTGAACTGATGTGTGACACATCGAATTTTACAGTGGGAGTGGTGTTGGGTCAAAGCCGTGATAAAATTCCTACTGTTATCTATTATGCATCTAAAACTTTAAACGATGCACAAATGAACTACACCACTAAGAAAAAGGAGTTATTATCAATAGTGTTTGCCTTTGAAAAATTCTAACAATACCTAGTAGGGGCTAAGGTGATAGTCTTGACAGACCACACCGCTATCAAGTATATGTAGCAAACGAAGGATGAAAAACCTAGACTTATTAGGTGGATTCTTTTGTTATAGGAGTTTGATATTGAGATTAAAGACAAAGCGGGTGTGGAAAAATGTAGTGGTTGAACATCTTTCTAGTTTAGAGAGGTCGGATGAGAGAGATAAAGTTATCCCCATTATTGAGGAGTTTCTAGATGAAAAATTGTTTTTTGTTCAATCTAATGACCCATGGTTTGCAGATATAGTGAATTACTTGGCTTGTAAGGAGATACCTACAGATTGGGGTTACCAAGAGAAAAAATGGTTTTTTCATTCTTTAAGATTTTATATCTGGGATGACCCAATTCTTCTCAAGCAATGCATGGATGGTATGTTGAGAAGGTGTGTTCCCAAGTGTGAAGTAGAGAACATTCTATCACGTTGTAACTCTTTACCATAGGTGGGCACCATGCTAGCTCTAGGATGGAAGCCAAAGTCCTGGAGAGTGGGTTCTATTAGCCCACTTTGTTTAAAGATGCACATAATTATGTTCATAATTATGACGCTTGTCAATGTGCAGATACAATTTCAAAGAGACATGAGATGCCCCTTAATGTATTTTAGGAGTTTGAAGGTTTTGATCTTTGGGGTATCAACTTTATGGGTCAATTTGTGCCATCCAATTCGTACTTGTACATTTTTCTTGTAGTTGACTATGTGTTTAAGTATGTGGAAGTAGTTCCAACGTGCACCAACGATGCACAAGTGGTGTGCAAATTTGTAAAGGATTATGTTTTTTGCAGGTTTGGTGTCCCTCACCTAATCATTAGTGATGGTGGCTCACACTTCACTAATAGGTAGTTTGGAGCTCTCTTGAGCAAGTATAGGGTGAAACACCATGTGGGTACCCCAAATCACCCACAGACCCAAGGTCAGGTTGAGGTTTCAAATAGGGAAGTTAAGTATATCTTACAGAGAATAGTCTCAACCAATAGGACAAATTGGAGTTACATGCTTAATGATGCACTCTAGGCCTATAGAACAACTTATAAATCTCCAATAGGTACCACACCTTTTAGGCTGATCTATGGGCATGCATGCCATTTACCTGTAGAATTAGAACATAAAGCCAGATGGGCTATGAAGAAACTGAACATCAATTTAGGTGAAGTAGGTAAGAAGAGATTTCTAGAATTAAAGGAATTATATGAGCTAAGGATGAATTCTTATGAATGATCTTGGATATATAAGGAGAGGACAAAGAAAATTCATGATAGACACATTCTTAATTAGGTGTTTCTTCCTGGGCAGAAGGTCCTCCTCTTTAATTCTAGGCTTAGATTGCATCTAGGGAAGCTGAGGTCCAAGTGGAGTGGACTATTTGTATTGAGAAAGTTCACCCCCATGGTGTTGTGACCATTATAGATGGGAATAGGTCATTCCTTGTTAATGGCCAAAGTCTCAAACATTATTTTGGAGGGGAGATAGAGCCAAAGTTAAAGGAGGTGCAACTTTGCACAATTCCTTCATTTTATGATCTAAGGACCATCTAGTCTAGGACTTTAAATAATGACGCTTGTTGGGAGGCAACCCAATATTTATCACCTCTTATATTTAATTTTCATGTTTAGATGTACTTTCAATTTGATTTTTTTAGTAAAAAAGGTACCTTGATCCGTTCTGTTTGAAGTGTGCATGATAAAGCATGTCGGTACCACCGAGTCAATCAGTCAGTGGTACCAAGACAAGGACAGTTTTTTTTTGCAAACGGACAACGCCAACTTGGTGGCACCGACCAAGAATGTCAGTACCATCGAGTCTCTAGATGCGTCATAGTTTAACTGATAAGGACTTGATACTAGAGACAGTTCCATTCGATTCTACCGACATTTGGGCACTCCCAGGATCGGAACACCGAGTCCATTTCTCACGAGCACCGACATAAATGCAAAAAAATCTCAATGGCACCGACTAAGAAAATCATTACTACCGACTCACCACATCAGCAATCCAAGTGGTCTCAATCCAACATCTTAGATGCACTTCATCGAGCGGTCGGTAGCACTGATCCACGGCATAAGTCGGTACTACTGACGGTGTCATCAGTACCATCGACGAAGGCGATCCACGCACATCACATCAGCCAATTGTAAGCATTACAAGCACCGACCACTAATTGTGCTCTGCAACTCAGTACCACTGACTCTTTTGTCGGTAGTACTGATAGCATCATGAATAGCTATAAGAAGGGAGGAAGTGGAATCACTCTCATTCACAACCTCAGGCATCCACCTCTCGTATCTTCCAGAGCACAGTTACCACAAGTGTCATCGGACTTCTTCAAGCTTTATTATCCTATCCTCACTCTTATTCTTCACCATGGCTCCCAGACCAACTTGCATCCAACACTAGAATGCATAAACTAAGAGGACGTACGAGGAACTCCAGACTAGGTAGGTGATACCAACGTGATATGGTGATCGCAATCAACTTGAGATGAATGGCTGAATGGACAACATGCATTGGGTGTGTCAGCAGCAGGAACTGGAGTGAGACAATCCTTTCTTCAGTGACTGGAGGACTTATCTGGCTCTTATACTAGAATTCTTGGCAACTCTAGACTTTATTGTCGCCCCCGAGAAGATGGTAGGTGGAGAGTGGAGAGAAGGCAGGGTCAACTTTTGCCTTTTCAACACCACTTATTCCCTCACACTGCGTGCTTTCAACAATATCTTCGACTGGCCTCAAGTACTAGAACGCTCCACACCATCCGATTTCAACTATGATCTAGCATGGGAGCAGCTAACATATGTGTTGGTTGGTAACCATATCAACTAGCACATCAGTTCAGTTTCTGACAATGAACACCTATTTTCTCAGATACTACACTAGTTCTACGTCAACACCATCTTTTCCCGGTCAGGTCAAGCATAAGGTAAAGTCCAACAGGTTGATCTTTATTTCCTTTATTGACTATTGAGTGGGGAGACGGTGAATTTTGGGTCATTTATGTTGCTTCACATGTTATATGTGACACATAACGTGAAGAGGAAGGGTTTGATTCTGTTTAGGGGCCTTATCACCCCCATTGCACTTCATCTGAACTTGGATTTGTCTGTGCTTGAGTCTTTGGAGGAAACATCCAAGTTGGACCTCCTGCACTTCCGCAAGGCACATTTACTACAGAGAAATCACAGTCTCATCTATGCACATTGCAACTAGGGAGGTGTTTTCAGGGAGTGCACCCTCCCTGACCCTGTATTCAACCTTTATGGGGTGGAGCACCACATGTGGCCACTCAAAGAAGGTGAGGAAGAAGACCCAGTGAGAGCACAACAGGGAGGCGGGGAAGACAACAACAACGACGATGAGGATGAGGAGGTGGATCCCACCATCCCCATCACACGAAGACCAGTCCCGTGTAAGCGGACCCACACTTATGCGGCCTCAACATCCTCATCCCCACCCCCTTCTCAGGAGGAGACCGACCCGTACAACATACAGGGCATGTACGGGATGTTGTAGGAGATACAAATTGGGCAGTAATAGTATCAGGAGGACCTAGCCAGTGTGTGGGACATTCAGGGTCGGGTATATGAGAAACAACATGCCATCTTTGAGAATGAATGCGTTCTCCTAGCCAACTAGGAGAACGTTCAGACACATCTGTAGAGGATTGAGCAGTACCAACAACTGTTCTATGAAAACTATTGGAACTGTGGCTACATTGGAGAGTATTCACAACCACCGTCGATGCCTCCATCTGATCTATCATTTCAGGGGATGTTCCCTCCCCATAACCCGAACATGCCACCTCCACCATTTTGATCAATGGTACCGATGTTCCACCTCTTGGGTCAGAGTATTGACTATGCGTACATAGTCATATTCAAACTTAGGGTGTGTTGGAACAACATTCTATCCTAGTTTTATCTTAGTTTCTATTTTTATTTCCATTTTTTTTTCTATTTTAGTTAGTTTGTTTGCCTTACTTGTAGTTATGTAAGTAGGATCCACATCTATCCAGTGTAATTCTGGAGTTACAAATTTGCATGATTTCAATCTTGAATGCTTGTACTCTCTGGTGTTAAATGAAACTGAGAATCATGTTTTTAAAAAGTTTGAGTTGCAACATCCTTCTGCAACACCTTCTGAGGAAGTGTTTGAATTAGTTAGCTTTAGGACATAATACATAAAAGAAAATCTTTTTCAATAATGAAATGTAGACAACGAAGATGTTGAGCCTAAACTGACCAAACCATAATGAGATCTTAAATGAATGTATGAGAAATAATCCCTTGGATCACCCTGAGCACAAGTCATTTAAGAGGGACACATCATAATATAATGAAAGGCGTTGTCTCTTAGTTGTGTGATTCTATCTTTTCCATTCATTCATTTGGCTCACCACTTCAAAATTCTTGAGAGCTTCAAACTATTTTTCTTTTATTGCATTTCATAGCTTATAAGGTAGTTTAGCTGCACAAAGAAAAAAAAAGGTTTTACATTCATAGTCATTAATAGTCTTGCATACCATTTTAGCTTGCACAACATAATTCATATAGTGTATTCATTCCACCACGACATGCATTTTCTATTTTGCCATGTGGATTCTTACACTTGAAATTAAGAAGATGAGATGTAGAAGAAGAAAAAATGAAACGAAAAAAAATATATCAAAAGCAAGTTGGGAAGAAAGCGAGAAGCACAATGTGAGACTTGCTGAAAAGAAATTTGATTTTTTTTTATAAAAGAAATGAAGTATATCCTGCATTCTTTTATGAAGAAGAGTATAATCCACATGTGCAACTTCCCAAGTTGAAGAAAGAAAAAAAATCTTATCTTGTTCTACATGCATCATCTCATGAAAAAGAAAATTAGGCATTAGGTTCATTCATTACATTCTTGTGCATAAATAGGTTGGATGTACTCTTGAATTTTTCCATTGCCACCTATTTTCACCATTAATTGCTCTTACTGGTAGGCCACTCTTCACGATTTATCTCCTCATTCATGTTTACATGAAGATCTGCTTCCCGATAGATAGTAGTTAGGAAAGAGCAATTTAGTGTAGGGAATCAAGCAACACATCAAGCAAATTCCTAGATAATTATGATGTTAACTGCTTACTTGATAGTGTCATTGATTGATGTTGGACATCTCTTATTTTAGTTTTTGGTCACTTTAGAGCAGTGGTTTAATGGTCAATGAAGGTCAGTTTAGGGCTTTCTAGGTGGGTTGTTTAAGAAAAGAATGTATGTGCTTTGTCCTTTTGCTGACTTTTATCAAATAGATCCGAGAGTGTGTTTCTCGAGGATGTGATTTTAGCCGCTTTAGGCTCATTTTCCTTTGTTTTCGGGTGTAGTTTGGACATTTGTATGACTTATTATGCATGGAATGTCATAGCTAGCCTATATTTCCTTGTTAGCATCAAATCATATGATTTCAATCATTTTTTTACTGTCATTTTATGCATTTCGAGCACTTATGATGCTTTATGTGTTTTCATAGGTAGATCGACATAGCTAAAGTCAGTGCCATCGACTTGACCTTAGAGAGCCACCCTAAAACAACCCAGATATCGATGCTACCGACCCAAAAGTCAGTGCCACTGAGATACCATCAGAGAGCCTCGTGTGAATCAAGAAAACTTGGTGCTTCTGACCTAAAATGTCGATACCACCAAGTTGACGTTAGAAAGGCGGCTTGATTTCACAAGAAGTTGATGCCACCGAAACATTGTCGATGGTATCAATGGGATTGGGATCGCTCGAGCTAACTTAAGAAACTCAATACCACCAACACATCAAGTCGATACCACTGAGTTTGCCCGATTAGGCCAGTCGTAGATTTTCTTCTAATCTAACGATGGACGAAATTTCAGACCATAAGTCATGCCTATGACTTATGGGGACGAAGGCCAGACCTAGGGAGTGAGCCACTTTCATTGTACAATGACTAGAGAGAAAGAAGAGATGGATGGAGGGCCAAAAGCTTCACCGAGAGTGATCTGAGCACCTATAGAGGACGTTTCTACTGTTGAAAGGCAGCAGACCGCACATACTACAGAGGAGATCGTCTGGAGAGCCAAGGATCCAGGGGTTACCTTAGTGTTTACTATGTTCCCCACTTTTGTCTTCTTCCCTTCTGTGTGTTTTGTAAGGAAAAGCATGCAAGGCTAAAAACCTTTGTTCTTTAGGACCTGGGAGTAGCCTGGATATACATTATAGTTGATTTCTATGCATTAATATTAATTTATCTCTATTAATGTATATAATTCTATGGATGTTGCTTGTTCTATTTATTCTTGATCACCATGAATGTATTAGTACACACTTAATCATCTCGAGATAGGGATTAAGGGTTGGAAAACATAGAATTACTCATTTATTGTACCCTTTGGGAAAGCAGTGAATAGACGAGGGGAGAAACCTAGAGTATTGATGTAAAACACCTAAATAATCAACCCAATAACTGCGGGAGTGGGATTGTCATTAGTATAGGTAGTGGATTACACTGGAGAAGCATGTAATTCTGACTACATGCTTCCTATCCAGGAATTGAGATAATAGGTATTAGTGTGTAGGATAGACTATAAGTGATATCTATGGCGAAACCATCATACTAAGGAACTCATTCTCTTTCTGATTTACTCAATTCATTTAATTTGTTTGCTTTAGTATTAATTTACTAATTCCACCCAACTCAAACAACCATCATCGACTTAGCTGATAGATTTGTAGTTAGTAGTAGTTTCTAGAGAAATACTTCGCTGTGTTCGACTCGGGCCTCACAGGTTTGTTATTACTAAAATATGTTCACTTGCGTTTTACGCACTATAAACAACACATCAGTGTCCTGTGGAGTTGATATACAATGAATAACTCATCAAGCCCTAGCATGCCTCTATATCTTTTGGCGAATACCACAATATATTGATGCAGGAGACCAATTTTTGGTTATTTTAGTATTGGTTGTAGGGACACACCTACATTCATAAGATGAGGGAGTAAGCCTATGTTGATGATTGGATTTTCCCACTCTCATCCATAATTTGGAATTTCTGGTGTACTATAATAATATATTTTGGGTTGACTATGTCCTCTATAGGTTCATCAACAAGGACGGTTGTGTTATCATTAGATATCACCTAATGATAGGTGCTTATTGAAAGATCTAGAGGGGGGGTGAAAAGAGCTTTATAATAATTTTAATCAAATAAAATAAGCTTAGGTCAAAAGAAATAAGCAACCAAAAAAGACAAGATTTAGAGTGGTTTCGTCTAAGACGTCAGTACACTACCTAGTTGTTTTCAACTAAGATTTGCAACAATCGACTTTAATATTTTTCTGTTAGGCCAAATTACAAAATACAACTATTGCAATTTTACCCCCTTCTTTAAAGACCATGAAAGAGCAGTTGCTTAACCTATTTTTTCACGGACATAGAAAAGCACCAAACACCTCTTCTTTCACAAACTTGGAAGAGCATCAAATCACCTCCTATTCTTTGATGGAAATGGAAGAGCACCTATGAGAAGACTCCTTCTCCTAAGAGATCCTAGACAACCTCCTCTCCTTGGAGTAGTACAACCACAATAGAAAAAGAAAGAATGGGGATTGGAAAAGTGAGTACCCCAATTTATCTTAGAAACACCCTAGATCAATCTTATGGACAAGACCATAGTGGATATCCCAATGGTGTGTGGTGGTGCTGGGAAGCTATGGATAGCACATCAAATACTAGCTCTAGAAGATTGTAAGTGAGATGATTTAGCTCAATTTGATCAAAGAAAGTATGATCAAGTGTGAAAATTGTGATTTTGGTGTCGTAAGACCACTACTATGAATATGAATGGTTCACAAGTATCAAGGGAAACTTTGGGGAGTGTCTAGAGTGTTCTAGGTTGAGAAATAGCCTTTATGATTGGGTAAATGGAGTTGCAACGACTAATTTAGTTGTTAACAAAATTACCATTCTAGAACCATTATCGGTCAAGAAAAACTTTTACCGGATCTGTCTTAGTCAAGAAGATTTTTGAATGAGATTGACCTAAGTGCACATAAAGCTTCTAAGAGCTATATGTCAATCTAACTACATTGGTCAACTAGTTTACTGGTCTATTTGTAGTAAAAAAAACTACGATCAGATGTGTTGTGGTCGACAAAGATTTTGACCGAGAATAACTCTGAGGTAATTGTATTGTAAGAATTATGAAATTCTCTAGATCCTCGACTGAGGGGAGTCTCGTCTGATAATTTCTTCGACCAAGGGTACTCGTTTGAGAAGTTTGTCGATTGAGAAAATTCCATGTAAATAGAGTGAAAAATGATTTTTCTAATGTTAACTACCTATCCTAGACACTTACTTTTTACATATGAATAGGTTTGGGATAGGTGGGTCTGGTTCATAGATTGATTTTACATGAGTTCTAAATACTTGTACATGTGTACTAAAAATAAGTATGTATAAACAACAATTCAAGTATTACATGCTCCGATCTTAATTAATCTTTCGTAATATGTGCTTGGTTCCTAAAACACTTAGACAACATGTTATGTCCACAATTAAGAAATGTTTCTCATCATCAAAAGAAGATATGAGGTAACGTCCTATTTAGCCAATAATATTCCCCTTTTGAAGATGACAAACATTTCTATAAGAAAAAACATCAAATGAAATATTCATGCCTTGGTGAGCTTTTCCTTCAGTGTTAAAAAAATGTGTGAACATTTATTACAGAGATAGTAAATATATCATCCAATACTTAAAGTAAAGTGTAACAGTAATGTATGGCATTCTGTCTCTCAACCCAAAAACTCAATCTAAAATCATAAAAACTCAAGGAATTAAGTTTTGCTTTTAAATTGTATATCCTCCTATGTCATCTCATAGGTAAAAGAACACTCCCCCTTAGTTGAATACTTCCCATTAATATGATGCTTAAGAAAATTTCATGTTTAGACATAATAGTATAGTCATGAACAAGCACCTATGAAAGCTCAATTCATTGATAAGATGAAACTATTACATAGATTTGTTGCTCAAAATGAAACATCTAGACAAAATATGTTTAATTGTCCCTAATTACTCTATTTTGTTCCAAAGCAAGGGGTTTTGTATTAATGTCAACTAATTTATTTTCAATATCAACATGATGGAGACATATGTTATTTTTACCAATATGATCATGAAGAAAATGATGATGAACTTCAACATGTATAGCATGACTTCGTAAAATAGGATTATGAGATAAATTGATGGCACTTGTGTATCATAGAAAATTAGAGTTAAAGATAACAAAAATCCATAATCATTTAAGACTTGTTGCATCATAACACTTCTCAACATCATGAACCAGATGTAATACATTCTACTTCAATGGTATATAAATCAACAATATTTTATTTCTTACTAAACAAAGATATGAGTGATTTTCCAAGCAAGAAACAACCACCACTAGTACTTTTTCCATCAATGTAGCAACCTACATAGTCGACATCAGTATAAGTCTTAAGGCCAAAAACTTGATCTCGTAGCTACTAAATACCCATAGTCAATAGTACCACCTAAATATCTTACTATTTTGTACAAAAACTAAGTTATAATGCATAGGATTGGATTAAAAATGAGCACATAAACCAACTACAAAGATAATATCTTCTCTAGATGTAGTAAAATATAGTAAGCTTCCAATCATACCTCTATATAGGGAGTTGTCTATGGGTTCACCTGCCTCATCTTTATCAATTTTATTGGAGCTACCACATTGGAGTATAGGGATGCTTACAACTTTCCATATTAAATTATTTCAATAGTTATTTTGTATATTTTCCTTGGTTGACAAAAATACGACAGGGAGTTTGTTTAATTTGAAAACCCAAAAAAAATGTTAACTCACCCACGAGACTCAATTCAAATTATTTTGCATAATATCACTAAATTGTGTGCAAAGTGATTCATTTGGGGAACCAAACATAATATCATCAAATATATTAGAATTATGAGAGATTCAGTTCATATTTTTCGATAAACAATTTTGATATGATTTGCCCATAGATAAATCATTTTCAAAATGATAATTTTTTAGACGTTCATACCAACTTATGGGGCTTGTTATAACACATATAGTGTTTTCTTTAATTTATAAAAATGACTAGAGTGTTTAGATCTCCAAAACTGGGAGGTTAGGAAACATTAACTTCTTCTTGTTTTATTCCATTTAAAAATGCACTTCAAAAATCCATTTGAAAGAGTTTGGTGTTTTTATGTGCAACTAGAGCTAATAACATCCACATTGATTCAAGTCTAGCTATTGGAGCATAGGTTTCATCAAAGTTAATTCCTTTTGGTTGATTTTACCCTGATCATCCAATCTAGATTTATTCATAACAACTTTGCCGACTTCATTTATCTTGTTACAAAATACCCATTTAGTTCCAATAATTGTTTTATCTTTAAGTCTAGGTACCAAATCCAATACATCATTCTTAGTGTATTTCTTTAGTTTTTCTTGCACAGAAATTATGCAATAGTTATCTTTAAGATCTTCATCAGCATTTTTAGGTTCAATTATCTAAAAGAAGTGTTAGATACATCTCTAAAAGAAGATCTAGTTTTTATTTTATCAAAAGGATCACCACTCATTAGATATTGTCGACGTTCTTTCATTAAATCTTAGAATGGGTGAATGTGTTTCTTCATTTTGACTTTATTCATTTTTTGCATTGTTATCTACTTTATGTAATATGGTTAAGGCTTAAATTAATGGTGGAAGACCATTTTCTATTTCATTGTTTGTTTTATTTTAATGAAACGTTACATAAATTGATTCTTCTACTTTCTTAGAGATAGAATTAAAAATACTATAACCTTACTTGATGTTTAGTAACCTAAGAAGAACCCTTTTTGTGATGTATGATTAGATTCATCTCTATCATCTTTGGTGTTTAAAATATAGCATGGAGTTTCAAAGGTGTGAAAGTAATCCACTCTTGGTTTCTTTAAAAAGAGTATTTCATAAGGAGTCTTTTTAAGTTTTGGATGAAGTGAGATTCTATTTTTGAACATAACATATGGTATAAATAAAAAAAAAATTGGTTATGCAATGTTCTAATAACATGGTTCTAGCCATTTCTTGCAAAGAGTGATTTTTTCCTTTAAACCAAACCATTTTGTTGTGAAGTGTGTGCAGTAAAACAATTCCCAGTATCACCTTTAATTGAGAAAAAAATCTTCAAAAGAAAGGATTTCAAATTCTCCCCTGTGATCACTCCTAATGATGCAAATTTTATTTTTAAGTTGATTTGCAATTTTTTAGAAAAATTGAATAAATAGTTCGATAGTATCATCTTTGATAGAAAGAAAATGCACTCAAATAATTTAATGTTTCCATCAACTGTTACAAAGAATATTTTCCTTCTGCCTATAAATTGTGTTCTCAAAGGTCCAAACATATACATATGTATGAGTTCAAGAGATCTAGATGTACTAAACATTGATTTTGTTTTAAAATATTTGTCTAATGTTCAAGGTTCACAATTTTTGAGATTATCAAAAGAATTTTTTAGCAAACCATGATCTAGATCATGTTTAATTATATTTTCAAAAAACACGAGTACTTGCATGCCATAATCTTCTATGCCATACATTTTGAGTATTTTGATTTGTAATGAGACATTTAACAACAATTGATTTCATAGAGTTATGCCTAAGAACATATAGATTGACTACTCTTTTTCCTTTATATACTATATTATTTGTATCTTCTTAAAGAAATTTGGATCAAGTTTTATTAAAAAGCACATCATAACCACTGTCACATAATTGAATAACACTTATCAATTTATGGTGCAAACCATCTACTAATAGCACAATCTTAATTGTGACATTAGTTATGATATTACCTAATACAATGATGGTGCCTTTGTTGCTCTCTCCAAATATGACTGATTCTCCCTTTTTTTGAGTGAATCAAAAGCATTTTTATCTCCAGTCATATTATTGGAGCATCCACTGCCTTTGTCCCATAGAAAGACCTATGGGAGTCATGGGATTACCCAACATTATAGGAAGAGATTTAGGATTTTCCCATCACAAGCTGATTTGCATCTATAGTGCCCTCATAGGACAAGGTAACCTATATAGTTAACATATTCATCTCATTCACTAGATAACCCAAGCATGCTACTGGAGATCAAAGAGGTAAACACTCAAGGGTGTCTACTAAAATTGTATTTGTCTTCAACCAATTCTCATACATGAGGCATAACAAGCTCAATGAGAATGGTATCCATCCCTTAGATAGATGGGTTTAGGTAGAGCTATGTGGACATACTCCATGTAGAAGGAAAGGAACAACTAACCATAACATAGTTAATTCAGGCTATCACCTAATATTAGGGGAATCACCCTACCTAAAATTTTGAGAAGGTTTTTGGTGCCCAAGTAGAGACCATGATGGTTAATGTAAAATAAGATAAATGTCTCGTATGGAACTAATATTATCAATCTAGGAATTTTTTTGATGATTAAATACTATATTTATGACAAAATTTTCTCCATAGAGAATATTTGTCAACTAAGGGTCTTCTCAATCAAAGTTTTGTCGACCAGGGAAGATGTAGGGCATACAATTCATTATCACCCTTCTGATATAAAAAGCCAACCATCTACCATCCCTGAATTTTCGATTCTAAAGAGTGGTTGCTTTGATCTATCTCTAGAATTAGGTCCTTCCTCCATGGATGGCGGGGGCTCCCATCCCCTACCCCCTCTTCCTCCCGATCCAGACCCCCTCCCACCACATCCACCCCATCACCCCCCTCTTGGCCCTGAAGTTGAAGATTGGTTCACCCCAAGAACTGATGTTACCCTAGCTTACAACTAGGTGAAGTCCATTGCAAAACTGCCACCGTGCCTCAGGAGTTCAGTGGTGGCAGACCTGAAGGTCCCTTTCTAGAAGGAGGGGGATGCGAGACTCTGAACATGGCTCAATGATCCCATTATGGAAGAAATGGAAGATTACCACACGTTCTCTACCATTGTCCAAATCATTGGAAGGAAGAGTAACCTACAACAGCTCGGAGGCTGGATGATTAGGAGCTGGCATCCCAGAGGCGACATCGAGATTTTCACCTTGGATGGAGGCTTATATCTTACTAGATTTTCCAATGAGATGGACTTGAAAAGTGCAATGCAGGGAGGGCCCTAGTTCTTTGACGATCAACTTGTCCTTGTTAGTAAATGGACCTCCCAGGCTGACACTCATAGAGAAGCCGTCACCACTACTCTGGTGTGGGCTTCTCTGCCAGAGGTGGGCAAGCAATGGACAGCTCATGCCATAGCAGTCATTGCCCATGCAGTGGGAGAACCAAGGGACATAGACAGGAGATCTAATGGCACCACAGAGGGATGTACCCGCTTATGCATTGACATCTCAGCAAAGAAAGAACCGCCTCCTGAGGTGATGGTAGAACTACCTAATGGTGATGAGTGGGAGGTCAAACTCAGGTATGAAGCCTTGCCCGATCACTGATCTACATGTAGAGTGTTTGGCCATGAGAAGGGGAGTTGCCCTGTTGAAAGGGCTACTGGCTGCTACCGAGCTTCCCCCATTGTTCCACAACCATCTCATGGTAGAAAGAAAAGAACTACTAAATCCAAGTGACCCTAAGAAAGGAGGGAGAAGGAGACTACGACTATTGTGGTGGCCATGACAACCCCTCCTCCAGTTGATGAAGTTGTGAATGTTGATGATGTTGATCCAGCTAGGCATTTATACAAACAGACTACTAAAAATGAAGAAGATGAAATACCTCCTAATCTCATATGAGGGGAGGCAGAGGAGGACACCAATAGCATTATAACTATGACTGTTGCTGACTGTACCACTGCAGAGATGGAGGACTACAACATGTTTGCAGTTCTAAACCAAAATGAAGAAGAAGTACTTGCGGTTGACATGAGAAACAAAAGTAGAAGTCCTAGGAAAACTAGGAGCTCGACCAAGAAGATGAAGCATAACACCCACTGTGGGGGAGGAGGTGGTGGGAAAAAAGCTTAAATGTCAATCCTCGCCTAGAATGTACGAGGAGCCTCATTGGCGGGAAGCCAAAAAGAGCTACAAAGATTCATCATCAATAAGAAGGTGACCCGAGTCATTGCTTTAGAAATAAGAATAAGGATAACAATGAGGGAAAGAATGGATACCATGTTCCCTATATGACGGAAGGTGATGTCCAACCTAGACAAGAGAGGCAATGGTAGAATAGTCGTTGGGTGGAACCCATGTGTATGGGATGTAGACACCATCACTATGTCGGACCAAGTCATTATTGTCTCTTACTACAATACTGGGGATTTCTCCTTCATTCTATCAGCTATTTATGGTGAACAATTGGAGGTAGATAGAAGGAGAATGTGGTAGGAGATAAAAGAAACCACACAGGGTGAAGTACCATGGCTGACTATTGGCGACTTTAACAATGTTAGAATATCCGATGAGAAGAAAGGAGCACAGGGGATCCCTGATAGAGTCCTTGAGTCATTTAACGAAATAATTGAAGCTATTGATCTCATTGAGCTAAATAAACTAGGTGGAAGAACCACCTGGTCCAATAAGCAATAGGGAACCAGAAGAATTGCTAGTGACATTGATAAAGGCCTTGTTATTGAGGCTTGGCTTAAAGTGTTTCCATATTCAGTATTAAAGCTCAAAGACGACACTCTTAGTGACCACGCCATGATGTTAATGAGCGTGGTTACTAAGCCAAATATCCCCATACCTTTCAGGTTCTCCAACTGGTGGACTGAGTGGATAGGTTATAAAGAGGTAGTATAGGAAAGCTAGAGTATCCAAGTTGATGGCAATCCTTTATTAAGAACCATAAAGAAACTTCAGCATCCAAAGCTTAAGATAAAGAAATGGAGCAAATAAAAGATGAATTTTAGCAATTTTCTTAACAACTGCTAAGGAGGAGTATGATAAAGCAACCACTGATAGTCACAATGATCCACTTGACAAGGAGACCATGATCAAAGAGAAGGATGAGGACATACTGCTGAAACAAAAAAATGCAGAGAAGGTGTATTATTGGAAAAGAAGTTGTATGATATGGATCAAAGATGGTGATAGGAACACAAAAACCTATCACACAACAGTGAGGAAAAAGGAGCTGAAAGAAACCATACACGAAGTTATTAATGAAAGGGGAGGGTCCTTAATGATAGAAAGGACATTGTTTTCAATGTTGGCACTGACTTCACCAACTTGTACAATAAAAGGGACACGATCAACCATGACTTTGAAGAGTTACTACCTAATGACAAAATCAATTCTGATATGAATATGGCCCTATGTAGGTATGCTGATGATGAAGAGATCAGGAAGGCTATCTTCTCCATAAACCCATCCAAGGCCCCTGGGCCGGATGGGTTTAATAGTAAATTCTACCATTTTATGTGGAATACCATTAAAGGGGATGTTTGTGAAGTAGTGAGATGGATCATCAATGGATACAATATGGTTAGATATGCCAATCACACCTTCATAAAGATCATGCCCAAAAAGAAGGATGATACTGAAATGGGGGACTATAGACCCATTGCTTGCTGCAACGTCCTGTACAAAGCAATTGCTAATCTCTTGGCTAATCGCCTCAAAGACATATTACCTCTAGTTATCTCTAATGAACAAAGTGCATTGATCAAAGGTAGCATAATAGCTGACAATACCATTCTTGCTAGTGAGTACATAATAGGGTTCAAAGTTGGTAAATCCAATGCCAAAGCATGTGTCAAGGTGGATCTTAATAAAACATATGATCATGTTAGATGGGAACCACTATGGGCCATTATGAGGGAGATGGGGTTTTCTTAAAACCTGATCTTAATTCTGAAATAGTGTATTGAGATGAGCTCCTACTCAGTGTTCATCAATGGACATCCATCACGGTTGTTCAGAGGCACCAATGTCCTATGCCAGGGAGAACCACTCTCCCCTCTCCTATTCACCTTGGTGATGGAGGGGTTGACCAGCATGATCAAGAGGGATGAGTATAAAGGCAAAATTAAATCCTACATCATCAGGGGTACTAAGGTGAAGACACACTTCATCTTCGTAGATGATGTGATGCTCTTCTCTATTGGGCATGGCAATAGACTTAAGGAATACAAGAAAGTTATGGTTAACTTTGGTATACTCATATGTCTATACATTAGTGAAATGAAGTTCAAGATCTATCTCTCAAAATCATGTGATAGCCGTAGGGCAGACTCAAAGCGGCAGTGGGGGTCAAGGGTGATAGGTTCCCTACTTGATGCCTTGGTGCCCCAATTGTTGGTGGAAAAGGCACGTAGAATGGCTTGATGGGATGAGGAAGAAGATAGATGGTTGGTCCTCTGTGAGGATGTCCTTTGTAGGCATACTTGTTCTTATTAGAACTAATTTGCAGGGTATGATATAGTTTTGGGGTGATGTGTGCGACATACCCAACTCTTTGGCAGACAGAATGAAGAGGATCATAGATAATTTTGTGTGGGCTAGTAGAGGCCATGGTGTTGCATGGGATACCATTGCTCAACCGCATGCCAAAGGGGGGGCTCAACCTGATCCAACCTAGTAGCTTTTCGTTGTCTAAAATATCAAGAGGTTGGACAAATTCCGGGGAGAGAGAAGTAACACCTGGTCTACTTGGCTGAGAGCTAGATATGGTGATCTCCCATATCACATGGACGTGGCTGCATCAAGAACCTGGAAGATGATGTGCAAGCGATGGGACATGGTTAAGACACATTATATTATGGATGCTCATGGTTTCGTGGCTCTGGAGGATGAGCTTGTGAAACTATGGATAAATAGTGATATTGGCATGAACGTACCCTAGATGAAAATTGTTTGGAACTGCTTCCACACTCCTAAATAGAGTATGTCACTATACAAAGTCATCCTCAACAAGCTTCCTACCAAAGATAGAATGAAGAGATGGGTTGTAAGTGGACCTGATATGCCTTCTATGTAAAGCTCAGGAGGAAGACCATGACCACCTCTTCAACAAATGTGAATTCTCCAAATATATTTGGGATCTCATCTGCCTGAAGAGAACATGGGGTGTGGTTAACAACAACAACATGTTGACTAAAGCCTCCCTACTGGACACATTGAGTACAAACAAAACTCAACTAGGGATTTTTCGGTCCCTTCTATCAGCTTTTTGCTTTTTTGTATGGGAAGAAAGGAACTACAGGCTACATAATAAGGCATGTAACAATGAAGAGGTAGTGTTTAAAAAGATTTCTTCCAACATTGAAATAATGTTGAGGGCCAAGAAAGACCTTGATGTAGGGCTAACCTATAGAGCTAGACTATTTTGTGGTTTTTGTAGTTAGACAACCTCTTGTATATTTTGTAAAATCTTTTGGTTTGTAAGGGTCTGTGTACACTCCTTTTGGCAATATATTTACATATTTCCAGAAAAAAGGTTTTTTCGACCAAAACAACTTTTAGGGAAGGCTGAATTTCTATATTAACAATTTACACAAGATATGGAAATGAATCCTTGTTTAAATAAAAGATATGGAATGAATATCAAATTAGGTTGATATAAGACATAAATATGTTTCTCAAGATTAAGCATAAGTCAAATATCTACTAGTTCCTCTTTTTGTTTTAAGTTGGTGATTTTGTAACCCAAACTATGTCATGGACTCCTTTGTTGTGATATTCACATGAGAAAGAGTGATGACCTAAGTATTGACAATAATGACATGAGATAAAAAAGATAGTTCATTTTTCTTTTTAACATTTTGATAATTTGCAGCTCTAGTTTTAGGTACATATATAGTTCAAGTCTTAGGAAAAAATGTTTTTTTAGGTATATATCATAGAACTCTTCTTCCTACTTGTTTAGAAGAATTATCTACGATATTATCAAGACTTTTGTCTACTTACATTAATCTAGAAACTTGTTTTTGTAATTCAACATTATAAGCAACGTTTTTAGTTATATCCAAATTTACATGAGCATGGTTTGAAAGTAATTTATATCTTTCTTACACCAAAATATCATAATCTGAATGTGTGTATAAAATAGGTTGAGTATGGTAATCATTTATATTTAGCAAGTATATCAATCTTTTTTTGAGAAAGAATATTATTGTTATTTTTAAGAACAAGTAATTGTGTCATATAATTTTCAATGGATTCTTATAATGTTTTATTTGAATATTATAGAGTATCATTTTCAGAACTAATGTTATCCTAACAAATGTGAAGTTCATCAATAATTTTAGTAAGTTTCTTCTTTTGTTTGCTACAGTCAATGCATTTTGCATGAATTTCTTCAAGACTAATAATAGTAATTCTTTAGATAATCTGAAAATATCTACCTCATTGCTTTATTCTTCATCCTCTTTTGTCATGAAACATTCAATCCCCTCTTCTTTGTTGCTTTCACTATCATCGCTTGATTGATCCCAATAAGCTTTGTAGGATTTTTATACCTTATCCTTTTCTTGAATGGAAACTTCTTTTTCCTAATATTTGGAACTTTTTTTCAAGTGTCCCTTATCTCTTCATTCAAAACACCTAGAAGAATGAAAAAGGTTTATATTTCCTATTGTTTACAATTAGATAATTTTCTGCATCGTCGTAGCTTGTGTCACTTCTTTCTTGAGTGAAATTTCTTGATGGTGATGCCTTAGAAGTGGTTTTAAGATGTCCTTCTTTCTTACCCTTTGTAGTTCAACCTTGACCAAGTCTTCTTCTTCTAGAGTGACTTCATGCTTCTCCAGGTTCCCGATGAGCTGCTCCATCTTTAGTGTTGTAAGATCATTGGCTTCCTCAATAGCAGTCACCTTGCACTTATATTTGGGAGGTAATCATCTGGGTTTCTTGGATACTTGATCTTTCTCACTTATGTTCTTCCCTAACACACGTAGACTATTTACAATGTTAGAAAATGTAGCATACATTTATGAAATTCTCTCATTAGGTTGCATATGAAATAATTCAAACTTGTGTTTTAACATACTAATTTTAGTGTTCTGAACTTGAGTAGTCCCTTCATGTGTTACAACTAAGTTTTTCTAAATTTCATGAGAAGTTTCACATGAGATATGTGATTATAATTCATTAATAGATAAAGAACAATAAAGAATGCTTATTGACTTTCCATTGAATATGGATTTCTTAATCGTATCAGGATTTCATGTTTCTAACTCAGTGGTTTTAGGTACATATTGAAGAGCTATCATCTCCCAAAGTTCAAAATTGATTCCCTAGAAGTAGAATTGCAACCTTATTTTATAGTAGGTATATTTAGACCCACCAAATACTGGAGGCCTATTCACGTGCAATCCTTCCATTTTAAGGTGGCCGAGTACGTTCTCCCGAATGCTTCAGGACCATTTAGGCCTCCTTGAAGACTTCTCTAATACCAAATGAAATATCCCAATGGGGTGAATAGAGATTTATAATAATTTGAATAAAATAAAATAAACTTATCTAAAAAATAAAAAAAACCAATAAGATACAAGATTTAGAGCGATTCTGTCTTAGACATCATTCTAATACCTAGTTGTTTCAATTAGGGTGTGTAACACTCAAATTTATTATTTATCTATTACAAAAACTAAAAAAATACAATTATTGTAATTTTATTCTATTCTTTACTGGCCACGGAGGAGTACCTACTTAACCTTTTCTTTATCAAACATGAGAGCACTGAAAACCTCTTCTTTCACCAAATTGGAAGAGAACCAGATCACCTCCTCTTTTTTAACGGCCACATAAGAGCACCTATGAGAAGACTCATTCTTCTCCTACAAGATCTTGGACAGACTCCTATCATTGGAGTAGTCCAACCGCAATGCTATAACAAAGAATGCACATCGGAAAGGAGAGTACACCAATTTGACTCAACAATGTCTTAGATCCAGATCATGGACCAAGACCATAGTGTACATGCCAATGATGTGCGGTGGTGTTGGGAAGCTATGGATAGTACACGAAATACTAAGCATAGAAGATTGTAAGTAAGATTCTTTAGCTCACATCGTCCAATGAAAGTATGATCAAGTGTGTTAGTTGTGATTTGGGTGTACTAAGATCACTATTATTTATAGAATTTGTTTACAAGTGCCTAGGGCATCTTTGGGAAGTGTCTAGTGTGTTCTAGGTTGTGAAATAAACTTTATGATTGTGCCAATGTAATTGCAATGACTAATTTGGTCATTAATGAAATTAGCATTCCAAAACCATTATCAATCTAGAAAAACTTTGATCATATTTTTCTCGGTCCAGATGATTTTCAATCGAGATTGACATGAGTGAACAATAAGCTTCTAATGCCTATATGTTGGTCTAACTTATTTAATCAACTAGTTTAACAGACTATTGTTGGTCAAGAAAAACTTTGATCGAATGTGTTGCGGTTGACAAATATTTTGACTGAGAATGACTCAAAACAAACTACATTGTAAAAATTCTTCTAGTTCTCTAGATCCTTGAATGAGGGGTGTCTCAGTCGACACTTTCTTTGACTGATGGTGTCTTGGTTGACAAGTTTCTCTACTCAGAAAATTCCCTATAAATAGATGTGGATTTTTTAAGGAAAATTGATCTAATGATTTTTCTAATGTGACCTACCTATAATGGAATCTTACTTTTGACATATGGATAGGTTTGGTATAGGCGGGGTTGATCCATAGACTGATTGCACATGAGTTCTAAATACTTGTACGTTTGTCCTACAAATAAGCATATATAAACAACAATTCAAGCATTTAATGATTTGATCTTGATTAATCTTTCCTAAGAAGTGATTGGTTCTTGAAACACGTAGATGGCACATTATATCCACAAATAAGAAATGTTGTCATCATGAAAAGCAACTCATTTGGATATTTTTGTTTCTCAATGACTTTCAGGAGTTGATCATTATGGTCTCCTTTGTGTGGTTCACGATGAAAGGGTGCATACTCCAGGCTGCACTCCATTGATTTCATGGTGAAAGTCTAGGGTTCTCCTCTTTGAATGGTCTTAAGTACACCTAGGTGGGCTACACCATGATTGGGTTCCAGTACGAAGACTTGTTAGTAAGGTCATCTGACTAGTGTTCCTTTGGAAGCCGAGTCCATCATAACATAATTCTCTAGGATACACATTCTATAATTCCTTGGTGTAGCTTTCCTAGGCTTCGACCTAGATCTAGGCCCATCACTTTAGTACTTTAATATATAAGTCAAAATCACGAGGGATCATAACATAAAACTATAATTTATAGGGTATATAGTTAATTATTTTAGATGGGCATGAATGAAAACATAGGTCCATATCTCAAAAGTTGATAGGGGTGCACCATTTATGGAAGGAGGTATTTCAAAATAGTGATGATTGTGTTGTTTTTTTTTAATTTGAGGCACTAGTGTAGAGAGCACGGTATGACTTTGTTATCATGTATCCATGAGTTTCAAATAAAAAATATCAAAGAGGCATTGATTTATATCTTTCGTCATGCCTATATTCGTAGTTTGACCTCCCATTACATCCTAAGGAAATATACCAAAATATGTTTCCATTGTTTTAGGCCGAGATATCACTTCAATCCATGTTGAGTGTGATGAACATCATCAATGGGAAAACTTTGTGACTGCTACCTATAATGTCTGAGCCCACTACCCAAGGATTTGCAGACTTTTTGACATGATGAGTGGCCCCGCATACCACCATTAGCCTTAAGTGTGCATTTTGTCCTCACTCACACAAACCAGGATCAAATTCCTAATAGGTCATGTGTCTTCAGGATCAACAACTTTGCTGCATAGAGTGTTGAAGAAGAAACAAAGCCTCTTGATTGCAAACCTTACATGCTTCAACCTATATATCGAATAGCCATATGCAATGTTCATTGCATTACTGTGTGACAATCATATGATTTAAGACCTATCACATTCAGATGCTTCATTGATGCCAATCTACATATATTTAAGAGTATCCATGTGGTACCTTAACACTAAGAAAGAACTCACAAAATGTTAATTTATCCTATCAAGACAATGTGTACAAACAAGGGGTAAGTATGTTTTTCAATCACTTGTAACTTATGTTGATAATGATTTCCTTATAAACATTTCACACAGGTCCATTCTGGATCTAATTCCATCTTTATTTGTACCTAGTATATTCAATAGAGTACCATTGACTCTATCACATACATTTTTTCAACATGCATGACATCGATATAATGCCTAACTACCAAAGAAATCCAATATGAAAGATCCTAAAATATTGGCATCTTCTTGAATAAAGATTTGTCCCTCTATGGAGAATAGTACATTGTATTCTCTTACCAAATGCATGGACAAAGTCTGTTACTCTTTTATAAACTACCTCCCTTGATATGGGTTTAGGGCACTCTATTCTTCATTTCATCCATTGAGTTTTTTGTGAAACCTTAAACAAGGATGCACTCAAGGAAGAATCTTTTGACGACCAAGATTCACAATAGTCCTCCATGTTTTAATTGTATTGAATCAATCTTCTTCTCACATATAGGGCATCGTTTGGATCCTTTTACGTTTTATCTAGAAAAATTTATATATGTTGGAAAGTCATTAATAGTGCAAAACAAGATAGAATGAAAACAAAATGTCTCTCTACACAAAGCACCATAGTTTGTCACATCTTTTCCAAGTAGTTTCTTTAAGTCATCACTCAGCGGTTCAAGAAAAACAATAATATCATTGTCAGGTTGTTTGGGACCTAATATCAACAAGGACAACATGATGTACTTAATTTTATACACAACTAGGAAATAATATTATATATAACAATCATAATAGGCTAAGTGATATGTTGGATGTTTAATGCACCTTATGGATTCATCCTATCAGTACAAAGCCCAAGCTTAGATTCTTGACTTCTTCACCAAATTTAGGGTACTAAATATCATTTTTTTTCCATTTTGAGTAACCATACTCATATGTCAGTATATATTTCACACATCAATGGTATTGGAAAACAAGCATTGAAACTGTGGTATTATATATAAATACATGTGTTTTCCCCAAATTTTCAACGCCTTAACCATGTGTGTGGTGTCCAAATTGAAACCCTCGTCTCAGTGAAAATATCAATTTAAACACTGTATACAAGGCCAAGAAGAAGCAATTCAAGGGAGTTAGAAGGAAACATCAGCAACACATGCACATGAACAAGAACAAGACATACAACACAAGCTCAACATTCAGCATATAATTACAAAATGAATTATTACAAATTGATTTTACCCATTAAATAGTTGGCATGAGTGAACTATGTGTGCAAATCACAAGTGTACATATCGAGTAGTATAGTTCTATGATTCTTGGATGTCAAACTCAGGGAAACATACTCTAGATACTACTACTACTAACTATAACCCAATCAATAGGGCCAATGAAATAGGGATTGGGTGTTTGTTTATAACTAAGGACACAAATTGAAATCTAAATTAAGTAGAATGTGATCAACAATTGGTGGATTCCTTAGGATTATAGTTTCATCATGGTATACATTGCATTTAAATCCATTTCATTAAAAATCATTTACCCTTAACCCAGACAAAGGACTTGTAGCAAGTAATACCCTACAACATAATACCCTACTTATACTAAGACAAAACCCACTTTTGTAGTGATTTCATAATTAGATAGGCACATTAATAATATCTCTAGTTGTTCCCTTCATAGACATAGGCAATCCGCATGGCCTTGTATTGGTTGTGTAAATCTATGACCTATCCAACCCTTACACCCTCACTCAAATAATATGACGTCTAAGAAATTTATTATGGTGATCAAGCACAAGAAATTTATTAAGCAATCATAGATTTACATGCAAAATTAGAGGTATATATATATATATATATATATATATATATATATATATATATATATATATATATATATATATATATATATATATATATATATATATATATATATGAAATTATCAAAGTCAAATACAACATAACAGTAGCCTATTATCGGGTTCTACAGAATAAGAGTATTACTCTTCATGATTTATATCAACATATATGAAGAGGAAGAGAGAAAATGAGGAAAGTAGTAGAAGAATACTAAAAACCCTTAGAGAAGTCAATCTGGACAATCCCCTATTATGAGCACCTCAATCCACAATGTTTTGGCTACAAATTTACTTCTTTGAGGTTCCTGAATCATTCAGTATGTGGTCTTCTCTTTCATATTCTCCTCTATCAGTTCCATGCTCTATTGCAACGGGATAGAACATGATCCTTCAATCTAGTCAAACTCCCCTTAGGCCATAAGTGGGGATCGAGCCATCACTAACTCTTAGTCTTCAGATCTATATAATATTTAATCTAATTTAATCACATTAAAGTCAACACCACCGATAGGAACAATAGTAGCATTGATTTGTCGACTAACTCAAAACCTTAATAAGTTTTGGTACTAATAATGAGAATGAAGATATCACTAAGTTGATTCCAGTGAGTTTTGACATGTTCTGGATGCGAAAGTCAGTACCACCAACTAGGATGTTGGTGGCAACAAATTTATAAGGTCCATTTCTAATGCTTTATGGGTGACTCAGTAGAACTAAATTTGTCTTTTGGTAGAATAGAATGTCATCTCAGTAGCATCAAGATTTCAAGAATTTCCTATTGGATTTCACCTAATTTCACAACCATTGAGTTTTATCTCAGTAGCATCAAATTGTCTTAAAAGTTATCAAATAACTTGAAAGAAGGAAAACCCAACATAGATCCAAATACAAATTGATAATTTAAAATAATTTGGTAAAAATACTTATAACTTGATGCAATATGGTTTCATAAGCTAATAATGATAAACAATGCATAACTAGTATCAAAATGAGCAAATATGCAATGAATACATGGAAAATAGCCTATGAAAAGAAACTAATATCCAGTGCATGAAATCCCCTAAAATTGAATGATGCTCGCACTCGAGCAACACTACCTTTGGATATATTTGAAATAAGTCAGTAAGAGGACAAACAATATGAACTATATTTCTTATATACCATAGCTTGGAAGTCCTATATTGGCCCTTACCAACTATTTAACAAATAACGACCCTGAAAGGACCAAATACTATCATTAAAATGTCCATCCTTAGATCAATGAAACACTATCAATATAGCAATTAACATAATAGTGAATTGGGCATATTCTTGATGCACCATGTAATTCCCTATCTACATTTCTCTTGTCTACCTACCAAACTATGTTGGAAGTAGTTTCCCATATAATAGAAAATGAGGGGATTAATCATTTATGTGGTATACCATAAAGAGCAATGGGTGGAATCAAATAGGTGGCTATGAACAAAAAACACAAGCAACATCCAAAAAATTTATGCAAAAATAAAATATGATGAACCTGTAGAATGAAGGAAATAAAAAATGCATGAATCATGTTGCCTACTATTGTGGTGGGTTGATGAATGCACTGAAGGTCTCATGTGATTGATGAGTGTGGGTGAAAGAATGCTTACATGTAAATTTTTTCCACTTTTCCATGAATGACTTTCATATTTTAGTTCAAGGCATCCTTTTCTCTCTAATTATTTGATTTTTTCTTTTTTTCTAACCTTTTATTTTAGCATGATCTATAATTTATGCTCAGGCTTTTCTTCAACATAACATTGCTTTTTTTTCTTCTTTTCATTGGGGGGATGTGAATGTGCATCCTTCCAATTTACAATTAAGGAGAAAGGAATATAAATAAATGATGCAAACGACAATGCAATCTACATGAAATTTATTATACACATATCTCTATATTTTTTTCTAACTAATGCATCATAAGGAAACTAGCTATCATGCTACCTATTATTGATGCACTGCAATCAAGAGGAAATAATGCAGATTACTGGATCATCTTAAGGTAGTGGATGACATGTCATGAAAGGTGGGTGAAATCACATGATTAAGAGACAATTCCTATCTTAACTATGATAAATCCCTCTCCTATCAACCTATGTGTAGGGTAACCTTAGGGTTTCTTTCTAACATTCTCATTTAAGGTCATGTTGCTTGTTTGGTTTCTTTGGGCTCGAACCCCATATCCATACACAATAATTGGATAAATTAAGATTTCCATTCATATTAAGTTTCTTCAAGTTGGCTAACCCATACACTTCCTCTAGTTGATGTTGCCTTAGACTTTTCAAATTAAGATTAAAAGATGTAATCCTCTAATTTTTTTATTTTATTTGCGAAGGAACAAAACACATGTTTCTTATGAGAACATGAAATAATGATAGCTAAGCTCCACTATTACAGTAGATAGTTTTGGATCCTATACATGCAAATACAAAAAAACTAAGACAATATACAAGATAATACATATAAAGTCATTTGAACACCCTCCTAAGCTTGAGCTAGACTATTTACTCATAGATGAAATTCAATCAAAGAGGTGGATCATTGGTACTGTATGCTCAAAATGGTGGTGTTGGCCAAAATGTCTCCACTGGCATCTCTGGATCTGGAGGGTAGTAAGTATCATTTAGTGTGGGTGGGTTTGTTGGCATATGTGGCGGCTGTGGGTAGCTAGCAAATTTTTTTTTGACTCCAATAGTAGTCATATAGAGGCTAATGATAGTACTCAACATTGCAGGAGGGTGTGCATGTTCTCTCGGTTGGCTAGGAGAAAGAACTCATTGGAAAATATTACTTGTTGTTGTTGAAGTAGCTGCTCCTGAACACAATGAATGTTAGTCAAGGTGGCTGACTATTGTTGTTTATCCTACATAATGGATTGCAACATCCCATATATATCCTCCATGGAGAAAGAACCTCCCAGTACTAGAGGTCATGGTGTCACTTTAGAGTTGGATGCTACGTAATGGTGTGAAATGCTATGGAAATACCTCCTCTGTGTAAAGGCATGGTCACTCCTATTCATATTTTTCTTATGTCAATTTTTCTATTTTCTCCTCTTTGACATCCTGATGCGATGATTTTGAGTCGCATTTATAGACCTTTTTCATATGTGTTTTATGCTCTAATTAGTCATTTTTATGGATAATATTGCATAATTCACTCATTTCGGTCTTTGCCAGCATTTTATGTCAAATCCCCTTAGTTGTATCATTTTGAGCATTATTTATCATATTATCATAATTTGTGTGGATTTATTTTGTCTTGTCTTGGAATTTCAGGAAAATCAAGTATCTGCTTCCGTCGATACCATCGACGGAAGTCGATACCATCGACCGAGCCACAGGTTGCCAGCCGAGAGGAGCAGCACAGAGTCGATGGCATCGACACTTAAGTGGATGGCATCGAGATCACTTCAGGTTGCTGGCGAGGAATCCTTCGATACCATCGACCCAAGTCGATGCCATCGACACATTGAGGCTACAGCGTCGCTAAACGACAACAACCGACGCTAAAGAGAGTCGATACCATCGACCCTAGTCGATGGTATCGAGATGATCACAGGCACTCAGACGAAAAGAAAAGAAGGCTGCCGCTAATACGCTGGGTCGATACCATCGACCCGCGTCGATGGTATCGACGCCGGCAGATATGCGTTGGATTCGTTTTGATCTCAATCGGACGGCTGGAGTTATTTGACGACCTAATTAGGGACTTATACCTAATGACGGCCGCCGACAGGAGGGGAGAATCCAATTTGCCATTGCACAAGTGCCGAGGAAGGAGAGAAAGGAGAACGGACGCCAGAAGTTCATCCCTGTCGATCCGAACGCTGCCGAAGATGAATTTCACCACCGAGAGGCGGGAAAGCTCGTGTTCTACACAAAGGATCCACCGGTTCTTCTCCGTTGAGGGGTTTTCCCACTTATTTCACGTTTTCCTTATGAATTCCCCTATTTCTACCATGTCTTTGTGCAAGATGAACATGCGAGGCTAAAACCCTCCATCTTTAGGACCGGGAGTAGCCCGGGAATGCATAGTATGACAATTTTATATTAATAATTCATGTTTTCTCTCTTAAATCCGTGGTATAGTTTCGTTTTCTACATATATATTGTTATGCTTGATCACCATAATAATAACCTAATGCCCTTAATCACTTCGACAGAAGGATTAACGGTTGAAAAGAGACGAAACCTACATTAATCGATAAAACCCTTGACAAAGGAGTTGTAAAATTAATGGTGGAAACTGAGAGACCGTTTATAATGCGCTTAGTTTAGGGGAATGATTACTATGACGGTGGAATCAACCTAAACCTAAGTAGTGAATTACACAACGACAGTGGGTAATTCTGTTTTCAGGCCACTACCCGGATAGAGAGAGAAGAGTGAGGAATTATATAAAACCTAATGCAATGTTGACCCGCGGTGAAACTGAAATCCTAAAGATACCCTTTTGAATTGATTAAATTAACCTTTAATCGATTGTTTTCTTTGTTTCATTTTATTTTCTTTTAATTTCGACAACAAACCCTACTTTGTCATCCGGCCTAGCTGATTGCAATTAGTTAGTAGGAGTCTCCAATAATTCACGTATCCCTGTGTTCGACTCAGGCCTCACAAAGGCCTATATTACTCGACGCATATACTTGCGTTTTAGCGCGTAGTAAAATACACGTCACATCCTCTCCTTTACGAACATGCACAACGTCATCCATCGGTCACTGAAGATGGAAAATTCCTCTGAGACGAAAGATAGGGTCCTGAAGGGCCCTTTCCTTCATCTGTTCATGCAGTAGGCATATACCCTGCCCTAACATTTGGGTGCCAACTGTGCATGTTTGAAGTGTTTAAAGTCGAGTGTAGATGAAGTCTTCAAAGTGGTGGGCTTGGAGAGGTCGAGGCAAAGGTGGTGTGTGAGAAACATAAGTAGTCCCACAAAGTGGATTGTGGGTTTCCTCCAAACTTACCTCTTTACCGCCAGCATGTTCTGAAGAAAGAGTGACCTAAGATTGCTCATCTCCTTCTAAAGATATGAATTCCCATAGAATAAATGGATCCTCCTATTATACCTTCCCCTATCCATGGTTGGACTTAGAAAATATAGTATACATTGGGAAGTGATGTATGATATGGGTGAACGGGCTGCTCAATATCCATCGCTGACGACTGGTTCTAGTTGACAGTGTACCCCTAAGGCAAGGCTGTCATCTACCTCCAAGCCAAGGTGTAACATCTCATGATTTGAGGCCTCAGATAAAATGATCATAAAAGGAAATATTAGACTACATGTATCACCAAGGTGCACCTTCTTTTAGGGATCCCATCACCAAATAACTCTATGCTTATGTATACTTAGCCTAGAATAGTTCTAGGATAGGTGACCAATTGGGAAGTTGATCTCGGACTTCCCATGAGTGAGGACAAAGCATGAAGTTAAGGCCAATGGTGGTCTATGGGGCCAATCATCATTCTTGAAACTCTACTAGAGCCTTGGAAGTGGGCCTAGGTACTACAAATGTTATCAGAGCCTAACCCCTCTGGTATGTGGGATTCACATGGGCATGTCGCATGCTAGTCTTGAGTTGTGTGATCCAGGAATGTTGGAAAGGGTTGTCCATGGTGATGTATCCACTCTTACACTGGTATTCCCTAATCGGGAGCAAGGTGTCCATAGGCCATGCTGGGTCTACACTGAAATGGGGAAATATTATGAGGCCATATAGTTGAGCCTTGACAAAGACGTAAGAAGTCTAAGTGGGGGAGATTGTAACATCCAACGATTTGAGGCCTTAGATAAAATGAGTCTTAAAATGAATGATTATACTACCCATATCACCAAGGTGCGCCTCTCTTTAGGGATCCCATCACTAAATAAATCTATGGGTTAAGCATGCTCAACCTAGAGTATTACTAGGATGGGTGACCAGTCGAGAAGTTGATCCTGGCTTGCCCATGAATGAGGAAAAAAGCACTTAGTTAAGTCCAGTGCTGGTTTGTGGGGCTAATATTCATTCTTAAAACTGTACTTGATCCTTGGGCAATGGGTCGAGGCATTGCACAAGGTGTAGTTGAAATCACTTGGGGTGAAATGTGATCCATCCATTGGCCAACCATAGATGGAGTTGAAGTCATCCAGGGTGAGATGGTGGTTGATGTTATGCATCCTAAACTTCACCAAGCCTGAGTGCCAGCTTTCCCCATTCTCAAAACATAGTAGACATATAGAGTGGAAATCGACTCACAAGTGATCTGTGAGTATGTGGTCCCATCACCAAAGAAAATATAATTAACCACCATAACCTACTTGATGCAGACTGTCGGTGAATCCAGTGTCATTGAGGAAGGAAAAGTCTTCATACCACATTGGTATGATCTCCCTCTTCATCATGGTAGTGGAGAGTTTCTTATGATCTTTGTACAAAAAGGACATTCTTGATGATTTGGGTACTTGATAGGGATTTACTATAGCCATGTACACCAATAACGTCATGCCCATCACATGCTAGAGGAATAAGGAACCAAAGTTCAAATTACGTCCTCCTAATTCCAATAACTTGTAGAAGAAGTAGATGTCAACCCTATGGGTTTTCCCTTGTCCCTGGCTTGACTTTGTGAAGATGGTGATGGTGGTGTGGTGATCTAGAATATGAGTAAAAGGGTGCTCAATGTTCATGATAGATTTTAAGTGTTAGTTGATATGGAAATCTAATGGCACCTCTACTTGAAGCTCCCATGCATTCTTGAAATTGAAGTTGCATGGAAAAAATCATTCTTCTCCCATCGACCACCCATAGATGACATTGAACTACCAAAATGTCACATGGAAGTCAGTGTTGAAAAGGTGAAAGTTGACACATCCCTCCATCCATCCATCCCCATACTCAAGGATGATGCAAATTACTAGTGACGCTAGGAACTCACAGATGATGTCCGAGAAAGTGGGCCAATTACCAAAGAATGGGTGATCACCCATTAGCCTCTAACACTCACATACTTGGTGCATATTGTCAGTGAAGCCCAAGGAGGCGATGAAGGCACAGTCTCCATACCGTGTAGCACTATGTCCCTCATCATTAGAACTTCATATATTTTCCGCACATGAGTGTTGGCAGGCGATGCGGCTCAACTCTAGGGTCATCTCGGTTTGCCCTACCAATGAAGAGGCATTCCACCTAGATGTCATCACAACGGTAGAAGAAGGAGATGGAGAGAAAAGATGCTAATAGTAGACTCTAGATTCCTGGGGATGCTTGCTTGCACTTGCTTGGAGGATATGTGAAGAAGGTGTGAAGATAAAATGATAACAACTCCTCTTTAAATACACCCTGACCAACCTACTATATTATGTCAGTACTACTAACGAAAAGTAGAAAGTACCAAATTTTCTTCTGTTATTTTTGTAACTAAGTACCATCCATCGGTATCAATAGTCGTCAATCACCAAAGTCAATATACGCGGATCGCTATGTCTCGGTAGTACCAATGTGGAGTTGGTAGTACTGATTTGTGCCACAGATCGGTAGTACCGACCGTCAGTCATAATGATTCTTGATCGTCGATGGCACTCCCAGGGATCTCGTGTCCCCTAGTGTTGGTACTACCAACTTTTGTGTCGGTAGTACCGAGTCATTCAAAATTTTCAGTGCTTCTAAGGGGGAACTCGATGTTTCAAAATTGGAGTTTTCATTTTCATTAGTACTACCGGCTTTAGTTCAATATTACTAAGTCTTCATCAGAAAGCTCAACTCCCTTTCTACAAAAAGTCAGAGCTACTGAACCAGTGGTCGGCGGTATTAAGTGTCTTTGAAATTTTTCTTAGTCTTCCTATGATGTTTTCAGTACTACGGGCTAGGTGCTCAGTAGTACTGAGTTGTTCAGTCAAATTTGATCCTTTTCTCTATGACTCAATTGGTAGTATTGACTTTATGGTTGGTAGTATCGACTGGTACTCAGCCAGCACAACACATAAAATTCAGAAAGGCACCTTTCGTACATATAAACTAATAAATGAAAATTAACACTATGAAACTAAAATTTTGAATGTAAAGAACAAAAATGATATTTGGGTTGCCTCCCAACAAGAGGCCTTGTTTTACATCTTAGTCTCAATGATCAAGCATAAATGATCTTTAAAGCTCAATGAATTTGAACTCCTCTTCTTTCCTCACCACATCTTTCCCAAAGTACTGTTTAAGACACTAGACATTAACAAGGAATGTCTCAACCACATTGCTTATCTCTACCAACCCATGGGGGAAAGCTTTAACCACCTCAAAAGGCCCACTTCATCTAGACCTCAAATTGTCGGGATGTAATTTCAACCTAGAATTAAACAAAAGAACCTTCTATCCTGGAGTGAAAAGTCTATATAGGTTGTGGTGATCATGGATTTTTTTCATTCTTTTCATATAAATCCTTGAGCTTTCATAGGCATTAAACCTCATCTTGTCTAACTCATTCAGTTCCAACATTCTCTTTTTCCATGTATTGTCTAAATTGTAGTACAATTTTTTAAGGGCCCACTTAGCATTGTGCTCTAACTCTATGGGTAAATTGAATTCTCTCCCATAAATCAACCTAAAAGTAGTGCTTCCTATAGGTGCCTATAGGCTGTCCTATATGCCCAAACAATATCATTGAGAAATATGCTCCAATTTTTCTGATTAGTTAAGATTGTCTTTTCTAAAATTTTCTTGATCTCTCTATTAGAAACCTAAACTTGACCTTGGGTTTGGGGCTGATATGAAGTACCTACCCTATGTCTCACTCCATATTTTATCAGAAGTGCCCCAAATTTCTTATTGGTGAAATGAGATCCACCATGGCTAATTATCAATTGGGGTAATCCAAAACCTATAGAAGATGTGTTCCTTCACAAATTTGCATACAACCTGAGCACATTTGTGCGGGTTGGAATTGCTTTCACCCACTCAGACACATAATAAACAAAAAATAATACATATATATATATATATATATATATATATATTAGAATTTGAAGACACAAAAGGGCCCATAAAGTCAATTCCCCGTAACTTGAAAACTTCAACCTGTAGAAAAACATTTAAGGACATTTCATGTCTTTGTGAAATATTACCTACATGTTGACATGAGTCACAGCAAAGCACAAAGTTATATGTATCTTTAAATATCATAGGCCAATAGAAACCACGTTCTAAAACCTTAGTTATTGTCCTACAACTAGCATGATAACCTCCAGTCGGTATGGAATGATAATGTTCCAAAATACTCTCAAACTCACAATTCATCACACATTTCCTCAAATACCATCCCTTTGGTTAAGCAAGATGGGGTGATCCCAAATGTAATACCTCAATTAATAGAAGAATTTGTTCTTCTCTTGATATTCCCAATCTTTTGACATCTCTCCACAAGACAAATAGTTCACAATATTTGCAAACCATGGATCTTTGCAATTTCATAGAAAAGAGTTGCTCATCTGGTAATTCTTCCCCAATGGGTATATCTATGTCCTTTTGATCCATCCTTTCAAGCCTAGACTAGTGAACTGCTACTACATTTTCAGTACCTACCTTGTCTTTGATTTCAATATCAAACTTTTGCAGCCACAAGATCCATCTAATCAACCTAGACTTTGCATTCTTCTTCTGCAACAAAAATTTGGTTTTCGCATGATCTATCCAAACAATAAACTTAGCCCCATCAAATACTGACGATATTTATCAAAACTGAAAAAAACCACCACAAATGCTTTTTCTATTTTTTTGTAATTTAATTGGGCATCATTAAGAGTTTTAGATGCATGATAAATGATGGTGCGAACTTTGTCTCAGGGTTGGCGTAACATCTCGTACTACATAATCTAATGTGTCAGACATCAACTCAAAAGATTGACTCCAATTTGGAGCATATATAACATGTACAAAGACTAGCTTATCCTTCAACAGATCAAACTTTTTCATACACCACTCGTCAAAATTGAATTCAACGTCCTTTTCCAGTAATTCAAAGAGTGGTTTTGGAAATTTTTAAAAAATCTTTTTTAAATTGTTGGTAAATCAGGAATGTCCTAAAAAGATCCTCACTCCCTTCACTGATGATTGTGGAGGTAGCGCAGAGATGACTTCTATTTTAATTGGTCAACCTCCATTCCTTTACTAGACAACGTTTGTCCCAAAACAATCCCCTCACTCACCATCATGTGAAACTTTTCCCAATTCAAAACTAGATGAGTGTCTTCACATCTTTGCAAAACCTTATCAAGATTATCAAGACAATCATCTAATGATGCACCATACACCAATAAAATGATAATGAATACCTCCAGACATCACTCCACCATATCAGAAAAGATGGTGAGCATGATTGCGAAAAGGTAGTCAGTTCATTTCAAAGACCAAACAACATCTGATTGTACACAAAAGTACCATAAGGATAATTTGAAGGTTTACTTCTCTTGATCTTATGGATCAATAGAAATTTGATTGTATCTCAAATAACCATTGAGAAAACAAAAGTGAGAGCGGTCGGCGAGACACTCAAGAATTTGATTGATAAAGGGAAGGAGGAAATGATCCTTTAAAGTGGTAGAATTGAAGCATGAGTAATCAATACAAACTCACAACCCAGTTACAAACCTTATGGAAATAAACTCAGCATCTGAATTTGTTGTGACCATTATTCCCCCTTTCATAGGAACCACCTGGGTTGGACTAACCCAGTTAGAGTCAGAGATAACATAAATTATACATGCAGATAAAAGTTTCACTACCTTCTTCTTTACTACCTCAGTTATGATGGAATCTTGATGCCACTGAGGTTACACAATTGGATTGTCTCCTTCATTCAGTCTGATCTTGTGTTGGTAGCAACTAGGGGAGATCCCCTTTATGTCTTCAACCGACCATTTGAACATTTCACAATAGTTTTTCAACACCACAAGGAGTACCTCCTTTTCTTAAATGCTCAACAAATCCAAGATGATGACCAAAAGCTTCTTTTCTACTACCAAGAAAATATACTTCAAATGCGGTGGCAATGTCTTCAGCTCAAAATTCGGTAGTCTCTAGAGAGATGGGATCAAAGGTGGTGGAGGTGGTCTTAGATCCTTAAAGTGTTTTATGTAATAATATGGTAGTGCCTTGAGAAACAAGACACACTCCTCCAAGGAACGGGATTGAATGCAGTCATCCATCAAATTCATGAGACACGCCTCCAAAGATAACTTTGGATATGTCTAAGAAAGGATGGATAAGTTCCCTCTTCAATTGTCGATGGGAAACAATCCTCCACTTCATATTCTAGCACTACTACAGAAATAGCATTCAGTGTCGCTTTTCTGGGCGTCGGTTATTAAGAAAAACCGACGCCTATCATATAGGGCGTCGGCTGTTTAAGCAAACCGACGTCTATATTCGAAGACCAGCCAGACACGGGTACCGCTTTGTATTTAGCGTCGGTTGACAATAACAAACCGACGCCTAAAAGCTCCTGCGAAATCCAATTTTCGAGCGAAAAGAAAAAATGTCACATACAGCGTCGGTTATTTAAATAGCCACCGACGCCTATATGTGATGAAAACTTTGCGCGCAAAGTGTCACTTATAGCGTCGGTTATCTGTTGATAACCGACGCCGAAAGTGGTTCCTGCCAAACAATTTCGTGAAAATATCGTCCATTTGAGCGTCGGTTGTTTCAAACAACCGACGCTAAATTATTTTAGGCGTCGGTTGTGACAAACAACCGACGCTATAGGTGAAATTTATATCCTGCGATCACCCGACTGTTCCCCTTTCTTCTGTTTCATCGCCTAAACAGCCGACTACTCCCGCCGCAACTGCTGTCGCCCGACCCTCCAACTGCTGTCGCCCCTCCCCTCCACACCGCCGCCGCCGCAACTGCTGGACCCTCCAACTGCTGTCGCCCCACCCGACTGCTCCCGCCACGCCGCCGCCGCAACTGCTAGTGCCTCCACGCCGCCGCCGCCAGGACGACAGAGCTACTCTCCACCGCCGTCTCGCCGCCGCCGCCAGGACGACAGAGCTGCTCTCCACCGCCGTCGCGCCGCCACCAGGGTTTAGCTAGCTGCTTCTCCGCCGCGCCGCCACCACAGCTCCTCTTTACCGCCGTCTTCTCCAGACCTCCAAACCGGTATGCCCTCTTCTCTGTATTTTATTGATGTACATGTATTTTATTTGTGTGACAATGCTTGCGGGTGATTGGTGGGATTACGAGGGTAGTATTGCTGCAATGCAATAGAGATTACGATAGTAGGGGTGAGGCTTGGGGATGAATTTCTCTGCCATAGTTGAAATTTTCTTACTGAAATATGATGATGGGACAATTTTTTCTTACTGAAATATGATGATGGGACAATTTTTTCTCTGCCATTTACAAACATGAGGTATAATCAAGCTATAATAGATTATAATCAAGCTATAATATATGTTTTTTCTAGATCATTAGACCTATATACATTATTTTTGAAACTATTATGTCATAGTTCTCATGAGGTATAATCAAGCTATAATAGATTATAACCCATGTTTACCTTACTTGGCTATAATCATAAGTAATTCACGGTTACCACTAAATATTATTCTCATTCCATTTCAAGTTACATTACCTTTTGTCATTAGGGTTAGGGTTGCTCTTTTGAACTTGACTAGGGTTTTTAGGGTTATGTTCAATCATCACCCCTATATCATAACTCCTCATTCTTAGGAGCTTATATTATTATCTTTACATTCAATTGTATCACAAATAATCTATCAATCAAGTCACAACCTTTCATAATTAGGGTTAGGACTTCTATTGTATCCGATTAAGGTCGTTAGGGTTTTATTCAACAGACAAACCCTAATTCATAACCCCGACATCTAGGATTTTAATTCATTACTTTAAGTATTCAATTATACTTGATTACTTTCATCAATTATCATTATAAAGTATTACCTTTCTCATACAATTAGTACAAGTTTCTTTCATCCTTACTAGAATATTAGATTCAACTTTAACTTGTTATATTGTCTGCTGCTTTTTAGGGTATACTAGCTAGCCTACACTTTTCAAAGTGTATCCTTCTCATTAATTTCAAGTGTATCCATTCATTATATTCAAGGTGTATCGGCCTACACTCATTAAGGTGTGTCAACCTAGGTATATCACCTACATGTTACACCTTGTGTCGGCCTAGAAACATGTGTTTGTAATGGTCAAAGTAATATGAAAAGGTCAACTTACCGAAAAGAATGCTCTTCTACCTTTTATGATATTCAAGAAAACCCTAGTTTGATGAACATGTTGTTAAACATGTTAATTATGTTTCTTCTATATATTCTGATGTCATTATATAATTGTGTGATCCCAACATATTAAATTGAGTTAGAATGATTTCATGAATTATAGGGTTTTAAAGTTGATAAACATGTACATGCGGAAATAGGGTTACTAAACCAATGGTTATAACATAGTATGATCTTAATCTGATCTGGATGTTCATAATAATGTAGTATGTTAAATATGATGATTAGGGATACATATAATGTCTAGTAAAGATTCCTAGACCTTTTGTTTAAAACTATTGATTTCTTGATTTATTATTTAATAATGCTCTGTTGATTAGGATTAACCATGTTTCCTGTAGTTTATAGACAATTATTATATATAAGAATGACAACACATGTATTTGTTGGCCTAGAAACCCGTCCAAGATTTACTCATTAGGAGTAAATCTTGGATAGTCCCCGGTTTGGGACTGTTCTTGAACACCTAATCTCACTTAGGATGTAAGTGTATAATGTGTATTGGGTTTTCGAGAAGATTTCGGTAGCATATCCCCGTTTGTTCTCTAAGTACATATGTACTTAGAGAACATCGGGGAAATGCTGCCGAAATTTTCTTGAAAACCAAATACACATTATACACTTACTAGTGAGATTAGGTGTTCAAGGATGGGATAGGTGGTACACATTTATTATATATAAGAATGACATCAAATGTATTTGTTGGCCTAGAAACCCATCCAAGATTGACTCATTAGGAGTAAATCTTGGATAGTCCCCGGTTTGGGACTGTTCTTGAACACCTAATCTCACTTAGGATGTAAGTGTATAATGTGTATTGGGTTTTCGAGAAAATTTCGGTAGCATTTCCCCATTTGTTCTCTAAGTACATATGTACTTAGAGAACAGCGGGGAAATGCTGCCGAAATTTTCTTGAAAACCAAATGCACATTATACACTTACTAGTGAGATTAGGTGTTCAAGGATGGGATAGGTGGTACACATTTATTATATATAAGAATGACATCAAATGTATTTGTTGGCCTAGAAACCCATCCAAGATTGACTCATTAGGAGTAAATCTTGGATAGTCCCCGGTTTGGGACTGTTCTTGAACACCTAATCTCACTTAGGATGTAAGTGTATAATGTGTATTGGGTTTTCGAGAAAATTTCGGTAGCATTTCCCCATTTGTTCTCTAAGTACATATGTACTTAGAGAACAGCGGGGAAATGCTGCCGAAATTTTCTTGAAAACCAAATGCACATTATACACTTACTAGTGAGATTAGGTGTTCAAGGATGGGATAGGTGGTACACATTTATTATATATAAGAATGACATCAAATGTATTTGTTGGCCTAGAAACCCATCCAAGATTGACTCATTAGGAGTAAATCTTGGATAGTCCCCGGTTTGGGACTGTTCTTGAACACCTAATCTCACTTAGGATGTAAGTGTATAATGTGTATTGGGTTTTCGAGAAAATTTCGGTAGCATTTCCCCATTTGTTCTCTAAGTACATATGTACTTAGAGAACAGCGGGGAAATGCTGCCGAAATTTTCTTGAAAACCAAATATACATTATACACTTACTAGTGAGATTAGGTGTTCAAGGATGGGATAGGTGGTACACATTTATTATATATAAGAATGACATCACATTATACGCTTAGGATGTAAGTGTATACCCTAATCTTTTCCTAATATATACTTGTTTCCTAATATATACTTGTTTTCTCTGATCATAGAATGGATAGATCATGGATGTCCATTCGTAATCGTTGCACCCCAGAGTTTATATCTGGTCTTGAAGTGAGTGTTTATATCGAGGAACATACCAATTTCATAAAGAGACAACATCCTCGAGCAAGTTCAATGTGGCTTGCTAGAGAGCATAATAAGACTTTTACTAAGTGGTTTGAAGATAAAGTCTTACATCAACTATCTCAAACACCAAATGATATTACAGAAACTATCAAATGCCTCGCCTTTAAACCAAAACCGAATGTTATGTCTTATGAAGGGTTTGACATTAATGGATTCACATATTACACAAAGCGCCAAGATGATAAGAGTGTCGTCCAAAATAGTGGGGTCACTCTTCAAGCGTCGACTATGTACTTTGCAAGTGCAAAGGATAAGAGTCCACGTGAAGCTAAAATGTCATATTACGGTGTCATTGAGGACATTTGGGAGTTTGACTACATAGATTTCAAAATTCCGCTCTTTAAATGTAATTGGGTTGATAACACCAAAGGAGTTATAGTGGATGAATTGGGTTTCACTTTGGTGAACTTTGAAAAGATTGGCGAGAAGGGTGAACCATTCATATTGGCATCACAGGCGAAACAAATATTCTATATCGATGATCCTGCAAATGATAAATGGTCGGTTGTTCTTCATGGTAAAAGACAGTTCATTGAAGATCTTATAGATGAAGAAGAGTACTATGATAAGTATGATGACTCCAGTCCATTCTCAGTTGGGTTGCCAACTCCACAAAATATTGAAGCTAATGATGACTTATATGTGCGCGGAGATCACAATGAAGGATTGTTAATTGATAAAAGATCACAATTTTAGAGACATGTATGTTTATACAAATGCTAAATGTTTGCCTTTTTCTAGTTAATACAAATGCTAAATGTTTGCCTTTTTCTAGTTAATACAAATGCTAAATGTTTGCCTTTTTCTAGTTAATACAAATGCTAAATGTTTGCCTTTTTAATGACATTTTCAGATGGCTGACCATGATGAGCATGATGTCCATGATGAGCATGAAGTCCATGATGAGCATGGCGAGGATACTAATGTAAGTTCTAAAAACATATCCTGTATTTCTATAAAATTCATTATCTTCTAGTTATGTCATATATCCTATATTTCTATATTGGGCTAAGTTAGTGTGTTTTATTTTTGTCAAATTTTAGGTTGATGCACCTGTACCCACTGAAGCACTGGAGCAACTTGATGCGCAACACCAGACACTTAACAAGAAAAGGGGCATCACCCTGTTGAAGAAGTTATTAGCGCTAAGTGGTAGTGGATCTAAATTGGTGGTGGAGTTTGATAATGGAGGAAATCCAATTGGAGTGAACCGCAATAATTTTGTGAACTATCTTGGGTGTACCACTCGGGGCCATTGTGGTGTTAAGTATGACAATTGGCATAAAGTTCCTCAAGCGAAAAAAGACTCGATATGGAAGGATTTATGCGTGAGTTATTATTATTTGCAATTCTATTTTGTAGATTACAAATTCTATTATTTGCAATTCTATTTTGGATACTAGTTAATAACATTTCTATTTTACAGAATCTGTTTGCATTGGATGAGAAGTTGCATCGTAAAAATGTGATGCAACGCGCTGGAAAGATGCTTAGGAATTATAGGACAAATCTGAACAGAGAATACATAAAAGAGGGTGATAAGAAGAAGAAGTCAGCCCTTGAACAATGGAACTTCTTGGACAAAGAAGATTGGGACAATTTTGTTGCTTCAAGAAAATCTGAAGAATTCAAGGTATTAGGCGTCACTCCTAATTTAATTAATATACATTGTATTCACCTATTCAAGATTAGCATTTAGTGCTACTAACCAAATCATTAATGTGCATACTAACTAGGCCCTCAGTGACGCACAAAAAGCAAGGCGTGCACTGAATGTGCATGACCACACTATGGGTCCAAAAGGCTATGCAAGCGTTCGCCAAAGACTACAGGCGGAGTCTGCGGCTACTCAGGAGTCTGCTCCTACTCAGGAGTCTGCTCCTACTCAGGAGTCTGCCACACCCATTCCTCGCCATGATATCTGGATAGCTGGCAGGCAAAACAAGAAGGGTGAAATAAAGAAGCCTGTAACTGCTGAGGCGGCTGCAAAAATGGTAAAATACAACTCTTAGAGAAATCATTTGAATATTGATTATTTGTGGTGTTAACTTACCAATTTCTATTTATGGTGATTAGCGGGAGCTGCACGAGCAGAGGAAACAAGGCACGTTCATCCCTCAGGGCACAAGGGATGAATTGACAGTTGCTCTGGGTAACCCAGAGCATCCTGGACGTGTTAGAGGTGCCGGCGCTGGTGTTGGCATCAAAGCATTCTTTGGGCCATCCCAGCGCAAACCCAGAGCGGGACTTTCTCAAGAAGAGGTAACCTATTCTTTTTTTAGAATGTTACTGCAAAAGGAAATTCATTAATAAGAAGCTAATGTTTCTTTTATCCATGTATAGGAGAATAAGAGAGTTGAGGATTTAGTTGCTAAGAAGATCAACGATGTAGTTGCTGAGAAGGTCAAGGAAGAATTGCTGCGGTGGCAGGCATCTCAGGCTTCCAATACGCCTATGGCGACCCACTCTTCTTCTGATGCACAGACTGCGAGTAATCCTGGAGACCCATCGCCTAGCACGTCTGCTGTAAGTATTGTTTATGACATTGTAGTTAGTCTTTTCAAGTTGTTATGTTTTCAAGATGATATGTATATATGTATAATATTCTTTACGTAAATTTGTAGGCATTGAAGCCATGCCGCTTAAGAATGCAAGACTACGTTGTTGCAGAGGCGCAGGCTTACCCGTCCCTTCCTGGGGCAATGTTTCACGGGACTCCAATGCCACAGGGCTACGTTCGTGTGAGCCCGATACGTGTGTTACCTGATTGGAGAGAAGCTACATTGCCATATGCCCACCCGGATATTGATACACTTGGTGAGGCAGAAGGCGGGGTGATATTGTGGCCCAAAGCAGATGTCGTCTACACGACTGAAATTGTAAGATAAATTTACATTGATTTAGACTGTTAATGTGTATATATGATGTCAACTGATCTGAAATTATATGTACAGGTTAAAAAGAAGACACCAGGAGCACCTAGGCCTCCACTTCCACTTCCCGCATTACCCGATTGGGTTCCAACTGACCTAACATACCCGTTAGGTCCTGCTTGTAGGGGAATGGCATGTTGGCTACGGGCACATAATGTACATTGCCCTATAATTATTTCTTTAGATGCAGATTATGCAGGTCAATCATACGATAGCTCTTTATTTATACAAGATATTATTGAGCTGTTTAAGTATGATTGGCTGAATACATCAATGATAGAGACATGGATAAGGTGAGATCTTGTTTATACATCCATATACCTTGTGTAAGATCCGGTGATCTGGTTTCTTATATATTAATGCATACGCCTATATGTTTTGCAGCTACCTAGTCGAAGATCATTGCAAACAATTTGCATTTGATCATGTGGGATTTTTGATTCCATCATTGATTAGTTTGGTAGCTAAAGATCCTGATAATGTTCAACAATACTGTATAGATGCTTTTACAATTTTTGGTCAGCAAAATAAGACGATAATAATAGCTCCATTCAATGTCAAGTAAGTTTACTTTATTTATAATTTGGACTTAAGAAAATTCCATTTTTATTTTGCATTTTGAGTTATTAATTGTTAACTTCTTACTTCTAGCGGTAGACATTGGGAGTTACTAGTTATTGTCCCCGGGACATTCACTGTTTATTATCTAGATCCTGCGGGGAGTACATTGAACACTAAAATTGGACACGTAATGAGAATGCCATTATTCTGGTGAGAAATATTTCATTTTTATATCCGTTAACATCTTTTATTACATTACTATTTACTTATGCAATTTATTGTGTTATATTAACATGTAGGGGTTTAGATGCATTCAAAAAGGCTGGAGGAACGGTCCCAAGGAAAAAGAACCAGCCAATAAATTGGCAGAACGTACAAGTAAGTTCCCGACTCAAATATATATATTATTGATGTGAATTGTGCTTAGTTGTATTATTTTGTATGTTTCAATTTATAGTGTGCTACACAAGACAATGGATGGGCATGCGCATACTATGTGATGCGATTTATGCAGATGATTATCAAATATGCCGCATTGGACATCGATACCATACGTGAGGTATTATATATAGTCTCATTAGTTAGTATGCAATATAACAATCTTATATTATTTTTATATTATTACTTATATATATACATCATTCTCTTTGCAGGTGTTTAAAACTGACAACACTACAGGTAAACGTTTAAAAAATATACATGCTCCATATACGATGGAAGCATTAAATGAAGTAAGAGAAGAATGGGCAAAAGCCATACAAGCAGTGGCAACTGTAAGATATAATTGGGATGTTGATAGCGATAATGAATGATACTATGTAAATGAATATTTCTGAATGTTAATACATGTATTTGAATGTTTCTATATGTGTGTGAATGTGAGAATTGAATTGATGTCTGAATGTATGTACTTGTGTAGAATTTTGCTTGTGACTTTTGCAGGTTTGCGGCCTGTTTGTAGGCTGATATCAATGGATGTCGTAAACCTGCAGTTCAGAAAACTGAACTGCAGGTTCTCATCCTGCTGACCAGCCACAGCAGGCCTGCAAACTGATATGAAAAAAAAAAAAATATAAATAGGCGTCGGTTATTTATAGAAAACCGTCAGGAAAGACCTACAGCGTCGGTTTTTTTCAATAAACCGACGCCTGATGTGGCCAAAGCAGTCCTGGAAATGGCGTCGGATATTCATATCAAACCGACGCCTATTTAACATATAGGCGTCGGTCGTTTAGTATATAACCGACGCCAAAAGTGTTCGCGCCACAAAAAATGGCGTCATCTAGGGCACTTTATGCGTCGGTCATCTACTAAAAGACCGACGCTATATTCCATAGTGGCGTCGGTTATTTACTAAAACACCGACGCAGAAAGTGCCCTAGATGATGCCGTTTTCTGTGGCGCGAACCCTTTTGGCGTCGGTTCTCTACTAAACGACCGACGCCTATAGATTAAATAGGCGTCGGTTAAAAAACCGACGCCGAAGTGTTCGACCTTTAGCGGCGCCCACATAGGCGTCGGTCGGAAACCGACGCCAAATGGGGTTAAACGACCGACGCCAAAGGCCGTTTCTGTAGTAGTGTAGATATTGAACTGCCTTGGCTAAAGAAACCTTCTTTGTGTTCTCAAAGATATCAATAGCCAGTGTGCCTTTATGAACTTGTGTCATCACATGAGCCATGTCTAGGAATGACCTCCCTAGGAATACAGACATTTGTCACTGGACCTATTGTAGAATGTGACACTATTCCTTCTCCTTAGTTGTTTGTGTAAACTCAAGCATAATGATGTCAAATCTATCTTCTTTGATCACCAATTTAAATCTTCCTATGTTTGTATCTAAGATCATGTCCGTTTTGGCTTGAAATGGCCTTCTAGTTAGTATCTCATTGTCATGATCATCCTTCATCTCCATTAGCACAAAATATGTTGGAAAAACAAATCTATCCACCATGACAAGAACATCTTCACAGATTCCATATAGCCTGACCACTGATTTGTCTACAAGTTGTATGGTCATATTTCTCCTTGTATATTATTTAAGACCCATCTTCATGAAGGTGCTCAAAGGCATAAAATTAATACATGCCCCTAAATCACACAAAGCTTCCCCAAACCTTGACTTCCCAATGTAACATGATATGTTGAAGCAACCCTGATCTTGACTTTTAGGTGGCAAAGTTCCCAAGATAAAAGAATTGACATGTTCCTTCAATACAACTACATCATTTTTAGTTATTCCCATATTTTTATTTATTATATCCTTAAAAAATTTATCGTAAAAAGGAATCTTCTCAATTGCATCAATCAGGGGAATGTTGACATGCAGCTTCCTGAAACTGTCCAAAAACATCAGAAATTGTTGCTCGGCCTTCATTGCCTTCAAGCTGTTTGGAAAGGTCACTGAATTAACTTGATTCTTTGATGTAGTGGAATATATTCCTCCTTCCATGTCTCCTTTGGTTTCTCAATTTTTTCATCAACTCCTTTGTCCCCTGTGGGAGTATCAGGCTCAACTATATCGGTAGTCATTATTGGCCCTATGTCATCTATGGCATATTTTTCTTCTGGGATTTTCTATTTGTCATTAAGCACTTTCTTGCCACTACGAAGCAATATCACCTTGACATATTGATTCTTGATGGTACATCAGTATTTCCTAGGAACCCCTGCTATCCAGGTTTCTTCAAAGAAGCTACCTCCACTACAATGTGAGAGATTTGAGTCTCTATACTATGAATTTGTGCTCCTTGTTTTTGTAGTTCCCTCTAAGTTTAGCCAATGTTAGCTTCATTCTAGCTGACCAGTTTATCTATAATGTCCTCTATGTGCTCAATTTTACTTGGGCCCCTTTCACGCTAGTGTGGATTTTTTTGATGTTGTGCTTGTGATGTATCTTGTAGAAAATTATTGGGGTCCTTCCACGAGAACTTGGGGTCTTTCCACTAGGGATAGTCATTGCCCCTATAATTTTGCTAATATGCAAAAATGTGCTCCTATTCCTCTCCTCCAGAAGAACTTCCATCCTTGGCACACAATTTCTTAGCAATGATATCAAGTTGTTCATTTAATATAGAAATTACTTTGGACTCTCAAACACTTTTAATGAATGTTGGATGTTGTCTCTCTTCTCCCCAAAACTAGTTCTTAGCCATATTCTTTAGGATCTCATGATGTCTAGATGGCTTGTTGTTGAGGAAGAAGCATGTCTCTTCACTATCCAATGTGGTCCTTTACCCTTGATGTAGTCCATAGTAAAAAATCTTTTCCTGGATATATAGATGAATCCCATGATGTGGGACCTTCCTCAACATATTCTGGTACCTCTCTCAAGCTTCAGAGTAAGATTCTTCTACCTATTTCTTGAAGTTGTATATCTTCCTAACTAGCTCATTCATCTTCTGAGGTGGGAAGTAATGCTAAAAAGAAAGTGTATATCATCTGGTCCCATGTCTTAATTGTCTCAGGCAGAAGGGTGTAAAACCAAGATTTGGTATTATCTTCTAAGGATGAAGGAAATGGTTTCAGGTAGATCACAGTAGCAGGTACCCTATCTATATTCACCATATCATAGCTTTCCACAAAGTTTCTTATGTGCGTCATTGGTCTTTTATTCTATGGACATGAAAACCATGTGACTTGACCAATGCCACCAGCCCTAGATAAATTTTGTAGGTACCCACATTTATTGCTTGTCTTTTTATGGGACCTAACTGAGCTATTGAAGAAGATGCCTTGATGTTCTCCCAAATGGTATTCTCTTCTTCTAGTTCAACCATCTTAGTTGGTTCTTCTGGATGTTCTGGTGGAGGTGTCAGCGTATTTGGTGGTGGAGTTTAAATCATCCTTCTGACTGAATTACCAAACTCTCTTCCTTGCCATAAGAACTCTTCCTGACTGAAGCCCTATGGAGATGAATCTATGTAGTCATGATCTCTAGTGTGCATCATGTAATAGTATCTGAAATTGTTGAAAACAATGTGAGAATGGGTACTAATAATTGATTGAATGATGTTTGAAATTCATCTTTAGGAGAATGAAAAGAAAATAAAAGGTGTGGCCTAGAGTGTCTGATCACATCACTGTAGTGCTGGATTTTTCTATGTCTCAGACAACAGTGCAAAAACATGTTAGGGATTTACTATACACCCTAAAACTCAAGTGCACACTATCAGAGTAATATAGGCCAATGAGGCCCGAATATCGAAAACAAGGAAATGTAAATATGAAACTATTACTAGTTGTAATGTGACCAACTAGGTCGATGAAAACTTGATTGAATGGTTTAATTATCTAAGAAGAAAATAAATCTATAATTTATGGTTGTTAATCTTAGTAGAGTGAATTCCTTAGGATTATGGTTTCGCCTCAGTTAACTTTGCAATTAATAATCATAACATTAATAATTATCTCTCCTAACCCTAGATTAAAAGGTTGTAGCAAGAATTACCCGCTCACACAACATAATTCATTACCTAATATAATATCAATCCCACTCTTGTATTCAATGTGTAATTGGTTATGTTCTTTATCAAAAACTTTGTATAATTTCTTCACGTTGGTAAAGCACCTTTCTCAAAGGGTGATATAAAATATGTATTTGTATGAATTTTCCAACCATGAATTTCCTTTTTTAGAGAAATTAAAGGTCTAATTAACTACCTATGGTGATCAAGCATGGATAGTTCATGACATCCTCTTAGAAATAAGTCTAAGAATTAACACAATTGATATATTAATGCATAAAAGTCCATTACAATGCATAACCAGGTATTCCATGGTCTTAAGAAAAAAAGGCGTAAGGAGTGGGATCCCATAGGGATCCACTCCCTACTAAAATAAAAAGGAAAACATCCACCAATAAAAACCTTTTTCTCGAAAGGGATGAAACCAAATTTATTTAGCATGATTGTATCATAACACAAAGTAGCAGCAGAATTAAAGGATGTATCTAACCAATACAAAGCTTCTTATCATAGTAAACTTTCACCACATCGGGTGACATAAAGGAAAAATCCACTACATATTTAGAACTAGCTGAGCATCACCTAACAACTTCAAGTAAAGTCTCCCACGAAGTCATCTATACTTGTTGTGGTCTAGGTCCTCCTAGATTTCCTTCTCCTTATCGAACACCTGGGGTTGGAAGTGTACCCCACAAAAGGAAAAGAGAAGAGAATATCAGCAAAATGCTGGTATGATCATGCTAAAAAGAAATTGAGCAATATATATCAGGAAAGAGGTACATCAAGTATAGAAGGCTTCCCATGAAAAAGGTAAGAACTATGCAAACGAGCATAAAAGGAAACAATCACTAATATATGATAAAAGGAATACTTGCCATTAAATAAATAATAAAAGTGGTGCCGCAAAAGCACTCATAATGTTTTTAGGGAACAAAACCCATAACAACCTACATGTAGGTGAGATAAACACAATACTAGAACAACATAAATAACAAATGTGGCCAAGCCTCATAAACTTGAAACTTGATAGAGATTGGCACATAACCAAACTCCCAATAAATATAAATGTTGGGCCAAACCTCATAAATTTGAATGTCGGGCATGGGGCACATAACCTCTATCCCAAAAGTAAATAAGGGAACATAACCCAAAAACCAAAGCCCATTATATTATTCTAGGGATACTGAGTCACACACCATGCTTAATAGGGAGGCAACTAAAAGGTATAGTAGGATTTTACAAATTAATCACCACATAAGTGATCATCATTATCATCCACCTCAAAGTGGGCATATAACAACAAATAAGTCCAACATGCACTACGACATGAGGAAAAGAGTCAAGAGAATATCCAAGATCACCACAAACAAGATAGTTTACAAGAACCATGATATCAAAAGATAAGAGCAATGTGTATAGGATATTGTCCATAGGATGAAAAGAAAGACAATTTAGGTTATGGCTCAATAAAAAATAATAGGAGATGCAAACATACCTCTCCATAGAGTCTAACAAAACAAGATTACTTCTATATCCAAATCTATGTTTCCAAAGCACGTAATATAATGTATGTGAAATTAGGATTAGAACTACATTAATTATTCAAAACCCTAAAAATTGACTTTGTATTATTAGTGAATTAGATTATCAAAATTGTGCCATGATTTAGGTTACATTTTCCTGAGATTAGAACATATTTTATTATTATTTTTACTTTTATATATTTAGTTATGAATTTTATAAGTTATTACTTATTTAGATTCATCCATTAAAATCACCTCTTAATAACATTAGATTCAGGTGACAAAACGAATACCATTAGAAAGCTTACATTTTTCTAAATCCAAAACATATTTTATTTTAATTTTTGGACAAATGAATCAAAAGATATGAATTGAAAATCAGACAATCTCAAGTTGCCACGTCAGCAACCACATGTTTAAGTGGAGCGCGCGGTGGGAAGGCGTTGAACGTGCAAAAAGTCCAGGTTGGGCTGCATGAAACTGAAGAGAACCTAAAATGCAGAAGGGAAAAATGGTAAAAAGGCATGTTGTCATCTTCTTCCTCCAGCCAGCCCGCACACCGACGGCTGGTTGGGGGGAATTTGGGAATTTTTGCAAATCGCGAAAAAAACTCAAAACTGAAAGTTGCAAATGAAAGCTAAAGCAAAGAAGAACTCAACCATAGCTTTAGTTTGGACAAAGATGGCGTGTACAAGGACCAGCAAGGGTCATAAGGTATGAAGGAAAACTCGATCTACGTCACTCCACACTTGGCCTACATCAAAATTGGAACCACGAGAATGTAAGGCGATGTCTAACACACAACTATGTATCCATATTTATAGGTATGGGTGTGAAACAATCTGATTCAGTAAGGGACCTTCCATCAACGAATAATGAAAATTGGCTTCTTCTTGAACTCTCCATGAAATGTAGCAAATAAGGGCTCAAAATGTGCGGAGTTATATTTGGAACACAATGATAAAAGAATCACGTCAAAAGATGGATTGTATCTTGAGAAATTCGAGTTTTAGGGTCACACTAGAGACCCCATTGGTTCTCAATTTGACCCAAGGTAGGAGATGATCAGGAGCCGTCTGATCTGGGATCCCAGACCGAGAATGCACGCAAAATCCTACCTAGACATGACACATTAAATAGCAATCCTAATCAAATTCTACAATAGTGTGATCACATTTATTTCCTTTTTCTCACTCCTCTTTTAAGGGTGCAAATGAATCCCAAATTGGATGAAATTTGACAGAAGCAAATTTTGATATGTGGAATCTGAATATAAAATTATATTTGCCTTTTGAGAACTTTTAATGTCTTATATAAATCAATTATTATTTTCTCTTTCCTTCATTATTAGTTCTAAGATTATCCAAATTTCACGAAACCTCACCCACAAGTCATATGTAATGTGTTGGGTAGGAATTTGCCATCAATTTTACATGTTGGAGTTGTTTTTACAATTATCGAATATTTTGAATGTTCTACATACATTCTCTCTCCTAATTTCATCTTTTAATAAAACTTTCTCCAAATTGAGTGAAATTTTACCCAAAGTCATATTTTAATTATAAATATAAGATTATTTTCCACTTTTGGAGTCATTATATTTTTTTTCATATTTTAAAGGAAAAACATGTATTTCTTTTCTAAATAAAGTAGATATGGTTATTATAATCCTAAATTGGTGAAACTTGCCTCCAAGCCAAAGAATATCCCAAGAAAATGAATATGAGGTTATTATTATCCAATAAGTTTTACTTTTAGTCCATTATCCATTATTTCTATTTTTTCTCTCATTAATAACTCAATATCTCATTAACATGTCTTAAGCATTATTATTGATTCCTTTTTCTCTTCCTTACACCATAAGGCAAAGGAATGATCTAGAATGAATCTATTCTATCATTATATCATATAAGTTTATTTATTTTGTATTTTGTGGAATTATATATCATTGTTCTCAATTATGGACACCTTGTCTTTTCATTCTCAGTACTACCTCATGAAACATATTTTGTATACCCTTACATGATCTTATGATTAATTTGAAGGTATTAGGTAATATTAATTTATATTCTACATTTTAGGGTGATTTATTCATGAATTAACATATTTAAATTCACCAGAGATCATACCCTTATCCTTGTTTGGCTAAACCCCGAAGACTAAGGTTTCTAACTTCTTAACCCTAGAATAACATTAAGTTCTAGGTTTCGGTATGTTACATCATACCACCCCTTCAAGAGATTTTGTACTCAAAATAAACATCCACAAAAACTATCTACCAACACTTAAAAAGGTAACTTCTTTACATATATCCACAAGGTACCATGTAAAAGGAAACGTAACTTGAAAGTCTAACTATGGGACTAAGGGTTATCTTCAACTTGATCATCATCATAGACTTCTACACCATCTAAAGCTAAAACTCTTCCGGCTTGCCTTTTACCATTATTCTAATGAGGCACTTGAGGTTGTTGTTGTTGAGCTAGTACAGGTCCATTATGAAGATGAGAAAACCTGGGGAGAATATGTCCAGGTTCATTTTAATGATGGCACACAAATTGAAAGTCAGGCTGATATTTTGCTTGATTCTTATCTTGAGAGCACTTCCCTGGAGGATGGTAACCATTGCACTTAGTGTTGGGTTTAATGGGAGGCAGAGAAGGCAATGGAAACAAAATAATTTCTCCCTTAAACCCAGTACGAAGGAATCACGTCAAAATCTATATAATATGAAGGATGGTTTATAGAGGCATACCTTGTCCTGAGGCTTTCTCGGTGACGTTACCTTGCGGCTTGTGTGGGCTTCACCTCCGGTCTTGAACGGTGTCTGTGCATCTCCTGGTCTCACCGGGACTGTCGGGATTGACAACTGTCCTCCGAGCGCAGAAGTCTCCCGCCTCTGTAGTAGTCCACATGGACCACTTGGAACTCCGATCACCTTGTCGCACAAGGAACCAGAAGGATTCACACCCTCATGTTGGCATACTAGTCACCGACACACTCTCCTGCAACCAGTCACTTTTCTGTAGTTGTCTTTCCCTTGTTGTGCCTCCCTAATTGGGTAGCACTTGCTCGGGCTCTCCTGGTTACCACAACCAGAGAGAATGACAACTTTGCAGAGCAACTGGTGTTCTGAGTTGTACTTGAGAAGCCCCCAATACCCCTCTATATATAGGAGGGTCATGGGACATGGTTCTCTACCCCGGGTAATGCGGAATTAAAGCAGGAGTAGAAGGGTTCGCAATTTCCACAAAATTTGACACATTGTGGCAGTTGAACCGATCGTTTGGGGCCTTGAGCCAATCGGTTCATGCTTGAGTTGATCGATTTGTGGTCCTGGTCCAGCTCAAATTGACTTTCCATGTTCATTTCCAACTAATCAAATAATAGTCCTTGTTCAAATCAAATTTTTACAACTAAAACAAATATGTATTTGCAAGAAGAGTCTTCTGACTTTCCAAACGATCTCGGTTGGTCACACAGATTGACCGGTTCAATAATTGAGCCGATCGTTTCATTGATACATGGGTCGATCGACTCACTACTTTGAGTCGATCGATTCACCAACCTGAGCTGATCAGTTCATCCCTATGAGCTGGTCGGTTGGGGCAGCAGACTGTGCAAATCAGTCAATTGTAGTTCCAATCAATCTGATACTCTTAATCATCTGGTCTAACACCTTGAACACTATGATTTTGAGCTATCAATTAAGTGAGTGTTTAATTGAACTACTAAACTCATTTAGCAATCAATCTAAACATCATTTGTGGATAAACTCCTTTTCCAAGTTAAATCTTATGTGTGTGACCCTGCAGGCCCATTTCATGTTGGCAGTGAAAATCCATAACACTTATGACTTCTCAAACAATGAGTGATGCCTAGTCACACATCAATGCCACCCAAGTGAAATAGAAAGTTGGAGAACAACTTTCAATCTTACAATCTCTGAATGGGGTTATAGTGAATGTATAATTCCTTTGTCACTGATATCACGAATGAACTTAGGCCATGGAACAGTCTTCCTGTCAACGTTCATTCACTTTCTTGATCTCAGAGTAGACTGGAGGAGATATGTATGACATCAATATCACATACTGGTTCACACATGCATGAGCACACCTATCTCAATCCTACTCATCAAGTGGTCATGGATATCAAACTCCCTAAGGAGGGACAAATCCCATTTCTATCACTCACCCCTCAAAAGCAGCACGTGTCAAAGCCACCCAATCATCACCTTTATAACAATCCATGTTTTAGGACTGTGTTTGATGATGTCAAAGTGTACCCAACGACATGTGTTGAGTGTAGTTATTTTAGGTCTAACAATAACACTGACCACCATCAGTGTGAGAACTGACTGTGACTACCATATCATGGTTCCATGTGTCAAACTCACGATGGGTCTGTCCGGTACACTTGTTCTCTAACAAGTACTTATGTGTTTGGTTTGATATCTCTATATCATGACTAATGAGATTATATCATCAACCAACACTAAAATCTAGTCTTGTGTGTCATTGTTGTCTATCTATCTTCCACAATGACATCTGACTAGGGACATAATAAAAATGTACAAACTCTTAGCATCTGTATGATCTCATTGTTCAGGTCCTCAACCTGAAAGCATACGTCATTGAGTATTGTCATTCTCTAGACATTCAATCTGTTTAATCATTATCTCATATGACTAAACCGGAAAGAATTGGAAGCTCGCCTTTGATGTTTATCAAATCAATCTTAATGTATCCCACCAACACTAGTACAGAATTGGTCTCTCGGGTCGGTTTTTTGAAACTTGCAGCGTCACTTTTTAGGCGACGCCTAAGTGGGCGTCGCTACAGTATTAGCGACGCTAGAAGTGTAAAAAAATGACCCTAGAGTGGTAAAAAAACCGACCCTAGAGAGGTATAAAACCGACCCTAGAAAGGTAAAAAAACCGACCCTAGAAAGGTAAAAAACCGACCCTAAACGTCTTTAAACAGCTGCAAAAATATCTACTGGGTCGGTTTTTTCTGAATAACCGACCCAAGAAGTTATCTATGGCGTCGGTTTTTCTGTATAAACGACCCTAGAAGTTTTAAATTTGCTGTAGTTTTTTGGGATAGAACCTACTGGGTCGGTTTTTTGAAAAACCGACCCAAGAAGTACCTATTGCGTCGGTTTTTATATATAACCGACCGTAAAAGTCTTCAATTTGCTGTAGATTTTTGGGATACAACCTACTGGGTCGGTTTTTTAAAAAACCGACCCGAGAAGTATCTATAGGGACGGTTTTTTAAATAACCGACCCGAGAAGTTAATTTTTTTTTTAAAAAAAATTCTGCAGAATCAGAAATCTTCAGAACAGCAACCTGCAAAACAGAATTGCTTTACGCAATTCAAAACCTGCAATAGAAATAGACTTGCAAATGCAATGATGCAAGCCAAAAATGCATTCCAAAGCCATTTGAAAACTTTTAAATGTCCAATCCCTTTTTGAATTGATGTTTCATAACAAATTTATTCATATATATTGAGTAGAGTCTTCATACACAACACTTACTAACATTCTTGCAAGTCCAACATAGATTCATTCAAATGAGACATAACACATACTAACATTCATACACATATCACATACTAACAACAATGATAGATTGCAAGTTTAAAAGTGATATTAAATTTTTAATGTCATACTACAAAAAGTAAAATTTGACAGAGTTTCAAATCTACATACACAACTGAAGTTATGCTTTTTCAATCCAATGTTATATTGACTTCATTAATAAAAGCATCTGACCATTCTTCTCGTAATTCATTTAACCCATCAAGTGTGTAAGGATGAGTTGCAAAGATCTGCAAAAAAAAGCACATGCTCATATATTTATAAAATGCAAATATCACTTGGAAATTTATGATTGTTATTCTTTATTAATTACCTTATCTATACTCTGAATGTCTACTGATGCTTCTTTCAAAATAGTTTGCATATACTTCATTACGTAGTAGCCACAAGCCCAGTCATTATTTTGTATATGACACTACAAATAAAGAATTATAAACAAATATTAGTAAACTGCTACAAACAGAGTTGTACAAATAAAGAAATAAGACTATACGAGAGTTAACATATAAAATTTAATACATTATTATAAGAGCTGTACATATATATGACTAATCAGTCAAAGTAGTTACCTTGATATTTTTCAAAGTCAGTGTCTTTAATTTTGTGGGTATTATTCCTCCACCTTCACGATAAGCCTTTATTCCCCTATCAATCAATTTGATTACGATAGTTGTCAAAATAGAAGTATAAATATCATGTTGAAGCATAACAATTGATGTTATAGAAACTAAAATTTATGCTTACTCCATAGCTGGCAATCTCAGTTTGTGACCCCTTGTTGTTTTTCCCATTGGGTCAAGATAATAGAAAGTCATCAATTTTGGGACAACCACCACTAGTTCCCAATGATTAGATCTGAGTAAATTTATATTGAAAACAAAAATTAGAATTATAATTTAGTGAATATTAGAATTCTATTAAATTATAATACTTACTCGACGTTAAAAGGAATTAGAATAATTTCCTTTCCAACACTACCAAAATATTTGAATGCAGTACTGAAGTACTCATTCACCTCATCCATTTGTGTCTGCACTTGACTAGTGAGTGAAGGAACTAAGAATGCAACATTCTTTATATCAAAGTTTGTCATCTCAGTATATAAATGGCTGTAAAACATTTGTAAATATTGATATGTTACAAATAAGCTAAAATGTATATATTCGAGCAATCTATATTGATTAATTCTTACCTTATCCATACTTCTAATATCGAAGTATTTAGCCAATCATACCGGAACAACTCTATAATATCCTGAATAAAAATAAAATTCTCAAAGTCCCTCCCAACTGCATCTTCTGTTAAATTGACCATCATATGTGATCCTGGGCTTTGGTTGGCTAAGTATCGAGCCAAACCTTTACATTTATTTCCCAATTCATCGAATGTGGCTTCTGGAATGAAAGAAGGTTTGGGCATAGGAGGACGACTACTAGGATTTTTACTTTTTGGTTTACAAACCTGTTAATTAAATACATACTTATATTAAACGAGTTCATATATGTAGCTAGTCAAATATAAAAACAACATGTAGATATACCTTGTCAATGATAACCAAGTGTTTAGGCCATCCCACCATAGCACCCTCTGCTTCATCAACTGTACCATATTCAGAAGAAGGTATGGGTAATGGTTGGTCCCCCATTCCGTCATACACAAGATGGATGGACACACGACAAATGTCATCAGAAACTGATTGACAATGCAATGTACCACCGATGTTGTATACCTTACCCGCTGCCAAAACATTATACTCTGGAACCTCCACTGCAAGTTTACAGTTCATACCAACCTAGTTGAAATAATATAAGTTATTATATACAAACTGGTAAACCAGATACCTACATATATACTCATATAAATACAAACTTACTGCAGATTGTTGTGGTGGTTCATTGGGAGTGCTCCCATGTCCTTCTACAGTTGGAGTATGAGCTTGTACCTCATCACTTGAGAGACGCACGGTTTGATGAGGTTGAGAAGGTTGAACATGTTGATATGAAGACAATATTTGTTGCACTTTCTGTGATACTAATGCTTCAACCTCGTCATGTGTAACTGTACGACCTTTTCTAGCATTTGAAGGCCCAAAATAAGTCTTGAATCCTATGCCAGCACCTAATCCCCTAACACGGCCAGGATGTTCTTTCGTACCAAGAGCAACTGATAGTTCATCCATGCGTCCAATTGGTATGAACTTTCCTTGTTTTCTTTGCTCATAGAGATCATCCTATTCATATTTAATGAAAATATTAAATCACAAACAATTAGAGATCATCTTATTCATATTTAATGAAAATATTAAATCATAAACAATTATAGATCATATTCATATTTAATTGTGATGAACTTACCATCTTTTGTGCCACCTCCTTAGTTGCAGGGTTGGTAATTTCACCTGCTTTATTTTTTCTAGCATCAAGCCAAATTTTATAACGGGGTGGACACTCAACTTGAGTTGTGCTAGACCCTTCTCCAGAAGATATTTGCTTCTCCAGTTGTTCTCGGCGCTGGGCATAATTAAGGGATCCCATGTGATGGTTATGCACATTTTTGGCCCGTCTTTCCTTTTGGGCCTCGTGAATAGCCTGATCATTTAAAATGAGTAATATTGCAAATTTACAAAGTTGGCAAACATATACATATATAAAAACATTAATTGTATACCTGAAACTCTTCAAAATTCCTTTGTGCAACAAATCTGTCCCACACCCCAGGATCTATGAAAATATATACGTCTGTTGCTTTCTTCTTTTGCTTAGGATTATCTATATAATCCCTTTTGAGATAGGTCTTAAATGCCCTCCATCGTACACCACAACGCTGCAACACTTTTTTCCTATGTTCTTTTTCATTTAAATGAAAAACACCCTATATACAAATGAAGCAATAATCTTATTTTAAAAATTATATGTCAAAACAAAAAACTGGAATCAATAAACAAAAAACAAGATAATATAGTATCAAAATTCAACTCACAGATATATCTTTCCAAATGAGGTCTTTCAAGCCAATAGGAACACCATGCCAGTTTTCTATATCTATTGGCACCTTACTCCGTGCGATTGTCCCTACATAATGCTTAAATGTACTAGCGTGTTCCCCAATAGGTGCTCCTCCACTATCAAACTGGATTGACAATTTCTCCCCTTTTGCCCTAAGCTCTTGCATCCGACGCATCACTGTGGGACCTCTGCTACTCTTAGCATCACCACTAGCATCCTCATCCTCATGATCAAAATGTTCATTTTCACTTGCCATTTTAGAACAACCTGCAAATATACATGATAAAAGAAAACATGATAAAAGAAAATGTGGTGATATATAAGTAAAATGTATACATGATAAAAGAAAATGTGTGCTTGAATGATAATACATGCCTCTAGTTTTGGTTGAGTTGTTAGTCAACTAAAATTCCTTCAGCATGGTCTTGACGTGTATATAAGTCATCGGTGTTAACTTCAACATTGACACTTGGCAAACCAACTGAAAATGGGCTGGAATCATCATACTTTTCATAGTATTCTTCTTCATTTATAGGATCCACAGTAAACTGTCTTTTTCCATGAAGAACGACAGACCAATTTTTATTTGCTGGGTCATCAATATAGAATACTTGTTTTGCTTGGTCTGCCATGATGAATGGTTCATCTTTCTCTCCAATTTTTTCAAAATTCACCAATGTGAAACCCAACTCATCTACTAAAATGCCTTTGTTGTTATCAACCCAATTACATCTAAAGATAGGAACTCTGAAATGTGTATAGTCCATTTCCCATATGTCCTCAATGATTCCGAAATATGACATCTCAGCTTCGCGTGGTCTTTTATCTTTGGCACTAGCAAAATACAACGAAGAAGCTTTAACAGTGACCCCACTATTTTGGACTACACTACTTTCATCTTGACGTTTAGTGTAATATAAAAATCCGTTTATGTCATAACCTTCATATGACATGACATCCATTTTTGGCTTAAAAGCGAGCCATTTTATGTTCTCAGCAACATTATTTGGTGATTCAGATAGCTGCTTAAAGACTTTCTCTTCAAACCACCTAATAAATGTTCGATTATGCTCTCTTGCAAGCCACATTGAACTGGATCGTGGATGATTTTTCTTGATAAGATTATTGTGTTCTGTGATGTAGCTACTAACTTCATCAATGTTGTGTAAAATATACAGATGTGCTTGTTCCCACAACTCACGACTAATTCCTTTCACTTGTGCTCCCAGAGTTCCTTTGCCACAATAAGACTCAGTAACAAGATCATTTTTTAGATCGCTAGAAGTTTCATTGGAATTCAAAAAATCGTTGCAAAAGTCCATCACTTCTCTAGCCACATAACCCTCAATAATACTCCCTTCAGGACGATAACGATTCCGAACATCACCTTTAAAAACACTCATGTAGCGTTCAAATGGATACATCCAATGTAAAAAAATTGGACCCAACATCTTCACCTCCCTTGTAATATGTACTACAAGATGAACCATGATATCAAAAAATGAAGGAGGAAAGTACATTTCGAGCTGACACATGGTAACAATTACATCATTTTGTAATTTATCGAGAGTATCAGGATGTATCACTTTGTTGCATATTTCATTGAAGAAGAAACAGAGTCTTGTGATTGCAAACCTTACATGCTTCGGCAATATAGATCGAATAGCCACAGGTAAAATTTGTTGCATTAAGGTGTGACAATCATGAGATTTGAGACCTATCAACTTCAGATCCTTCTTTGATACCAATCTACGAATATTAGAAGAGTATCTTTGTGGAACCTTAATATTATACAGGCACTCACAGAAAGTCTTTTTCTCCTTCTTGGACAAAGTGTAACAAGCTGGTGGTAAATATGTGCGTCGATCCCTGATCTCAACTGATAATTCTTTTCTTATACCCATTAATTCTAAATCTTTTCTAGACTTGATGTCGTCTTTAGTCTTTCCTGGTATGTTCAATAACGTACCGATGATGCTATCACAAACATTTTTTTCAACATGCATGACATCAATGCAATGTCTAATTGTCAAAAATCTCCAATAGGGAAGATCCCAGAATATTGACCTCTTCTTGTATAGAGATTTGTCATATGCGACACTTGAACTCTTTCCAAATTCATTAACAATATGTTTCACCCTATCATATACAACATTTCCTGGTATAAGTTTAGGAGCACTTCGTTCCTCAGTTGACCCATTAAAGGTTTTGCGTTGCCTTCGATAAGGATGCACTGGTGGGAGAAACCTCCGATGACCAAGATATACGATTTTACCACCATGTTTCAGTCGAATTGAATCAGTATTTTCCTCACAAACAGGACATGCTTTGTATCCTTTTATGCTATATCCAGACAAATTTCCATAAGCTGGGAAGTCATTAATCGTGCAAAACAACATAGCACGCAAAGTAAAGATCTCTTTACGTGAAGCATCATATGTCATAACACCTTCTTCCCATAATTTCGTTAGGTCATCAATTAGAGGTTGAAGGTAAACATCAATATCATTTCCAGGTTGCTTGGGTCCTGATATCAATATTGACAACATGACATACTTATTTTTCATACACAACCAAGGAGGAAGATTGTATATAACAATCATAACAGGCCACGTGCTATGTTGGCTGCTTAATGTACCATATGGATTCATTCCATCTGTACAGAGTCCAAGTCTTAAGTTCCTTGTTTCTTTGCCAAATTGAGGGTATAATAAATCAATTTTCTTCCATTGTGGTGAATCAAATGCATGTCGTAGGACACCATCATCATTGACCTTTAACTCCCCATGCCAAGACAAATTTTGTGCATCTTCTGTATTAGCAAATAAGCGTTGAAATCGTGGTATTATTGGTAGATACCACATCACCTTGGCAGGAGAGCCATGTTTAGCCTTAGCTGAATTTGTAGTCTTGTACCTTGACGCACCACATTTTGGACAGTTTATCAAATCACTATAGTCCTTCTGAAATAACACACAATCATTTGGACATGCATGAATCTTCTTAGCCTCCATTCCCATTGGGCACATTATTTTCTTTGCTTGATATGTAGAAATTGGAAGCTCGTTGCCTTCAGGAAGAATTTCCTTTAACAAAGACAACAATGAAGTGAAACTCTTATCGCTCCACCGGTTTTGAGCTTTAAGAGTATATAATCGCATCACAGCACTCAACCTCGTGAACTTAGTACAACCCTTATATAATGGTTTTTCAGCATCATGGACAATGTTTGCAAATAAAGAAGGTGGATCAATGACATTGTCCTGACAGCTACGTAGCATCTCATCAACCATATCATCCTGAATCGGGTCATCCTGAATTGGTTCATCATTGTTAACATCATTATCTATATCTTCTATGTCACCACTATTAATATCGACATTTTCTGATCCATAATTAGGTTTCTCTCCATGCCAATACCATTCATTATAACCTTGTATGATCCCATTGCATATGACATGATTCTTAATTTCCTCAACAGTATCAACTTTCAAATTGTTACCACAATTTCTACATGGACAATAGAACCTATCTGTAGGTAGTTTCCTATTTTCCTCAGCAAATCTGATAAATTCATCAACACCTTTGGTAAACTCTGGACTGCAACGGTTCTTGATAGACATCCAACTTCGATCCATTTTCTAGATCACATTAAAAATAATTATCAAACTGGGCATTTAATATTGATACTATAAGTTGTAAGGTTTTTTGATAAGAAATTCATTACTTTTATAGTAAAGGGTACCACCTATCCCATTTTTGAATATTTAACCTCACTAGTAATTGTAAAATGTATCGTTTAGTTTTCAATAAAATTTCAGCAGCATTTCCCCTAAGTTCTCCAAGTACATCAATGTAAATGGCAAATACCACTCACATATGTACCTAGAGAACAAATGAAGAAATAATACTAAAATTTTATTCAAAACTAAACATACATTACACAGTTACATCCTAAGTGAGATTAAATATTCAAAAACAGTCCCATATCGGGGACTATCCAAAATTTACTCCTAATGAATAAATTTTGAACGGGTTTCTAATTTTATATATAAAAGTAATATTGTCATATTTATGCATCAATGGTCTCATTTATAAACCCTACAGTGTCAATCTGAAACTACACAATGTCTACCCTCATATTTTCTAGATTGTATACAATGATTACATATGTGATTGATAATAAAATAAAAGATTACATGTTTTTATTATCGGTTGGTTTACTAGTCCAATAAAATGAATTATGTGTTCTTGACAAATCAAGAGTACTTCCATAGATAAACATTCATATTTACTAAATTGAATAATCAATTAGGTGCTCTTGACAAATATAAACAGAAGGGAGTAAGTTAAACATCATGCATTTTCTTTCATAATAGATAACACTAAATCAAAAGTGTGACAATTTCATACTCAAAATGGTCGTGATCCTTTATGACAGCCGTGGTGATAACATTTAAAAACTATTTTTTTTGGCCAAAATGGCCATGGCACCAAGCATGGCCGTGCAAAGCACAGGCTGTGGCATCAAGCATGGTTGTGCAAAGCACACAGGCCGTGGCACCAAGCATGGTGGTTCACGACCAACATTAGGTCAAAATAAGAGGGAAAATGAACTTACCTAACTGTCGGTGAGACCCTTGGCGGCGGTGAAGGGCTGCGGCGGGGGCGTCCTCGCAAGGGTTGGCGGCAGTAACAACTTGGCGGCAACGGGCGGCACCTTGGCGGCAGCACGCGACACCTTGGCGGCAGCGGGGGCGTTCTTGGAGGGCACCTTGGCGGCGGCGGGGTCTCGGCGGCGTCTTGAGTCCGAGCGGCGGGAGGCGAGGTGAAGCTTCGACCGGAGCGCCGGGCGGCGAGTTGAAGCTTTGAGCGCCGGGCGGGCGGCGAGGTGATGGCTCCGGGAACGTCGGACGGCGAAGTAAGGGCTTCGAGCACCGGGAGCGAGGTAAGAGAGGACCGTCGGGTGGCGGGAGCGAGGTGAAAGTGTTTGCTAGCTGCGGGAAGTGAATTTGCTGCGGGAGGAGAGGGTTTTAGTTTTAATAGAAGCCCTACTTCTGCGGTCGGTTTTTTGGAAAACCGTCGCTAGAAGTGACTTCTGCGGTCGGTTTTTCCAAAAACCGTCGCTAGAAGTATGTACTTCTCGCGACGGTTTTTGGAAAAACCGACCGCAGAAGTCACTTCTAGCGACGGTTTTCCAAAAAACCGACCGCAGAAGTTCTCGCGACAGTTTTCTGGACGTTTATCCTTAACCGACCGCAGAGGTGCGAAAAGCGGTACCCGAACTAATTCTAGGGTCGTTTATTTAGAAAACCGACCCCATAGCTCAGCGCGCGAAGCCAGTAAAACCAATTTTCTCCGCGGGAAGTATTGTTGGGTCGGTTTTTTATTTTCGTGAGTCTTTTAGAGCGTCATTTTTTTATTTTAACCGACCCAATAGCTATAAGCGGTACCCGGATTTTTTTCTAATGACTTTTTGCTTCGGTTTTAGCTTGTTAGGTCGGTTTTTCTAATATAAGTGACGCCAACGGAAGCGATGTTAGAGGCCAAAAATGTACTAGTCCAATCATCCCATGATTGGCTCTCAGGGCATACATAACAATAGACTCCCACTTGCACTGTGAGCCAATCACTCTAGAATCATATTCTCAGTGATCTTCAAATGTGTCCCACATGTTACAATGCTCTAGCACTAATGCAGTTAGTAATGGCAACACCTTGCCAAAGTTGGTATTAATTGTATGTCTCTCATCTTTTCTCTACACGTCACACGTATGAGATGGAGTTACCATAATATGCGATCTAGTATTCCTTTGCTAAACTTTAGCCACATTGCATGACCAAGCACTCCTAACTTGTCATCAATGACCGAAATAACTATAAGTTCATCTCATGAACTTCCAGATCCATATAGTATCCACTGTTGTTCTCTAACATACGAATACTCAACATTTCCTTTTAAAACAGCTTTATTGGATCGTTTCCATTTATCAACAAACATTCACTTTTATATATCCCATATATATTTTGTGATTAATTGTCCTATTCAAAAGTTCACATCACTATAATTCTTTACAGTGAAGTCTTCCTTATTTCCATAGAACTAGTACTTCTCAAGTACTTATCAAGTTCTTATGGTATTCCAATAACCCTTCCTGGAACTGGACAAACATCCACTCGTCAAGTCCCACATACGAGTTATCAGGATGAGCACATCATATTGCCATGTCCTACATACAAGATGATGAATGCATTTCATGCAAGATAATGGGATGATTACATACCTGGTAGATCCATATCTATTCTTAGTGTTCCCATTCTTCATAAGAATTGGACACTTGGCCTTGGGATACTAACTCCATGTAACATGGACAAGTTTTCTCCCACTAAATATGTGCACACTGATCCCTTCAGTATAGATTGCCAATGTATGTTCTCTACTTTTAGGTCAAGAGGTTTTCTATAACTATCTCTATAGATCTCTATTCCTATCACATAGGAAACATCTCTATCTTCCCTAAAGATAATTTCCACGAAGGATTCCATTCTAGAACATCTCATTCCTCATCGATATGTGGAATGCAAATACGCTCCCACTAAATCACAGATCCCTTCTTTATATTTGTCATATCAGTCAAACCCTTTGACTATATCATCAAAGTAAAGATCCATCTCTGAGTTTCTTATACTTAATTAATCACATTGATTATTCCATTGTAACTTATAGACTTCATGTGCATTAATGGATTCATAAACCTTATAGGTTGTGTCACATACACATCCTTGTTTTATTCCTCATAGGAATGCAGTTTTAGTATCCTTATGCCAAACTTCTTAGTCATTAAGTTGAAATTGACAAGCATGATCCTTCTTACAATGTCATCCATGTGTCTTAACATTTAAGATTTATGTGCACTTATGGGTTTTATCCCAGTCGGTGCTACCATCAAGGTCATACCTTGTGGTTTACATGGAATTTATTTAGGATCATATGATCATACCATAACTCAAAAATCTGGTTCCTCATATTCATCTAGATAGTTGACTCATCACATAGATAACTGAGATGTATCTGTCAAGGATATAAGAACTTACAACCTCGTGTGATCCTTAATGTCCTTTATTAGTGTAAACTATTCTTTATTTAAGAAGAATTTGGTTATTTGATAATCATCCTCTAACTCCTTAGAGTATGATTCCTTCTTGATTTAGTCATCACTATGCCTTAATCATGATTTCACTATGATACACTATCATAATCACTCATAAGGTTCTCAAACATTTGGTGCAAGTATTTCATTCATTGATTTCATCAAGAATTAACACTTTACCAAATTCGTACTTCATTTATGATATTCTTGAACACTTCAAGATACACATATTGGTATTTCTATAAACACCATTTGAAGTACTAGCATTAACTCCAATAGGTATGTGAATACATCACATGTATTATATCTATTAGGATAATCATTCTTTCACTACCTTAGTGAAGATTGATTAATCATGTCCAAGAGATTCATGTCTCTTACTGGTTATCTAACCAACAAAGTCTAGATTTATCCATCACATGGAAACTAGATATGAATTTTTCATCATTTATGCTAATTCATTTGTTTGAGTTATAAATAACCTTTAGGTATCATTTTATCTTATGTATACTAAGTACCACAAGATAATCAAGGCATTGCCACAAAGATCAATAATTGAAACTTTATTAATAGCCATCATTGTCACACAAGATGCAAAAGAATAAAGTGTTTCTATTTATTGACAAATATGAATAACAGTTCATAACTCTATTACATGCCTTTGAGGCTGAAAATAAACTAAAGTACTCCTATCTATGATAGCAACATTTGCCCCATTTATTGAGTGCTTATCACTTTACATCTTGGTATCATATACCTCAAAAGTGTTACAAGTTTATCTCATGATACCTTTAGGTGGAGACGTTTGTGGCCTCCTTCTTCTTTAGTTCTTCCAGATAGAGAGGGAAATTCCTTTTCCAATGTCCCGACTTTTGACAATGATGGCAATTTCCTCTCTTGGTCACACCTCATTTGGCTTTGAGAGATGAAGATGACTTGGGTTGCTAGCTTGCATCAAAACCCTTATTAGCTTTTCCTTTGCACTTTCCTTTGGACTTGCCTTTCTTTCTATTAATCAACATCACAAATTTAGGCTTGTCCTTCTTCATATGTCCCTCGCCTGTCCTCAACATGCCGAACAACTCTATCAACAGCTTATCAAAGTTGTTCATGTTGTAGTTCATCACAAACTGACTGTAGGATTCTAGCACCGATTGCAGTATCACGTCAGTAGCCAACCCTTGGCTTAGTGGAAACCCCAGTCTTGTCAGGTTCTCCACATACCCAATCATTTTGAGCGTGTAAGGACCAACTGGATCTCCTTCTATCATGATGAACTTGAACAGTGCCTTCGAGACATCATATCTCTCTTGCCTTGCTTGATCTTCATACATGTTCTTGAGATGTTGAATCATCTTAATGACACCCATGTTCTCATGTTCTCTCTATAACTCATGGTTCATGGAGCACAACATAAAGCACTTTGCATCAATGGCATCTTCATAATGCTTCTTGTAGGCATCCCTTTCTATCTTTGGTGCAGTAGGAGCATGTTCCTTTAGTATTGGAGTATCTAGGACATAGAGCTTTCTCTCTTGAGTGAGAACAATTCTCAATGTCCTAAACCAATCATGGAAGTTAGTCCCATTCAGCTTGTATTTGTCAAGGACCGATCGCAACGAGAAGTGATTGTTGTTGGATGCCATTTGTACTATAAAAGGAAATATATACAATTTAGTCCAAAAACTTATTTTTGACTTATTTGATTGATTTGAAAAGTTGATGATATAATTAGGACTTTTAATTAATCTCTCCCACTATTTTTTGTTCAAATTGATATCCATCACCATCAATTCAGAAGATTGCAGCGTACAATCTTCTAGTGGGGCAAGATCATGGAATCAGAGACCTCTGAGTCATGGACCAGCTAGGGCTGTCACCCACAACTTAGATCTTCCAGGTACGCAACTCTTGCCAATTGCATCATATGCAACTCTTAAAAGATGTCATGTGCAACTCCTTGCCATGATCTCCTCCATGCCTCAAGGTGCTAGATCCTATCTAGGTCACCTTGTTAAGTCTGACCCAAAGCCAGCACGATGAATATGCACCCTGCTAGGTCAGACCCACATATCCATCCTTACGCTTCCATGAGATAGACGGTGCACCACGCTAGGGCGTGCCCACACTTGGCCGATCAAGCTTTTCACGTGTGTCACATTTGGAAGGCATCTAAAACTTTAATATTTATTGAGGGATTTGGTTTTATAGGTACATATACATATCTAATCACCACAATACATAGTATGTATCATATACATGTTATATCCCACAAAAAACATGTGAAATGATAAAAGTGATGATTATGGCCATCTGAATCTGATTCCTTGAGCCTAAAGGAATCACAGTCATCTAGGTCCTCATCACATGCAACATGTACAAGATGAACTTTGTGCTTTGTCATTCTAGGTTTGATAAACTCATCTCCATGATTGATCAACTCGCCATTAGGCCAGTCGGTTGGGTGCCACCAGCTGATCGGTTGGCTCCTCCAACCGATCGATTCTCCTGGTCATCGTGCATCTCCTCATGGCCGCCACCCGCTGGTCTTGCTCCACGAACCGGTCATCTACCGATCGGTTCACTCCTTAGACCGATCGTCTTGAACACCAACTGATTTGTTCATGCCTTGAACCGATCGTCTCAGTCACCATTAGGATGTTTGTCGTTCTTCGACATAACAGGAAATAAAATCTATCCTATTTACATTGTAAAAGGGAAACCCCGAGTTACATTCGGGGGTTGCACGGGTAGTAAAGAAATATCAAGTTATCTCGAGTTACATTAAGAAAAGGAGGAAGGGAATCAGTGCGTAGACTAAGATGCAAGCAACCACATTCAACCAAGCACACAAACATAGGGTTTATTGGCCATAACCATGCTATACATCCACCATAAAACTCGTTTAAGGGCAACGCGTATCGAGTCCATTCATATTACATTTTATATATGCATATTGGGATTTGTGGATTTAGGATTGGACATGCAAAAAGCCAATTAATTATTCACATCACATGCAATAAATAAAAGGTGACAAACCAAAATCGATAACATCAATAATCCTAATACCACTGTTGGGTTTTAGGGGAGGCAGAGAAGGCAGTAGAAACAAAAAAATTTCTCCCTTAAACCCAGTACGAAGGAATCACGTCAACATCTATACAATAGGAAGGATGGTTTGTAGAGGCGTACCATGTCCCAAGGCTTGCTCGGCGATGTTACCTCATGGCTTATGTGGTCTTCACGTCTAGTTTTAGATAGTGTCTACGTAGCTCCTGGTCTCACCAGGACTGTCGGGATTGATAGATGTCATCCGAGCGGCAGCAATCTCCCACCTCTGTAGTAGTCCACATGGACCACTTGGACTCCGATTGCCTTGTCGTACAAGGCACCGGAAGGATTCGTACCCTCTTGCCAGCATACTAGTCATCGACACACTATCCTGCAACCAGTCACTTTTCTACAGTTGTCTTTCCCTTACTGTGCCTCCTTAATCGGGTAGCACTTGCTCGGGGTCTCTTGGTTACCACAACCAGAGAGAACAACAACTTTGTAGAGCAACTGGTGTTCTGAGTTGTACTTGAGAAGCCCCCAATACCCCTATATATAGGAGGGTCATGGGACATGGTTCTCGACCCCGAGAAATGCGGGATTAAAGTAGGAGTAGAAGGGTTCGGAATTTCCACAAAATCTAACACATTGTGGCAGTTGAACCGATCGTTTGGGGCCTTAAGCCGATCGGTTCATGCTTGAGTCGATCGGTTCGTGGTCCTAGTCCAACTCAAATTGACTTTCCATGTTCGTTTCCATCTAATCAAATATTAGTCCTTGTTCAAATCAAATTTGTACAAGTGAAACAAATATGTATTTGTAAAAAGAGTCTTCTGACTTTCCAAACGATCTCGGTTGGTCACACAAATCGACCGGTTCAACAATTGAGCCGATCATTTCATTGATACATGAGCCGATCTACTCACCACTTTGAGCCGATCGGTTCACCAACCTGAGTTGATTGGTTCATCCCTATGAGCCGATTCGTTGGGGAAGCAGACTGTGCAGATCAATCAATTGCAGTTCCAATCAATCTGATACTCTTAATCATCTCGTCCAACACCTTGAACACTATGATTTTGAGCTATGAATTAATTGAGTGTTTAATTGAACTACTAAACTCCTTTAGCAATCAATCTAAACATCATTTGTGGATAAACTCCTTTTCCATGTTAAATCCTATGTGTGTGACCCTACATGCCCATTTCACATTGGCAGTGAAATCCAAAACAATTATGGCTTCTCAAACAATGAGTGGTGCCTAGTCGCACATCAATGCTACCCAAGTGAAATAGAAAGTTGGAGAACAACTTTCAATCCTACAATCCATGAATGGTGTTACAGTGAATGTATAATTCCTTTGTCACTAATATCTCGAATGAACTTAAGGCATGGAACAATCATCCTATCAACGTTCATTCACTTTCTTGATCTCAGAGTAGACTGGAGGAGATATGTCTAACATCAATATCACATACTGGTTCACAAATTCATGCACACTCCTATCTCAATCCTACTCATCAAGTGGCCATGGATATCAAACTCCATAAGGAGGGACAAATCCCATATCTATCACTCACCCCTCCAAAGCCCCATGTGTCAAAGCCACCCAATCATCACCTTTATAACAATCCATGTATCAAGACTGTATTTGATGATGTCAAAGTGTACCCAACGACATGAGTTGAGTGTAGTGATTTGAGGTCTAAGAATCACACTCACCACCATCATTCTGAGAAGTTACTGTGCCTACCATATCATGGTCCCATGTGTCAAACTCATGATGGGTCTGTCCGGTACACTTGTTCTCTAACAAGTACCTATGTGTTTGGTTTGATATCTCTATATCATGACTAATGAGATTCTTTCATCTACCAACACCACAATCTAGTCTTGTGTGTCATTATTGTCTATATACCTTCCACAATGACATCTGACTAGGGACATAATAAGAATTTACAAAGTCTTAACATCTGTATGATCTCATCGTTCAGGTCCTCAATCTGAAAGCATACGTCATTGAGTATTGTCATTCTCTAGACATTCAATATGTTCTATCATTATCTCATATGACTGAACTAGAAAGAATTGGAAGCTTGCCTTTGATGTTTATCAAATCAATATTAATGTATCCCACCAATCATCCCATGGTTGGCTCTCAGAGCATACATACCGACACTTAGAACACTTGTCTCTTCTCTTATCATCTCCTAAGGGTTTCCTCTTCTTATCAAACTCCCTAGGTTGAAACCTTAGGTAAGACTCCACGACCAAAGATTTATCAAACATCTTGTGAAAGGTCAAGGGTAGTTGTGGAATAAGAGAACGTCCCACATTGAAGTTGAGTCCTTGTAGGAATAGTTCATCCCTACTTTCTACACTCAAACCAACTACATAACATTCCAAAAGTAGTAACTTTTGGTTAAATGTAGAAATGGATAAGGAACCTTGCTTCAAGCTGTAGAACTCCACTTGTTTCTTCTCTAGGGAAGTAGTGGAGATGTGCTTCCCAGAAAAACACTAAGAACTGCTCCCAGGTCATGGTCGAGGTATCACATGTCCTTCCTATCTCATTCCACCAAAGTCGAGTGGGTCCATACAAAACATATGAAGCAAACCTAACCTTCTGGTGGGGAGGACATGCCATACCATCAAATTCCTCTCTAAGGCTAGCACCCAATCATCAACTTTGTCGACCATCTCTATTTCACCTTCACCCTTAAAGGAAGGTGGTTGCATCTTCATGAACTCCATGGTTGTGAAATCCTTAGGCTTTTTAGGCACAGACAAGTCTTTCATCTTCCCCACCATGGTTGTAGCAAAACGTTATTGAAACATAGCCAACTATTGCTCTAGAGAGATGACTATACCCATACTAGCTGAAGCTGGGTCTCCTGACCTACTGATGGTCCACTTTTAATCGGAGGAGTAACTTGACTCACTAGTGTGGTAAGGGGTGGATCCATCCTTGGCATCCCAAACCTTGGGTATTGGGGTGTCTCATAACTGTACCAGTTGTCAACAGTCGAGTTATCTCCCACCATTAGGGATTTTGCTTGCATAAGGCAAGGATACTATGTATAAGCACCCTATAGAAAAAGGTAAACATCCTAAGGGAGACAAGTTTGAAATAGTTAGATAACTGATAGCTACATGATATGATACCATGTTTTAAGGAGTGGGATCCCATAGGGATCCACTCCCTACTAAAAATAAAAAGGCAACATCCACCAAAAAAACTTTTTCTTGAAAGGGGTGAAACCAAATTTATTTAACATGACTGTAACATAACACAAAGTAGCAGCAGAATTAAGGGATGTATCTAACAATTACAAAGCTTCTTATCATAATAAACTTTCACTACGTAGGGTGACATAAAGGAAAAACTAACTACATATTTAGGACAAGGTGAGGATCACCTAACAACTTTAAGCAAAGTCTCCCACAAAGTCAGCTACACTTGATGTGGTCCAGGTTCTCCTAGATTTCCTTCTCCTTATCCACCACCTGGGGTTGGAAGCGTACCCCACGAAAAAAAAGAAAAGATGATATCAGCAAAAAGCCGGTATGAGCATGCTAAAAAGAAATTGAGCAATATATATTAGGTAAGAGGTACATCAAGTATAGAAGGCTTCCCATGAAAAAGGTAAGAACTATCAAAACAAGCATAAAAGGAAACAATCACTAACATATGATAAAAGGAATACTTTCCATTAAATCAATAATAAATGTGGTGCCACAAAAGCACTCATAATGTTTTTAGGGTACAAAACCCATAACAACCTACATGTAGGTGAGATAAACATAGAACTAGAACAACATAAATAACAAAGGCGGCCAATCCTCATAAACTTGAAACTAGATAGAGATTGGCACATAACCAAACTCCCAATAAATATAAATGTTGGGTCAAACCTCATAAATTTGAAGAACATGTATGGGGCACATAACCTCCATCCCAAAATTAAATAAGGGCACATAACCCAAAAACCAATGCAAACTATATTACACCTAGGGCTACTGAGTCACATAGCATGCATAATAGGGAGGAAAGTAAAAGGTATAGTCATATTTTACAAATTAATCACCACATAAGTGATCATCATTATCATCCACCTCAAAGTGGGCATATAACAACAAATAAGTCCATCATGCACCAAGGCAGGAGGAAAAGAGTCAAGAGAATATCCAAGATCACCACAAATAAGATAGTTTAAAAGAACGATGTTATCAAAACATAAGAGAAATGTGTATAGGATATTGTGCATAGGGACAAAAGAAATATAATTTAGGTTATTACTCAATAAAGAATATTAGGAGATGCAAACATACCTCTCCATAGAGTCTAACAGAACAATATTACTTCTAGATCCAAATCTAGGTTTTCAAAGCACCTAATTGTTGGTATGTATGCCCTGAGAGCCAATCATATGATGATTGGATTGGCATACATCGTGATTGATTAGATAAATATCAAAGGCAAGCTTCCAATTTATTCTAGCTCAATCAATTATGAGATATATGATGGAGCATAATGAATGTCTAAAGAATGACAATAACTCAATGATGTATGTCGTCATGCTAAGGACCTGAACAAAGGGATCATATTAAGGCTAAGAGTGTGTGCATTCTTGTTATGTCCCTAGTTAGATGTCAATATGAAAGGTTGATAGACAACAATGACACATCAAGACTAGAGTGTGTGTTGGTTGATGACAGTCTCTCATTAGTCATGATATAAGATATCAAACCAATCACACAGATACATGTTGAAGAATAGTGTATTGGATAGACCCACCATGAAAGTGATACATGGAACCATGACATGGTAGTCAGAATCATCTCTCATTGTGATGGTGGTGATTGTAATTCTTAGACCTGAAATCACTGCACTCATCGAATGTGATTGGGTACACTTTGACATCATCAAACACAATCTTGAAATATGGTTTGTTATAAGGGTGATGATTGAGTGGGTTTGATGCATGAGATAGACTGTGATTGATAGATATGGGATTTGTCCCTCCTTAGGGAGTATGATGTTCATGCCACTTGATAAGCGATACTGACAAAGGAATGTGGATGCACATGTGAGTCATCATATGATATTGATGTCACATATATCTCTGGCAGTATCCTCTAGTTCAAGAAACATGAATGAACATTGAAAGGATGAAAACTCCATGCCTTTAGTACATTCAGGATATTAGAGACAAAGGAATTACACATTCACTACAACCCTAATCATAGACTATAGGGTTGAAAGTTGTTCTCTGTAACGGCCCCACCTCCCGGTAACCCCCAATTAAGGGAGACCAGAAGGTCAGAGCCATTATCCCAATTAACAGGATCAAATGTTCAACAATTAATCAGCAATAATTATGAAATTCTACCGAACTAAACTGAAATCTGGTATAAAATAAAACTTTGCATATCTTTTTTCAAAAACTTGGATATCTACTTCTATCCACATCTGGAGTCTATTCTAACTAATCCTCCTTTATACTCTAATTATTATTTAATTCCACATATACCACTTTACTGTTTGTCCTTTTCAATCTTGTACCTAAAATGCCGACAAACAAAATGTTGGTCAGCATAAATGAATATGCTGGTATGTGGGGACAACCAAAATTTCACAAATATGGATAACAATCTAAATATCACACTCAAGTTAATTAACAAGCCAATTTATGCTTTCAGTGTGACATTCTCCACCACTTTTGCCCTAACTCTGGCATACCCACTTTAGGGTTTCTCTTTTTCCAATGATTTAAGACCACCTTCTCAATCCCGAGCTTGGTGCCTGGGGTCACCCTTCATAGTGTCAGGTAGTCATTCTATAAAGACCACCTTCTCAATCCCGTGCTTGGTGTCTGGGGTCACCACTCATGGTTCCCATTGGTCTTCCCTCCTAGGCTTGACCTTTGGCATCATCCATTAGGGTGGCATGTAGGTGCGAGAATACACACTTATACTTTTATTGTGATAATTAAAGTGACTTTATGATTTGCAAGTATGAACATCCAAACTGATAGGTTGCATTCAATGTGATGAATCATCTGGGAAACTCTTCAGGAAACTAATGTGATTAACCATAATTAACCACATACCTGTCAGGCTGATTTGAGATAGAATTAGTCCAATCAATTCCAGAAATCCAATAGGCAAGCAAGCACACAAAGAGATCCTAAAATATGCATACAATTTCCTATCATTGATCATGCCATCAAGATCTACTAAACCTAGCTCGCTTCTTAGGGTTTCTAGTCCACTTTTAGGGTTTACATTGTAATTAGGGTTTCACTTCATTTTTACTATTTTGAACCCTAATTTTATACAATTACTCACAAACCCTAATTATCTCATCTACTCTTCAGGAAAGATATTAAGGTTACCTTTTAACAACATATAACCTTCATTTTAGATTAAAGGCACAATTAAATGTCCATTAAGTCTATTATACCTCTTTTACATGAAAAGTACCATTTTTATCCTTTTTAATTTAAGAAAAGATCATTAGTCCTAATTATCATCTTTGGTTTCGTTCGGATTAACAACTCATAGTTCATTATGATCTAATTCACATTTGAACTCTATTTATCATTAATTCCACATTTATCCATTAGAAACCCCTAATTACTATATTAAGGGTATTTATCCAAAATTAGGAACTTTTATACTCAAAATAGGTTAGAACCATCTTATCTCAATTTTCCAAGAATTTCAACAATTAAAGCCATTAAGAGACACAATTACTAACTTTAGGGTTTCAAGGCCCATTAAAGCTCATTCGTGTACATGGAACTCTAAATTAAAATAATTACGTGCAAAGTTCATCCTTTTTGTTCTTAATGTACCCTTTTACAAATAACATGTTAATATCAAATTTAATCATCCATTAAACCCTACTAAATACATTAATCATCTCAAAATAGGGTTTCTTAATCGTTAATACATTAAAGTTGATAACTTTCATTACTTTTCTAATTGCAAGAGGAATTATCTTCCAAAACTATTTTTAATGAATTCCTCTCATTTTTCTGAGAAACTTTCATATTTTATACGTATTCATCCAAGCTACGAATAAAAACATACAATTTTTGCAAAATTAACTTACTTGAACCAATGGTAGGCCGCCACGTCACCAAACCCATGCAACTTGCCTATTTATAAACATAACACTTTTACATTTTTGCCCTCGATTAAGTGATCGACGCTTCAGCCCGCGGAGGGGCAAATCGGTCTAACGACACCTAGGTCGTCTTCCACCTTCAGCCACCCACAGCGGCCGCCGTTTGCAGCCATGTGTGGGGCTATCCTCTCCTCCTTGGGCCACGAACCTCATCAGAACTTGTTGCCCTGCCTCCCCATGCCTCTACGCACAGGGAGGTACCCTTGGGTTGTGTCTAGGGTGGTTGTTTCGGACCTTCTCGGTCTGCAAGTTGTGATTGACTTGCAGCCATCTAGTGGTTGTTGCACAAGTTCCAAAGCTTGGGGAAGATGGCCTCGTTCGTCTATGGTGTCGTAGGAGCATTGGGCTTCCATCGTACTCCAGTCCAAGGCTCCTCGTTGTCTTGGGGTTGCACTACCCCCATTGTTAAGGTTTTGAATGAAAATTATGAAGAAGGAGAGAGAAGGGTGCATGGGATCATCTTGGATTCGGCCAAGGGTGCTACCCCTTATATAAGGGAGGGTATCAAAGCCCTAGGATGTTTGCCCACGAAGTAACATATCTCTTTTCCCAATAGGAATCATATTCCTTTATGGAGAAGCAATCTCTTCTCTCTTCATTATCTCTTTCATATTCTTTATTCTTTAAATATTATGATTTCCAAAATTACCTCTTTTATTCTCTTTGTACTTGCCTTTTAATTCATTGGCATGAAATTATATTTTCTTTTAATAGAAAATACCTCCTTTTTAACAATACCACAAAATTCATTAATTATGTATCACATTATCCTCTTATTATGTATTATTGGTATTTTCTCTTTCTTTTTCTCCATTGGGGCTCCTTGGACCCCAAGAAACTCTAATATTTCGAAATCCCTTTTTAGTACATACTCATCATCCTTCTAGATGCATCTATATCCATTATTTCTCATTATCTTATTCATTTCTTTAGTAAAATATCTCTTTTCAATTATTTCCCTTTATCTCTTTTTTATTTTCCTTATTGGAATTCCTTTTAACATTATAAACCTTATAGATACGAAAATCCACCAAAGATAACTCAATTATACCTCTTTCGACTCATTTCCCACATTTTATCATTGTTTTCAATTTCTTTCATAATAAAGAAATATTCAATTGATCTTTTCTTTTCTTGTTGCATTATCTTTGCAACTTTGGACTCCTTGGAACCCAAGAGGCACAAAATCCAACTTTGGATTATATTATTTTTCCTTCTAGAGGTTTCTACATCTTTCTTTTCTCCATTTTCTTATTTACTCATTTAATAATGGAGTTTCCTTTGTCTTTTCCTTGTTATTAGGCCCAATAGCCTATAAAGCCCTCAAAACAACCAACAAGGCTATTGTAAACGAAATCCTTTTATTCAAAACAAATTATATCATTATTTTTTCAAATATCTTTAATAGAAGAAATTACATTTCTCACCAAAAGATCCCAAAAAATGGGGTTGTAAAATCCTTCCCCTCTTATAGGAATTTTGCCCCCAAAATTACACAAGACACATAAGAAAATAGGATAAGCCTTTCTTATGTCCATCATGGCTCCCATGTGGCCTCACCCTTTCCATGGTGCTTCCCAAGAACCTTCATCATCTCATATTCTTCAATATGAGTTCTTTCTTACCTTGGTATATCATACCCTCATAGGTGACTCAAGATTTTTCAGCCTCTCAAAAAGATGAATAGGTTTTGGGTTCAACACATGGCTTGGGTACCTCACATAGTGCTCTACATCAGGCTCATGGAACACATTATGCATCATGTTATCCTGAGGGGTAAGGCTAAACACAACCATCTCCACCAATCCATCTCAAATGGACCCATATATTGGAGAATCGGATTTCTCAGCTGTAGCTTAGAGGGGTCAGATTTTCACATCACATACTCTCCCACAGTAAACTGCATGTCAGTCTGCTTTGCATCAACTCATGACTCATGTTGCCCCTGGGCTCTCTTTTAGCCATTTCACAATCAAAGCAACTTCATCTGCACACACTGTGGTTCTTTCTTGACCTTCGCGAGGTCCCTTCACCAACATCATCTTAGTGAAGTGGTGCCCGACACAACCTCCCTTACAGAGCTTCTTTACATCCTGATACTAGCAATGGTGGTTATCATCACATCTTATAGAGGACAAGAATTGTCTCTAGGTATCACCTTGAATGAGAACACATGCTCTCATCAGACCCTCTAGTCTGGATTATACTAACCATTAGTTAGGGGTGATAAACTGTACTAACATTGAGTTCTTCATGTATCAACTTCCACCTCATGGAAGTGAATCTTTAGGTTATACTCAAGAACTTTTGAACTCACATCATGGTGTAGTTGAACCATCTTTCTCATATGTAGTTCAACCGGATCCATCTCTTGACATTATTCTTTCTCTCTCATGTCATCTAGGTAAGGCAATCTACCATAACCCATATTGCATCATGACCTTCCTTGGTCTAGGGGAGACTTACCACAACATCTATATTGATGAACTCCCATTCCCTCTCAAGGACTCTTTATCCTCTATATCAACTCATTGGGTGATTGGTGTTCGTCCTTCACCTCCTGGCTTGCATGGCGACAAGCAGCGTGCAACTTCAAAGTACTACTATCCCTTACTATCTTCGTAGTACCACAGTGTATGATGATCTTAAAATCATGATCTCTTGTATGTCATGATTCCTCAAGATTGATTCCTCAGAAACCCTAAACCACTCTAGTTGAGGTTTCATCACCTTCTCTTCTAGAGAAGTGCATCTGAGGTTCTACAACCATCATTTCATTGCATCAAGGCCTAGGCTGTCTAACCAAACAACTACTAACTTGATCAACTGATATTGTTGCATCTCAGTGTTAGCCAAACTTTTTTTTCAAACTTAAGGTTATCCTAACAACCTCTTCTAGCCTTTAGCTAAACTAGGCAGCTGCATCTCAACCAGAGCATCTATTATCACTTCACATCCTTAAGTGTTAGGTAATGTTGAAGACATACACCTCCATGTATTCCACTTATCATCTCAGCTCAAATTCTAAGTCTATCTTCATCAAGAAAACTCTGAGCTCATCCTCTTGGTTTTTGAACTCAACCTTGTATAACTCACAAATTCTACATGCTAAAAACATCCTCATAATATGACTACCTTATTTCCTTGATGTTTGTAAACCATCCCCACATCGTTCACCCCACAAGGGTATGTTATCATATCCGTCCTCATACCTCATAGCAATGTTCCAACTGATGTCATATTTTATCCTTGGTGTATGGCATGCGTATTGTCCTATTTCTCACTCCCATAACAAGAGGAAATAAGCATTTGGCGGCCGTCCAAACAAAAAGTTCTTCCTGTTCTAAGAGTAGACATGGTACATCCCACATTTCCAGTACACCTTCAAATCTAAGTTGGAACATGCAACTTATGTCTCTACATCACAATCATTCTGATATCAAAGTTACTTCCATGGAAAACTGGTCTTGAACCTACTTGGGTCCAAACACATTCCTTGGTCATCTCCTCTAGGTCTATAGGGTGCCAACACATTTGAGGTCATCCCTCTTCCCTTATCCATCTAGAGAGTGCCCTCCTCATCTGCCCTTTGGGTCCCATGAGTTCATGAAGGTGATCAATCTCCTAACCCATGGCCCTTAGATAATGATAGTTGTTACCTCCCGACCCTATGGTCATGTGCAACTAGGGAATTAGGCAACTCCTACTTCCATCGGTCTTATCCCTACCTGACCCTAGGATAGACTTAGGATTCTAACATAGTACATGTCCCACTTAGAACCTTACCCAAGTCTCCATCATCTCTCTCTGCATTCCTGGGATGACTTTCATCCTTTCATAGGGGTCATGGTGATCTGCCTACCTTGGTCAGGCCCCATACTGGTTACCTCCATGGTAACACATCGACATGCACATAGAGATGGTTATTCATGGGTCTACAAGTTCATTCTCTTACCATGTACTCTTCACTTATCTTCTCAAGATCCTATTAGACCTCTTTAGGTTACCTCAACACCAACAAAATTGATTTACACCCTACCAAAGGGTCCCTCTCCCAGGATGGGAGGAAAACTACAAAGGTCACAAATGTCCTTATGTCAAGGGTTTACATCCACATGACCATGCTTAACCCTAGCAAGCTACTAAGGCACAAGCAAACCACCTACTAAACCATGCTAGGTCACACTTCTTCTCATTCCTCAACACTGGACCAATAATACACTTTCTCATGTCACCACCTTGGCTGTGACAGATTCATCAAAAATACCTTAAACTTAAGGGGTTTCCCTTTCCTGTAAATATGAGGAGTTCCATGCTCGAATCTATGGAAACTCAAATCTCATCATGAGCATCAGGTACACCACTTCCCCTCTTAGGCCTAGGTTCACTTTTTGGGTGTCCAACTACATGCTCAACCTTTGAACCACGAACTAAGGATGTACAAGGCATGACATGCCCTTCCTGTCATCCTTCTACTTGAACAACACTTTAGAGTGGAGTCCTCCTCAAGGACAACCAATAAGATATAAGGCCTCACACCCTCTTACTAAGCCTCTTCAGGGTCTAAGGAACTCTTCTTCCTAACCCTAGAAGGTGAACATCTATACCATAGGCTCATAGGTACCAATAGCCTCACCTTCTCTCTAGGTTTTAGCTTCTCCAAAGGCAACCAAAATATCCTCAGCCTCCAGGAATCATGCATGAGGAAACCAAAACCATCCACTTAGGTTGCATCATCCTCAACTCCCAACTATTTCTCATATGTTGGAGTCTAAGCTTCCAACCTTCTTGCTTGGGTCCTTCTCGCTCTCATTCTAGAGCTAACCCTACAAACAACCTTACTAATAGAGGTCCTCTCTCTACAAAGGTGGATCAAGCTCACAAGCACATCCCTACATGGGTGAAGCCTCTGTTCAACTTATGTTTGTTCAAGATTATCCATAGCTCTTTATGCTTATCTCATAAGCTATCCATCATACTCTCCTGGCCAGGGTTTTAGCCTACTTCTCACACCACTGACGTACTCTGGGTGCATGCTATGCCCCACTTGCATAAGCCCATAGGGTTTCTATAGGTCCTTCTCTAACCTCATCAATGAAGGAGCTATCCTTCGCTCTAACATGCACGACCCTTTCTAGGGTTGGGTTGCCAAAGGTACTAGGTTATCCAACCTCACATGTCTCATAACGTCATGGGCATCCAAAAGCATGTCCACATACCTGGTCTATCATGACATCTATCTCATTGTGTTATCTCTCTCTCTAACCACCACTTAGGGTTAGGGTTAGCATCATCCTCAGAGGATGTGCCAGGTCTCTACTTATAATGGAGGTCTCTACCTCCAAGACTTTCTCCACTCATCCTCCTGACAAGGAGGTCTAGCCTCAGGTCTCTCCTAAGGGCAATGACAACTCATGTCATACGACTTAAGCATTTATCTATTCTTTAGTTTATTCTTAATCTATTAAGCTTATGTCCCTGACATCTTATTTACATGCTTTTCGTTAATTTGGTGGAGGATTCCTTAGACCTTATCAACCTTACCCATACCTCAAGAGGGTGAGGAAAAGAGAGAAAACCCTAATCCTTAAGGACCATAACAGCATTTGAGTTGAGAAGGGATGAACAAGATGAGAGAGTCCAAAAGGTATCTTATTTCGAGTCAAATCCTGAGACATTGGTGAGGAAGTCACACTAATCTGGGAGTCCTCATATTCCGACTTGCGGTGCGGAGGAAAATCTTGCCAGCCCCCAGACGTGATCTTTTTCTAGACACCTCTGTCTTACAGAAAATCCTCTAATAACTCCCTTGGGTTCGACATAGTTTGTAAAATTTAATAATTATCAAAGATTAAATGAAGAACCTATGCTCTGATACTAAATGTAATGAACCCGCCTCTCGGTAACCCCCAATTAAGGGAGACCAAAAGGTCAAAGCCATTATCCCAATTAACATGATCAAAGGTTCAACAATTAATCAGTAATAATTATGAAATTTTACCGAACTAAACTGAAATCTAGTATAAAATAAAGCTTTGCATACCTTTTTCAAAAACATGGATATCTACTTCTATCCACATCTGGAGTCTATTCTAACTAATCCTCCTTTGTAGTTTAATTCTTATTTAATTCCACATTTTCCACTTTACTATTTGTCCTTTTCAATCTTTTACCTAAAACGCCGACAAACAAAATGTCGGTCAGCATAAATGAATATGCTGGTATGTGGGGACAACAAAATTTTCACAAATATGACTATTAATCGAAATATCACACTCAAGTTAATTAACAAGCCAATTTACGCTTTTAGTGTTACATTCTCCACTGATTTTGCCCTAACCCTGGCATACCCACCTTAGGGTTTCTCTTTTGCCAATGACTTGAGGCCACCTTCTCAATCCCGGGCTTGGTGCCTGGGGTCACCCTTCATAGTGCTCGATAGTCATTCTATAAAGACCACCTTCTCAATCCTGATCTTGGTGTCTGGGGTTACCACTAATGGTGCCCATTGGTCTTCCCTCCTGGGCTTGACCTTTAGCATCATCCATCAGGGTGGCATGTAGGTGCAAGAATACACACGTATACTTTTATTCTGATAATCATAGTGACTTTATGATTTGCAAGTATGAACATCCAAACTGATAGGTTGCATTCAATGCGATGAATCATCCGGGAAACTCTTTGGGAAACTAATGTGATTAACCAAAATTAACCACATACCTGTCAGGCTGATTTGAGACTAAATTAGTCCAATCAATGTAAGAAATCCAATAGGGAAGCAAGCACACAAAGAGATCCTGAAATATGCATAAAATTTCCTATCATTGATCATGCCATCAAGATCTATTAAATCTAGCTCGCTTCTTAGAGTTTCTAGTCCACTTTTAGGGTTTCCATTGCAATTAGGGTTTCACTTCATTTTTACTATTTTAAACCCTAATTTTATACAATTACTCACAAACCCTAATTATCTCATCTACTCTTCTCGAAAGATATTAATGTTACCTTTTAACAACATATAACCTTAATTTTGGATTAAAGGCACAATTAAATGGCCATTAAGTCTATTATGCCTCTTTTAAATTAAAACTACCATTTTTATCCTTTTTAATTTATGAAAAGATCATTAGGCCTAATTATCATCTTTGGTTCCATCTAGATTAACAACTCATAGTTCATTATGATCTAATTCACATATGAACTCTATTTATCATTAATTCTACATTTATCCATTAGAAAACCCTAATTACTATATTAAGGGTATTTATCTACAATTAGGAACCTTTATACTCAAAATATCTTAGAACCATATTATCTCAACTTTATCCTTGAATTTGAACAATTAAAGCCATTAAGAGTCACAATTACTAACTTTAGGGTTTCAAGGCCCATTAAAGCTCATTCATGCACATGGAACTCTAAATTAAACCAATTACGTGCAAAGTTCATCCTTTTGGTTCTTAATGTACCCTTTTAGAATTAATAGGTTAATATCAAATTTAATCATCCATTAAACCCTACTAAATACATTAATCATCTCAAAATAGGGTTAATCATTAATGCATTAAAGTTGATAACTTCCATTACTTTTTGAATTGCAAGAGGAATTAGCTTCTAAAACTATTTTTAAGGAATTTGTCACGTTTGTCTGAGCAACTTTCATATTTTCTATGTATTCATCTGAGCTACCAAAAAAGAGATACAATTTTTGCAAAATTAACTTACTTGAACCAACGACAGGCCTCCACGTCACCAAACCCATGCAACGTTGCCTATTTAGAAACATAAAACTTTTACGTTTTTGCCCTCAATTATGTGATCGGCGCTTCAGCCCGCAGAGGGGCAAATCGATCTGATGACACCTAGGTCGTGTTCCACCTTCATCCAGCCATAGCGGCCGCCGTTTGCAGCCATGCGTGGGGCTATCCTCTCCTCCTTGGGCCACAAACCTCACTGGAACTTGCTGCCCTACCTCCGTCGTGCCTCTGTGTAAAGGGAGGTGCCCTTGGGTTGCGGCTAGGGCGGCTGTTTCGGGCCTGCTCGACCTGCAACTTGTGGTCGACTTGTAGCCATCCAATGGTTGTTGTGCAAGTGCCAGAGCACGGGGAAGATGGCCTCGTTCCTCTGTGGTGTCGTGAGAGCATTGGGCCTCCATCGTACTCCAGTCCAGGGCTCCTGATTTCCCTGGGGTCGCACTACCCCCATTGTTAGGGTTTTGAATGAAAGCAATGAAGAAGGAGAGAGAAGGGTGCATGGGATCCTCTTGGATTTGGCCAAGGGTGCTACCCCTTATATAAGGGAGGGTATCAAAGCCCTAGGATGCTTGCCCACGAAGTAACAAATTCCTTTTCCCAATAGGAATCCTATTCCTTTATGGAGAAGCAAACTCCTCTCTCTTTATTATCTCTTTGATATTCTTTATTCTTTAAATATTATGATTTTGAACATTACCTCTTTTACTCTCTTTGTACTTGCCTTTTAATTCATTGGCACGAAATTATATTTTCTTTTAATAGAAAATACCTCTTTTTTAACAATACCACAAAATTCATTAATTATGTATCACATTATCCTCTTATTATGTATTATTGGTATTTTCTCTTTTTTTTTCTCCATTTGGGCTCCTTGGACCACAAGAAACTCTAATATTTCGAAATCCCTTTTTAGTGGATACTCATCATCCTTCTAGATGCATATATATCTATTATTTCTCATTATCTTATTCATTTCATTAGTAAAATATCTCTTTTCAAGTATTTCTCTTTATCTCTCTTTTTATTTTCCTTATTGGAATTCCTTTTAACATTAGAAACCTTATGGATACCAAAATCCACCAAAGATAACTCAATTATACATCTTTCCACTTATTTCCCACATTTTATCGTTGTTTTCAATTTCTTTCTTAATAAAGAAATATTCAACTGATCTTTTCTTTTCTTGTTGCATTATCTTTGCAACTTTGGACTCCTTGGAACCCAAGGAACCCAAGAGGCACCAAATCCAACTTTGGATTAGATTCTTTTTCCTTCTAGAGGTTTCTACATCTTTCTTTTCTCCATGTTATTATTTGCTCATTTAATAATGGAGTTTCCTTTATCTTTTCCTTGTTATTGGGCCCAATAGCCAATAAAGCCCACAAAACAACCAACAAGGCTATTGTAAACGAAATTCTTTTATTCAAAACAAATTATATCATTATTTGTTCAAACATCTGTAATAGGAGAAATTACATTTCTCACCAAAAGATCCCAAAAATTGGGGTTGTAACATTCTCCAAATTTCCTTTTCACTTGGGTAGAACTAATGTGCAACTAGGTACCTCTCTTTACTTGTGATGTCATAAGTTAGTTATGGACATTCACTACAAATGTGCAATGGGACCTATAGGGTCACCCATAAAGGATTAACCTCAAAGAGGAGTTTATCCATGAATGATGTTTGGAATGATTACTAAAGTGTTTAGGTACTCAATCAAACATTCAATCAATAGACTTGACTCAAAATGATCATGTTCAAGTGTTGAACCAATTGATTAGTGTGTCAGATTGATTGAAAACTGAATTGATTGTGTTCTGCACAATCTGGACCACCAAACGACAAGTTCACCGGATGAACCGATTGACTCACGATCAGTGAGACAATTGGTTCACTCTAGTGAAATGATTGGTTCAACTAGACCATAAAAGAAGTATTGGGTTCTCCCAATTTGTGGGAAAAAATTTCTTATTTCAGTTGTTCAATTCGATTGGGACAAGAATTAATCTTTGCATTTATTTGAAATGAATAAGGAAAGTCAATTGTAGGAAAGTCTGGGAAGTGAAATGACTAGTTCACTAAGTGAACTGACATGTTCACACTCCCAACTGACCGGTTCACTAGTGAACCAATCTAATCACCTTGCTAAATGTCTCGTTCAGTTATGAACTAACCAGTTCGCATGTCGTAGTGCAAGTTGTTAATGGAAATTCCAGACCCTTCTACTACCGCACATACTAGAAACCCTAACCCTTCCCTCTATATAAATAGAGGGGTACATGGGGCTTCTCTAGAGACAAAACTTAGAACATCAGTTGCTCTGAAAAGTTGATGTCCTCTCTGGTTGTGGTAACCGAGAGAGCCCAAGCAAGTTCTACCCATCTAGGGTTGAATAGTGAGGGAAAGACAACTACAGAACAACAAGTAGTTGTGGGAGAGTGTGTTAGTGACTAGTACACCAACAGAAGAGGACAACTCCTTCTTGTTCGTTCTTAAGGATGACTATAGTTTTTGGTATTCTATGAGGACTATCTATAATGGCGGGAGACTTCTACTACTCAGGAGGACTACAATCTGCCGCAATCTAGGTCAAGACCAGGAGCTGCATAGACGCCATCAAATATAAGTAGTTAAAGACCACACTTTCTGTGAGGTATAGTCGGTGATCAAGCCTCAGGAGTAGGTATATCTCTCTAAAACCATCCTTCCCATTACATAGATATTGATGCGATGTACTAGTTATGGGTTTATGGTCAAGTAAATTTTTTGTTTCCGCTGCCTACTCTGACCACATAAAACCCAGTAGTGGTATCAAAGCCACGCCAATACTTTATGTTTTGGGATAATTGATATGATTGGATTTTGGTTTTACCATCTTTTATTTATTGCATATGATTTGAATATTTAAATGACTAATGTGAATATCTGATTGATACAACATGATCCCAAACTAATATATACATATATGATATGTTATATATATTCAATCAATACACATCGCCCTAAAATGGTTTTGATGGTGGATGTGTGGCGTGGTTATGGCATATAAACCCTATGTGCATGTGTCAAGTTGGTTATGGTTGTTTGTATATTGGTCTGTGCACTGAGCCCTCTTCTTCTATTTTGGATGTAACTTGAGATAACTCGAGCCTTCTCTTCTACCTTTTCTCCCCCCAATGTAACTCAAGTTTTCCTAAAGATTTTATAAAAGTAGGATAGTTTTATTTCCTATTATGAAGAAGATTGAAGATGACTGCTTGATGGACTGAGATGACCGACTAAGGAGAAGTTGGTGGACCGACGAGAAGCCCAGACGACCAAACGAGCTGACCATTTAGAGGAGGAAGATGACCAGCTGGACGAGACCAATTGACCAGCCAAGAGGAGAGTCGACCAGTTCAAAGGTTGCACCAGTCAACTCGGATTGGCAAGCACAAATCTTCATAAATAATAGGTTGCATGTGATGTAGACCTTAGCTGATCGTAGTTCCTTGTGGCTCCAAGGAACAACAACATGGTGGCCATAATCATCGCTTTACTGTTATTGCATGTTTTTGTTTGTGGGATATAGCATGTATAGGATACATACTATTTATGTGATGATTGGATACATGTATGCATATATAAGCATATTAAAACCCCTCAACAAACATATTAAGTTGGAGATGCCTTGCAAAGGTAGAACACATGAAAAGCTTGATCGACTGTGGGCATGCCTTCATGTGGTGCACCGTCTATCTCATGGAAGTGTCATAGTGAATATGTGGGTTTGCCTTTGCGGGGTGCATATTCATTGTGTTGGCTTTTGGGTCGGACTTAACAAGGTGACCTTGATCGGATCAAGAACCTTGAGGCATAAAGATGAACATGGCAAGGAGTTGCACATGTCATCTATCAAGAGTTGCATATGATGCAATTGGTAAAGGTTGCCTACCTGAAAGACTCTAGTTGTGGGTGACAACCCTAGGTAGCCCATGGCTTAGATGAAATCATGATCTTGCTGACTAGAAGGTTGTACACTACAATATTCCGAATTGATGATGAGGCCTATTAGTTTGATCAAAATAGTGGGAGTGATAATTAATTAAAGACCTAATTAATATCGTCAATTTACAAATCAAATCAAATCAAAAGAGTTTTGAACTAAAATTGCAAATTTCCTTTTTGTAGAGTAAATGGATACCAACAACAATCACTTTTCGTTATGATCGATCCTTGAGAAGGACAAGCTAAATGGGAACAACTTCCACGCCTAGTTTAGGATGTTGAGAATTGTTCTCACTCAAGAGTGAAAGCTCTTTGTCCTAGATACAGCAGAGATAGAAGAACCTACTCCCAATGCACCAAAGGCTGAAAGGGATGCTTACAAGAAGCATATTGAGAATGCCATTGATGTGAAGTGCTTGATGTATTACTCAATGAACTATGAGTTGCAGAGACAACATGAGAACATGGACGTTATTGGGATGGATCAACATATCAAGAACATGTATCAATACCAAGAATGACAAGATATATATGGCATGTCCAAGGAACTGTTTAAGTGCATGATAGAAGGAGATCTAGTAGGCCCTCACACACTCAAAATGATTGGGTATGCAGAGAAACTAACTCGACAGGGATTCCCTCTGAGCCAAGAGTTGGCTATTAGTGTGATACTACAATCATTGTCAGAATTCTACAGTCAGTTTGTGATGAACTACAACATGAACAACTATGATAGGTTACTGACAGAGTTGTTGGGCATGTTGAGGAAAGCTAAGACACATCTGAAGAAAGACAGACCCATATTTGTGACGATGATCAGTAGAAAGAAGGGAAAGTCTAAGGGTAAGGCCCAGGGCAAAGCAAATAAAGGTTCTAATGCTAGCCAGAAGCCCAAGTCATCTTCAACTCTCAAAGCCAAGGTAGGGGTGAACAAGGGAGGCAAATGTCACCATTGTCATGATATAGGACATTGGAAGAGAAATTTCCCTCTCTACATAGATGAACTAAAGAAGAAGAAGGAGGTGATGGAAGTCTCCACCTCAGGTATCATGAAATAAATTTAAAAATCTTCTTTATCTTAGGTATATGATACCAACATATATATCTGACATATATGATGTGCAGTATCTAAAAAGAAGATAGGGCCTTTATGAAAGGACCAAGAAGAAACACTCATCAACATTGGAGCAAGTGTTGCTTACATAGATAGAAGTACCTTATAGTTTATTTCAGCCCAAGGGCATGTAATAGAGTTATGAACTGCTATTTCATTTTGCCAATAAATAGAAACATTTTAATTCTACATCTTGTAATGACAAGGACGTCTATCAATAAAATTTATGTTTCAATTTCAAAGATATGCTATTTTATAGCAAAGCCTTATTTATCTTGTGGCACTTGGTATGCATCAGATAAAATAATACCTAAAAGTTATTGATGACTCAAATAATAAATGAGCTTATCATCTAAACATATGAATGATAAATTCATCTCTAGGTTCCATGTTGATGGATAAAGCTAGATTCTCTTGGTTAATGAACCATTATGAGATATGAGTGTCTTGTTTATTGGGCATGATGACAAGTCAATCTTCACTAGATGTAGTGGGAGAGTGACTATTGTATTAGGTATAATACATATTGATGTATATACATACCTATTGGAATAAATGCTAATACTTCAGATATGGTGTTTAATGAAATACCAATATGAATATGTTGAAGTGTTTAAGAATATCCTAAATGAAGAACAAACTTGGTAAAAGTATTAATTCTTTGATATGATCAATGAACGAGATACTTAAACCAAATGTTTGAGGACCTTGTGAGTAACTATAATAGTGTATCATAGAGAACTCATGATTAAGGCATGATGATATCTAAATCAAAGAAGGAATCATACTCTAAATAGTCAGAGCATGATTATAAAACAAATAAATAATCTTCTAAAATTCTTCAAAACAACATGCTTTACACTAAATAAAGGTATAAAAGGAGATTAAGAATAACAAGTGTAGTTGATTCTCAAATTCCTTATGTAACAAATACACCTCATATATCTAGTAGAAAGAACATTGAGCTTGATGGATAATGATATCCTACAAACTCAAAGGTGATGAATTGGTCATATGATGATGAGCCAATAATCTATCTAGATGAGGTTGACGAACAAGATTTTGAGTTATTTCTTGAAGCTGTAAGATCCAAAATGACTTCCACATGTACCAAATTAGGTATGACTGTAATGGTAGCACTTGTAGGGATAAAACCCATAAGTGCAATTCGGTCCTAAGAGTTAAGACTAACATGGATGACATTTGAAGAGATGATTGGTTGAGATAAATTCAAGTGAGTTCAAGGTGTTGAACATGATGATTTTATTTAACCAATTGCAGTGGCTATAGGCCATAAAGGATCAAGCTTGCTATTGGAACATGAGGACTGTAAAATTTGGCATATGGATATTAAAACCACATTCTGAGAAAAATAACATGAGGATGTGTACGTTACACAACCTGAAGGGTTTTAAATTCCATTAATGCAAATGTAGTCTACAAGTTACAAGAGTTTAATCAATATAATTGATTAAATACAAGCACCTCAGAACTGTAGTTTTTACTTTGATTATATAGTCAAAAGGTTTGACTAATATATCAAAATAAAGAAGGGATCCGTGATTACAAAGATTTAGTGGGAGCATATTCCACATGATGATGAGGAATAAAACAAAACTGGTGTGGAAATACCTTCTTTAAAGGAATAAAGAGAAATGTCCTATGTGACAAGAATAGAGACCTATAGAGATAGTTCTCAAAAGTATCTTGACCTGAGAAAGAGAGAGAATACATTGGCAGTCTATGCTGAAAGGTTCAGTATGAACTGATTCAGTGGGAGAAAATGTGTCCATATTATGTGGAGTTAGTCTCTCATATGCCTAGTGTCCCAAATTCTTAAGAAGAATAGGAACACATGGATAGATGTATCATGCAATCACAATTGGATCTATCATGTATGTAATCATCCCATTATTTTGTATGTATCAGACATGAAAATAAAAAATATATATGCATTCATCTTGTATGTATTGGACATGATAATATGATATGCTCATCCAGTTATCTCATATGTAATGGACATGATGAGTGGATGTCTGTCTACTTCCAGGGAGAGTCATTGGAATACCATGAAGAATTATTTAAGTACTTGAGAAGTATTAAAGGATTAGTTTGATGGTAATAAAAGGAAGAGCCGACTGTAAATGAGTTACGCTAATGCAAGCTTCCGAAATGAAAGAACAATGATCGCAAAATACAAAATATAAAAGTTATATTCAATTGTAAAGTGAACAAGAGTTATTAAATGGAAGTGTTCTGAGTAAAATTAAAAGGCCATTTAATTCTAAAAGGAATGTCGAGTATCCTTGTGTTATGAACACCAAAGGATACTATATGCATCTAGAAGTTCATATAGATGAACTTATAAATATTCCAACCAATGATGACAAAGTAGAAATATTAAGTCAAACTATGGAGCTAACTATTTGGCAAGGAATATCAGATAGAAATACTAAGTCAAACTATGGAGCTAACTGTTAGGCAAGGAATATCAGATAGAATATTATGGCAACTCCATTTAATACAAAATGTCGTAGAGCGAGGAGATGTGAAACATGTAATATACTTCCTAAAGTAAAATGTTGCTAACCCATTGGATTAGCACTAGTGTAACATAAACATGTGGGACATGTTTAGAGATCACAAAGAATATGATGCGAAGGTGATTGGATATAAGTAAAAGTGGGAATATATTAGTATGTATGCCCTGAGAGCCAATCATATGATGATTGGACTGACATATGCCACAATTTATTTGATAAATATCAAAGGCAAGATTCTAATTTATTCTAGATAAATCAATTATGAGATATATGATGGACCAGAATGAATGTCTAAAGAATGACAATAACTCAATGACGTATGTCTTTGGGTGAAGGACCCGAACAATGAGATCGTACAAATGCTAAGAGTATGTACATTCTTGTTATGTCCAAAGTCGGATGTCATTGTGTAAGGTTGATGGACAACAATGACACATCAAGACTAGAGTGTGTCTTGGTTGATGACAGTGTCTCATTAGTGATGACATATGATATCAAACCAAGCACCCAAATACATGTTGGAGAATAGTGTATTAGACAGATCCACCATGAGAGTGATACATGGAACCATGATATGGTAGTCAGAATCATCTCTCATAGTGATTGTGGTGATTGTGATTCTTGGACCTAAAATCGTTGCACTCATCAAATGTGATTGGGTACACTTTGACATCATCAAACGCAGTCTGGAAACATGGGTTATTATAACGGTGATGACTGGGTGCCTTTGATGCATGAGATAGACTGTGAGTGAAAGATATGTGATTTTTCCCTCCTAAGGGAGTATGATGTTCAGGCCACTTGATAAGTGAGACTGAGAAAGGCATGCACATGCACATGTGAATCAATATATGATATTGATGTCACATATATCTCAGACAGTCTGCTCTAGTTCAAGAAACAGGAATGAATGTTGAAAGGATGACAACTCCATGCCTTGAGTTCATTAAGAATATCAAAGACAAAGGAATTATACATTCACTGGAACACCAATCACAGACTATACGATAGAAAGTTGTTCTCCAACTTTCCTTTTCACTTGGGTAGCACTAATGTGCGATTAGGTACTGCTCTTTTCTTGTGATGTCATAATCTAGTTATGAACATTCAATGCCAACGTGAGATGGGACCTATAGGGTCACACATAAAGGATTAACCTGGAAGAGGAGTTTACCAGCGAATGATGTTTGGATAGATTACTAAAGTGTTTAGGTACTCAATCAAACATTCAATCAATAGACTTGACCCATAATCATCAAGTTCAAGTGTTGAACTAATTGATTAGAGTGCCACATTGATTGAGAACTGAATTGAATGTATTCTGCACAATTAGGACCCCCAACTGATCGGTTCACTAGGTGAACCAATCGGCTTATGTTCAGTGACATGACTTGTGCACTTTAGTGAACTGATCAGTTCAACTGGACCAAACTAGTAGTGTTTGGTTGTCCAGGTTTATGAGCAAAAAGTTTTCCCTTTCACTTGTTCAATTCGATTGGGACAAGAATTAATATTTTCATTAATTAGAAACGAATAAGGAAAGTCAATTGTAGGCAAGTCTGGAAAGTGAAACGACTGGTTCACACTCCCAACTAACTATTTCACTAGTGAATCGATTGGCTTACCCTTCCAGATGATCGACTCAGTTATGAACTGACATGTTCGCCCACCGCTGTGCAATTTTTTCATGGAAATTCCGGACCCTTCTACTCCTGCACAAACTGTGAACCTTGAACCTTCCCTCTACTATAAATAGAGGGGTACAAGGGGATTCATTAGAGATACAACTTAGAACATCAATTTCTCTGCAAAGTTGTTGTCCTCTCTGGTTGTGGTAATCGAGAGAGTCCAAGCAAGTTCTACCCATCCAGGGAGGAACATCGAGGGAAAGACAATTATAGAACAACAACAGGTTGTGGGAGAGTGTGTCGGTGACTAGTACACCAACAGAAGGGGACAACTCCTTCTACTTCATTCTTCAGGATGACTACAGTTCTCGGTAGTCTGTGTGGACTATCTATAGAGGTAGGAGACTTCTGCCACTCAGGAGTATGACAATCTGCCACAATCTGGGTCAAGACCAAGAGTTGAACAGGCGTCGTCGAAGATAGGTGGTTCAAGACCGCACTTGTTGTGTAGTATAGTCATTGAGCAAGCCTCAGGACTAGGTATATCTCACTAAAACCATCATTTCCATTACATAGATATTGATGCGATCCTCTAGTTATGGGTTTATGGTCAAGTAAAATTTTTGTTTCCACTTCCTACTCTGACCACATAAAACCCAACACTAATGTCATGTATGTGAAATTAGGGTTATGACAACATTGATTATTCAAAACTCTAAAAAACACCTTTTATTATTAGTGAATTAGATCATCTAAACCATGCCATGATTTAGGTTATATTTTCCTGAGTTCAGAACATATATTATTATATTTTGCTCACTTTTATATATTTAGTTATTAATTTTATAATTTGTTACTTATTTAGATTAATCCATTAAAATCACATCTTTATAACATAAGACTCAGGTAACAAAACCAATACCATTAGAAATCTTACATTTTTTTGAATCCAAAACATATTTTATTTAAATTTTCGGACAAACGAATCAAAAGATATAAATTTATGAAAATTGACCAATATCAAGCTGCCACGTCAGCAACTACGTGTTTAAGTGGCACACATGACGGGAAGGCGTCAGACATGTGACAACACCAGGATGGACTGTGCAAAACTAAAGAGAACCCGAAACACAAAAGGGAAAAATGGTAAAAATCCACGTTATCATCTTCTTCTTGCAGCCCGCCCACATGTCGTCGGCTGGTTGGGGGGAATTTAGTCGTTTTTGCAAATCATGACCAAACTCATAATTGAAAGTTGCAAATGAAAGCTAAAGCAAAGAAAAACTCAACCATACCTTTAGTTTGGACAAAGATGATGTGTTCAAGGAGCAACAAGGGCCACAAGGTATGAAGGAAAATTCGATCTACGTCGCTCCATGCTTGGCCTCTAATGAAATTGAAAGCACGAGAACATAAGGTGATGTCTAACACAAAGTTGTATATCCATATTTATAGGTATGAGAGTGAAACAATCTGATTCGGTAAGGGACCTTCCATCCATAGAGAATGAAAATTGGGTTCTTCTTAGACTCTCTACGAAACATAGCAAACAAGGGCTCAAAATGTGTAGAGTTATATTTGGAAAACAATGGCAAAAGAATCACGTCAAAAGATGGATTGTATCCCGAGAAATTTGAGTTTTAAGATCACATCAGAGACCCCACTGGTTCCCAATCTGACCCAAGGTAGGAGATGATTAGGATCCGTCCTATCTAGGATCCCATGGCCGAGAATGCACATGAAATATTACTTGGGCATGACACATTAGATAGCAATCCTAATCAAATTTGACTATAGTGTGAACAAATTTATTTCCTTTTTCTCTCTCCTCTTTTGAGTGTGCAAACAAAATCCCAAATTGGATGAAATTTTATACATAAGCTAGTTTTGATATGTAGAATCTATGAATATAAAATTAGATTTGCCTTTTGAGAACTTGTAATGTATTAAATAAATCAATTACTATTTTCTCTTTCCTCCTTCATTAATGGTTATAAGATTATCCAAATTTGATGAAACTTCACCCACAAGTCATATTTAATGTGTTCAAAACGAATTTGCCATCAATTTTTACATGTTGGAGTTGTTTGTACAATTATTTAATATTTTGAAGGTTCTACACTTTCTCTCTCCTGATTTCATCTTTTAATCAAACTTTCTCCAAACTGAGTGAAATTTCACCCAAAGGCATATTTTAATATGTAGATTATGAATATAAGATTTTTTCCACTTTTGGAGTCATTAAATATTTTACTTCATATTTTAAGGAAAAATACCATTTTCTTTTCTAAATAAAATAGATATGGTTATTATTATTCTAGATTGGTGAAACATAGCCTCCAAGCGAAAGCATATCCCAAGAAAATGAATGTGAGGTTATTCTTATCCAATAATTTTTCCTTTTAGTCCATTATCCATTATTTCTATTATTTCACTCATTAATAATTCAATATTTCATTAACATGTTTTAAGAATTATTATTGATTCCTTATTCTCTTCCTTGCATCATAAGGCAAAGGAATGATCTAGAATGAATCTATTTATCCTTATTTCACATAAGTTTATTTATTTCATATTTTGTGGAATTATATATCATTATTCTAAATTATGAACACCTTGTCTTTTTATGCACATTAGTGCCTCATGTGACATATTTTGTATACCCTTATTCGATCTTATGATTAATTTGAAGGTATTAGGTAATACTAATTTATATTATACATTTTAGGGTGATTTATTCATTCATAACATATTTAAAGTCACCAGAGAGCATACCCTTATCCTTTTTTGGCTAAACCTTAAAGGTTTCTAACTTCTTAACCCTCGAATAAGATTAAGTTCTAGGTTTTGGTATCTTACAGACAGGTTTAGCCCCACATGATTTCCATAATAAAAAACATGGGAGAGAAGAAGAAAAATGTGGGAAACATTAGTCAAACTAAAGAACCCCTGAAGGAGACGGTCAAAATGATACCCTGACACACATGCCATTTTTCTACCTTCTGGCTGTAAATTCGTTCGTTGGAAGTGTACAGATCGTCTAGAACATGGTCTACTTCTCCACTTTATCCTCCCCTTACTCTTGACTATATTCCAACGAAGTAGAATGTGATTGATATGGTTGGCTGAAATCCCTCTAAGTCATTTAATTGACTTACAGTGTAATTAATTTCCAACCATTAGATGATACTTGATTTTCATATCTTCATGATCCCTTGATCCTGCCATGTCAGTATTGCCGACGTCTTCAATAGTTGTGATCATCTGGAAAGCTATTGGTACTACTGAGTTGATGTCGATAGTATCAAGTTTTCAAGATTAATTTTGAATCCATATCTATGATGTTGTTGGTAGTATCGATTTCTGGGTTGGTACTACTGAGTCTTCTCGATTTTTCTCTATTCCAAATTGAGAAAGTGTCAGTAAAACCGACTCTAAAGTCGGTAGTACCAAGTTGTCTAGATTTGTGTCAATTACCTAAAATACAAAAAGACCAAACATAATCTCTCAAAATTCACTAAATCATTTGGAAACATTAAAATTACAATAACTTGATGCAATTGAGTATTACAGGCTAATAATAGTATCTTATGCACAAATTAGTATGAAAATGAACAAATAGTGCACAAAACTTGACAATGAATATCTTTTGAAAACAACAATTATGTGGTACATCAATACCATTTGCTTGGACACGTATGTCGATGATTGTTACCCGCTTGAAACCATGATTGCTAAAATGAGAAATGAGGTCAAGGAAGGCAGATCAGTGTCTACTCGAGGACGTTATATAGTTTTGGAAGTCCTCAAGATTGTTTGGCACCTTCTCTATTGCAAAGGAAATACTTTGTGTGTGAATGAATAACACTCATTGTGTTCTCTTATATAGTTGTTGAATGGCCCATGCATGATGTGTCAGTCCCACTGACTTTTTATGTTGATGATACTGACTTTCACCTTTATTTGTGGGTGTTGGTGTCATCCATTGATGCTGATAGTCATGAGTTGTTAATGTACCAAGCCACGAATCCTTTTGTGTCGGTAATACTGACAAAATTTAGTGGTACCAACAAAAGTCAGTGGTACACCAGATTGGTGCCACTGAGCGTTGGATAAAAATCATCTTGATCATCTATGTCTGGGTCACGAATTCCAGTCTTTTAAGTCAGTGCCATTGATGACTCAATGGTATCGACTATGTTTTTTTGGCTCTTGTTCTTTTTTGCCAAATCTTGATGCTACAAAGTTTCTTGTCTATAATATCAACTTTTTGTAAAATTTAGCCTAACAGAGTTTTGGTGCCACCTACCCTCTTTTTAGTGGTATCGTAATTTTCAAAATTTCTATCAAAAATTTAATTTCAATTATGTGCCACTCATCCAATTTTCAATGAGTTTTTTCTTTCTGAACACCAAAATAAAAGCATTAAAGTGCCTTTTTAAACTTATAAAAATGATATTATGACAATAAAAAAATCTATTGAAAAACGGTAAACAAAATATAAATGATAGAATTTAAAGATGATTGGGTTGCCACCCATAAGAGCCCTTCCTTAATGTTTTAGGGTCGACAATCTTTTCACCTAAAAGATCAATGAATCTCAATGAGATTCAACTCGTCTCCTTCATGAACCACCTCTCCTACATAGTAATGTTTGAGGTGTTCTCTTTTTGTCAAGAAAATCTTGACACCATCACTTATCTCAAAAAATCCATGAGGGAATGCATTTGTAACACACATGCATACTTCCAAAGGTTGTAGTAGAGTTTTAGGAATGATGACTATCTCCCTAGACCACCACTAACCTTAAATGCCCACTTTTCCTCACTGACAGGCAATCCAGGATAATCTTCCTGATTGGTCACTCATCCTATTACTACTCTAGGTTGAGTACTCTTAACCATAGAGTTCTTTAGTGGTGGACTCCCTAAAAATGAGGTGCACCTTGCTGATATGGGTAGTCCAATCATTCCTTTTAAGAGTCATTTTATCTGATTCCTCAAATCTTGGGAGGTTACAATCTCTTGCACTTAGAATCTTGAAATCCTCATCAAGGCTCAACTATGTGGCCTCATAAATTTCCCCATTTCAGTGAAGATCAGCATAAGGGTGGCTACATCACCATGGACAACCCTTTCCAACATGCTTAGACCAAATGACTCAAGATTGTCATGCCACATGTCCATGTGGATGCCACCTACTAGAGGGTTTATGGTTCTGATAATTTTAAACATGTGGCCCACAACCCATAGCTCTAGTAGAGTTTCAGAATGACGACTAGCCCTACATACCACCTCTAGCATTAAATTCATGATTTTTCCTCACTCAATGGAAAGCTGAGATAAATTTCCAGACTAGTCACCCATCCTAATAATAATTTGGGTTGAGCATGCTTAACCACAAAGTTCTTTAGTGATGGGATCCCTAGAAAGGAGGTGCACCTTGATGGCATGGGTAGTCCAATATTTTTTTTAAGATCATTTTAGTTGAGGACTCAAATCTAGTGATGTTACTGCATTGGTCACTATATAGGGTCCACTCCATCGAGAACCTCAACTTCCCATAATACAGTTTCATCTTGTAGTTAAACAACAACACATGTTGACTCGGTAGGAATACTATGTGGAGAATGTGGCGATCACACATTTTCTTCATCCTATCTTTGTAGATTCGAGAACTCTCATAGACAGCTAACCTAATTTCTTCAAATTCATTCAATTATAATCTATGCTTCTTCCTTGCACTAGAAATATTAGAATTCAATTTCCATAAAGCCCATTTGGCCTTGTTCTCTAATTCAATGGGAAATGATATGTTTGTCAATAGACCATCCAGTACGGGGGTAGTGCCTATAGGTGTTTATCATAGAACTATTTGTTACTCCCAGTCTACACTCCTAATGGCTACAGAGCCAAACGCTAGTGGACTGGGCATATGTCCGTGAAATGGCACTATATTTCACATAGGAAATATACATGTAAAACCAAAAACAACAAGACTAAAGAAATAACAAGATACTAAACATGTAGATAAGAGATAGTTTACCCATTTCTAGATTCAAGTATACACATTGGGGATTGGTTTCAGATATGAGAGTCTTGAGTGCAGCTAATCTTCATTTGGAAACTAAAATTTTGATAAACACAATCTATTAGTTCTAAAGCATTAAATACGCTATGAAAAGGCATGTAAATAGTTTATGAGTATAATAAAAGTTTCTTGGCTACAAACATTATACAAGAAAGAAGTAGGAACTAGGAGAATAAATGCAACAATGATCTTTTGTATATGGCATGTGTTAAGTGTATTTACATTATACTCAATAACATATTATGGCCATTGACCAACTTCCCATTGGAAGAGTCTGTAAGGGTACTCAAGATTAGCTAACCCTTTTATCATCATGGTCTGCCTTATCTTGATATTTGAAGTAAGACACCCGACCTTGTACCCTTACCCAGGAAATATAGGTAGGTACACTAGGTTTGTATAATGGACAAGCTCAATTATATTCAAGGTTTGCTAACACATTTCAAGAAAAATGAACATACTAATCATAGGTAACAAGTAGCTCAAACAAGTAATTACCTAGTCAAGCATTCATACGATCATGCATCTAAACAAGCCAATAACATTGTAGGGTCAAGAGGAAAACATACCTTGTGAGTAGAGTAAACCTTATGATTCATGATTGAGATTTTAACATAAACATCATAAATGTCATGTGGATGCTCCCCTAGATCTAGGCTCCAAATAGATTAAACATGGTATCTAAAATTCCAATCATGCATGAAATTAATCAGTCATAGTTTAAAGGTCACATCAAAATCTTAGGTCTAGGTGATACATCCACATCATGAGTAATACTAGACAGGGATTAGATCTGATTTGATAAAAAAGGAAGCATAATATTTAAGTTACATCATGGCCTATTCATGCAAGATCATTGGTATCCATAATAGATTCATTGAATGTAATAGTACCCTACATCAATTTCAAAGAGGAATTTAGTAGAACAAGTTACGATGTAGATGTAAACATGATGATTTTACTGATTTAGAGTCATTAAGGTATCATGGGTAGAATTAGGTAAAGATCTAGCAAGGTTTGAGCCAAAGAATTTAACATATGAATTAACATCACATTAATTGCCACATGCATGTCATGAGTGGGTAAGAGTGTGACTCATGGAGTTTCATGTTATAAACAATCTCAAGGATTGATTGTAAGGTAAGCATGAATGTCTGAGCATTATGGATCATCGTTGGCATAAGCCTTAAAGTTCCATACATATAAGCACTTAACATCACATTTTAGGACATACTAGTTCTTCAAATCATAAGATCTACTAATGGCAACCATATCATAAGACCATGGTCAAACATGGCACATAAAATTATAAAGATTACTAATTTTCATGTTAGGTTATCATATAATAGAAAGCAAGGCTAATGCTTCACTTGATCAAGTTACAACATACATGCACATAACACAGTGATTTTTAGGTCAAGATAATCATTTATGATACATACAAAGGATCTAAGGCATTAATAATGTCAAAAGTGAAGTGAAATTAACTGATTTAGGGATATAATCATACCTTGGGACATAAAGGGTCAAAGTTGAGCACTTAGTAGCATTAATCATCTTCAAAAGCATTAATGTAAGAATTCTTGGAGATACAGAAGAACAACAAGAATATCTAGGTTTCAAAACTATCCCTATGGATATATCTCATTGAGAGGATCAAAAAGCATATATTATATGTCCTATTTGGCCAAAGGATGCAAGAGTTATCATTTTTCATAATTTTACCTCAAAAACAAAGAACCTGGATCGTTGGATCTTGATCCAGTGATTGTGGGTGGACCACATGGCTCAGATGGGCGGCGATGCCCAGTGGCTCATCCTGAACTCCCTTTATCCCTCTGCACCTATGCACATCTCTCGTGCACGATGGGGAGCCTCTCTCTATCACCGTACAACGGGGTTCCCACCAAGGGTACAAGCATGGTCAAACAAACATCAACCAATCTAGGGGGTGGGAGTGATCCCAACCTTTAATTCTAGGGCACTCAAGATCCTATGGTTGAGGAAGTCATTCCCTGAGCTCCATCCCACGGAACATGCTCAGCCGACGTGGCGTCGTGGTTGGTGAGCTTGTCGGAGCTTAGTTGAAGTGGGGGATAGAGGCCTCAGTCGAACCAAAGAAGTTGCTGACCACTCCCGGCATGCCTCTACGAAGCCACTTCCCGAGCCAGATCATGGTTCAACAACATATCTTCATTCGAAAACTAGAAATTCGATAAACTCGATCTATTACTACTAAAGCATTAAGTACACTATGAAAAGGCATGTAAACAATTTAAAATTATAATAAAAGTTTCTTGGCTAGAAACACCATATAAGCAAGAAGTAGGAACAAGGAGAGTCACACAAAGATATGGTTTGATACAAGACTACATGTTTTAATTATATTTCCATCAATAATCAAATACATATTATGTAACATCCCTGACCTGGGTTATGAGTCAACCCTAGGTGATTTGCCTAAATATGTAATTAAATCTTTGTGATTAACTCTGAGCATGTAATTAAGTTTCTCAGAAACATATATTTCAGTATTTGCTCCTTTTTATTTAAGTTGTAGCATTGTTTTGATATACAGGGACCTATGTGCAATTTACCCAGTTGAAAGGGTTAGCTTGCAATTTGCACATGATGAGATGTTCCTCTGATGTTGAGACATCATGAGAATCTCTTTGGCAAAGTTTGAGGGATTTCCCAAGCTAGAGCACCAAGGTGCAGCTGTGGAAGCAATCCCAGGGCTTGAAAACCCTAATTTGGGGTAAAATGCAATTTACCCAAATAAAGGGATGCAATTTGTAAATAATGTCATCTAAAGTATCTTTTTAGACTCTTTCCATTATTTAGAGAAGAAATGATGAGGAATTCACCTCAATTGAGTTATCAAGTTAAGAAATAGGCTTTGTGATTGAATAATCAGGGTATCTGTGCAATATCCCTTTAAGTATGAACTTTATTATTAGATTGTTCTTCCTTGCCTTCTTTTCTATAACTTAAGATAAGTTTTGTCCTTAGAATAAAGAGGAAGGGACGAGCAAGTAATAAAGGAAGGACTTAGTTGGAATTAAGGGAAACTTATGAACTAATGTTGAAAATCCTACCCCATGTATATAAGCCCTCCTTCCCTTAGTTGCAAGGGAACTCACCCTTCGTTCCTTTACTGTTTCATTTCACCAAAGACGATCAAGGACTGCCTTGGAGCTAAGGAGGACGACCAAGGGGTGCAAGGTAGGTCTAAACCCCTCTTCTTGCCTAATTCCATGGTTAGAACTCAAATTCAAGGTCATCTTCATGGCTAACTCTTGAAACCCTACCTTTCTAGCCGTCTCTTTTCATCCTTCCTTGGAGTTTTCACCTTGGCCAACCTGTAAGAACTCAAGGACGCCATTAGAGCTTGGAGCTTGAAAGCTTGGAGCTCAATAAGAAAGCTTTAGGCGGGTTTTATAACTCTAAACCCATGCTTTACTATGTGCATCTTTATATGCGATTTGATGATAGCTCTTAGTATTTCCCTACTTTTACCTGCTATTTTGCAAGCAAACCCGTGGGATATCTGTACTGTTCTTGAGCTAGAACATGAAGGCGTGATTTCCAAGAAAAACCCACCGCTTTTCTTTTCCTTAAACGGTCCTAACAGTTTGCTATCTCGGACTCAAGACCGCGAGGTGAGCAAACGGTCTCGAGACCGCGACAGGGAAAACGGTCTCAAAACCATTTGGCCCCGTTGACCGAGCATGGACCGTATAAGAAATCTGTTCCTAATTATATAGCATAATTACCCTCAAAATTTGGGAGACTAACTCCAAATGAATCGGGAGATATGACCTTTTTAAGTCACAACTTTAAATGAATTAATTGCTGATTTTCAAACGGTCTGAAATTGCCTTTTTGGGCAAACGGTCTCAAGACCGTGTAAGGTCGTTGACTAAGCGTTGACCGTATGAGATTACTGTTCAAAATTATGTTAATTAACAACTCACCAAGTTTGATGGTCTAATTCCAAACGGGCTAAGAGTTGAAGGGTGAATACTAGGGCTAACCCTAGATAAAATCAGTACTGAAATTATGGTGACCTAATTAGGGTTTTTAGGGTTGATTGACCTAAACGGTCTCAAGACTGTTTGGGGGTCACCAAACGGTCTCAAGACCGCGAGGGCAATCAACCAAGACCGTTTGGAGGTCTGGGGTCAAGATTTGTTGACCAATGGAAGGTACAGTTACATCAAATTACATTGCAATTAAATATTGACATGATCATCAACTCAATGGGTCAGACCTTGATGAATTTGCACTAGAATCCAAAATTTTGGATGGGCAAACGGTCTCAACACTGTTTGAAACTCATCCAAACGGTCTCAAGACCGAGAGGACAATCACCCAAGACCGTTTGAAGGTCTAGGGTTGAGTAATTTGACCAATTGAGGACCCAATTGCAAATAAGTTATTAATTTAATCAAAATTCTGTTTTGTGGTTCAATCATGGTTCAACCCCTATCAAATCACCTTAGACTTTGATGAAATATTGGGCAAACGGTCTTAAGACCATGTGGGGTCCACCAACATGATCTCAAGACCGTTTGGGCCAAGTTTGGGCCCAATTGGAGCTCAATTGAAGGGTTCAACCTTGTGTTGATGCACACTGTTGAGTGTTGATGGGTGAACATTGATAGACCCTAATTGAATCGATTTCAACCATAATAGATTAACCATTATGGGTCAAATGAATGGCCAAGTGATCAAGCATAATCTTAATTGACTAAATCCATAAGTAGTCAACATATCTTTGACCATTTGAGGGCTTCAATATGGGTTGACATTATCGGTTGCATCTTTGAGCCTTGTTGAAGGACCAAGCGGCTGAGACCATGAGAGCCTCGCGGTCTCAAGACCGTGAGAGGGCTCACGGTCTCAAGACCGTGAGGGGGCTCACGGTCTCAAGACCGAGAGGAGGCTCGCGGTCTCAAGACCGCGAAGGGCCTCGCGGTCCTGAGGTCAAAGAAGGGCAAACGGTCTTCACGACCCTCGCGGTCTCAACTCAAATTGGTCTTCGCAGTCTCAACTTTAACTTGGACCAATGGGAGGCTTCGCGGTCTTGAACCCTTGAAGAGGCTCACGGTCTTGAAGCCTAAGGGGGCTCGCGGTCTTGGATCTAGAAAGAGGCTCGCGGTCTTGGAGGGTCAAAGTGGGCAAACGGTCAACACTGTTAACCGATCTTAATTCAATTAATGATTAATGATTGAAATTAATCAATGTGACTCAAGGTTGACCACATTCAATCATTTGATGATGTAAATGGTTCAATGTTGCCCAAATCAAACCCTAATGATAATCTAGGATATTAAGGGGTTATTTGACCAAGGTTTTTGACTATGATGATGATCAATGGGGTGAATTACCAAAATACCCCTGAAGGGTCAATTGAGTTATACCTTGCTCAATTCAAACTCTAATTACATGAGAAATGATGTTTTTAGTCATAATGATTCTATCCAACTTGATCTAGTCTAATGTTATCATCAACCATTAGTATGATGAAAGAGAGAGTACTCTAGAGAGAGAAAGTACCCTAGAGAGAGAAAGTAACTCTAATCACTTAATGGTGATGTTTTTGGCTATGTTAGCCTATGATGACTCAACCCAACCTGTTTTAGAGTGATGTTGACATCACCTAACCTTATGATGAGAGAGAAAGTACTTCTAGAGAGAGAAAGTACTTCTAGAAAGAGAAAGTACCCTTTTAAAATGGAAACTCAATTGAAGCATCCCCAATACACAGAAATGAGCATAATTAGGGTATGATCCACCTGTGTGAGATCATAGAAACCCTAATTATGATAAATGATGAACCTTTAACTAATCCAAGAGCATCAATGAAGATGTTACTCATACATGATGATGTTATGAGTTTAATTCACCTTGATGTGAATAGTAAACCCTAATTCAAGGGTGATGACATGTAATGTGAATAGTAAACCCTAATTCAAGGGTAATGGCATGCTTTTGAGCAATAAACTCTATTTGAATAGAATTAAAGATTTAACTCTTATGACAAAAGTAGGAAGTACATTCCTTATTGTTGTATTACCTTTATCAGATGTATTAACCATGCATGTTCTGATATGAAGGTAATCATATCCAGGTATGGATGTTGATGTTATATTCATTGAAGGCATGTTGTTAGCCTTATGAATAAGTAATGTAATCTGATGCCTTGCCAGTGGCATCCTATGCTGATACAGGGCTATGAGAGCCATGAATACCATCAAGGTCATGCCTTAGAGATGACTTGTGATGAGGATAATGAGAAATGATGATTGATATGAGTTAGGCTTGTTACATTTAGTATTCTTCTTTTATAGCTGCTATGCTATTGTTATTGTTTGAAGGACAATGTATGTTGTTAAAGAATACTGAATGTACCTAACTAATCAAGTATAATGTAGAGCCCTGATCATAGATCCATCATTGTCAGAAATTAAGTGATGGTGAAACAGGTTTTCCTTAGGGAACTCCTGGAGCACATACTTTTGAGTATGTGGGGTACATGGATGTGTAGAACCTTACATCCTAGTGTAGGAAAGTGATGTAGATGTGTAATCCATCCATCCTTCACTATAGTTCCATACCGTATCAGTGGTAGGTAAACATGAAACCTCCTGATGACGAAGACAGCACAGATATCCATATCAGTGGTAGGTAAATATGAAACCTCCTGATGACGAAGAGAGTACAGAATGCCACTGTGACTCTAGAATAGCGAAGGACCAGTTTACCCTGGTGAGCTATAATAGTAGAGACACGAGATGTCCTACAAGTGATCCTCTTACTGACTGAGGAAGGTGAAGGTCATGAGAATCCGGCTCTCTTAATGACCTATGTATGATACTGATGCGGCTTCTCAGCGATCAGTTGGAGTATGAGTGGTAAGCCTCATCTCCACAGGGCATAATGTTGTTTGTAAAACATAATCAACCATGTAGTATAACTTGTTAGAGATGACTCCAAGTTAGTTGATTGATGTTACATTGCAATAATGTTGATATTCTCCATATCTCCTAATTTGTAGAGATCTTGTTATATCTGCAACTGTTATAGAATGCTTTGAAGGCTTTACTGTTTAAAATAATCTTTGATGTTATAATAAAGCTTCTGGCGAAGAGTTATAACTCTCGCTGGGACAATTATGTATAATTGTCTCACCCTGTAGACTTCAACTTTTTAGGTGGACGTCGGAGACGAAGGAACCAGCCTACAGGTGATCAGTCTCAGCAGCAGCAGCACCAGGGGCAGCAGTAATCTCAGGTGGAGATTTGTCCTGCCATGTGGTGTAGTTAGAGTCAGTCCTATGTGTCCTCTGTACTCTCAGGTCTTGGAGTCTTTTTGTATAAGTGATCTTGAGATTTTGTATCTTGATGTATATAATTACTCAAGAAGTAATTATCCTGAGATGTAAACAGTTACCTCTCTTTATGAAAGGAGTTTTTATGGATACAAGTTCTTATCTCGAAAAGTTTTAATTTCCCGTGATTTTTGTCTTCCGCTGATTACCGATTCGCTTCCGCTACGTTTTAATCGTATTTATGTCATGGTTTGGAGATCAGAGCCCACATATTATTTCCATTGTCTATCTTCCTATCATAAGGGTCTGTAAGGGTACTCAGGATTAGCTAACCCTTTTATCGACATGGTCCACGTTATCTTGACATCTCAAGTAAAATGTTCAACCTTGTGGTCTTACCCAAAGAATACATGTAGGTAAACTAGGTTTGTATAATGGACAAGTTCAATTTTTTTCAAGGTTTGTTCAACATATTTCAAGCAATTATTTTCAAGGTTTGTTCAACATATTTCAAGCAAAAGGAACATACTAATTGTAGGGAACAAGTAGCTTAAACAAGTAATTACCTAGCCAAGCATTCATATGAGCATTCATACAGACAAGTGAATAACATACTTGAGTAAAATGGAAATACACTTATTACATGTGTTGTGTACAAAATATCATTTTGGGTTCTCACCTTGTTCCTACTTCTATCTTATATAATAATTCTAGCCAAAAAACTTTTATTATGCTATTAAATTGTTTACAAGCCTTTTCATAGCGTACTTAATGCTTTAGCATCAATAAGTTTTTTTATCAAATTTGTAGTTGCCAAATAAAGATCCACTGCACTCAATACTCTAAAATATGAAATGTATTACCAATGGATTTACTTGAATCTAGAAATGGGTACATATCTCTTATCTCCATGTTTAGTATTTTGTTATCTCTTTAGACTTTTTTTTTTCTTTTACATATATGTTTCCTATGTGAAATATTGTGCCATTCTACAGACAGACACCCCAGTCCACTTCCCTTTATCTAGTAGCCATTAGGAGTGTGGATTTGGGATAACAAACAATTATGAGTCAATGTCTTAAAAGCCATAGAGCATCATTTAGTTTCATGCTCCAATTATTCATATTGGTTGAGATGATATTTTCTAGGATCATCTATATTTCCTTATTTGACACCTTAACTTGGCCTTGGTTCTGGGGTCATATGGGGTTCCTACCCTATTCTTCATTACATATTTTCTCAATAAATCTCCAAATTTTCTATATAGTGGGATCCCCCATCACTTATGACCACTGTAGGCACCCCAAAACTACATAAATGTGATCGTTAACAAAATTACACAGAACTTGTGCATCATTGGTTTTAGTAGGTATTGCTTCAACCCATTTTGTTAATCAACTGCTAACAAATTGTACACATTTTAATTAGTCAACACAAAAGGACCCTTAAAATCAATGACCCAAAGATACAAAACTAGTACCTCCTAAAAACTATTGACAGACATTTCATGTTTTCTAGATATGTTGTCAGACCGTTGACATGCATCACACCTATGCACGTAATAATATTCATCCATAATCTACTTCATACAATGAATTCACTTTCTAATACCATAGCCTCAGTTCTTCAGCATGAATGGTATCCCCAGTGGTTAAAGAGTGAGAATGAGAAAGTATGCTATCAAACACACACTTTGGAACACACTTCCTCAAAATGCCATCCCTATAGTGTTTAAGCAAGACTGGGTCATCCCATACATAGAATCTCAAATAATGGATGAATCTTTTCTCCTCTTGATATCCCCAATCCTATGGTATCTCTCTACAAGATAGATAGTTTACTATGTTTGCAAACTAGGGATCTTTGTCCCTTGTGGTCAAAGTTGATCGTTAAGGAACTCCTCAACAATGGGTACCTCCAGCCCAAATTCATCCACTCTCTCCAACCTTGACAAGTGACCCTCTACTACATTTTTTGCTTTTGCATTGTCCTTGATTTCTATATCAAACTCTTATAGTAGCAAAATCCATCTAATTAGCCTTGGTTTGACATCCTTTTTCTGCAAAACATACTTAATATCTCCATGAGAAGTCCACACTATCACTTTTGTCTCTATCAAATATGTCTAAATTTATCAAACTGAAAGACTACAACTTGGAGTTCTTTTTCTATGGTGGGATCATTTATGCATATCTAAGGATTCTAGATGCATAGTAAATGACTGAAAGTGCTCAATCCTCACATTGTCTTAGAACGGATTCGACTATAAAATCCAATGCATCACACATCTGTGCACTTCAATCCAGATCCACCATCATGACTGTGGAAATTAATTTCTCCTTTAAAACATCAAATGCTTTCAGGCAATCATCATCAATATTGAAATCCACATATTTTTCAAACAGTTTAGAAAGTGGCTTTGCAATTTTCAAAAAATCTTTTATAAAGCATCGATAAAAATCTGGCATGTCCCATTAAGCTCCTAACTCTCTTCACTGATGATGGTGTATATAGTTTCAATATCACCTCTAGGCTACCAGGTAGACTTCCATCCCTTTGTTGGACATCTTATATCCCAACACAATTTCCTCACTCACCAACATATGACATTCCTCCTAGTTCAAAATGAGATAGTGTCCTCACATCTTTGTAAAACTTCATCTAGTCTGGTACGACAGTCCTGAAAAGATTCTCCATACACCAAAAAGTCATTCATAAAAATCTCAAGACAACGCTCCACCATGTTAGAAAATATTGCAAGGATGCATCATTGAAACGTTGTTGGTGCATTAAAAATGCCAAAGGGAATTGAGTGGTAGGAAAAATTCCCATAGAGGCAAGTGAAGGTAGAGTTCTCTTGATATTGTAGTTTGATAGAAATCTAATTGAAACCGTCATACCTATCAAGAAAAAAAATGTGAGCGGACGGTGATAGTCAATGAGCACATGCCACCTAATCACTAGCCTAGTCGAGACTAACTCACTACCAAAATTCATAGTGACCATGATTGTTACGACCCCACCTCCCGATAACCCCCAATTAAGGGAGACCGAGAGGTCGAAGCCGCACCCATAACTTCCGGATCAAAGGTTCGGCAATTAACCAAGAATAATTATCAAATTTTAACATACTATACTGAAAAGTTGTAAGAAAATAAATGTTTGCATACCTTTTTGAAAACTTGGATATCTAAACTTCTATCCACTTAAGGATTCTACTCTAACTAATCCTCCTTGTATTTTACTTCATGTATTTCGCAATATGACGATTTACTGTTTGTCCTTTTGTCTTGTACATAAAATGCCGACAAACACAACGTCGGTCGGCCGAAGCTGGTATATGGGGGAAACAATAATTATGTAAATACGTTAAAAATGTAATCATTCAATTAATCATTTAACAACCAAGATTACATTTTAGATATAACTCCATGATCCAAGAGTACCCTATCCTCTATGTTGTCCCCATTAAACCCCTCATGATCCACCTATAAGTGAACCAATTTCTAGGGTTGAGTCACATGGCACTACTCGTAAGTAGCCCACTCCTGAACTCATGGCAGGCTAATGAGTCTCATGGCACTACACGTAGGTAGCCCAGTTTCTAACTCTCGGTAACCTAGACCTTGCTCTAGGATTACCCTTTTTTTTCTTAGCCTTTTCAAAGAAATAGAGGTGGACCCGAATCTAGTCAGTTATATACACACATTTATAGTGATAATCATAGTCACTTTATGGTTGCATGAAATAAATAAACATCCAACACTTATTTTCATGCGACCGATTAAAACTTCGGGAATCGCCGTGAACCTAGAGAGATTATTCATAAGCGTAACCACATACCTGATTTGATGAGTCATGCAGATTATTCAACATATACTTCATGTGTATACAATCAAGTCAATCAACAGATCCAAGCAAGTAATTCAATCATCACTTAATTCCTGAAATAAATATGTACTCTATTTATTACACACTTTATCAAGAATCTACTTCATTGACTTGGATTCACTTTCTAGGGTTTCTAATCCGCATTAAGGTTTCATTAGTATTCATTAGGGTTTCTTAGATCAATTTCTCAAACTTTATCCCTTTAAGGTTAACAGACCCTAAAATACTCTTTTCCATTTATATGAACCTTAATTGCTCAACTATTCATTTTAATAGTCTTTTATACCCAAATTGACATAGGATCATCACATCCCTATTTATTCATGGATTTGAACAATTAAACCAATTAAAAGATGTATTCTCTTAAATTAGGGTTTTTAAGCTCATTAATGCATAATCATGCACAAAACCCTAAATTAAGCCAATTATATAAAAAGATCATCTTTTTAGATCCTATTTTCACTTTTATTAACAACATGTTAATATCATCTCAAATTACCCATTGAACAACATTAAATCCATCTATCATCAAATCTAAGGGTTTTTCCTTAATTAAATCATTAAAGATGATAACTTTATACCCTTTTCAAATTTCAAGCATATTTATGCACATCAACCCTAAATTAGACTAATCATGTGCAAAGTTCTTCCTTTTTGAACATAATGTACCTTTTTACATTTAACCGGTTAACATCAACTCTAATGATCCATTAAACCCTATTAAACACTTTATTCATTTCAAAATAGGGTTTCTTAATCTTTAATTCACTAAAGATGATAACTTACACTACTTTTTGAATAGTATTCAAAATTAGTCATCAAACATAATTTCTTTGTGTTCCTCTCATTCTGAGGATCAATTTTCATATAAGACTTGTTTTAATCCGAGTTACGAATCATGAGATATGATTTATGGTAAAACAACTTACTTGAGCCAATAGTAAGTCGCCACGTCACCCTTGCATGCAGGCGATTGATTTTTGGAATCATTTCAAATTGGCCTTCTTGCCCTCGGTTAGGTCATAACTGCTACAGCCAGCAGAGGGGCAAGATGGTCCAATGACCAGGTCGTCTCCTTCCCTTCGCAACCCTGCGCTTCCCGCCGCCTAGGTTGGTCTGCGGGGGGGTTATCCCCTCTACTCTCGATCTGTGGGTGGCCGGAGATGGCCGCCCTTCCTTGCTGCACCATGGGCGCACACATGGTGCCCCTAGGTCACGGCCAATACAGCTGTTTACTAGCAGGATCATCCCTTGGTCACTGCTGCACCTACTGCCGATCTGCAGCACACATGCACGTGCCCCCTCTCCTCCAGGATGATGCCCAAACCTGCGACGCCCCTTCCCGCGCTCAGATCGCTCCTTGTCTTGTTCCCATGATGGCAGACTCATGTGGGCCAGATCTCTACTTCACGGCCTGCTTGCAGCCAGCCGCCTTGCTACCGTTGTGTCAGGGTGAAGGCAAAGGGTTGAGCGTCGAGCATTACTCCGGCGGTGTGGGAGTATCGTGCTTCCACCAAGACTGCTCCATGTTCCCTAGTTTGCTCCAGGATCTTTCTATCTTCTCCTAGTTAGGGTTTTGACGAAGAAGATGAAGAGGAAGAAGAAGAAGAGAGGGATGGCTATGTGGAACTTCCTTCCAACATGACCCAGAACTCTACCCCTTATATAGGGGAGGTATCCACGCCCCCAGGACGTTCATACAAGGGGAAACCAGCTCCTTTCCTAATAGGAAGCAATTTCCTTTAAATAAGAAGTAAACTTCTCTCTCTTCAACATCCTTTTAATATACCTTTTTCTATAAATATTAGAATTTCGAAAATCTTTTCTCTTATCATCATTGTTCTTGCATTTTAATCCATTAACCACGGAATCCTATTTTCCTTTATAGAAAATATCATCCTTTTAAACAATACCACATAATTCATTAATAATGCAACACATTATCCTCTTATTTTGCCTTTTTAGTAATTTATCTTTCTTTCCTCTTTATTGGGACTCCTTGGATCCCAAGACACTCCATTATTTCAAAATTCTTTTTATTGGATACTTATTATCCTTCTAGATTCATCATTATGCATTATTTCACATTATCTTGTTTATTTCTCATTTTAATATCTCTTTTTGAGGATTTCTTTTTATTTCTCTTTTATTTTCCTCATTGGCATTCCTTTTAATATTAGCAACCTCATGGATACAAAATTTCCCCAAGAAATCTCATTTATGCCTCTTTCCACTCATTTTCCACATTTTATCATTATTTTCAATTTATTTCTTAATAAAGAAATACTTTATTAATCTTTTCTTTTCTTATTGCTTTATTTTTGCAACATTGGACTCTTTGGTACCCAAGGAACCCAATAGGCACGAAATCCTCTTTGGATTTTCCTTCTAGAGGTTTCTACATATTTCTTTTCTTAAAAATTCAATTATCCATTTACTAATTGAATTTCCTTGTTATTTGGGCCCAATAGCCAATAAAGCCCACAACACAATCATCAAGGCTATTGTAAATGAAATCCATTTATTTGAAACAAATTATATCATTATTTGTTCAAATATCTTTAATATGAGAAATTACATTTCTCACCAAATGAACCCAAAATTTGGGGTTGTAAAAGTGATTCCCCCTATCTTAGAAAAAACTTGTCTAGGACTAACCCATTTAGAATCAGAGACAACATAACTTACACATGAAAATAGAAGTTTAACTACCTCTTACTTAACCACCTCCATCATGATCTGATTTAGACGTTGTTGAGGTTGTGCTATATGTTTTTATGCTTCTTAATTTTGTATCTTATGTTTACATGGACTAGAGGAGACCTCGTTTATGTCTTCAATAGACCTACCCAAATGCATGTTGATGATTCTTCAGAACTATGAGTAGCTCCTCATCCTCCTTCACACTCAGTGATGCTGAAATTATAACTAGGAGTTTGTTGTCCGTTCCCATGAATGTGGACTTTAGATGCAATAATAGTAGTGTTAATTCTATCTCAGGAGGACATTGTAGTGGTAGGACCAATGGTGATGGCAAATGTCCCAAATCATCATAGTGTGTTGTATATAAGCATGACAAGGTGTTTAGTAATAGGACACACTCCTCTAGTAAATAATAGTGACTATGTGTCATCTACCAGATTTAAGAGACAAGAATCTAATAGTAATATGGATATGTCTCCATAATTGTATAGGATACAACGTCTGCAATTCATCTTTCTCTGAAACTTCATGGTATTTCACAACTCTTTTCAAAGAAATATTCTTTGTATGCTCCAATATATCAACAACAAGAGCATCCTTGTCTACATCTGTAATGACATGGGCCATGTCTGGAAATGATTTTCCTAAGAATAGTGACATGTGATTGCCCCATTGCTTCATCTTGTATCATTGTGTGCTCTCCTTGTTTGGAAGTTGATAATATGGTAGATATTTCTCAAACTGGTCGTCATGGATGCCCAGTGTCAATCTTTCTCTCCTTGATTCTAAGATGACATATGTAGTGTCTTGGAATGGTCTGTCTAAGAGTAATTCATTTCCATAGTCTTTTTACATCTCCATGACAACAAAATCTACTAGAAATATGAATTTGTCAACCTTTATGAGTACATATTCACATATGTCTATTGGCCTAACTAAAGAGTCATTTTCCATCTGAATTTTCATGTTGATCTTCCTTGGTTCCTTGAGTACCAATTTCTTTAATGTAGTGAACGACATTACATTGATGCTTTGCCCTTTAATTTTAGAGTGCATCTTCAAACATGACGTTGCCAATGTAGCATGGCAAGTTGAAACACTGTAGATCATGTCTCCTATGTGGCAACTTTCTTTTAATCAACTCATTGACTTTCTCCTTTAAAACAAATACATCATAATCAACTATCCTCCTCTTCTTTTTGATGATGTCCTCCAAGAACTTACCATGGGAAGCAATTTTCTCAAGACCATCCGCCAATGGTAAGTTGATCTGGAGTTTCTTGAATGTATCTAAAAATTTCTTGAGCTGCTAATCAACCTTCTTGGCATTTAAGTTTTTAGAAAATGGTAGTGGAGTCACATTTTTCTCTATAGGAATAGTCTCTATCACCCATTTGTCATTATTGCTAGTCATCTTATCTGGTGCTACCTTTTCATTTTTCATGAACATTTCACCAATACGGAGAAGCACTTCTTTCATTTGTACAATGTCATATGGAATATTTGTGTTCCCTCGAAATTAATGTGACTGAGATTCTTAAGGGATACTACTTTTTATACTAGCTGATAAAATTGGTTTTCTATGGTCCTGATACGCCCCTTGTTTCTGTTGTTCTCTTTTCGTCTGGTCCAAAAATGCCTCCTTCCAATTCACCAAAATTCTCAACATGTTTTCTATTCATTCTATCTTACTAGGACACATGTCATGCTGATACTCCTAAGACATATTCCCAATTGTAATTTCGGTTGATGTACCTTTGTGGGGTCCTACTAAAAATTGTTAGAATCTGTCCATGAGAACTTGAGATCCTTCCTCCATGCATAATCATTTCCACCCCAGTTGTTTTGTTTCTGCATATACATACACTTTTCCTCTTCGGCTCTAGATGAGGTTCCATATTTTTTATTAAATCTCCTAGCGAGGTTTTCCACTTTTTCTATGGTGGGATCATTTATGCATCTCTAAGAATTCTAGATGCATAGTTAATGACTAAAATTGCTCGATCCTCACGTTGTCTTAGAAGAGACTCCACTACAAAATCCAATGCATCACGCACATGTTCACTCCAATCTAGAGCCACCATCATGATCGTGGAAATCAATTTCTCCTTTAAAACATCAAAAGATTTCAGGAAACGATCATCAAAATTGAAATCTACATATTTTTCAAACAGTTTGGAAAGTGATGAAAATTTTCAAAAAAACTTTTATAAAACATCGATAAAAATCTGGCATGTCCCATAAAGCTCCTGACTCCCTTCACTGATGATGGTGTATATAGTTTCAAGATCACCTCTAGTTTACCATGTAGACTTCCATCCCTTCGTTGGACACCTTGTGTCCCAACACAATTGCCTCACTCACCATCATACGACATTTCTCCTAGTTCAAAATGAGAGAGTGTCCTCACATCTTTGTAAAAGATTCTCCATACACCAAAAAGTCCTCCATAAAAATCTCAAGACAACGTTCGACTATGTTAGAAAATATTGCAAGGATGCATCATTGAAATATTATCGATGCATTAAAAATACCAAAGGGAATTGAGTGGTAGGAAAAATTACCATAGAGTCAAGTGAAGGTAGACTTCTCTTGATCTTGTGGTTTGATACAAATCTAATTGAAACTGTAATACCTATCAAGAAAAAAAAATGTGATTGGGCGGCGATAGTCAATGTGCACATGCCATCTGATTACTAGCCTATTCGAGACTAACTCACTACCAGAATTCATAGTGATCGTGATTCCCCCTATCTTAAGAACAACTTGTCTAGGACTAACCCATTTAGAATCAGAGACAACATAATTTATACATGCAAATAGAAGTTCAACTACCACTTACTTATCCACCTCCATCATGATCTGGTTTAGACGTTGTTGAGGTTGTGCTAAATGTTTTTATCCTTCTTAATTTTGTATCTTATGTTGACATGGACTAGAGGAGACCTCCTTAATGTCTTCAATAGACCACCCAAATGCATGTCGATGATTCTTCATAACTATGAGTAGCTCCTCCTCCTCCTCCTTCACACTTAGTGATGTTGAAATTATAACTGGGAGTTTGTTGTCCATTTCCATGAATGTGTACCTTAGATGCAACAAAGTAGCACTAATTCTAGCTCTGGAGGACATTGTACTGGAGGGACTAATGGTGGCGGAAAATTCCCAAATCTTCAAAGTGTCTTGTATATAAGCACTTTACGGTGTTTAGAAATAGGACACACTCCTCCAGTAAATGATAGTGACTATTTTCATCTACCAGATTCAAGAGACAAGATTCTAATAGTAATTTTGGATATGTCTCCATAATTGTAGAGGATACCACGTTTGCAATTCCTCTTCCTCTAAAACTTCATGGTATTTCACAACTCTTTTCAAAGAAATCTGCTTTGTATGCTCCAATATATCAACATCAAGAGTATCCTTGTCTACCTTTGTAATGACATGGGCCATGTCTAGAAATGATTTTCCAAAGAATAGTGACACGTGATTGCCCCATTGTTGCATCTTGTGGAATTGTGCGCTCTCCTTGTTTGGCAGTTCATAATATGGTAGCTTTTTCACAAATTGGTCATCATGGATGCCCAATGTCAATCTTTCTCTCCTTGATTCTAAGATGACATATGTTGTGGCTTAAAATGGTTTGTCTAAGAGTAATTCATTTCCATAGTCTTGTTGCATCTCCATGACAACAAAATCTACTAGAAATATGAATTTGTCAACCTTTATGAGTACATCTTCACATATGCCTATTGGCCTAACTAAAGAGTCATTTTCCATCGGAATTTTCATGTTTCTCTTCCTTGGTTCTTTGAGTACCAATTTATTTAATGTAGTTAATGACATTACATTGATGCTTTACCCCTAAATTTTAGAGTGCATCTTCAAACATGACCCTGCCAATGTAGCATTATAATTTGTAACATCGTAGATCATGTCTCCTCTGTGGAAACTTTTATTTAATCAACACATTGACTTTCTCCTTTAAAACAACTACATCATAATCAACTATCCTCCTCTTCTTGTTGATGATGTCCTCCAAGAACTTACCATAGGAAGTAATTTTCTCAAGAGAATCAGCCAATGGTAAGTTGATCTGGAGTTTCTTGAATGTATCTAAAAATTTCTTGAGCTGCTAATCAACCTTCTTGGCATTTACGTTTTTAGAAAATGGTATTGGAGTCACATTTTTATCTATAGGAATAGTCTCTATCACCACCCATTTGTCAATTTTGCTGGTCATCTTATCTGGTGCTACCTTTTGATTTTTCATGAACATTTCACCAATACAGAGAAGCACCCCTTTCAGTTGTAGAATGTCATATGGAATATTCATGTTCCCTAGAAATCTGTGACCGAGATTCGTAAGGGATACCACTTTTTCTACTAGATGAGAAATTTGGTTTTCTATGCTCCTGATACACCTCTTGTTTCTATTGTTCTCTTTTTGTCAGGTCCAAAAGTGCCTCCTTCTGATTAACCAACCTGCTCAACATGTTTTCTATTCATTCTATCATACTAGGACCCATGTCATGTTCCTAGTTGTTATTTAGGTTGATGTACCTGTGTGGGGTCCTACGAAAAATTGTTAGAATTTGTGCATGAGAACTTGGGATCCTTCCTACATGCCTAATCATTTCCACCCCAGTTGTTCTGTTTCTGCATATACATGCACTCTTCCTCTTCCGCTCCAGATGAGGTTCCATATTTTTGATCAAATCTCCTTGCGAGGTTGTCCACTTTTTCCGTCAAGGATGTGATCTCCCTTGATTCCATGGAACTTTTGACAATTGTTGGCGATCAAGCTCTTCTCCCCAAGATTGATTCTTTGCCATGTACTTCAATATCTCGTGATACCTTGTGTGTTTATTATTTAGAAAAAAACATACCAGTGTTTTTTCAAGAGTAGTTCTCTCCGCCTTGTTTAGCCCATAATAAAATATATTTTCCTAGACATTAAGATCAATACCATGATGAGGGACCTTTCTGAGCATGTTCTAAAATCTTTGTCAGGATTCGGAATAGGTTTGCTCAACAGGTCGTTTGAAATTATAGATTTTTCTCTCCAAGTCTTGTGTATTCCATGGTGGGAATTACCTCTCCAAGAAAACATCTATAATCTCATACCATGTCTTGTGGATTCTTATGGAATACCAAGCAGCCATGTTTTTTCCTTATCAAATAGTGAGTAGGAAAATAGCTTCCAGTAAATCACTATAGATGGGACCCTCTCAATCTTCAACATATCACATCTCCCCACAAATCCATTACGGTGTTCGATTGGGTCCGCCATACTATTGCCATGAATGATTGAGATCGAATAAGTGTCACCAGTCTGGGATCTATTTTGTAGCTGCCCACATTGACTACCTATCATTTAATTGGTCCTTATTTTTTTATGAATGAAGATGCCTTAATCTTCTCCTAGATAGTATGTTCCTCAAGATCGACCTCAACATGAATCAAGGTTTGTGACCATATTCGTTGCTAATGCCTGCTCCACTTCTGGTAATGGGGTTTGGATAAGCTTATTTGTTGAAGCCCCAAACTCTTTTTATCTGTGAAGAATTTCTCTCGGGCATGTACATGTTGGAGTGGATTCCCCATAATCATTGGTTCTGGTATGCATCATGCACTACTTGTGAAGACAAACACCATCATTAAGATAACAAGTGTCATAAAAAAAAATAAAAACATGTGGAAGCTATCATCCACATCAGATTACTGAAAATCACTAAAAATTAAAACCATTTATAAAAAGGTCTATTGCAGAAAACTCTTTGAAATAAGAACCAATGTATTGTAATTACATACTGGTCCACATTGTACATTTCATGTACCATTTCTTCTCGAGGAATATATATACAATACTTTGCCTTAATAAAAGCAAAAGTAACAAAATCCTCGAGGCTTAAAGCCAAAATTTCATATCAAATTATTAAAAACACTGACTCCTAGGACCTCAGAGTATAGAGAAGATACATAGGACTCTATATACTACACATGATAGCCAGTATTTCCACCTAGATATCACTACTGTACTTGTTGTTGCTGCTGCTTCCCTTCCCCTGCTATAAGGTTTCTGCCTCTTTGTCTGTGTCTACCTAAAAACATTGGATCCCATGGGGGTGAGACAATTATAAAAATTTCCCCATCGAGAGATATAACTCTCATCTAAAAACATTATTATTTAAGTTTAATAGAAATAAACTAAATAGTGGAATCATATAATCAACATCAGATAAATCAATATCTATGCAGATTAGAGCAACATTTCTATTCAAGCAATTTAGCTATAAAACTTGATAAGTCAGCATGTCTCTTATTCAATAAAGAATTGAAGAACATATATAACATTTATGTATCTAGGACATGCTAAGCAGGATAACATAAACCAGTGATTCTCATATTTCAATCTTATGCAAATATGCTACACGGCAGATTACATTTTACAATCACACTTAAGCTCTGAGGAGATGAGGTATACCGCTCATACTCCAACCGACCATTGCGAAATCGAAATCGTTACCCTACATAGGTCAATGGAAGAGCCAAACTCCATGACCTCCCACATCCCGGTCAGTGCGGGACCACATGCAGGACATCTTGTGTTTCTGCTACATAGCTTGCTAGGGTATAATGGCATCTTCTCTATAGATCTACATCGGTGGCTGCACTCTCTTCGCAATTGAGAGATTTCATGTTTACCTCCATAGATTCGGCATTAAACATCATCGGGAGATTCGTGATACATCCATCCCAGCACATATAATGAAGGATTGAGACATTTAATGTTTACCTTCCATCAATTCTTCCATTAGGACGTATGGATATTTTCACCCATATTCAAAAATATGCGCTCTCCAGGAGATCCCGTAGGAAAACCTGTTTCACCATCACTAGCTACTGACGATGATGGATCTATGGTCAGAGAACTACATGAATAGATTTTACTTGATTAATTAAGTACATTATCATATTCTTTTAGCATCAGTCAAGTTTTCAAACATAACTTATTAAGACAAATGCTACAAAGAAACATGTACTATTTTCATTAATCACTTCTCAGTCTTTATAAGACATTGGGATCTCAGTCCCTCATTTCAATACTAGGAATTCTCATCCCTCCACAACTCAATGCCATAATCATACGGTTATGGGTATTCAAATCCTTAGCTCATCATTGAGCACTATTACCACTCTTTCATGTAACTATCACCTTCATGTCATTTGACCAAGGTAAACATGACACTTGCTACACAAGCATCTCTTATGCACTTGAGGTGCATTAACTCTCTTGTTACCTCTTACTAGACAACAACACATATTATGGCACATAAGGCCCAATAATCAATTTCAATAAATAAAACATCATAGCTCATACTTGGCTATGATCATCATCTCATGATTTCTGCATGGTTAGTACAGATGATAACAGATATATCAATCATATATCAATTCCATGCTATTCAAGGTAAATACCACTATTCCCTTACCAGGGTTAGGGTTTCCCATTTCATGTCAATCAGGGTTACTCATTCTCTTTGCACAATTAGGATCAATGATTCATCATTTCATTATCCAAAGATAGAGTTTCATGCTATATAATATAGCCCAGAATTAGGGTTTCACATACCTTCACCCTATTTTAGAAGTAGGGTTTATTATTCACATCACCTCAGGAATTATCATATACTAACACCCAATTTAGGGTTAGGTTTTACTATTCCTTCCAATTAGGGTTTTATACTCCATTACCCACAATTAGGGTTTAATATTCATCCTAATTAGGGTTTATCGTCAAAATACCCTGAATTAGGGTCACTCATGTCATTTCCCTAAATTCATATCACATCAACTTTATAGTTTAGGGTTTCCCTCAGAATTGCCCTAAATTAGGGTTTGAGTTCATCAACCAACTCAATTAGGGTTTTATGATCTCTTTATCAAGGATCATACCCTAATTGTATATCACATCATTTTGAATTTTTTAGGTTTAATTGCTACATAATTATCATTCATGTATGAATCTTTCTCTCTCATCCTATTCAGAATGTCCACTACTCAATTCTTGATTAGATTGAGTCTGCCCTTTATTCAAATACATGTATTTATGATTAGCTTGATGTATTGAATTATTACATCATATGCATTAATGATTAATCCCATTAAGGGTATTAATCATCTAAGTACATCAAGTCTCCAAATGGTTTAATCAATTGAACCTTTAATTAAATGAGGGTTCCAAATGAATTGACCAATTGAACCTTCAATTCCATTAGGTGATGAATTGGATTAACCAATTGAATCTTCAATTGGATTAACCATGTTGAACCTCAAATGGTTTTGATTACTTAAACCTTAAACGGTCTTGGTCTCTCAGAATTCAAATGGTTTGAAACCGTTTAGGCAATTTCCTTTGAAACCTTTTAAGCAAGAAATTACATTGAAACCGAATGGACTTGGGTCTCCAAATGGTTTGAGACCATTTGGACCAAACGGTCTTGAGACCGTTTTGACTCAAACGGTCTTAAGACTGTTTGGTCCAAACCCTCTCAAAATCGAATGCACCAAAAAGTCCTTTCAACACTTAAACAATTCATGGTTTCAATAGACGAACCGATTATCAATTGAATCCTTGGTTTCTTCATTAATTAAACTAGTGAATCATCCTTCAATTATACCTTCAATTAGGGTTTTGAACCCAATTGATCTAAGATTCCTACTCAAGAACCTTCGATTAGGGCTTTGAAATCAAAGACCCATCAATGAACAACATTGTGGAATTGATTCAATTGAAATCAATGAATCATCATCCAATTTTTGATATGACCTGACCTCAAATGGTCTTGAGGTCGTTTGGATGACCTCCAAACGGTCTTGAGACCATTTGCCTCATCCAATCCTTGGATTTTGTGAAATTCCATTAGGATTTAGATCATCAAATTAGCTATTACTTGTATTTCAATTTGGTATCTTTGGACCTTCAATTGCTCAACCATACTCAACCCTAGACCTCCAAATGGTCTTGGTGGACCTCCAAACGGTCTTGAGACCATTTGGGTGATCTCCAAACGGTCTTGAGACCATTTGAGCTCAATCAACCCAAAATTTGAATCAATCCATAGAAGATTTTAACACTAAATCCGATTTAGGGTTTAACATTGATTGAATATCCATTATTGAATTGGTTGATTATCAATCAATTATGGCCCTTGGATTAACATCCAATCACAACAACAAACACTCCCAAACGGTCTTGGGACCGTTTGGTCTCAAATGATCTTGAGACTGATTGGTCTCAAGCGTTGAAACCGTTTACACTTGATTTTTTTTTAGGTGTGTGCTTAAGATGACATCATCATCTTCAAGCTTCAGACCTTTGAAACTTGCTATGATCTTGGTGATACTTTCATCAATTAATAAAAAGGAAAATCTGAGAATTGATAAGAAATCAATATAGTTGTAAAATTGATGGTTGAATAATAATGTAAATGGGTTCAAGTTATATAACCTGCCTCCAGTTGAGCTTCCAAGCTTCAAGCTCACGTAAACAATGGTGGATGCAACTCCTTTCACTATTCCAAGGCTCATCCTCAAGCTTTGAGTGAAAAGGAATGGTTAGAATTGAAGATGGGATTGAGATAAGAAGAAATCATTCATTTATTTTCCATTTCCACCATGGAATCAAGGTGAAAGAGGATCAATAAGGTTACCAACAGGTTGTGGGTCGTCCTCCTGGTCCTTCAAAGCTTCCTTGGTTGTTTGTAAGCAAAGAGAAGAAGTGGATTTGAAATTACCCTTTCATCTCATGGATAAAGGAGCATATATTGGAATTTTATTGAAAATTCATTTAAGAGAGAGAAAGTAAGAGAAGAGGATATCCTCTTTGCCTCTTATTCCCTTCAATTATCCATGATTTAAAGAAAAGCAAATTAAGCACCTTAATCCTTATAATATTAATATCCTAAAGTTAGTGGATTTTTCTTTTTCTTATCTTAATGTGAGTGGAGTCTTCACCTCCTTAAGATATTTCGTGGTCTTTGCAAGGCTTAAGGACGTCCACACATACACAAATTTAACCATATCAATTTTGGTTGAAGGGCAAACCAATTAATATAATTATTTTTGCATTAAATTGAATTAGGGTTTCAATTATGCTTAAATCTTGATTATTTTAATATCAAGATTCTCTCTCCTTGAAAGTGGCTCAAATGAGATGTCCCTCTGATTTTCTTGCCTCTACAAGATGCCAAGAATTATTAGGGACCTTATTGAAGTGGAAATTTGCATATTGAACCCTAGGTTTTGGGTAAATCGCACATTACCCCAAAACTAGGTTTTAATGTACAAACATTGTTTATCAACTCTTTCTTGGTACTCAGGCTTTCCTAGTCCATACCTCTACATCATCTTAATTATCATGAGGCTTCAACACATGAGGAACATATTATCATACAACATTTGCAAATTAACCCCTCAACTTGGGTAAATTGCACTTTAGTACACAAAAATCAAAACATTGTTTTCAACATTGTTCAAAAAGGACTAAAATTGAAATATGAGTTCCTCTTGAGTCTTAATTACTTTTCAAGAGATGAGAGAAAGAATCTAATCAAATTTATTAAGCAAAACATCTAGGGTTAAAGCATAACCCAGGTCAGGGATGTTACAAGTTATCCACCCCTTAAAAGAATTTCATCCCCGAAATCATCAACGAAAACATTAAGAGAAAAGAGAAGGATATTTCTTCATCATCTCTTCCTCTAGTTCCCACGTAGCTTCTTCAATGCCACGATAATGCCAGAGAACTTTCCCAAGACATATGTCTTTCTTTTTCAACTTCTTGATTCTTCTATCAAGAATCAACACATGTCCTTCAACATATGATATATCATCATTTAGTTCTACCTCCATAGGTTGCAAACTAAATCTGTGTCAGGATGACACTTCCTCAACATAGATATATGAAACACTAGGTGCAATCTATGCAACTTAGGTGGTAACTCCAGCTTATAGGCTAGCTTTACCATCCTCTCAATGATTGGATAAGGCCCCATAAATCTAGGAGATAACTTCCCCTTCTTTCCAAATCTCAGGATACCTTTCCAAGGTGAGACCTTGAGGTATACTTTGTCTCCAACTTGGAATTCTAATGGTCTGTGAAACTTATCACCATAAGATTTCTGTCTATCCTGAGCAGCTTTCAACTGTTGTTGTATTACTTTAATATTTTCAGTTGTTTACTGTACTATCTCAGGACCCAAAAGTTGGTGCTCTCCTATTTCATACCAACATAAAGGAGATCTACAACGTCTACCATATAATGCTTCATATGGTGCCATCTCAATACTGTGCTGATAGCTATTATTATAAGCAAATTCTATCAAGCTCAGGTGTAGATCCCAACTTCCTACAAATTGAAGGACACACGCCCAAAGAAAGTCCTCCAAGGTTTGTATGGTTCTCTTAGATTGTCCATCTTTCTGTGGGTGAAAGGTTGTACTAAACCTTAATTGCATAACCAATGCTTTATGGAGTCGCTCCCAAAAATGACTCGTGAACTGGGGACCTCTATCAGAAATGATAGTAGCTGGAACCACGTGCAAACACACTATTTCATCTATGGATATCTGTGCAAGCTTCTCACCAGTGTAGGTTGTTTTGACAAGAATGAAATGTACTATCTTTGTCAACCTATCAACTATCACCCATATGGAATCATGACTTTTGGTTGTTCTAGGCAAACCAATTACAAAGTCCATGGCTACATGATCCCATTTCCACTGCGGTATAGGCAGAGGTTGCATTGTTCCTGCGGGCTTTTAATGTTCAACCTTAACCTGCTGACACACCGAACACCGCATAACAAACTCAGCTACATCTTTCTTCTATCCAGGCCACTAATACATATCTTTTAAGTTATGATACATCTTGGTGCTCCCTGGATGTATAGCATACATTGAAGAATGAACTTCTTCCAGATCTAACTTCCTTAAGTTATCAGCATCAGGTACTACCATCCTTCCATGGTAACAGACTACATGATCATCTGAATCATAGAAACCATCCTGTTTCTCACTACCATACTCTGACCTGATCTGTTGAATCATAGTATCAACTTGCTGTGCTTCATTAATCTGTTGTCTCAGAGTAGGTTTCACTTGCATCTCAGTTAACAACCCGGCTAACAATGACACTTTAAGTTGTACATTGTCTTGCCTTAAGGAGATAAACATATCTCTTTTAAAGCACAATAAGGAGTTCAACTGTGCTTTATCTAAGGTTGGTTTTGCTGATTTTTTACTTAGTGCATCAAAAACCACATTGTCCTTCCCTAGATGATAATCAATTGTACAATCGTAGTCCTTGATTAATTCCATCCAGTGACGTTGCCTCATGTTTAGCTCATGCTGAGAAAAGATATATTTTAGATTCTTATGGTCTGTGAAAATCTGGAATGTCTCTCCATAGTGATAATGTCTCCAGATCTTCAAAGTATGGATCACAACAGCTAGCTCTAGATCGTATGTTGGATAATTCTCCTCGTGTTTCTTAAGTTGTCGAGAAGCAAAAGAAATCACTTGTTTATCCTGCATCAACACACATCCTAGTCTGTTCTTAGATACATCACAGAAAACTATGTACCCCTTTCCCTGCTCAGGTAGCACTAACACAGGTGCACTTGTTAACCTTTCCTTCAGCAAATGGAAAGAATGTTGACACTTGTCATTCCATATAAAAGGAATATCTTTCCTGGTCAACTTGGTTAGGGGTAAATTTATTGAATTGAAGTTCTTAATGAACCTCCTGTAATAGCCTGCTAATCCTAAGAAACTACATATCTCTGTCAGTGTCTTAGGTTGTTCCCATTGCAGGACATATTCTACCTTCTTAGGATCAACATGAATACCTGAGGCAAATATTATGTGTCCAAGAAAAGAAACTTCTGGTAACCAGAACTCACACTTGCTAAACTTAGCATACAACTTATGCTCTCTTAGCAAAGTCAAAGCTTTACAGAGGTGCTTCTCATGTTGTTGAGCATCTCTACTATATATCAAGATGTCATCTATGAAGACGACTACACACTGATCAAGAAAAGGCTGGAAGATTCTATTCATGAGTTCCATGAATGCAGCTGGTGCATTAGTTAGTCCAAATGACATAACTATGAACTCATACTAACCATACCTTGTCCTAAAGGTAGACTTAGGTATGTCACTCTCCTTGATACGCAACTAATGGTATCCCGACCTTAGATCTATTTTAGAAAAGATAGTTGCACCACGCAACTGATCAAACAAGTCATCAATCCTTGACAGAGGATACTTGTTCTTTATAGTTACTCTATTTAATTGTCTGTAATCAATGCACAACTGCATCGATCCATCTGTGTTCTTAAACAAGAGGACCGGAGCACCCCATGGTGAAGTACTTGGTCGGATAAAACCCTTCTCAAGAAACTCATGTTGTTGTTTCTTGAGATCTACCATCTCAGCAGGTGCCATTCTATATGGCGTTTAGGCTATTGGTTGCGTGTACGGGATTAGATTAATCTCAAAATTAATATCTCGGGGCAGTGAAACTCCTGGAAGTTCTTCAGGAAATACATCCTCAAATTCCCTAACAACCAAAACTTCAGAAGGATGAGGGCTCTCGATTGTGGTATCTACCACATGAGCCAAGAATGCAAAGCATCCATGTCTCATCAACTTCTCAGCTACCATAGCTGACACTAAGCAAGTTGGAAGAATCTTTCTATCTCCCTGAAAGATCCATGTGTCACCATCATCTGTGAACACATCCTTCTTGGAACCACAATCCAAGACAACCATATATTTTTCTAGGGTGTCCATCCCAAGAATTATATCAAACATGTGCATTTCAAGTGGTATTAGATCCACCTAAATGCAATGATCAAAAAAGGAAAGATTGCAAGAAGAACACACATCCCGCAATACTGTAGATCCCAACAAAGAGGTTTCTAACATCAAACTATCTGTTCTATGACTAACACTCATGTTGCAGTCATGAATCACTTTTCAAGTGATAAAAGAGTGTGTAGCACCCATATCAATTAAAACATATACGAAGAAGGATGAAGACATATCAGAATAAAATAGTTCCATCTGACCTGTCACAACCTGAGGGTTGACTACTGCTTCGGGTTGATTCAAAGCATAGAATCTAGCCATTGCTTGTTGTTGACCCTGTGCTCAATTGTTGGGTGTCGACGATCCAGCTTGGGATGCTTGTCCACATCCTCGAGTACCACTAGGAAACTGCCTCTTCTACGAGCCTTGCTGACTCTGCCTCTGCGGTTGAGTTACAGTCCTGACTTTCTCAGGACAATCTCTCATCAAGTGTCCTGGTCTCCCACACTGGTAGCAGTTGTAGCTTCCCACATTCTGCCTTGGTGGTCCTGTCACTGATGTTGATGTTGTACTAGGGGCTCTATTTAGAGGAAAACTACGTCCCCTACCCCTACTCGACGTCCATTGTGTCTGAGTATTGAATCTTGATGGTGCTGCTGGTACAGAAAACTTTGACTTTTTGAAACTCTGAGACCTTTGTCCATGAAACTGAGGATACACTTTCTTATTACTGGTCTATCTCTTCTCGATCACATACCTCCCTATCCATCTTACGGACTCCATGAAGGTGGCAAACCTCTCCTGTTTCTCTAAAGTAGACACCGGAGTGGTCAATTCAGCATTCAACCCCTTCTTGAAATGTTGAATCCTCTCTTCATCAGTGGCTGCCATGTGCGGACAGAACCACAAAAGCTCCATGAACATAGCTTCATATTTGCTAATGTTCATCTGTCCTTGTCTAATTCTCTTAAACGGAGATATCTTCTCATCTAGATACGTCTTAGGAAAGTATCTAGTGACAAATTCATGTCGTAATTCATCCCATCTAACTTCAACTCCTAGCCTTTTGCCTTCCTTAATGGTCGATCGATGACCAACAATACCTTTCAACATGTATACATCATGTCTCACCTTCTCATTTTCAGGAATCATAAGGATTCTGAAGGCTTTCTCCAGCTCAGTTAACCATAAATCAACATCTACTGGATTAGCTATGCCAGCATACTCTGTGACTCCCACCTGGAGAAGCCGTTCAAAGGTCTTTCCAGCTCCTTGTCCTTCATTGTGGGTCGTTGACCTCGGTGCAGGTGGTGGCATCCTATCCGCCATATGTGTCATAGTCGCCATGAACTGCCCAAACAGAGAATGGAAGGCTGGGTTTTCTAATGCAACTTGATCAAGATGAGGAATCTCAGGTACTGGTTCCTCCCTAGCTTGATCCCTTGCACCTTGTCCGGGTGCAAGAATGCTACTCTCAACAGCATGTTCATCATGTGATCTAGATATCTTCAAGTTCTTCTTCTCCTATATGAGAAGAAGACATTATTAGATAAATTGGAAGACACTAGAAAAGACTCAACAACCTTAATCCTATGTCTCTGTAGACTCAGCGAACCTAGAGCTCTGATACCACTAATCTTGTGACGACAAACGCCATCATTAAGATAACAAGTGTCATCAACAAAAATAAAAACATGCGGAAGCTATCATCAACATCAGATTACTGAAAATCACTAAAAATTAAAACCATTTATAAAAAGGTCTATTGTAGAAAACTCTTTTAAACAAGAACCAAACTATTACATACTGGTCCACATTGTACATTTCATGTACCATTTCTTCTCGAGGAATATATATACAACACTTTGCCTTAATAAAAGCAAAAGTAACAAAATCCTCGAGGCTTAAATCCAAAATCTCAGATCGAATTATTAAAACACTAACTCCTAGGACCTGAGAGTACAGAGAAGACACATAGGACTCTATATACTACACATGATAGCCAATATTTCCACCTGGATATCACTGTTGTCCTTGTTGTTGCTGCTGCTGCTCTTCCCCTACTATAGCATTTCTGCCTCTTTGTCTGTGTCTACCTGAAAATTTTGGATCCCACGGGGGTGAGACAATTATAAAAATTGCCCCAGCGAGAGATATAACTCTCCACCAAAAGCATTATTAATGCAGTTTAATAGAAATAAACTGAACAGTGGAATCATATAACCAACGGCAGATAAATCAATATATATGCAGATTAGAACAAGATTTCTATTCAAGCAATTTAGCTATAAAACTTGATAAGTTCGCATGTCTCTTATTCAATAAAGAATTGAAGAACATATATAACATTTATGTATCAATGACATGCTAAGAAGGATAACATCAACCAGTGATTCTCGTATTTCAATCTTATGCAAATACGCTACACGGCTGATTACATTTGACAATCACACTTAAGCTCTGAGGAGATTAGGTTTACCGCTCATACTCCAACTGACCATTGCGAAATCCAAATTGGTACCATACATAAGTCAATGGAAGAGCCGGACTGCATGACCTCCCACATCCCGGTCAGTGTGGGACCACATGCAGGACATCTTGTGTCTCTGCTACATAGCTTGCCAAGGTATAATGGCATCTTCGCTATAGAGCTATAGAGGCGGCTGCACTCTCTTCGCAATCGAGAGATTTCATGTTTACCTCCATCGATCCGGCATTAAACATCATCAGGAGATTCATGATACATCCATCCCGACACATATAATGAAGGATTGAGAGGTTTAATGTTTACCTTCCATCAATTCCTCCATTAGGACGTATGGATATTTTCGCCCATTGACCCCCACATATTCAAAAATATGCGCTCTCCAAGAGATCCCGTAGGAAAACCTTTTTCACCATCACCAGCTACTGACGATGATGGATCTATGGTCAAAGAACTACATGAATAGATTTCACTTGATTAATTAAGTACATTATCATATTCTTCTAGCATCAGTCAAGTTTTCAAACATAACTTATTAAGACAAATGCTAAAAAGAAATATGTACTATTTTCATTAATCACTTCTCAGTCTTTATAAGACATTGGGATCTCAGTTCCTCATTTCAATATTGGGAATTCTCATCCCTCCACAACTCAATGCCATAATCATATGGTTCTGGGTATTCAAACCCTTAGCTCATCACTGAGCACTGTTACCACTCTTTCAGGTAACTATCACCTTCAGGTCATCTGACCAAGGTAAACATGACACTTGCTATACAATCATCTCTTATGAACTTGAGGTCCATTAACTCTCTTATTACCTCTTACTAGGCAACAAGGCATATTATGGCACACAAGGCCCAATAATCAATTTCAATAAATAAAACATAATAGCTCATACCTGGCTATGATCATCATCTCATGATTTCTGCATGGTTAGTATAGATGATAATAGATATATCAATCATATTTCAATTGCATGCTATTCAAGGTAAATACCACTATTCCCTTACAAGGTTTAGGGTTTCTCTTTTCATGTCAATCAGGGTAACTCATTCCCTTTGCATAATTAGGACTAATGATTCATCATTTCATTGTCCAAAGTTACAGTTTCATGTTATATAATATAGCCCAAAATTAGGGTTTCACATACCTTCACCCTATTTTAGAATTAGGGTTTACTATTAACATCACCTCAAGAATTATCATATACTAACACCCAATTTAGGGTTAGGTTTTACTATTCCTTCCAATTAGGGTTTTATACTCCATTACCCACAATTAGGGTTTAATATTCATCCTAATTCACTACTACAGAATACGCCTTTGGCGTCGGTTGTTTAACCCCCTTTGGAGAAGGTTTTAAAGCGACGCCTATGTTGGCACCACTAAGGGTCGAACTCTTCGGCTTCAGTTTTCTAACCGACGCCTATATGATCTATAGGCGTTGGTTATATATAGTTGTCCGACGTCTATAGGGTTCCCGCCACAAAGAAGGGCACCACCTAGGACACTTTCTGTGTCGGTTAACAACTGAACAACCGACTCCATACTCCCAGACGACACGGCCGTGTTTAGTACTATAGGCGTCGGTTTTATACGAATAAGCAACGCCTTTTCCACCATGGTTGTGCTCTCCTGCACGGTCGGGTTGTTTGTCATATTAGGCGTCGGTTTTATATGAATAAGCGACGCCTTTTCCACCATGGCCGTGCTCTCCTGCACGGTCGGGTTGTTTGTCATATTAGGCGTCAGTTTTTATCTAATAACCGACGTTGTAGGCCTTTGATGACGATGTTTTATAAATAATCGACGCCTATACTTTAATTTTTTTTTCTTATCAGTTTGCAGGCTTGCTGTGGCTGGTTAGTAGGATGAGAACCTGGAGTTCAGTTTTCTGAACTGCAGGTTTACGACATCCATTGATATCAGCCTACAAACAGGCCACAAACCTGCAAAATCAACAAATATTTTTTCACACAAGTAGATACATTCAGACATCAATTCAATTCTCACATTCACACATGTAGAAACATTCAAATACACGTAGAAACATTCAGACATGTATAAACATTCAGAAATATTCATTTACAAAGCCGGGGGGGGAGTGGTTCAGGTTGTTCGGGCACGGGCCCCCTCATGAAGGGACCCGGGTTCGATACCCAGCGGCCGCCCCTGAAGTGTTTACCCGTCGCGCAGGCCGGCCAACTGTGCGCTTTAAATGGTTCCTGGGTTTGCGGGACGCCCAGGGGCCCGAGAGTTTATGCCGCCTGGGGGGGTCACAAATGTGGCGCTTCTGCAGGGGTGGTTCTCTCATAAATCTAAAAAAAAATATTCATTTACAAAATATCATTCAGCATCGCTATCAGCATCCCAATTATATCTTACAATCGCCACTGCTTGTATGGCTTTTTCCCATTCTTCTCTTATTTCATTTAATGCTTCCATCGTATATGGAGCATGTATATTTTTTAAGCGTTTACCTATAGTGTGGTCAGTTTTAAACACCTGCAAAGAGAATGATGTATATATATAAGTAATAATATAAAAATAAGATTGATATATTTCATACTAACTAATGAGAATATATATAATACCTCATGTATGGTATTAATATCCAATGCGGCATGTCGGATAATCATCTGCATAAATCGCATCACATAGTTTGTGCATGCCCAGCTGTTGTCTTGTGTAGCGCACTATAAATTGAAACATACAAAATATTAAAAAATACAAATAAGCACAGTTCACATAAATAATATATACATTCGAGTCGGGAACTTACTTTTACGTTCTCCCAAATTATTGGTTGGTTCTTTCTCCTTGGTACATTTCCTCCAGTATTTTTGAACGCATCTAAACCCCTACATGTTAATGTAACACAGTAAATTGCATAATTAAATAGTAATGTAATAACAGATGTTAACGGATATAAAAATGAAATATTTCTCACCAGAATAATGGCATTCTCAATATGTGTCCAATTTTAGTGTTCAATGTACTTCCCGCAGGATCTAGATAATAAACAGTGAACGTCCCGGGGACAATAACTAGTAACTCCCAATGTCTACTGCTAAAGGTAAAAAAATTTAAAAATTAATATCTCAAAATGCACAATAAAAATGGAATTTTCTTAAGTCCAAATTATAAATAAAGTAAAGTTACTTGACATTGAATGGAGCTATTATTATCGTCTTCTTTTACTGACCGAAAATTCTAAAAGCATCTATACAGTATTGTTGAACACCATCAGGGTCTTTAGCTACCATACTAATCAATGAAGGAATAAAAAAACCCACATGATCAAATGCAAATTGTTTGCATTGATCTTCCACTAAGTAGCTGCAAAACATGTATTACGTATGCATTAATATATAATAAACCAGATCACCGGATCTTACACAAGGTATATGGATGTATAAACAAGATCTCACATTATCCATGTCTCTATCATTGATGTATTCAGCCAATCATACATAAATAGCTCAATAATATCTTGTATAAAAAAAGAGCTATCGTACGATTGACCTGCATAATTTGCTTCTAAAGAAACAATTATAGGGCAATGTATATTATGTGCCCATAGCCAACATGCCATTCCCCTACAAGAAGGACCTAACAGGTATTTTAGATCAGTTGGAACCCAACTTGGTAATGCATGAAGTGGAGGTGGAGGCCTAGGTGCTCCGGGTGTCTTCTTTTTAACTTGTATATATAATTTCAGATCAACTGACCTCATATATACACATTAACAATCTAAAGTAATGTAAATTTGTCTTAAAATTTCAGTAGTGTAGACGACATCTGCATTGGGCCACAATATCACCCCGCCTTCTGCCTCAGCAAGTGTATCAATATCCGGGTGGGGATATGGCAATGTAGCTTCCCTCCAATCGGGTAACACACGTATCGGGCTCACACGAACGTAGCCCTGTGGCATTGGAGTCTCGTGAAACATTGCCCCAGGAAGGGACGGGTAAGCCCGCGCCTCTACAACAACATAGTCGTGCATTCTTAAGCGGCATGGCTTCAATGCCAACAAATTTACATAAAGAATATTATACATATATACATATCATCTTGAAAACATATCATCTTGAAAAGACTAGCTACAATGTCATAAACAATACTTACAGCAGACGTGTTAGGCGATGGGTCTCCAGGATTGCTCACAGTCTGTGCATCAGGAGAAGAGTGGGTCGCCATAGGCTGATTGGAAGCCTGAGATGCCTGCCACCACACTATTTCTTCCTTGACCTTCTCAGCAACTATATCATTGACCTTCTTGGCAACTATATCCTCGACTCTCTTATTCTCCTATACATGGATAAAAGAAACATTAGCTTCTTATTATTGAATTCCCTTTTGCAGTAACATTCTAAAAAAAGAATAGGTTACCTCTTCTTGTGAAAGTCCCGCTCTGGGTTTGCACTGGGATGGCCCAAAGAATGCTTTGATGCCCACACCAGCGCCTGCACCCCTAACACGTCCAGGATGCTCTGGGTTACCCAGAGCAACTGTCAATTCATCCCTTATGCCCTGAGGGATGAACGTGCCTTGTTTCCTCTGCTCGTGCAGCTCCCGCTAATCACCATCAACAGAAATTGGTAAGTTAACACCACAAATAATCAATATTCAAATGATTGCTCTAAGAGTTGTATTTTACCATTTTCACAGCCGCCTCAGCAGTTACGGGCTTCTTTATTTCACCCTTCTTGTTTTGCCTCCCAGCTATCCAGATATCATGGAGAGGCATGGGTGTGGATGACTCCTGAGTAGCCGCAGACTCCGACTGTAGTCTTTGGCGAACGCTTGCATAGCCCTTTGTTCCCATAGTGTGGTCATGCACATTCAGTGCACGCCTTGCTTTTTACGCGTCACTGAGGGCCTAGTTAGTATGCACATTAATGATTTGGTTAGTCGCACTAAATGTTAATCTTGAATAGGTGAATACAACATATATTAATTAAATTGGGAGTGACGCCTAATGCCTTGAATTCTTTAGATTTTCTTGAAGAAACAAATTGTCCCAATCATCTTTGTCCAAGAAGCTCCACTGTTCAAGGGCTGACTTCTTCTTCTTATCGCCATCTTTTATGTATTCTCTGTTGAGATTTGTCCTATAGTTCCTAAGCATCTTTTCAGCGCGTTGCATCACTCTTTTATGATGCAGCTTCTCATCCAATGCAAACATATTCTGTAAAATAGAATTCTTATTAACTAGTATCCAAAAATAGAATTGCAAATAATATAATTTGTAATCTACAAAATAGAATTGCAAATAATAATAACTCACGCATAAATCCTTCCATATCAAGTCTTTCTTCCCCTGAGGAACTTTATGCCAATTATCATACTTAACACCACAATGGCTTTGAGTGACACACCCAAGATAGTTTACAAAATTATTGCGGTTCACTCCAATTGCATTTCCTCCATTATCAAACTCCACAACCAATTTGCATCCACTACCACTTAGCGCTATTAACTTCTTCAACAGAGTGATGCCCCTTTTCTTGTTAAGTGTTTGGTGCTGCTCATCAAGTTGCTCCAGTGCTTCAGTGGGTACATGTGCATCATCAACCTAAAATTTGACAAAAATAAACACACTGAATTAGCACAATATAGAAATATGGTATATATGACATAACTAGAAGATAATGAATTTTATAGAAATATATGATATGTTTTTAGAACTTACATTAGTATCCTCACCATGCTCATCATGGACAGCATGCTCATCATGGACTTCATGCTCATCATGGACATCATGCTCATCATGGTCAGCCATCTGAAAATGTCATTAAAAAGGCAAACATTTAGCATTTGTATTAACTAGATGATAATGAAACATCAAATCTGAAAATGATCTAAAATCCAAAGCCCTAGAATGGGTCAAGTTCAAGTCAAAATGGCTACAAGTGTGCGTTTTGGGTTTTGTATGTAAACGACCTTAGAACATCTATGTAATCACTTGTAATGATGAATTGACTTGTAACTTAGAAGAGAAAAATGATTGGGACAAATTTCACCTAGTGCTAATCACTTTAAATGCAAATTCGAAAATGGATTACAGGCACTTGGTCGGTCGAGTTTTCCTGTATTGAAACTCGACCGATCATCCTTGGTCGATTTTCTGAAGATTGCATCGGTCGAGTTCTGTGAGTGCACAACTCGACTAATGCAATCTTCAGAAAATCGACCAAGGATGATCGGTCGAGTTTCAATCCAGGAAAACTCGACCGACCAAGTGCCTATAATCCATTTTCTAATTTGCATTTAAATTGATTAGCACTTGGTGAAATTTGTCCCAAACATTTTTCTCTTCTAAGTTACAAGTCAATTCATCATTACAAGTGATTACGTAGATGTTCTAAGGTCGTTTACATAGAAAACCCAAAACTCACACTTGTAGCCATTTTGACTTGAACTTGACCCATTCTAGGGCTTTGGATTTTAGATCCTTTTCATGTAACAGGCCATTTAGCATTTGTATTAACTAGAAAAAGGCAAACATTTAGCATTTGTATTAACTAGAAAAAGGAAAACATTTAGCATTTGTATTAACTAGAAGATAATGAAAAAATAAAATTTGAAAATGATATTGATATTAAAAAAGAAAACATTTAGCTTCAATAAAAAAATATAAACATACATGCCTCTAAAATTGTGATCTTTTATCAATTAACAATCCTTCATTGTGATCTCCGCGCACATATAAGTCATCATTAGCTTCAATATTTTGTGGAGTTGGCAACCCAACAGAGAATGGACTGGAGTCATCATACTTATCATAGTACTCTTCTTCATCTCTAGGATCTTCAATGAACTGTCTTTTACCATGAAGAACAACCGACCATTTATCATTTGTAGGATCATCGATATAGAATATTTGTTTTGCCTGTGATGTCAATATGAATGGTTCACCCTTCTCGCCAATCTTTTCAAAGTTCACCAAAGTGAAACCCAATTCATCCACTATAACTCCTTTGGTGTTATCAACCCAATTACATTTAAAGAGCGGAATTCTGAAATCTATGTAGTCAAACTCCCATGTCTTCAATGACACCGTAATATGACATTTTAGATTCACGTGGACTCTTATCCTTTGCACTTGAAAAATACATAGTCGATGCTTGAAGAGTGACCCCACTGTTTTGGATGACACTCTTATCATCTTGGCGCTTTGTGTAATATGTGAACCCATTAATGTCAAACCCTTCATAAGACATAACATTCGGTTTTGGTTTAAAGGTGAGGCATTTGATAGTTTCTGTAATATCATTTGGTGTTTGAGATAGTTGATGTAAGACTTTATCTTCAAACCACTTAGTAAAGTCTTATTATGCTCTCTAGCAAGCCGCATTGAACTTGCTCGAGGATGTTGTCTCTTGATGAAATTGGTATGTTCCTCGATATAAACACTCACTTCATCCATGTTGTGTAAAATATACAAGTGAGCTTGTTCCAACTGCTCACAGCTGATTACTTTCACCCGTGATTCCAAAATTCCTTTGCCCTCCTCAATATTCTTGTCATTAACAGGAGTGTTATTACCACTCAGAAAGTCATTGCAAAAATCCATAACCTCTCTCGCCACATAACCTTCAATAATACTCCCTTCAGGCCGATAACGGTTTCGAACATCACCTTTAAAAACGCTCATGTATCGTTCAAAGGGATACATCCAATGTAAGAAAATTGGTCCCAACATTTTCACTTCCCTAGTCAAGTGGAAAACAAGATGTACCATGATATCAAAGAATGAAGGAGGGAAATACATCTCAAGCCGACATAGGGTAACAACCACTTCTCTTTGCAAATTATCGAGAGTATCAGGGTCAATAACTTTGTTGCATAGACTGTTGAAAAAGAAACAAAGTCTGGTGATTGCAAACCTTACATGCTTCGGAAATATAGATCGAATTACCACAGGCAATATTTGTTGCATTAGAGTGTGACAATCATGATATTTAAGACCTATCAACTTCAGATCTTTCATTGATACCAATCTACGGATGTTGGATGAGTAACCATGTGGCACCTTAACATTTACCAAGCATTCACAAAAAGCTTTCTTCTCCTTTCTAGACAACGTGTAACAAGCGGGAGGTAAGTATGTTCTTTTATTACCCATTTCACGTAATTATGTTAATTCTGACCTTATTCCCATTTCACGTAGGTCCAGTCTGGATTTTATCCCATCTTTAGTCTTACCTGGTATATTTAACAGAGTACCATTGATGCTATCACATACATTTTTCTCAACGTGCATTACATCGATACAATGCCTGACTGTCAAAGAACTCCAAAAAGGAAGATCCCAAAATATTGATTTCTTCTTGAATGAAGAATTGTCACTCTGTGTGGCCATACTACATTCTGATTTCTTACCAAATTCAATGACAATGTCTTTTACTCTTTCATAAACAACATCCCCTGGTATAGGTTTAGGTACACTCCGTTCATCATTCCATCCATTGAATGCTTTGCGCTTCCTACGATACGGATGGAATTTTGAAAGAAACCTTCGATGACCAAGATATACAATGCTTCCGCCATGTTTTAGTCTTATTGAATTAGTGTTTTCTTCACATATAGGACACGCTTTAGCTCCTTTGACACTATATCCAGACAAATTCCCATATGTTGGAAAGTCATTAATAGTGCAAAACAACATAGCGTGCAAATGAAATGTCTCTCTTCCTGAAGCATCATAGGTCATCACACCTTCAGCCCAAAGTTTCTTTAAGTCATCAATCAGAGGTTCAAAATAAACATCGATATCATTTCCGGGTTTTTTAGGGCCCGATATCAACAACGACAGCATAACGTACTTATTTTTCATACACAGCCAGGGAGGAAGATTGTATATAACAAGCATGACTGGCCAAGTGCTATGTTGGCTGCTCAATGTCCCATACAGATTCATCCCATCTGTACAAAGCCCAAGTCGTAGATTCCTATCTTCTTCACCAATTTTGGGGTACAATAGATCAATCTTCTTCCACTATGGGGAATCAGACGCATGTCGTAGGATCCCATCATTATTTTTCTTAACATATGCATGCCACCTCAAATTCTTCGCATCTTTTGGATTTGCAAACAAGCATTGAAATCGTGATATTATAGGTAGATACCACAACACCTTGGCAGGAGAACCATTTTTAGACTCCCCTGAAGTCGTCAATTTATACCGTAACGCACCACATTTTGGACAATCTTTCAAATCTACATAGTCCTTTTGAAATAATACACAATCATTCGGGCATGCGTGTATCTTCTTGGCCTCCATTCCCATTGGGAACAACATTTTCTTTACCCGGTATGTTGAGATTGGCAGCTCGTTTCCTTCAGGAAGCATTTCTTTCAACAAAGTCAACAATTCAGTGAAGCTTTTGTCGCTCCATCTATTGTTAGCTTTCAACTTATACAATCTCAACACAGCGCTAAGCTTTGTAAACTTAGCACATCCTGTGTATAATAGTATCTCAGCATCATGCACAATGTTTCTAAAGATAGGAGGTGGATCGGTGTGCTCTACCCTACAACTATCCAGCATCGCATCAATGATGTCTACTGGAACTGGTTCGTTCACATCTACGTCATCGGAGGCAATTTCTTCTTCCACCCAAGCACTACTATCGACATCTACTGGTTTTGAGTTTGAAATCTCTCCATGCCAGTGCCATTCTGTATAGCCTTGTACAATCTCGTTGCACATGACATGACTTTTGATTTCCTCACCAGTGTTGACTTTCAAGTTGTTACCGCAATGCCTACATGGACAGTAGAACCTATCTGTAGGTTTTTTCCTATGTTCCTCGGCATATCTAACAAACTGATCAAGGCCACATATAAACTCTGGGGTGCAGCGATTGTGAATGGACATCCATGATCTATCCATTCTATGATCAAAGAGAAAACAAGTATATATTAGGATTAGGGTATACACTTACATCCTATCCAAGATTTACTCCAACAAACACATGTGATGTCATTCTTATATATAATAAATGTATACCACCTATCCCATCCTTGAACACCTAATCTCACTAGTAAGTGTATAATGTGTATTGGGTTTTCAAGAAAATTTCGGCAACATTTCCCCGTTGTTCTCTAAGTACATATGTACTTAGAGAACAAACGGGGAAATGCTACCGAAATTTTCTCAAAAACCCAATACACATTATACACTTACATCCTAAGTGAGATTAGGTGTTCAAGAATAGTCCCAAACCAGGAGCTATCCAACATTTACTCCTAATGAGTAAATCTTGGACAGGTTTCTAGGCCAACAAACACAATAATAGATATGTACATGTTAGGGTTTCATCACAATTGATGTTAGGGTTTAATCAAATCAAATTAGGATGCTAGAATGGACAAGTTTAAATCTTATTTCAACATGCATCAAAATTTACTGAATTAGGTCAAGCATTAGGATTAGAAGCACACATATATGCAAGCAAAAGATTTGTTCGTATCCTAGAATTTAGATAAAGCATTACATATAGATTTGTTCATATCCTTACCAACAGCAAACACGGCCGTGGCTGTGTTGGCCTACCACGGTCGTGCTGGGCAGCATGGCCGTGCTGTCAGCACGGCCGTGGTAGGCCAACATAGCCACGGCCGTGTTTGCTGCATGTAGGTAAAACGCTAGGGAGAAAGGCTACATATAATACCTGGAGAGCAGACCGAAGCTAGGCAGCGTGGCGGGCGTGAGCAGGGAGGAAGGAGCGGGTGGCGCCGGTGACGCAGGATGAAGCTATGGCGGCGGCGACACAGGATAAAGCTATGGCAGCTGTGGCGACGAGGACAAAGCTAGGTGGCGGGCGGCGGTGGCGACGCAGAGCAGAAGCACCGTCGGCGGCGACGGCGAGGCGAGGCGAGGTGAGGAAGCACAGGCAGCGTCGGCGACGGAGAGAACCCGCAGGCTGCTAGCGGGCAATCGAGCAGCAGCTAGCGGGTGATGAAGACAATGAAACAGGTACCGGTGCGATCAATCGTGGGTCTATTAAGTTTGTAAAGGCATCAGTTATCAAATACAAATGACACCTAAAGTCTTCGGCGTCGGTTGATAGTAAAACATCGACGCCCAACTAGACAACCTTTTCCCTAAATTTTTTGGAGGGAACCATTATCAGCGTTGGTTATCGAAGGATAACCGACACTGAAAGTGGGACTTTTTGCGCAAATTTTTATTTTAAATAGGCGTCGGTGAATTGTTAAAAAACCGACGATGTAGGTGACCTAAAATGTTTTCGCATGAAAATTGGATTTTGCGGGCGATTTTAGGCGTCAGTCTGTTATAACCAGCCGACGTTGAATACAAAGCGGTACCCATGTCTGGCTGGTCTTCGAATATAGACGTCAGTTTGCATAAATAACCGACATCTAATATTATAGGCGTTGGTTTTCCTAAATAGCCGACGCCCAGAAAAGCGACACTGAATGTTGTTTCTGTAGTAGTGATTACAGTTTATCATCAAAATACCCTGAATTAGGGTTACTCATGTCATTTCCCTACATTCATATCACATCAACTTCCAAGTTTAGGGTTTCCTTCATAATTGCCCTAAATTAGGGCTTGAGTTCATCAACCAACTCAATTAGGGTTTTATGATCTCTTAATCAAGGATCATACCCTAATTGTATATCACATCATTTTGAATGTTTTAGGTTTAATTTCTACATAATTATCATTCATGTATGAATCTTTCTCTCTCATCCTATTCAGAATGTCCACTACTCAATTCTTGATTAGATTGAGTCGACTCTTTATTCAAATACATGTATTTATGATTAGCTTGATGTATTGAATTATTACATCATATGAATTAAGGATTAATCCCACTAAGGGTATTAATCATCTAAGCACATCAGGTCTCCAAATGGTTTAATCAATTGAACCTTTAATTAAATGAGGGTTCCAAATGAATTGACCAATTGAACCTTCAATTCCATTAGGATATCAATTGGATTAACCAATTGAATCTTCAATTGCATTAGGCATTCAATTGGATTAACCATTTTGAACCTCAAATGGTTTTGATTACTTAAAACTTAAATGGTCTTGGTCTCTCAGAATTCAAACGGTTTGAAACCGTTAAGGCAATTTCCTTTGAAACCGTTTAAGCAAGAAATTACATTGAAACCGAATGGACTTGGGTCTGGAAATGGTTTGAGACCATTTGGACCAAACGTTCTTGAGACTGTTTGGACCTGATACCGTTTGGACTCAAACGGTCTTAAGACCATTTGGTCCAAACCCTCTCAAAACCGAATGGACCAAAAAGTCCTTTCAACACTTAAATAATTCATGGTTTCAATAGATGAACCGATTATCAATTGAGTCATTGGTTTCTTTATTAATTAAACTATTGAATCATACTTCAATTAGACCTTCAATTAGGGTTTTTAACCCAATTCATCTAAGATTACTACTCAAGAACTTTCAATTAGGGCTTTGAAATCAAAGACCCATCAATGATCAACATTGTGGAATTGATTCAATTGAAATCAATGAATCATCATCCAATTTTTTATATGACCTGACCTCAAACGGTCTGGAGGTCATTTGGATGACCTCCAAACGGTCTTGAGACCATTTTCCTCATCCTATCCCTGGATTTTGTGAAATTCCATTAGGGTTTTGATCATTGAATTGATCATCAATTTAGCTATTACTTGTATTTCAATTTGGTATCTTTGGACCTTCAATTTCTCAACCATACTCAACCCAAGACCTCCAAACGGTCTTGGTTGACCTCCAAATGGTCTTTAGACCATTTGGGCGATCTACAAATGTCTTGAGACCGTTTGAGCTCAATAAACCCAAAATTTTAATCAAACCATAGAAGATTTTAACACTCAATCCGATTTAGGGTTTAACATTGATTGAATATCCATTATTGAATTGGTTGAGTATCAATCAATTATGGTTGTTGTATTAACATCCAATCACAACAGCAAACACTCCCAAACGGTCTTGAGACCGTTTGGTCTCAAACGATCTTGAGACCGATTGGTCTCAAGTGTTGAAACCGTTTACACTTGATTTTTGTTGAGGTGTGTGCTTAAGATGACATCATAATCTTCAAGCTTCAGACCTTACAAACTTGCTATTATCTTGGTGATACTTTCATCAATTAATAAAAAGGAAAATCTGAGAATTGATAAGAAATCAATATAGTTGTAAAATTGATGGTTGAATAATAATGTAAATGGGTTCAAGTTATATAATCCTCCTCCAATTGAGCTTCCAAGATTCAAGCTCACGTCAACAATGGTGGATGCAAATCCTTTCACTATTCCAAGGCTTGTCCTCAAGCTTTGAGTGAAAAGGAATGGTTAGAATTGAAGATGGGATCTAGATAAGAAGAAATCATGCATTTATTTTCAATTTCCACCATGGAATCAAGGTGAAAGAGGATCAAGAAGCTTACCAACAGGTTGGGGGTCGTCCTCCTGGTCCTTCAAATCTTCCTTGGTCGTTTGTAAGAAAAGATAACAAGTGGATTCGAAATTACCCTTTCATCTCATGGATAAAGGAGCATATATGTGAATTTTATTGAAAATTCATTTAAGAGAGAGAAAGTAGGAATTATCTCTTCCTTTTTCTTGCCACTTGCCCCCTTCTCTCCATTAGAGACGAGTATATCCTCTTTGCCTCTTATTCCCTTCAATTATCCATGATTTAAAGAAAAGCAAATTAAGAACCTTTATCCTTATAATATTAATATCCTAAAGTTAGTGGATTTTTCTTTTTCTTATCTTAATGTGAGTGGAGTCTTCACCTCCTTAGGATATTTCGTGGCCTTTGCAAGGCTTAAGCACTTCCACACATACACAAATTTAAGCATTTCAATTTTTGTTGAAGGGCAATCCAATTAATATAATTATTTTTGCATTAAATTGAATTAGGGTTTCAATTATGCTTAAATCTTGATTATTTTAATATCAAGATTCTCTCTCCTTAAACGTTTCTCAAATGAGATGTCCCTCTCATTTTATTTCCTCTAAAAGATGCCAAGAATTATTAGGGACCTTATTAAAGTGAAAATTTGCATATTGAACCCTAGGATTCGGGTAAATTGCACATTACCCCAAAACTAGGTTTTAATGTACAAACATTGTTTATCAACTCTTTCTTGGTACTCAGGTTTTCCCAAGCCATACATCTGCATCATCTTCATTCTCATGAAGCTTCAACACATGAGGAACATATTATCATGCAACATTTGCAAATTAACCCCTCAACTTGGGTAAATTTCACTTTAGTCCACAAAAATCAAAACATTGTTTTCAACATTATTCAAAAAGGACTAAAATTGAAATATGAGTTCCTCTTGAGTCTTAATTACTTTTCAAGAGATAAGAGCAAGCATCTAATCAAATTTATTAAGAAAAACATCTAGGGTTAAAGCATAACTCAGGTCAGGGATGTTACACTAGTACTTCCTAATGAGATAGTTGTGAGTGAGGATGAGCACTAATTAATGTGTTGTAAATATAATACTTGCAATTTAGGGACAATTTCAAAGAAAGGGTTCAATTTATGCACAATTTCAACCAAGTGCACACGTTGAGTAGTATAGGCCTATGAGGGACATATGTCTAACTCAAGTAAATGAACTCTAGAGACAAGTACTTACTATAATCCTAATATCTAGCCCTACAGAAAAGTGATTGGTTGTTTGTTTATAACTAAGGAAAAGAATTGAAATATAAATTAAGTGGAATGTGATCGAGAAATGGTGATTTCCTTAGAGTTACAATTTAACCTTGGTATACCTTGCATTTAACTCCATTTAATTATTAATAATTTTCCCTTAACCCCTGACTAAGGACTTATAACAAGTATTATCCAATCCTGCAATGTAATACCCTACCTATACTAAGACAAACCCCACTTTTGTAGTGATTTCATAATTATATAGGTGTGTTAACAATATCTCTAGGTTTTTCCCTTCCTAGGAGTAGGCCCTATCCCAGGGCATGGTATTGGCTATGTAAATCTATGACGTTTCCAACCCTTAATCCCTCTCCCGAAGAAATTAATGGTCTAATGAATTGGTTGTGGTTATCAAGCACATGAAGTTCATTACAAAAACATAGATTTACATCCAAAATTAGAGGAAAATTTATATAAATTAAATCATGGAAGTCAAATACAACGCAACATCATGCTACTCCATGGTCCTAAGAACAAGGGGATTAGCTTCGCATGATTTCTATAAATGAATACAAAGTGGAAGAGAGAGAAAATGAGCTAAACAATATAATACTAATAAAAACCCTTAGAGAAACCAGTCTAGACATTCCCATGTAGTGAGTGCCTAGATGTGGATTGACTGTATTTTCTTCCTAGAGGTACCTGAATCATCTGTTATGTGGTCATCTCCTTCGTCTCCTCCTCCCTCGGCTCTGTGTTCTATGGCAACAAGATAGACCATGATCGTTCGATCTGACCGAAATCCCCTCAGGTCATAAGTAGGACTTGGACCACCTTTAAATCTCATCCATTAGATCTATCTTATCATTAATCAGCTTTAATCTTGCAATGTTGGTACCACTGAAAAGATAGTCGGTGGTATTGAGTTGTATGCTGAATTAAAACCCTAATCAGTGTCAGTACTACTAAAAAGAATTCCAGTAGCACCAAGTTGATTTATGGGAGTTCTGACTTGTTCTGGATGTGAAAGTCAGGACCACTGACTAGGGTGCCATGGAACTAAAACCATAAAGTCAGGTTCTTGATTCTTTCTACATGGTGATTCAGTATATTTTGGTAGCATCAAACGACATCTTGGTAGCACTGAGATTTATAGAATTTCCTGTTGATTTAAACTAATGTTGGTGCTACTGACTTTCATGTTGGTAGCATCTAATTGTCTTTAAATTGCTCAAACAACCTAAAATGGGGAAAATGCAACATAAATTCGAATAAAATTTGACAATTTAACATAAATTGGTAAAAATAATTATAACTTGATGAAATAGTGTTTCACAGACTTATAATGATAAACAATCCATAAATATTATAAAAATGAGCAACTACATGTATACATGAAGAAACAACCTATGAAAAGAAACTACATTCCCATGCATCAATAGTAAACTTTTACCAATGCACATACTACATCTAAAATAGAATCTTTAGGCAATATGTCCATATGTACATCTTCTTGCCATGAAACACACAACTATCTAGGTCTTTAATATTATATAACCACATCACCTAAAAAATATATTAGACGTGGTGGACATCAAAACAATATTCTAAAATATCATATTGAGTATGCTACTTGACTCATATACCTATCTGATACTATGACTTGGCAAAAAGATAAAACTAAAATTTGGCTGTAATAAGAAAATATTATAATAGCCTACCTGAACAAAATATGTTTATTAACAAAAGAGAACACATAATTTTAGCCCATTTTTCATTATATTATCCGTGCATGTACTACCTAAGATTTGAATGAATTAAGGCTTTATGATCGAATACCAAATATTTGAATCATTTCGTAATGTGATCAAACTACCAAAGAGTTGGATCACCTTCTAGTACTTGATTACCAATGAGTTGAAGTTCCTTACTTTCCAACACATTACTACCAAAGAGTTGATGTGCTTAGATATAATGGAACAAATATATTATGTTTCATGTATTCAAGGGCATATATAATGAAAATAAAGTAAAGGTAGCATATAAGAACAATTATTTCACCCAATATCCTTTTTTTGTGGAAATAGGTAATAGTATTGCCAAAAGGGGTAGCAAAGCTAACCCGCCGACCATTACATCAGTGAGTATGCGTTACAAACAAAAGCATCTCGCACCATATCAAGGGCGTATTTTCTACAAAATGCCCCAATATTTTCTAGCTAGTAGAGAGTTTCCTTTTACAAGGTCTTTCTTAGCTCTCACCACATTTCTAATGTCCATACACAGCTTCTGGATTAGATTAGATTCAGTAGTTCTAGTCCCCCCATGGACTCTCTTTTTCCACTCATCCCAGATGGCATAACAGAATAGGGTAATGCACAGACCAACAAAGCCTTTTTCATATTTGGATCTGTTAGAGGAATCAATCTGAGTTATAAATAGTAGTACTTGTAGGAGGTAAAGCGTACCTTAAATCCAAATAATGTAAACAACATTCCTAGTATCAAATATATCCTTGTCAATCATTAATCACGATAAGAAAATTTACTATTATTAGATTCTTTATTAACCCTAGTTTGGTTCACTTTAGGGTTTTGTCTTAAATGTTAATATATCTTGTCATCTTCACTTAAATTCTTACCTTGGAATTATCTTACTAATATCATGTTTAGATTATGGTTTATTTGCTGATAATTGTGTTTCACACTATTATGTGAATATATTAACTTTAGGTTACATTCATTATTCATCTTAGGGTTATAGACTATGTATTAAGGATCATCTTTAAATAACATGAATTCATGTGTTAAGATGAGGTAATAGTTACAGATGAGGTTATATGTACAATTTCTAGCATATTTTACAAATTCCAAGATATAATAATATTGATTGTATTTTATGTAAGGTTATTTTCCCTACTTATCTATATAAGGCATACTACATGAATATATGCATTAAACTCATCATCACACACTTCATATGATTCCCAAACATGATTATAGGGTTTGTGATGCAGTTTCATAATATTCGACCATCATTAGTATATTATTATGCATCAAATTAGCATCACACACTTTCATGATTTCATTTGATTTTATGCATGAAAGTACTAATATTATGCTTTCATGATGTTCTACATAATGTTTTTTAGAATTTTGGTATCTTGCTTGTAATTTTCTAAAAAGGGATGTAATTTCTATGATTTATAGAAGATACAAGCTATTACTAATATTTATAGGGTTCTTTACCCTTTTTGGCCTATCACAGTCCGCCAAGTGGCAGCATTTCTCTTTCCATGTGGCCAATTCAAAGTTTTGCCTCAGTGCTCTGGTCTTGGAACTAGACCTAGTTCAAATAACCTCTCTCTCGCTTTTTAGTCTCGGCGCTATGACGCCATACACGAGTTTTATTGTCCCATGAATTGTCACTAAAACGACTCTCTTTTTTGGTGACAAAAGATGGAACTCCCTTCCTTCTCGTATTATCTTTTTAACCTCTCTCATATTATTCTAAAGTGCAACCACCAACATAGTCTATCTCTATGATGTATGAGCTATTAAAGTGTCTCCTTCTTCCTTCTCTGTTCTACAATGTTAGTGTGAGTGAGATATCAGAATTCAATGAGATATTGGTGTTTCTCTAACCTATTTTGTCTAAGAAAGCTCAATCTATTATTCTTGAGGCCCAAATATTCTTCACATTGACATCAAAGGGTGTCTTCTTCACCATGATAACCCATTACTAGGAGTCTTCCATCAATTGCTACTCTTGTGGTGGAGGAAGAAGTGGGGACTCCTCACACTGCAATTGGAAGTTGACACTTCCATAGGGTGCACAACATCTTCACAAATTTACCCACACCTTTCATTCATAATGAGAAGCTCTATGCACAAGCTCTCAAACTCATCCTCTCTTTTCACCTCACCATCTTCTTCTATAAGTGCCACTACTTTTGAATCGTTCTCCTACAAAAAATTCTATGCAACACCCCACATGTACCTGGATACATACCATATTCCCACTCCCAAATAGTTGGACCCAGTAAGAAACCACCATTTTCATGGACCACAATAGGCAATAAAGACAAAAGAGAAAGGAAGTGAAGGGAATTGTGAGAAAAAATTGTTACACTTATAACTTGCAAACTGTATTGAATTTAATAACGAAATAAAAACCTTTGGATTCCTTACAAAAAATGCATTCTAAAAAATACTAATGTTGATATATATTTGAAAAAAAATGAATTATAAAATATGAAAATTAGTATTGTTATGTATATATGCATATATATTTCTTCAAGAAATGATTATAATCCAAAAAATGAACATATATAATATACTTATTTGTGTATAAGAAAAATTAAAAAAATCACACACTCTAAGTAAAAATATTTTTATTCAAAAATTCGTATTGCATTGGGGGATATAAGTCATTTTAGAGTAACACACTAAATCCAAAATGAGTATCGTCTCATTTTCGGTATATTACTCATTTTTTATGTCCTTGATTAAACTTTGCATCATGCTTTATTTTATGGGGACAATATTGTAAAATAAAGATATTAAAAAGGAATACTACAAACTAATTATACTATTTTACTCATTATAATATTTTTTTTTAAAATATAATGGCATAAAAATGAGTATTATATCAAAATGAGTACTATACCAAGAAAAAGAACGACATGCAATACTTACTATGCATTAGTGTGTAATTTAGAAAATGAGTACCACTCCAATATACAATACTAATTTTTATATTTCATAGTAATGTTCCAAAAGCATGTAAATATTTGTTGTTTTGGTTTTTTTTATAAGGATTCTAATGGTTTTTATTTCATCAAAAAATTTATTTTGGTTTGAAAGTTATAAAAAAATAGCTTCTCTCTCCTATTGTTTTTCTTTTTTTTGGGATCTTCTCTCCCTCATATTTTTCATTCTCTTTCCTACCACATGTCACTTCAACCCTAATTGTTGGAGATATTGGACTATGTGTATCATTGGGGTTGTGAAACTAGGTATTTCTATCATTACTCTTCTTCTACCCATGGTCTGTAGATGCACCTGAGGAGCAACAAGAGATGGAGACTCATTCTCACTCGATTCGCATATGAATGCCACATTATAAAGTTAAAAACAAAACTCCTTGGAGATATGATGTCAACCATCACTGTGGTTCCACTACTTAACCCACAATGTTGTATCTAGGCAACGTGGGAGCTAGATTCACAAAGGCACATTGTACTATGGTGAGGAAGAGAAACTATGGGTCATTCGATTTAATAGATCCAAGGGTAAGCCAATTCATTCTTTAAAGGGGAATGTGATAAGTAACAAATCAACATCTTGGTCTAAAATTATTAATACCCCTAGTTCTAAATTCAAGAATAATGCATTACTTCACCAATTACAAATCACAATATCTTCTTCAAGGAACATAAAAACATCATGAAACTTTTGCTATAGCTTAAAATTATCCAAACTACATACCAACCAATTTTAATACCAAGACTCACTGATTTAACCATACAATTAAGTACCCTAAAAGGCATAAACTTGAGAATCATAATCATGATGTCGATACCAATTAACATCCATCTCTTTATCAAAGATCTTTGAAATCTTAAAATAACTTAAGGAAATTATTTCACTTATGTAATTAGGTATCCAAATTATTTAAGAGTCTACTCCATTACATCCTAGACACCTTAAAAGAAATTTGTCATCAAAATGATGTTGAAATCCACTCCATCATCTCATATACATTTGAAAAGAAATTGTCAAAATTAAGCCATTCTCATACTCAAGGGAAAATCAAAAGGTATGTGTTCACATGTAGGGTAACACTTTAGGTGTAACATATCCACAAATGAAAGCTCTATAACTATATACATATCTTTCTTGGGCATTTCAAACGAATCTAGGATCAACCACTCCTTCCAAATAAGAATGAAAGAAGGATTTTCATTTATAATCTATGTTTATGTCACATGATATTCCATATTTTAGGATTTAGATCCTTATTTTACCCAAGAATTAAGGATTCCATCAATACAATTGTCATGTTCCGAAGGAGTTAATTACAATCAACTCATTTTATTCATTTGGCCATATTAGTGAGTTGTCATGAGTTCATTGTTCTAATGTATCAAACTATATGCAACCTCTTAATTGAAACCCAAAACTATAAAAAATTTGAGACTTGAGAATGATGCCCACTAAATGATCTTGTTTATGAAGAGAACTTATGGATGCAGATATTAATACAATATGAGTTATCACCTTTGTTCAATGAGATATTCAAAGAGAATAACAAAGGTAATGTGAATCATGTCTAGTTAAGTTATGTATTACTAAGATTTGTGAATTCAGTGTTTGTAATACTCAACAAGGTAATGTAAACATCTTTCAAATTCCAATAGATTCAGAAATCTAATGTAAAGGATCCAAGAAGCAAGGAATTGATGTCATATGAAAGAAAAGGGAACCAAAAATTAATATAACAAGACGTTGAAAGAGATGCACTATGACAAGATATGATCTCCACATATTTGTTAGGATGAAATCCTAAAAGGAGGGGAGAATTTGTAACATCCCATTTTTAAATTTACATCTAATTAGGGTTTACTTGGATGATTGCATGATTAGTAGGTTGATCATTCCTTATTCTAGATCAATGACGATACTCAGATTATAATTTCTTAAACTTAATGAGAAAATCTAGTAAGGCTTTTATTTTGAATATTTAAGTTTTGATACGTGTAATACCTAGTTGTCAAATTAGGGTTCTGGTAGGATATAAATATAGAATATGATAAATATAGTGGTGTAGTAAATGAGTTTTAGTATATACCATCCAATTATAATTTAAATAAAATATGTTTATGATTTAGGAAACTCAAATATAATTGTTCTTACAAAATACTAAATTATTTTTGAGTATTTCTATGAGTTTTTCTACCGAGTTTCTACAGGAGAGACTCAGTCAACCATGCATTCAGGACAAAATATATCAATCTCATATTTGATTTTATCTTTTTATTGGCACATATAAATGTTATAAATTTAATTGTAACTTGGAAGCATTATATTAGACATTATTAAATTTAAATAATTTGTGACATATGTTCAACTGATCTAGATAGTGGTGTCAGTTGAGTTTCTTACAATGACAACTCAGTCGAGCAACAAGTCTAAATAAATAAATAAATGCAAGGAAGGGCTTGTTTACAATTGTTACAAGCACCTTAATTGGTCAATATGATCAACCTAAGACCCTATTAGATCCCATAATCCGTGTTTTTGTCCAAGAGACAAAAAAGTATAAAGAGAGAGGAGAGTTAGGGTTTTGAGAGGAAAACATTGTGGAATTTATCATCTAGGCTTTCATATTCTTAGAAATTATAGAATCAAGTTGGTCTTGTTTAGATATCATTTCTTGGTGATTCTTCGATCACATGACTAGATTTAGTGTCTCATATGATTTGAACAAAGGATACAAAAAATCACCATATTTTATCTTGCCTTCTCTCCTAATCTCCTTTTCTGGGTTTCCAAGTTGAGAGGAGGAAAAATTGTTAAAATTGCTAGAACCTTTGTGGTTTTCTATAAATTCTGAGTATGACCTATGTTTTTAAGGTTCTTGGCACCTTAGGTGAGTGTTTCTATCCCCATTAAGCTTTGTAATCACATTGAAAGTCTGACTATATCTAGCTAAAATAATCAAGATCATTGCTAGTAATTACATGCAATTATCTAACCAATTGGGAAATTTTTATGGGAATCAAATGCTACTCATTTGGATTTTTCTCAATAATTTGTATTTAGTTATTTCATAAATATAATGATTTAAATTACATGGAAAGTATTATGTATATATAACTATATTATTTTGCACCAATTTTGCTTAGAAACCAGCCCAAGGGGCTATTTTCTTGGAAATTTAGTTGACATGTATGTAGTCATATTTGAGGTCAATAAGTATGAGTTTCTAAACTAAAATTTTTAATATTTAATTGAATTTAATATGTTATTTAGATGAGGATATAGTATATGTGGGTTTGATATGGAGGAAATTTATGTCTAGGATAAATGTTGAGGGATGGACTTAAATGAGTCAATGAATCACTATAATCTTGTAAATGATTGGTTGATTATGTCAAATGGGAAGTAGGGTATCTGTGTTTCTAGAATAGAATCAATGAACCTATGTACACAATGATGACTTTACTAGATATTATAATTATTATGATTTATTCAACTAAGCTGACATATTGAAAACCTTAGATATTTAATTTTGAGTTGAGTATGAGAGTTAAACCCTTAAGTTGTGTATCATCTTATAAATGTGATGAAATTCTCAATTGGAGGTATTACTAATTCAATTGAAGATAAAAAGTCATACTAATATGATCTAAACCTAATGCATCTATTCTAGTATAGCATATGGAACACTAAGTAATTTTTATGATGAACACAAACTTTTATTCAAGTCGTATAATAATGAATTTATAAGATGATTAATGGTTTAGACGTAATAATAAGTAACCATAATGCATGATATATTCTAGTTCGAGTGTTTTACAAAGAATAGAAGGATTGTTTTCTTTAACAAATGTTTTTACCAATATATTTGGTCCCACATTTATAAATATTAAACAATTAAGAAAATCCATTGAACATCATGTATTTATTATATTTAACTTATGGGATAAGATTGACACCATTTGTTAAAGAAAAATATAATGATTCCAAAAAATGTTTTATTTTATTTTTCTAGGGTATGAATAATTTACTATTAATTTTAGAAACATCAACCAATCAAAAAATCCTAAATATCCTCGTAAGGGGACAAGTCGAGATATAAAAAACTATCAACTACCTTCCCTCAGAATACAAAATGAAAAAGTATGATACCATAGTGGAAAATAGAAATTAGTGGTCAAATTCTGGGATATCGATTCTCAAGTTGTTGTAAGACAACACTGATGATGTTTGGTTTTCACCGAAATCATAGACCTCAAATAACGTTTCTGAAGGTAAATCACCTCAAAATCACCCTCTTTGCCATGGCTAGTAAGGAGCAGTTGGTGAGAAGCCAGGGAACGAGGAAACTAACAATTAATAGAACTAAATATATTTCTTTATTACGGTTCATCAAACATAAATTGGTTTTGTGAAAAGACACATGACAAAAGCGGTGATATTTTAAAGGAAAAATAACTTATTCAACACAACACAAATGTGAGGAAACACAAAATCGAGAAACTTTTATTATGAAGAAAATGAAAACAAAGGTGAGTTTTCTACCTCACTAGGGAAAATCTGCCAGTTTTATTAAAAGTATACCATATCCAAAGAACAAACTCGAAGGGCCAATCTTGACAACCAATGGGTTTCATCCTGGGTTGATTCTCACATCAAAGCTAGACACCATGATCCCCAGGCCACCTTGAGGAAGCAGCAAGAATAGTTTCAATCAAGGGAATTTACTAGGGAAGGACCATGGATAGAGAATTCTATCAGAAAGATTACTAGTTAAAGGTGGGATTGGGTATAAGGAGGAGACATTGTGAAATCAGAGGTAACATTGGGTTGCAGAAGAAATACAAGGACTGAAGAGCCAACCGTAGAAACACAAGGAGAAGTAGAATCACACCATATATATATCTAGGGTGAGAATTTGAATTGAATGAGAAGTCAGTCATAAAAGATTAAACAATATTGAAAAAAAAGGAAACTACTTAAAATGGAATCTCAATGTGATGGTTAGAGAGGAGATAGAATTCATAGAGAGAAGGGCTGCTTAAATAGTTATTACTTAACTTCTTTTTCTAAAACCATGAAAGAAGATGATTTCTTGGTTCAAGCGAACAATATTGAATTGTCTGAGAAGTGATAGTTTATAAAAAATGGAGATCCAAAACTACGTATGACAACAAAAACTTTAAGAAATCTTCTGATGCAAAACAGTCTTAGCCCTTTATTTCTTAATACTACCATATTTTCTTGCACAGTTTATTCAAGGCAACTAGCATTATCCAACAAATAAGTTTTACATGAAAATTATATCAAGGAATGAGAATTATAGTTTATCATTATTTTATACTTTTATGTTAGTTTCCTTATTTAACTAATGTATATAGGATATGATCTTACTACAACAATATCTACTTTAATAATTATCATAATCTTCTAATATCTTAGAATACTATTCTACTAATTTTTATTATTTTTTTATCACATTCCAATGTCCAGCCTTCCATAGAATCTATATTACACTTTAATCATTATATATTGTGAGCCCCATTTTAAATATCTTTTTGGTGTTTGATTATTTATATAATAATGTTAGATCCTATCATTTATTTTATTCTCATAATGAATTTAAGGCACATAGGAATACTATCTTATTATGAATTTGACATATAAGAAAATTAAAATGTGAGGACAAAGGTTTTAAAATTAATTTTCCATTTTGGGACGGTTTAACATATTATATAATGTTTTTGGCTTTAATATACATTCTCTTTCATAAATACATTAAAATAGATAGGATTGTCCAAAATAGACTAATTTTGGTATGTAGATTTCAAACTTCAGGTGTGTTTCCACTTTTGAAAACTTTTAGTAATTTTTTAACACTTTTAGCTTTTTCTCCTATTTTCTTCTCAAATTATATTTAAAATAATTAGTGTTGTTAAAACAAAGTGAAACTGGGCAACCGAGCTAATTGACACCCAAGGAACATGCTTTTACCATTATATTTCATTTTTAAGATGACCATTTATGAGTTATGGCACCATTAGGAATTTTGACACATTACCATTGTATTTAAAAAAATATTATATCTTTATGATAAACACTTACTTACTTGAGTCTTATTATCTTCAATATATTTTCAAATGAGTTATATATATTATTATTTTGCACAAAATTCTGTATTTTACTTATTTTACATATTTCATCCATAATTTCATATTTATTTAAATAATTGAACATTATTAATATTTTTGGACATGGAATAATGAATTGTTACTCCAAAGTGTATTATATGTTTTCATTTATTCATTATGTTAGTAAAGGAAATATATGTAACATATTTCATGATTTTATTACATGATGGCACATAATTAAGTCATTATGTGAATGTGTTTTAATTTTTAACCTTTTTTGGTTAAATCTAAGAAACCAAATCTTACTAGATTTTTCATAATGGAATAGGGTAAGATTCTAGGTTCTAGTTCGCTACAACAATTTAACCCTTAAAAAGATTTTTTTTTCAATATCTAAACATGCAAACATTATCAATTACCCATATTCCACCCCTTAAAAAGGTTTAACCTAACAAATCAAGCTAAACAACATCAAGTTACTATGATCACATATCATCTTTTAGTTGTGAAAATTTTAGTTGCTTATATTGTCCATATCATGCATTCAACTAACGAGTCAAGACCACCTAGGGTTGAGTTTCACGTCCTTGTGTTACTAACCTACAAACCATAAGATTCATTTCATCATCCAAAGGGCATTAGATACAACATGTAATTTAATTAAAACGTTATCATAAGATATATCTTCCTAGTCATCACTTCATACACAAAACTAGGGTTGAGATTTCTACCCAAATTATTATAGGGTTTCTCTACCAAAATATCATCTATCTATTCATTGTGACCTAGTTCGTGAAAACCTCGATAAAAATAATAAAAAAATATTTGTACATATAAAATATAAAAAAATGGATGACAAAACTTTACGATACAAAATGGAATATAGGTTCCAAAATCAAAATGAGAACCAAGTGACAATTTCCATTTAAGATATCCTTAATTTACTACTTCATTATCCTCACAACCTAACTCCAACATCAATTGAAACCCTATTATATTCAAAGATACATGTCACTATTAACCTACATCATAAGGTTTGTGCAACTAGAGCCTCTTCACATAAGGGTTTACTCATCATGATAGTTATATGTACTTCCTATGATCATGAATTGACCTTTCATAATATCATGAATTATTATAGGTTATTTCTAGGGTATCTCACTTAGAGGGTCACTATGTTAGGCAAGGGTTCTAATTAGGGAGAGAAAATTAAAATAGTCAGAAATCCGACCACTATGGCTCTGATACCATCTGGTAAGGAGTGGGACCCGAGAGGCGATCCACTCCATACTAAATTTGAGAATAAATCCATCTATTCCAAACATACAAAAAACAAATGATGGAATATGTGTAATGTTTTTCTTAATTCTCAAATTATATACAAAAAGAAACCAATGTATAGTAGTGGAAATATATTTTTGAACTATATTCAATCTAATAGAAGTACACCATTATCTCCCATATAGGTCTTACATGAAAGTTATAACATAAGGATCAAAGTAGAGGGATGTTTAATCTATCTCAACTTTTCCTCCCATTTAGAGACTTCTCCATTAGCTAGATCTACGTCTTCATGCAAAGTCATCCATGTCCTACCTCTAGGTTGGTTGAAAAATAACATCCATGAGGAAGAAAATAAAAGGAAAGCACATCAGCAAAAATTGCGTTTGTGAAGAAAATAACAATTAGGCATTACTTTAGAAAGTTCAAAAGAAGAGCATCAAATTAAGGGATGGTCAAGAGATATAAGTTTCAATAGAAATACCAGGTCAAGGGATGAGGCATGTCTACTAAAGAATGTCAAGTAGGGAAATATTTAATTTAAAATATTTTGATTAATAATAACAACAATAAATTTGTGCACGTAATATCCACTTTTTGAGCTAGGGTTATGGACGCGGAGGAGCGGAGAGGGGCGGCTGGCGATCCGGGGGAAGACGAGGAGTCGGAGAGGAGAAGGGATGAGAGGGGTGGAGGACAAGCACAAGGCCATGATGCTGGAAGAGAGGAATGAAGTAGAAGGAGATCTCAGATCCCAGATACCCATCGCAATAACAATGGCATGACCAGGGCAGGAGACATACAAGGAAGGCAGGAAGAAACAAGAAACATGATAATAACACAACTGGGACTGAACTTGCACTATGCCGGTATGAGAGGAACCCCGCAAGAGCCTCAGAAATCGAAGGAAGGGGTTACGGACAAAGATCATCCGTCTGCAGATGCGGTCGGTGATGTGGATAGAAACTTTCTGCCACTGAACACAGCAGTTGTGATGACACAGGGGAAGGAAGTGGAAGGAAACCAACGATGCTGGGATTCCGGAAATATCAGATCTGAGCAAATCACGAAGAGAAGAACAAATTCCGATATGTTCCTGAGCAAACTGTTCGAAGAACACTTAGAACCAGAAGCCGTTAGCATGGGAGTTTTCGAAGGAAAACCATCTATTATCATCGACCCTATAGAGGAGGAGCATCTTATAAAGCCATGGAAGTACACGGTTATTATAAAAGGGTTGGGTACAGAGATTGGATATATGACTCTCAGAGACAGATTAAGAGCCATGTGGAGCCTGGTGGGAAGATACAACATATACGAACTAGATCTCAATCACTTCGTTGTACAGTTATCCGGTAGAAGGGATTATGATATGGCCATGGTAGGCGGACTGTGGAAAATATTTGGTTGTCATCAGGTGGTGTGGGATTGGTACTCTACCTTCATTCCCTCTAACAATCTACCAAGGCATATAGTATGTTGGGTGCGTGTCCTCAACCTGCTTCTACATCTTTATGTCCAAACGATGTTCAACAGCATAGGCACAACAGTTGGTAGACTGGTGAAGGTAGATGAACACACAATCAAGAGAACGAGAAGCAAGTTTGTGAGGCTTGCAATAGAGATAGACACAAATAAAGAACTAGTACCCTCGATTCTGATCAATGGACTAGACTATGAAATTGAATATGAAGGTTTTCCATTTGCGTGTGCGGTCTGCGGTGTGGAGGGTCATACGTCAACAAACTGCAGGAGAGATATGGACCGTCTTGAGGAGACGGAAGGAAACAAAGAGGCCACTGGGCAAGGTATCGAAGAGGTGAGAAAGAAAGAAACATGGCAGACACAAAGAAGGAGAAAATCCAATCAGAGAAACATGTATCAAAGAAGGGGAAACTATCAGGAGAAGCAATATGGATACTCGACATCCACAAGAAACCAATTCGATGAGTTGGGGGAGGATCATGCAGAGGAGCCGACGAGTAAGGAAGGAGATATGAATGCACAAGAAGTGCAGGGGAATCTGCAGAACTTCACAACACTGAAGGTTTGGAGGAAGAAGAAGGTGAACAGTAGTACTGAGATGAATTCTCGAAATGAGGCAGTAATGCGGGACATTACCAATTTAAGGCAGAACCAAACAGACAGGGGGGTTAAGAAAGGTTACTGCACTAACACAGATGGACATACTGTAGTGAATCCAGATGTAGATGAGGTCGTTGAACTGATAGTAGATACATACGAGAAAGCGGACAACAGCATAGAAAGCCCCAGAACTGAAGATAGCAGTGCAGACCCGAGTAAGGAGGCTTCCTGTGCAACTGTAACAAAACCAAGGGCAGCAACCACAGGAAAGAACATAAAAGGAAGTGGAATGAAAATGAAAAGGCAGGGAACCTCTAGACGCATTCAATCTGCATAAGGGAGGAGAAAGAGCTCCCGACTCAGAGGAGTGCATACCAAGGAAGCCATTATAGAAGCGTTGAATGAAGTAGCCAACAAGGAGAACCAAAGTCCAGCATCTTGTTAATTAGAAGTCGATTACATCAGATAATTCTGAGTTTTTCTTTTTTCCCATGATAAACTTTCTGTGTTGGAATATTCGGGGCATAGGCAACAAAGACACTTGTAGAGTGTTGAGAGACTATATCACTATGTATAAACCTTCGATCACCATTATTTTGGAATCGCGCATAAGTGCTGAAAAGGCAAGAGACACTATCAAAAGCCTTGGCTTTCTGAACTCTCACAGATCGGAAGCGAGCGGTTTCTCGAGAGGAATATGGGTCTGCTAAAATGAAAACTGCATCAAGGTAGAGATTGTCAATACTCATAGACAGTTTATTACTTGTAAAATCAACGATGCTATCTTTTCTATGTTCATATATGCTAATCCTCACAGCCATATTAGAAATTTGATTTGGAAACACATCATTTCCATGGGCAACCGGTTCAAGGAACCATGGATAGTAGTTGGAGATTTCAATGTTGTTATCTCCACGGCGGAAACTATGGGTTACCAGTCTTTCAATAACCAAGAAGCTATCACTTTCTCAGAAACTATGCTAGAAGCTAGGCTCTCAGACATGGGATTCTCAGGACATAAGTATACCTACCGTCATGGCTTGAAGCAAAGCAGGTTGGACCGTGTTCTGGCCAACGAAGCCTTCCTCCGGGAATACTCGGATGTGACTGTCACTCATTTACCTAAGATTGAATCTGATCATTGTCCACTGTTGGTTAGATCAGTGAAAAAGAACAAACTTCCTAGACGATTCTCACCAAAGCAACATGGAATCTGGATAAAACCTTCTTGCCTATGCTAAAGGACTGTTGGAACAATAATATCAGCTTTACAAGTGCTATTAACAATGCTCAAAAGCGTATAAAAAATTGGGAAGCTGAACGAGCTAAACATAAGAGGGCTCACAAAGAGAGGCTGTACCGAAACATAGATCTCCTGCAAAGGAATTTGGCTACCAGGAATGACGGTATTACTGACAAGTTAATAATCAATATGAAGGCAGAATTATCTCAATACCTTGTCGAGGAGGAGGAAGTCTGGAAGGAGCAGAGCCATGTGATCTGGCTCAAAGGAGGAGATAGCAACACCCGTTTCTACCAGGCCTATGTCAATCAAAGAAATCAGTCTAATCGCACCACTGCCATTAAACGCCCCTCCGGTGGCTGGACTACAGATGCAAAAGAAATCTTTACCATAGTGTCAAAGTACTTCATTGATCTCTTTACTACGCCCAGCAAAACTCATCAGAACCTATTCGACAGCACCCCTGCAAGATTTACGCCTATACATCAGGAGGCTTATGCAAATATAGCTAAAGAAGTTGATCAAATAGAAGTAGAAGAGGTTCTGAAAAAAATGGACCCTTACAAAGCAGCAGGACCCGACGGTTCCACTACACACTATATTAAATCCAACTGTAATGTGTTGGGAAAGTTTGTAGTAAGGGCTGTTAATGAAGTTGTCCATTGTTCTCATCTGGAAGAAGGAATGTGTAATTCCACAATTATCCTTATACCGAAAGTCTCCAAGCCTGTGTCAAGTTGTCAGTTCCGACCTATATCCCTGAATAACACCATCCTGAAGATTTGTTCTAAGGTTGTGGTGGAGCATTTAAAGGACTGGCTTCCAAAGTGGATAAATCCTATGCAAAGCGCTTTCGTTCCAGGTCGCCAAATTTCTAATAATATTTTTGTTTCCCAGGAACTCATACATTCATGAGGAAGAAGACGTCTACCAAAGCTATGGCCATAAAGATCGACCTAACAAAAGGTTATGATATGATGGACTGGAGATTCATAGAAGACATGCTAAATAAAACTGAAATCCCTTAAAATATCAGAAAGTACATGATGAATTCTATCACAGGGGGTCAAACAACCATCGCTTGGAATGGGGAAACATCGGATGTGTTCAAAGCCACCAAGGGTCTAAGACAAGGAGATCCTATGAGTCCTTATATTTTTGTTTTGTGCATTGAAAGGCTGAGCCAGATGATTGAAGATGCAGTCCTTGAAAAAATGTGGAACCCTGTAAAACTGTGCCAAAACAGGCCACGTATAGCACATCTATGCTTTGCTGATGACATTCTTCTTTTCGCCAAGGCCAATGTGAATAACATAAAAACTATTATGAAGTGCTTCAGGAAGTTTGAGAAGGTGTCAGGACAAGCAATCTCTATGGAAAAAATGAGAATCTATTTCTCTAGAAATGTAACCAGAGCGGAAGCAGACGGAATTTGTGAGATAAGCGGTTTGACAAGGACCCAGGAGTTGGGGAAATATCTTGGTGTCCCATTTCTACATAGTAGAGTGAACAGAAATACCTATAGTGAAGTTTTATAGAAGGTGAATGGAAGAATGAATTCTTGGGCAGCCCGTAGCTTTTCCATGGCTAGAAGGGTGTGCTTAGCAAAGAGCACACTCACTGTGATCCCATCTTATGTCATGCAAACTTCCAAGCTTCCTCTTCAGTTATGCGACATAATAGATAGAGCTATAAGGAAGTTTATATGGAGTGGAGGCAGAAGCAAGAGGGGGGTGCACCTTATCGCTTGGGAAAGGGTGGTGAGCAGCACATCCAATGGAGGCCTCGGCATCAAACCCATGAGGGATTGGAATAGTGCATTAATCATGAAACACACTTGGGATGTCATGAGTAATGGACAAACTTCATGGAGTACAGCTATGGCAGCAAGACTAGAGAGGAATCCCAATACTTCCAATGCTTATTGTTCTGGGCTAGCTCGATCTGTTGTCCTTAATAAGGAATTTATTGAATCTAACTCCTATATGTCTCCTATCAATGGCAATGCTGTCAATGCCTGGAGGGATATCTGGCTGCCTAGCAGGAAATGTTTAAAGGACCATGTAAAACAAAGCATACCGGCCGATATTGAGGATCTACAGGTAAGCAGCTTAATTGACCTGGAGAATAAGTGGGACCTGAAGTTCCTGGATACTTGGTTGCCCAAGGAAATAGTTATGGAGATTCAATCCATACCTACACCTACTGAACACGGAGGCGAGGATATATGAGTCTGGAGACCAGACTTGAGAGGCATGTTTTCTGTTGCTACGGCCTACCGAGCATTGCGAGATAACAAGGAGATCAAAAGAGACGGCCATTGGCAGATTTTATGGGAGACCAAAGTGGCATCCCGGATTAAGATGTTTTTCTAGTTAGTTGGAAATAATGATATTCGCACTAATAGAAACAGACAGAAATGACACATGACTACATATGCTACGTGTAGCAGATGCAACTCATGGGAGGAGGACACTCTGCATGCCTTAAGAGATTGCAGGAAGGTTCGCCCTATATGGATGGGTTTATTCAGTTCTAATACCCCTCTGAACTTCTGGGAAGAGGTTGATTTGGGTAGGTGGTTGAGCCTGAATATGAAATCTACAAAAGAGTATAAAGTAAAATTCATGATAACTTGTTGGTATGTCTGGAAACAAAGGAACTTGTGGGTTTTTGAGAAGAAAGAAGCTAATATACAACACCAAGTTCTGTCAATTATCACTGAAATGTGCTTGACTGACCAAGCATGGGAGGTCAAGAACGAAAAAGCTACTGGAATCAACAAGGTGACCTGGAGGAGACCTGCTCAAGATCATCTAAAAATAAATAGCGACATTGCCTTCAAAGGAAAAAAAAGTGTTATTGTTGTTGTGATTCACAACCATCATGGTGAGTGGATAGGAGGTATAGGATAGGTAATTAAGGCAGATACACCGTTGGAAGCGGAGATGCAAGCTGTGGAACTTGCCTACAAAATGTGTGTTGTCTGCAATCTCAAGAATACAACCATTGAAACTGACTGCAAACAGGCTGTGATTATGATTAAAGAAGATCACAGGAGAAATCCTAAATTTGCTAGACAAATCTGGACTATGCAGCAGATTAGATGTCAATCCAATCAAATACAATTTGGTAAGAGAGAAGGCAATACCCTTGCAGATTCTCTTGCTAAGTATCACCTTAAGAATAAAACAGGTAACTGTGAATACCACAAGTTTCGGGATATAGAATCAGGTAATATGTTAGGCGAAGTTTGTAATGGTAGTAGTACTACCATATTTAATTCTATGCAATTTACCAAAATTTGTAGTACAAGTTTGAGTGGGCTTGCACGAGGTGGGCAAGATGAATAAAATCACCACCTGACTTCCCTAAAAAAAATTTTGTGCACGTAATAAACAAATACTACAATTATTTCAAGCAGGGTTGAGACACCATTAGATATCAACCTAAAAATATGGGTGAAAAAAACACCCAAGGTGGAAAAGCACGCCTCTTTAGATAATGGGTGGAAAAGCACAGCCTTGGCTAAAAAGCATTCCCTTGTAAATATGGTTGTACAGATGTACCACTATAAGAAATAAAGATAGTCTAATCATGCACATAAATAGGGAAAGGTAAGTACAAGTTTCGTCCATATGAAATAACAAGATGAAAGCATCCAACATAGAGCAAGTGGGGTCATAGGACCTATAAGTATTTTCAAATAAAATAAAGATTTCAAAATGATGAAAAGATAATATTTGTTCATGCCTCATATGAGAAAGGATACTTTTGGTCATAATAGCAGTGCCTAGATAATAAAAAGGAAGCACATACCTTAAATTGAGTTGTTAAATCATAGATGGAGTCTACATATGTTCAGTGTCAAAATACTAATTCCACCTTAGTCCACAAGCACCCTATTCAAGACATCTAAGAACAGGATTACATTTGTATTAATTATATAAACTCTAAAAATGTCCTTCTATTATTAGTGATTTAGGTCTTTAAAACATATTATGCTATGAATTATATTTTATTGAGCCCATAACATATTTTACTTTATTTTTTAGGCTTATATATTATTAATTATGAATTTTAAGGAATTTTAAAAAGTTTAATAAATCCATTAAAATTCCATATTTATTATGCTAAAATCAAGTGATACAACTAGTACCATTGAATAGATTATAACTTTCTAATTTTACAACATGTTTTGTTTTATTTTTCCAAGTTATCAATATTTAGCTATGAATTTTAGAAATATTAAACAATTAATAAAATCCTTAAAACATCACATATTTATTACATTTAACTTACAGGATAAGATTGATACCATTTGTTAGAGAAAAATAGAATGATTCTAAAACATATTTTATTTTATTTTTCTAGGTTATGAAAAATTTATTATTAATTTTAGAAACATCAACCAATCAAAAAATCCTGAAAATCCACATAAGGGGCCAATTCAGGAGATCACAAACTATCTTCTTCTTTCCCTCATAATACAAAATGAAAAAGTCAGATACAATGGTGGAAGATAGAAATCAGTGGTAGAATTCTAAGATCTCAACTCTCAAGTCATTGTAAGACTACACTTATGACGTACTATTTCAGAAAAATACAGACCTAAAATAAAGTTTATGAAGGTACATCACCTCAAAATCACCCTCTTTTCCATGGATAGCAAGGAGAAGCAGGTGGGAAGCCAGGGAATGAGGAAGCCAACAACTAACAAAATTAAATATATTTCTTTATAATGGTGCATCGAACAAAAATTGGTTTTGTGAAAAGACGCATGACAAAAGAGGTGATATCTGAAAGGAAAAACAACATGTTCATCACAGCACAAACGTGAGGAAAAACAAAATTGAGAAACTTTGATTATGAAGAAAATGAAGACAAAGGTGAGTTCATTACCTTAGTAGGGAGAATCCGCAAGTTTTACTTGAAGTCAACCATATCCAAAGAACAAACTCAAAGGGCCTATCTTGACAGCTAATGAGTGTCAACATGGGTTGATGGTTATGTCAAATCCAAACACCATGATCCCCAGGACACCTTGGGAAAGCAGCAAGAACGGTTTCGGTCAAGGAAATTTACTAGAGCAGGACCCTAGATAGAGAATTCTACCTGAAAGGTTACTAGTTAAAGGTGGGATTGGTTATAAGGAGGAGACATTGGGAAATCAGAGGAAACATTGGGTTGCCGAAGAAATACAAGAACTAAAGATCCGACAGTAGCAATACAAGGAGAAGTATCATCACACCATATATATATCTAGGGTGAGAATTTGGATTGTGCGAGAAGTCAGCCGTAAAAGATTAAACAATATCAAAAAAATGGAAACTACTCAAAATGAATTCTCAATGTGATGGTTAGAGTGGAGATAGAATTTATGGATACAAGGGTCGCTTAAATAGTTATTACTTAGCTTCTTATTTTATAAGCATGAAAGAAGATGATTTCTTGGTGCATGTGAATAATATTGAATTGTGTGAGAAGAGACAGTTTATTAAAAATAATATGGATATCCAACACTATGCATGACAACAAAAACTTTAAGAAACCTTTTGATGCAAAACAATCATAGCCCTTTATTTCTTATTACTTCCATATTTCCTTCCACAATTTTTCAAGGCAACTAGCATTATCCATCAAATAAATTTTATGTAATTTTTTTTATCAAGGAATAAGAATTATCATTTATCATTATTTTCTACTTTTGTGTTAGTTTTCTTATTTAACTAATATATATAAATAGGATTTCAAGTTACTACTACATTATCTACTTTAATAATTATCATAATCTTCTAATATCTTAGAATTCTATTCTACTATATTCTTTTTATTTTGTTTGTTACATTCCAATGTCTGACCTTCCATAGTATTTATATAACACTTTAATCATTATATATTCGAAATTTTTAGTACTTTGCTTAACACTTTTGGTGTTTTCTCCTATTTTCTTCTCAAATTATATTTAATGTAATTCTTGTTGTTCAAATAAAGTGAAACCTGGCAACCAAGATAATTGTCACCCAAGGAACAAATTTTTACCATTATATTTTATTTCTAAGATGTCCATTTATGAGTTACGACACCATTAGGAATTTGGCACATTACCATTGTATTTATAAAAATACTATATCTTTATTATAAACACTTACTTAATTGAGTCTTATTATCTTCAATACTTTGTTAAAAGAGCTATATATACTATTATGTTGAACAAAATTCTACATTTTACTTATTTTACATATTTCATCTGTTAGTTTCATATTTATTTAAATAACAAAACATTATTAATATTTACAGACATGGAATGACAAATTATTACTCCAAAGCATATTATTCATTTTCATTTATCCATTATGTTAGTAAAGGAAATACATGTAATATATTTCATGATTTTATTACATAATGGCACATAATTAAGTCATTATGTAAATTTGTTTTAATTAGAAGATCCTTTGGAATCCCATAGAACCTCCTCCTCAATCAATTGTTTTTTATTAGAGTTGAGATAGCACCGTGAGATCGAATCTCCTCCATGATGATGACGAGATCAATCTAGTTGATCCATCCGCCTCAGGAAAATTAATCACTCTATAAGAATCCTTACTCCTTAAACTACATTTCTATAATGTCATTAAGCATCATGATCTACCCTGGTTGAGTCCCCGAACTCCAGTTGCACTGTTGTCCGTGGCAATGCCCATAGGGCCACTCCAAGCCATGTTTAGTTGGGGAAACCTATCAGTTACCTTCACTGAGTTTACTTGAAAGAAAAGTTGTGAGTTGTTTTACACTCTTCATCTATGATATCACTAGTTTTGGATATGGCTTCCTTTTTCTATTTCCTAGAACATTGACAATGTTTTGGGGTTTGGGTGAACTTTGTACACCATAGATTGTACCCATAGCTTTATTGAGTTACCAAGATTTGGTTGGACACATCTATTCATGTTAGTAGTGGAGTTTCACCCCTCATCGTCATCCTAATTACTCTCTCGATGCCAACATCACAATGATGAAGAACTTAGACTCTACAGGATTGCAAGATTCAGTCATTGAGTTCATCCTTGTCAGTGAAACAAGATGAACAATATATCTTTTGAGTTTTTTCTTGGTCTTCAAGCTTTGATTGAATGTTTGACACTCGAGAGAGGGAGCAATTTGACGCCATGGGCAAGAGAAGAAGCCAGGCGTGAGATTTATCACTTTGCCTCTTCTCTTATGATACATGTGTCACACTATACCTAGTGTCTTTATGGAATGTGATCAGTTATTTTGATCATCAATCATGCTTGTTTTAAAGAAGGACTTGACCGAGTTTCCCTCTATTATGCTTATCATCAAGAAGTAGATTAAAGGGAAAATTAGTCTCTCGACCCTCCTTATCAGTAAATTTCCCAATATTTGTTTTGCTGATTTATCTCACTCATGATTGGTTGTTTTGAGTCTAATATTTGATTAATTATAGAAATTAATCAATAGCTGATATTGTGATGAACCATATATGTATTTTGATCACTTTTGAACAATTATCCTTTGGATCAGGTTAACCCTATCTAATTTAGTACTCATGAATATACAGACCAAAGTTAATTAGGGTTGAAGATCCTAATCTTGGGTTATGGGTTGTATTATAGGTAGAATAAAAGGATAAGATCAGGATATGATGGATAAATTCATAATACTTTTTAAGTAAGTGGTTCAAAACCATGAGTATTTAATATTTATTATTCATAGCATGTTCACATGTCTATGTTGTTAATTAATATATTCATGATTTACATGCTTATGGAAAATAAAGTTCATGCTAAGAAGTTACATCTTATACTATATTCATGTTTATGATCTCAAATGAAATATTATGTATTACTTCCATGATAATGAATAAATAGATAATGATAATCAAGTTTAATGAATTAAGAATTTATAGGGATCATGTTAGAGATTAAAAAATCATGTAAGGTTAATATGGCCCTGTCAATCATGTTTAAGTGAGCCTTAACCGGCCTTATGAGCTCTGTGGGAGCATTATCTAAGCCTTAACCGACCTTATTTAAGCCTTTACTGGCCTTATAAGCTCTGTGGGAGAAGTATGTGAACATTAAATGACCTTATGCAAGCATTAACTAGTCTTATGGGCATTGTGACACATTCATAAGAGGGAATATATTAACTCAATATATGATACACAATTTTCATGCAATCATGTTTATTTACTTATGTCTTCCACTAATTATGTCAACCATGATAAGTAGTCATGTTTCAAGCTATTTTCATACAAAAATATTAACTTAAGATGAGAATTAAGATGACATGATATTATGGAGTTAGACCCATGCCTTAGTGTAGGTCAACTCGAGAGAGATGACCCATGCCTTTAGTGCAGGTCATGAGGCCCATGCCCTAGTGCAGACTGATTTGATAAGATAACATAGGGAAGAGTGCAGGTCATGAGATCCAGGTACCACAGTATAGGTCTCAAGCATATGTTACGTAAAAAGATAAGAACTAAGCTCAAAGAAATATCATATATTCATTTTCAATTTTCTTTTTTTATGTTAGCATTCACGCACACTACTTAAAATAATGTACAACCATTTCCATATTCCACTATATATATATATACATACATATATATATACATACATATATATATACATACATATATATACATACATATATATATACATGTATGTATCATACTTATCCCACTTACTAATTGTCATTTTTTCCTATGCATGGCTAGGTTTGAGATGTCCACAGTTGAAGAGAACATGAGGATTAGGACATCAGGCTGAGAACATGGAGGACCTAATGAAAGACTAGGAGTGGCTTGGTGGGGTTCCATTATCCAACTCAGTTAAACTTCATGTTTTATCATTAGTTATTTATGCTTAGGTTTTTGAATAATGACACCAATTTGTATTAAGTTTCTCATTTATGTAAACTTTTGAGAATCAGAAATATAAAGTTTCGTGTGATGGTTAAACATTCAATTATTCTTTATGTATGATATTCAATGTTTGTGACACCCCCATAAATATTATGTGTTAGGTATTGATGCTTCCACTCATGTGCATGAGTGAAAAATTTATTGGTGTTGTAGCTTGGTATCAGAGCAAAGAAATAAGTGGCCACCTAAACTCCCACATTCTCATTGTTTTAGATAAAATTCAAGGTCCTCTATGTAAAAATATCTTTATGCATCCTAGATTTATATGATGGAGTGAAGAGGTTAGGCCAAACATCTTTATTATATCATAAGTCAGTAAAGGTAGAAACCACAAATGGAATATAACTCTAGAGTTCTATGTATAATAGATTATGAGTATTTGGGATAAATGTCTGTCTGATTTGGACCTTGTGCATTAACCTTCATGTATGACATGTCCCCACATTTCTTAATGGTTTGATCAACCAATTCAGAAGTAACCAATTTAGAAGTGTAGAGGGTTGCCATGAGCATAAGAACTTGTTATGTGTCTCTCTCCTACTTCCTAGTGCATGTGGTATGGGACATGTGCGCTAGTAGGTTACTGGAGAGTTGCATAATGAAGTATGACATCATTTGGTATGTGCTTGATCAACACATATCTGGGGATGTAAAAGATGGTTAATATAAAACAATTAAATTAGATAGTCACCTAAACCTAATACATTAGTTAATGAAAGACATTAATGATGCCAAGATAAGATGTTACACACAATTATGAATAAGTCAAGAGGAAAAAAAGGTTAAAAAGATTGATTTTAAGAAATTAATGATAATGAAAATTCTCCAAGGTAAATCAGCACTTTGGTCCAATGAGATCTTCGGAGCAATGAGAATCTTGGTGCAAGGTTATGTGAAGAGCTCATCTTAATTGACTCAGTGAGAAATAACACTATGTAATTGATAACGGTAAGTGAGAAGTTTTTATAGTATGTGATGAGGGTTTATCTCATTTCTAACATCAATGGTAATGTATGCATGTGTTGTTTTTGTTAATAATGTTAGACCAGATTGAGTTATCAATGTTATTGTCATATAACAATCATGTTAGTACATAGTTATGATTCTCTATGAAAATATTATAGTGTTAGTGTACACATATGTGAATGTCTAAGGTGGGTAGTACCATATTATTGAAAGAAAATTTCAAGGAAAAAATTTCTTTAAGGTGGGTAGAATTGTAACATCCACAAAATTTCATTCTATAAAAAATGACCAGCAATGCTCAGTTACGTATCTAATTCGTTTTCAATGACTAATAGTACATAAGTTACCTTAAATGTCAAATAATGTGAAATTTGTAATTCCTTAGATCAAATGGTATATTTGAGTTGATAGGTAGAATCATCTTGTTCAATTGAAAAAATGTGCAAAATTTCATTCGATTTAGATGACCCTAACTATGTTAACTAATGTAAGGGAAAAGAATGGATAATTACATGCACTTCAAGACCTATTTATCTAATTATGCAACTGCATTTCGTGATATTACCTAAGTTACATCTATATCAGACAAGTTAAGTGTGTCACACACCAAAGGGCCCATGCTACTATCTCATCCTCTTTTAGAGTCGTTGGATTTTGATCTGAAGGTCAGAATTGTGTCTTCTTCCTCCCATTTTTTTCTAGAACATAGAGCCACAATGTTGGCCACTTCACTCCTAATCGTAATAGGACCTATCCTCCATGAATTGCATTTATCTAGCCACCATCATATTTGGGAGAGCTTTACAAAGACAGAAAATCCTAATGTGAGCCCTATCCCCCCTCAGATTTAGAAACGTCCAAATAGTTGTTCCTCTCCCTCACCAACACGAGTTGTAGAGGGAATATTTGGTCTTCGATCCAATGACCATTGGTTATTGAAGATACTTTGGACTCCCATAGATCCTCCTCCTCCATAAATTGTTGTTGTTAGTGTTGAGATGGTGCCACGAGCTCCACCCTCCTCCATGATGATGATGAGATTGGTCTTGCAGATCTCGCCACCCCAATCAAACTAATCACATGGTAAGAATCCTTACCCTTCAAACATCCTTTCTATCATGCCATTAAGGATCATAATTGCCCTGGTTGAGTCCCTGGACTTTAGCTTCATTATCGGTGGTTAACGTGCCCATCAGGCCGCTCCAAGCCACTTTTCATTGGGAAAACTTGTCATTTACCTTCACTGAGTTTACTAGAAAGCAAAGTCGAGATTTTTTATAAACTCTTCAGTTGTGATGTCGTGTTTTCTAGATATGGGTTTCCTTCCCCTATTTCCGAGAATCTTGACAATGTTTTGGGGTTGGGGTGATCTTTCTACACCACAACTTGTACACATAGTTTCATTGTGTTTCTAACATTTGGATGTACACATTTATTTGTGTTAGTAGTGGAGTTTCACACCTCCCCATCATACTAGTTATTATTTCCATGATGACATCATGAGGATGGAGATCCTGAACTCTACGAGACTCCATGATTAGGTCATCAAGTTGATCCTTGTTTGAGAAAAAGATGAGCAATATATCTTTGTGAGTTTTTTCTTGGCTTGCATGATTTGATCAAATGTTTGATACTACAGAGAGGGAGCAACTTGAAGCCATGTCCATGAGTAGAATCTAGGCATGAGATTTACCTCTCTTCCCATTCTCTTGTGATACATGTGTCAAACTACACTTAGGGTCTTTATGGTATGGGATCGGTTATTTTGATGATCAATCATGCCTGCTTCAAAGAAGAACTTGACCGAGTTGCCCTCTATCACACTTATCATAAAGAAATAGATTTAGGGAAAAATCATCCTCTCATCTCTCCTTGTTAGCCAATTTTCCAATATATATTTAACTAATTTGTCTCACTCCTAATTTCATATTTTGAGGCTAATCTTCAATAAATTATAATAATTAATCTATGTCTCAAATTGGGATGAACCATACATGTATTTTGATCAATTTTTCAAGATCTATCCTATTGATCAGGTTATAGTACCCTCTCTAACTTAATTTTAATGAATATACAGACCTAATTTGATTAGGTTTTAAAATCCTAATCTAGGGTTATGGTTTGTATTGTAGGTTGAATAAAAGGATAAGATCAATATTTGTTGTAGGAATTCATACAACTGATTATGTAACTAGTCCATGGCAATGAGTATTTAATATTTATTTTTCATATCATTCTCACATGACCATGTTCTTAAGTAATATACTCATGATTTACATGATTATGGAAAATCATGTTCTTGCTAAGAAGTTACATTTTATACTTTATTCATGTTTATGATCTCAAATGAAATAATGTATCACATACATGCTAATGAATCAAGAGATAATGATAATTATGTTTAATGAATTGAAAAATTATAGGAATTGTGTTTAAGATTAAGAAATCATGTTAGGTTAATATATTCATCTCAATCATGTTTAAGTGAACCTTAACCGGCCTTATGAGATCTGTGGGAGCATTACGTTAGCCTTAACCAACCTTATGTGAGCATTTACCAGCCTTGTGAGCTCTGTGGGAGCATTATGTGAACTTTAAATGGCCTTATGCGATCCTTAACTGGTCTTATGAGAACTATGGCACATTCATAAGAGGGACTATATTAACTCAAGATAAGATACATAATTTTCATGTAATCATGTTGATTTACTTATGTATTCCACTAATTATGTTAACCATGTTAATTAATCATGTTTTAAGCTATTTTCATGAAATAAATTTAAGTTAAAAAGAGAATTAAGATGATATTAGATTATGGAGTTATACCTAGGCCTTAGTATAGGTCAACTCAAAAGACATGACTCAGACCCATAGTGCAGGTCATGAGGCCTAGGCCCTTAGTACAAGCTGATTCAAATACGATGTCCTAGGCCAGAGTACATGTCATGAGATCTAGGTACCAAAGTATGGGTCTCCAACATAAGTTCCATAAAAATATAAGAACTAAGATTAAAGAAAGATCATACATCCATGTTCAAGTTTCTTTCCATTTTTATGTTAACATTCATGCATCATGTTTAAGAATATTGTACAGTCATTTTCATATTTCAATATTTTATATATATAGCATACCCACGTTACTTACAAATTATTGTTTTTTCCAATGCATGGATGGGGATGAGATGTCTGTAGGTGAAGAGAAGAGAACAAGAGGATTAGGACATTAGGCAGAGAACATGGAGGACCTAATGCAAGACTAGGAGTGCCTTGTGGGGTGCCATTATACACCTCAAATAAATTTCATGTTTTATCATTAGTTTTTTATTCTTAGGTTTTATAACAATCTTAGCATTTTGTATTAAGTTTCCCATTTATGTAAACATTTTAGAATTAGAAATATAATGTTTCCTATGATGGTTACACTTTCAATTTCTTTATGTATGATATTCAATGTTTGTGACACCCCATCAATATTATGAGTTAGGAATTGATGCTTCCCCTCATGTGCATGTGTGAAAAATTTGGGGCGATACATTCATCCACAATCACCAACCAGAACTTGATAAATTGTCTCAAACAGTTGTTTGATGTTGATTTTTAGATACTCTCGAACACAAAAGGGGTACAAGTGTTTTGATCTTGTTGCACACCAATTGTATGTTAGTGCAAATGCAACCTTTTTTGAAGATACTTCATTCTTTTCTGAAATAGGTCAACATGTGTCCTCTCCTGATGTACCACTTCCTAATGTACCTCTTTCTTCCATCTAGTCCATCAACGAGTATTCCACCCATGTTCTGAATATATGATTGGTAGAGAAAAAGACCTCTATCTCAAGTACCCCTGCTATGACCACTATGGAGCTTGATGATCCACCAACAGTTCATGGTAATTCTACTGACTCTACTCAAGTTTTTGAGTTAGACATGCCTATTTCCTTATGGAAAGGACAATGATCTGGTGCAAAATATTGCATTTCTTAACATGTTTCTTTAGATCATATAAATGCCTCCATGGCAAATTTTACTTATGCAATGTATGCTATATATGTTCCAAAGACTACCAATTTGTTACAATTTCTTCTATATATCTATTCCAAAGACTATTTGGGAAGAACTTCTCCATCCTAGATGGAAGAAGTCTATGGATAATAAGATGTATGCTCTTCGATCCTGTAGTACATGGGTCCTTGTTAATTGTGACGTCCCCAGATTTTCTAAAACTTAATCCGATGTGTGACGTCCAAATTGAAACCCTCACCACAGTGAGGATCCCAATTTAAACACCCCACACTAGGCTAAGAAGAAGAAAATCAGAGGAGTCAACATGAAACAATCAGTAGCACATGTACATGAATAATAATAAAACCATACACACATGCTCACCATTCAACATATAATTACAGTATGAATTGTTACAACATTTGATATTACATATTGAACAACAATCTTCTACGTATACATGTACTACCACTAAACAACAAGATCTTAAGACAACAGGTCCACCTGTACATCAACTCGCCACAACTCTCAACTATCCTGGACCTTCAAAAGCATAACCACAACCTAAACAAAAGATTGCATGTGGTACACGTCAGCACAATATTCAAGAATATTGTACTGAGTACGCCTATGTGTCTTTTATATACCTCTCATCCTATCTTGGCAATAAGATAAACTAATACTTGGCAGTAACAGAAGAATATAAGAAAAGTGTATACTTGCACAAAGATATTCATTAACAAAAGAGAACACATAACTTTTAGGCATATTTTCCATTATATCATCCATGCATTACTACCAAGGAGTTGAATGCATTATATCATCTTCATATAACATGGATTTCATGTATAAAACTGGTCTCAGATTTACATACTATCTTCCAATTACTATTATTAGGGTTTTTAATGAATTTCATCATTTATTCAGCATGTATGTATTTATTGCACTTTATTTAGTGTTATTAGCCCTAATTAGCCATATGGAGTAAATTACATAATTTCATGCATCAACATCATGATTACTGACCTTATATGGACTACAAACATGATTTATGATCTACCGATATATTCTCATAATTTTAGGTCTTCATTTATTATTTATTATACATGAAAAGACCATTATAAATCTTACTTGCTATAACTAAGATTTAAGCATCAAAAGCCTGATATAATCATTCCACTATGTTCTACTCATTTTTTTTGAGAATTTGGGTACCTTGTTTGTATTTTGCTGATGCTCGAGCTAATTTCTATGATTTATCTAAGATATATAGATTTATCGAACTTTTACCTTTTCTGTCCAATCAGGTGCCAACACGTATCTCTAAAGGTCGTGTGTCCTTTACTTTCTCTGCCTGGGACTTGGTCTGGATGCTAAGTTGGATCCATAGACTCCGAGATCCATTTTCCCGATCGTTCCTCCCTCTTTCACTGATGCGAGACAAGGAATCGTGTCGTGTGCCCCTGTTTGCACAGGGCACCGCCACAAACTCAGCTCCGGTGAGCAAGCATCCACACCATAGAAGCTCCTCATCAGCTCCAATGGCCTCCATCAGCTTCGTCGACCAAAAAGACACCACCACAACTACTTGGCTTGCTAGATGTGGTTGTGCAACTCCTACTCCACTAGGTCGCCACCGCCTGGGCTGGCTGCGACAGGGAGAAGAGGTAAAGTGCCTCTGTTCCTCCTTGTGCCCATCCAATGCTTTGAAAGTCGTCACAACATCTCACTGAATGCGACGAACACCATTGATTGCAGTGGGAAGACCTCTACCCTCTTCTCAAGCTCGATCTCCTTCTCCGGCAACATGGAGCTGGTCGTCGATGGAAACAACCATCGTCGGGCACACAAATTCTAGTAATTGTCTCCTCACCCCTCAATCTTCCTTTCACCTCTCTTGTATTCCTTTGATCTTCGCTTTGACTCCTTGTTCTTTATAACATGCTCCCATCCTTTATCTGTAAAACCAGTTGAGACGGGGTAAGGGAGTGGGAGTTTGATTTCCCTCATCTCTCACCCACTACCCTCAAATAAGGGGTCTGCCTTCTTGTCTCGATGAGATGGGATCAACTGCTCCTTTAGACTAACCTCTCAATCCATGATCTGTGACATGGTGGAAGTGGGTCGAGGCCTCGTCTCCCCCCCACACATTCTCCATTGCGACGGGGGGATACGAGGAAGGGCTGGTAGTGCCCCACAAACAGGCCAGATCCATGGCTCTCATAAGTCAACAAAGCCATCCATCAGATCAGCTATGAGCGACCAAGATTTTTTCATGCAGACGCAGCCCAAACCAAGGGGTGCGTGACATCAGATAAACCACAAACCTAGGTCTATGAACCCTCAATAATGTGCATTATTTCACAAACTTCAAACCTTCATAACTCTCTTTAGGAATATCTTATTGCCACCAAATTTTAACCATAGCTTCACTACCACTCAAGCTATCTTCTACTCAAATTTGGTCCCAAAACCCAACTGCTAGACCATTCAATTAAATTCCTCAAAAAGGCATTAAAAGAGAGATCTTAATCATGATATCAACTTCACATCAACACACCAACTTTTTCAAGAGCTTGGAACCCTCAATCTATCCCAACCTTATAATTTTACTTAAGTCATTAGACATTTTAGGATTCCAAAATTCCACTCCATCACATCCTACACACCTTAAAAGAAATTACATCCTCCGAATTAAGCCAGAAAACCCACTTTGTCACATCATATACATCTTAAAAGAACTTTCATCCTCAAAAGTAAACCATACTCATACTTCTAGGGAAACCCTTATCTTGCCTTCATCCACATGTAGGCAGTATTCTATGTGTAACATATCCATAACTATTACGTAGAACCATGTATCCAAAGCACTATTAGGGGGGTTTACAACCATCTTGGTGCACAAACACTCCATTCAAGGTTTAGAAACTTTGGTTATGTCATTACATATCTCATATATTAGGGTATCATCTTCATCTTCACCCACGCATTAGGGTTCCCACTTCATATGACCATGTTCCAAAGGAGTTAACCAAAGTTAACCCATTATATCAAGGTGTTATCAACATTTTATTTAGCTCATCATTAGAACATGTTCATCATTAACATATGCCTTTTATGAGGGAGTTAACTATAATTAACCCATGTTATCCATCTAGATCATATCAAGGTGTCATAATCATTATGTTGTGCTAACAATCTAGCTATATTTTCCATCTTTGTTAAGCACTAAGATTAACACCCCATGTAACATATTTTGTTCATATGATCTTATTTCATTGCTCATAATAAATCACAAGATTTATTAGTCATTTCATCACAAGATTAACCAACAATATCACATTATCATCATTATTCATGTACATGGTTAACCATTTATGCATTGATATGTATTAAACCATCTCTACATTTCCTTCATGTATAACATCTCAAGATTAGATCACATCCTTACATATATTATATCATGGTTGTGATAAAGAAACTTATATGAGTGTCATGTTTAACATATATCAAAACTTTATCTAATACAACTCAGGTTCTCCTGACCCATATCATGAGGGTAGTGCCATGCTCAGTTTCTCTGAGCTCACTCAACTCTATGAGTATCTCATATGCATATACTTTATCTTTCTTCTCTTAGTCTAGGGTTCACATGTATACCTCATTGGCACTAGTGATCAACTTTACAAGCTTTAGCCACATAAGCACAAACCAAAGCATGCTATGACATTCTCTTCATCGATCTCTATCCATGAGATACTATATCTCATGCCTCTCTTATATACACCACTAGATTCCTATATGGGAAACCACCAACCCGATAATGAGGCTTCACAGAAACTAACATAGCTACCTCCTCTAGGATCTTAGGCTCTCTCCCTTACCCGGATGGTAGGCACTCATCGTCATGTTCACATATGAACATATAGCCAACCTCTCTGTCTCAGGGGTTTGGCCCTCCCAAGGACATCTAGGGTTTAACAGGTCTATAGGAATCATGCATAAAGTGACTCAACTCAATGACTTAGGAGTATACTAGTTTAGGATGTATCATATCACATATTTCTCATCTTTCTAATATCTTGGAGTTTAGGTTCTTTAACCTTCTCCCAATGGGTCTCACTCTCTCTGGAGTTAACCCTAAATCTGTTCCTAACACTAGAGGTCCTCCTTGGTAAAAGAACTTGACTCAGAACTTTGTCTTAACTTCACTTATCTCATAGATCTCATAAAAGAACTCATACTTGCATCATCAAAACTTATCTCAAATCCTCAAACAGAACATAAGTCCTCAAAGACAAACATAAATCATCATAATCATCTTATATCATCTAAATATGACTTACATCATATCATCAAAACTATAATCATCTATTCCATCTATTATATATATCAAAAAGGCTCTCGACATCTAAAGTAGAACTACTCTCTCTTCTAGATTGATGTCATCACTTTCACTTAGGTTGCCTGACCACCTCCTACTCGTACATGTGTGGGGACACATTTTTGTAATATATATATATAATAAAATATGGTATATTTTTTCTCCGATAAAACATGTGTCAGAGAAAACTATCAAGGTTCGATTCGATTAGAACCAAAAACCAAATCCATAAAATGAGTGTCCCACACATAGTAGAGAGTACAGTGTCATGAAAACTAGTGAAAAGGGTGAGAACATGATGTAGACTAGTGTAGCTACTTTAGTCAACAAGCACTATATGTCTAGGGTTTCTCTTCCCTTGATGTGCGTCATTTATAAATAATACAACGTCCCATACGACTGCACTATAAGGAAAGAATGACATCTAAGGACTTGTTATACGACAAACACTAGTCTAGACCTAGTTCTCAGACATCTAGGTGATAACCTATAGGCTAGGTCAGATCTAGTCTCTAAAAGATGACTAATATAACCCTAAATGACTATTAAGTTCAAGGTTATTCAGTTTTGAGTTGCATAATGAGCAAATGTCATACTTTGCTATTGTTTACACTCTGATACCACCTGTGACGTCCCCAAATTTTCTAAAACTTAATCTGATGTGTGACGTCCAAATTGAAACCCTCACCTCAGCGAGGATCCCAATTTAAACACCCCACACTAGGCTAAGAAGAAGAAAATCATACGAGTCAGAAAGAAACAATTAGTAGCACATGTACATGAACAATAATAAAACCATACACACATGTTCACCATTCAACATATAATTACAACATGAATTGTTACAACATTTGATATTACATATTGAACAACAAACTTCTACTTATACATGTACTACCACTAAAAAACAAGATCTTAAGGCAACAGGTCCACCTATACATCAACTCACCACTCAACTCTCAACTATCCTGGATCTTCAAAAGCATAACCACAACCTAACCAAAAGATTACATGTGGTACATGTCAGCACAATATTCAAGAATATTGTACTGAGTATGCCTACGTCTTTTATATACATGTCATCCTATCTTGGCAATAAGATAAAACTAATACTTGGCAGTAATAGAAGAATATAAGAAAAATGTATACTTGCTCAAAGATATTCATTAACAAAAGAGAACACATAACTTTTAGTCATATTTTCCATTATACCATCCATGCATTACTACCAAGGAGTTGAATGCATTAAGGCCTTTATGATCACTACCAAAGAGTTGGATCATATGTACAATGTGACCACTACCAAAGAGTTGGGTCCAAGCACACTACCAAAGAGTTGGTGCTTCCATATGCACGATGTGACCACTACCAAAGAGTTCAGTCACTTCCAAGCACACTGCCAAAGAGTTGGTGCTTTCATATAATGGAACATATATATTATGTTTGATGTGTTCATAGCAGTAAGTATAGAAAATCAACCAACATATCATACAAGAACAATCATATCAACCAATACCATATGCCAAGTATTTACTACTATATAACACAAGTATATTGTATAATAAACCAAGTAATAGGTAATTGCATACCTTGATCAAGACATCCTATTCACATATTCCATCTATATCTTGTTCAAACCCTGATTAAGACAAGAACACATACTATCATGAGGTTCTCATCATCTTACATCTCATCTTAACCCTAATCGTGTTCATTTTAGGGTTTACTTAGAGCATTATGGTATATACATTATTACTTGTCTTATCTTTATCCTTATGTGGGATTTATGTTACTAATGTTATGTTCCACATTAGGATACATAATCTGAATATCAACTTCCATATCATTATTTATACATATTAACCCTAATTTACATGTATTATTCAAATTAGGGTTTCATCACATGTATTATGGTTCATCTTCGTATAACATGGATTTTGTGTATAAAAATGATCTCAGATTTACATATTATCTTCCAGTTACTGTTATTAGGGTTTTCAAGGAATTTCATCATTTATTAAGCATGTTTGTATTTATTGCACTTTAGTTAGGGTTATTAGCCCTATTTATCCATGTGGAGTAAATTACTTAATTTTATGCATCAACATCATGATTACCTGACCTTATATAGACTACAAACATGATTTATGATCTACTAATATATTCTCATAATTTTAGGTCTGCATTTATTATTTATTATACATGAAAATACCATTATAAATCTTACATGATATCACTGAGATTTAAGCATCAAAATCCTGATATAATCATTCCACTATGTTCTACTCATTTTTCTAAGAATTTGGGTACCTTGTTTCTATTTTCTGATGCTCGAGCTAATTTCTATGATTTATCTAAGATCTATAGATTTATTGAACTTTTACCTTTTCTGTTCAATCAGGTGCCGCCACGTATCTCTGAAGGTGGCGCATCCTTTGCTTTCTCTGCCTAGGACTCAGTTCGGATCCTGAGTTGGATATGTAGACTCTGTGATCTGTTTGCTCGGTTGTTCCTCCCTCTTTCATTGATGCGAGACAAGGACTTGTGTCACGTGCCCCTGTTTGTGTAGGGCTCCGCCTCAAAGCACAGCTCTGACTAGCAAGCAACCACACCATAGAAGCTCCTCATCAGCTTTGAAGGCCTCCATCAGCTTCGTCGACCAAAAATGCACCACCACGGCTACTTGGATTCCTAGATGTGGTTGTGCAACTCCTACTCTACTAGGCCGCCACCGTCTTGGCTAGCTGCAGTAGGGAGAAGAGGCAAAGTGCCTCTGTTCCTCCTTGTGCCCATCCAAAGCTTTGAAAGGCTTTGCAACATCTCACTGAACTTGACGAACACCATTGATTGTAGTGGGAAGACCTCTACCCTCTTCTCAAGCTCGATCTCCTTCTCCAGCAACATGGAGCTGGTCGTCGATGGAAACAACCATCGTCGGGCACACAAAAGCCAGTAATCATCTCCTCACCCCACAATCTTCCTTTCACCTCTCTTGTATTCCTTCAATCTTCTCTCTAACTCCTTGTTCTTCTTACCGTACTCCCATCCTTTAGCTGTAAAACTAGTTGAGACGGGGTAAGGGAGTGGGAGTTTGATTTCCCTCATCTCTCAGCCACTACCCTCAAGTAAGGGGTCAGCCTGCTTGTCTCGATGAGATAGGATCAACTGCTCCTTTAGTCTAACCTCTCGATCAATGATCTATGACATGGTGGAAGTGGGTCGAGGCCTCGTCTCCCCCCCTCGTTCTCCATTGCAACGGGGGGATAGGCGGGGAACTCCTTATCATTTGATCGTCATCCAAGGGATGGTAGTGCCCCAAAAATAGGCCAGATCCATGGCTCTCATAAGTCAACAAAGCCATCCATCAGATCCTCTATGAGAGACCCAGATTTGTCTACACAGACTCAGCCCAAACCAACGGGTGCATGACACCAGATAAACCACAAACTTAGATCTATGAACCCTCAATAATGTGCATTATTTCACAAACTCCAAACCTTCATAACTCTCTCTAGGAATATTTGATTGCCACCAAATTATATCCATAGATTCCCTACCACTCAAGCTATCTTCTACTCAAATTTGGTGCCAAAATCCAACTATTATACCATTCAATTAAATTCCTCAAAAAGGCATTAAAAGAGAGATCTTAATCATGATATCAACTTCACATCAACACACCTACTTTGTCAAGATCTTAGAATCCTCAATCTCTCCCAACCTTATGCCATCACTTAAGTCATTGGACATTTTAGGATTCCAAAAGTCCACTCCATAACATCCTACACACCTTAAAAGAAATTCCATCCTCAGAATTAAGCCAGTATACCCACTTTGTCACATCATATACATCTTAAAAGAACTTTCATCCTCGAAAGTAAACCATACTCATACTTCTATGGAAAACCTTATCTTGCCTTCATCCACATGTAGGCGCTATTCTATGTGTAACATATCCGTAAAGGTTACCTAGAACCATGTATCCAAAGAACTATTAGGGGGTTTACAACCATCTTGGTGCACAAACACTCCATTCAAGGTTTAGAAACTTTGGTTATGTCATTATGTATCTCATATATTAGGGTTGCATCTTCATCTTTACCCATGCATTAGGGTTCCCACATCATATTACCATGTTTCAAAGGAGTTAACCAAAGTTAACCCATTATATCAAGGTGTTATCAACATTTTATTTAGCTCATCTTTAGAACATGTTCATCATTAGAATATGCCTTTTAGGAGGGAGGTAACTATAATTGACCCGCATTATCCATCTAGATCATATCAAGGTGTCATAATCATTATGTTGTGCTAACTGTCTAGCTATATTTTCCATCTTTGTTAAGCACTAAGATTAACAACCCATGTAACATATTTTGTTCATATGATCTTATTTCATTGCTCATAATAAACCGCAAGATTTACTAGTGATTTCATCACAAGATTAACAAACAATATCACATTATCATCGTTATTCATGTACATGGTTAACCATTTATGCATTGATATGTATTAAAACATCTCTATATTTCCTTCTTGTATAACATCTCAAGATTAGATCACATCCTTACATATATTATATCATGGTTGTGATAAATAAACTTATATGAGTGTCTTGTTTAACATATATAAAAACTTTATCTAGTCCAACTGTGGTTCTACTGACCCATATCATGAGGGTAGTTCCATGCTGAGTATGTCTGAGATCATTCAACTCTATGAGTATCTCATACGCATATATTTTATCTTTCTTCTCTTAGTCTAGGGTTCGCATGTATACCTCATTGGCACTAGTAATCATCTTCACAAGCTTTAGCCACATAAGCACAAACCAAAGCATGCTATGACATTCTCATCATAGATCTCTATCCATGAGATACTATATCTCATGCCTCTCTTATATACACCACTACATTCCTATATGAGAAACCACCAACCCGAGCATGAGGCTTCACAGAAACTAACATAGCTACCTCCTCTTGGGTGTTGGGATCTCTCCCTCACCCAGATGGCAGGCACTCATCTTCATGTTCACATATGGACATATAGCTAGCCTCTCTTTGTCTCTAGGATTTGTCCCTCCCAAGGACATCTAGGGTTTAACAACTCTATAGGAATCATGCATAAAGCTACTCAACTCAATCACTTAGGAGTATTCTAGTTTAGGACGTGTCATATCACATATTTCTCATCTTTCTAATATCTTAGAGTTTTGGTTCTGTAACCTTCTCCCAATAGGTTTCACTCTCTCTGGAGTTAACCCTAAAGTTGGTCCTAACAATAGAGGTCCTCCTTGGTAAAAGAGCTTGAGGCTCATGCTGACTCACAACTTTTTCTTAACTTAACTTATCTCATAGATCTCATAAAAGAACTCATACTTGCATCATCAAAACTTATCTCAAATCCTCAAACTAGACTTAAGTCCTCAAAGACAAACATAAATCATCGTAAACATCTTATATCATCTAAATAAGACTTACATCATATCATCAAAACTTATATCAACTATTCCATCTATCATATATATCAAAACAACTCTAGACATCTAATCTAGAACTACTCTCTCTTCTAGATTGATGTCATCACTTTCGCTTAGGTTGCATGACCACCTCCTACTCGTACATGTGTGGGGACACATTTTTGTAATACATATATATAATAAAATATTGTATAGTTTTTCTCTGATAAAACATGCACAAGAGAAAACTATCAAGGTTCGATCCGATTAGAACCTAAAACCAAATCCAGAAAATGAGTGTCCCACACATAGTGGAGAGTACAATGTCATGAAAACTAGTGAAAATGGTTAGAATATGGTTTAGACTAGTGTAGCTACTTTAGAAAACGAGCACTATATGTCTAGGGTTTCTCTTCCTATGATGTGTGTCATTTCAAAATATACCAACGTCCCAAACCGCTGCATTATAAGGAAAGAACGACATCTAAGGACTTTCTATACAACAAGCACTAGTCTAGACCTAGTTCTCAGACATCTAGGTGCTAACCTAGAGGCTAGGTCAGATCTAGTCTCTAAAAGATGACTAATATAACCCTAAAAGACTATTAAGTTTAAGGTTATTCAATTTTGAGTTGCATAACGAGCAAATGTCAGGCTTTTCTATTGTTCATGCTCTGATACCACTTGTGACGTACTCGGATTTTCTAAAACTTAATCTGATGTGTGACGTCCAAATTGAAACCCTCACCTCAGTGAGGATCCCAATTTAAACATCCCACACTAGGCTAAGAAGAAGAAAATCAGAGGAGTCAGAAGGAAACAATCAGTAGCACATGTACATGAACAATAATAAAACCATACACACATGTTCACCATTCAACATATAATTACAACATGAATTGTTACAACATTTGATATTACATATTGAACAACAAACTTCTACTTATACATGTACTACCACTAAACAACAGGATCTTAAGACAACATGTCCACCTATACATCTGCTCGCCACACAACTCTCAACTATCCTAGATCTTCAAAAGCATAACTACAACCTAACCAAAAGATTACATGTGGTACATGTCAGCACAATATTCAAGAATATTGTACTGAGTATGCCTACGTCTTTTATATACATGTCATCCTATCTTGGCAATAAGATAAAACTAATACTTGGCAGTAACAGAAGAATATAAGAAAAGCATATACTTGCACAAAGATATTCATTAACAAAAGAGAACACAAACTTTTAGGCATATTTTCCATTATATCATCCATGCATTACTACCAAGGAGTTGAATGCATTAAGGTCTTTATGATCACTACCAAAGAGTTGGATCATATGTACAATGTGACCACTACCAAAGAGTTGGGTCCAAGCACACTACCAAAGAGTTGGTGCTTCCATATGTACAATGTGACCACTACCAAAGAGTTCGGTCACTTCCAAACACACTGCCAAAGAGTTGGTGCTTTCATATAATGGAACAGATATATTATGTTTGATGTATTCATAGCAATAAGTATATAAAATTAACCATCATATCATACAAGAACAATCATTTCAACCAATACCATATGCCAAGTATTTACTACTACATAACACAAGCATATCGTATAATAAGCCAAGTAAGAGGTAATGGCATACCTTGATCAAGATATCCTATTCACATATTCCTCATGTCATCTATATCCTGTTCAAACCCTGATTAAGACAAGACCACATACTATCATCAGGTTCTCATCATCTTACATCTCATCTTAACCCTAATTGTGTTCATTTTTGGGTTTACTTAGATCATTATGTTATATACATGATTACTTGTCTTATCTGTATCCTTATGTGGGATTTATGTTACTGATGTTATGTTCTAGATTAGGATACATAATTTGAATATCAGGTTCCATATCATTATTTATACATATTAACCCTAAGTTACATGTATTATTCAAATTAGGGTTTCATCACATGTATTATGGGTCATCTTCGTATAACATGGATTTCGTGTATAAAACTGATCTCAGATTTATATATTATCTTTGAGTTATTGTTATTAGGTTTTTAAGTGAATTTCATCATTTATTGGGCATGTATATATTTATTACACTTTATTTAGGGTTATTAGCCCTAATTACCCATATGGTGTAAATTACATAATTTTGTGCATCAACAACATGATTACTGACCTTATATGGACTACAAACATGATTTATGATCTAGTGATATATTCTCATAATTTTAGGTCTTCGTTTATTATTTATTGTACATGAAAAGCCCATTATAAATCTTACCTAATATCACTAATATTTAAGCATCAAAATCCTAATATAATCATTCCACTATGTTCTACTCATTTTTCTGAGAATTTGGGTACCTTGTTTGTATTTTTCTGATGCTCGAGCTAATTTCTATGATTTATCTAAGATCTGTAGATTTATTGAACTTTTACCTTTTCTGTTCAATCAGGTGCCGCCATGTATCTCTAAAGGTGGTGCATCCTATAACATCCCAGGATTTGAGGCCTCAGATAAAACACTCTTAAAAGGAATGATTGGACTACCCATATCACCAAGGTGTACCTCCTTTTCCGGGAGCCCATCACTAATGAACTCCATAGTTAAGCATTCTCAGCTCGGAGTAGTACTAGGATGGGTGACCAGTCGGGAAGTTGACCCTGTCTTGCGTGTGAGTAAGGAAAAAGCGTGCAGTTAAGGATAGTGGTGGTCTGTGGGGCCAACCGTCATTCCTAAAACTCTACTAGAGTGTACGACAGTGGACTCGGGTGTTACAAATGGTATCAGAGCCAATTCCCCTCCAGTAGGTGGGGCCCACATGGGCATGGCATGCCAGTCTTGAGCCATGCAGTCCAGGCATGTAGGAAAGGGTTGTCCATGGTTGATGTAGCCACCCTTGCGTTGGTATTCTGTGATCGGGAGTTGGGTGTCCATGGGACATTATGGGTCTGCACTGAAATGGGGAAGAGATTATGGGGCCTTATAGTTGAGCCTTGACGAGGACGTCAAGAGTCTAAGTGGGGGAAATTGTAACATCCCAGGATTTGAGGCCTCAGATAAAACACTCTTAAAAGGAACGATTGGACTACCCATATCACCAAGGTGCATCTCCTTTTACGGGAGCCCATCACTAAAGAACTCCATAATATTAGTTAGATTGGTATCTTCATGGAAAGAAGTTTAAAAATCCCAGTTTTTAAAAGGTAAGCAAAGTTTTATTTTATACCGGTTTTCAGTTTAGTTGGTAAAGTTTATTAATTGTTATTGATTATTTGCCGAACCTTTGATCCGGGTTATTGGTTAATGACTCTGACCTTTCGGTCTCCCTTAATTGGGGGTTACCGGGAGATGGGGTCGTTACACATCCTTTGCTTTCTCTAAGTGGGACTCGGTCTGGATCCTGAGTTGGATCCATAGACTCCACGATCCATTTTCCCGATCGTTCCTCCCTCTTTCACTGATGCCAGACAAGGACTCACGTCGCATGCCCCTATTTGCACAGGGCACCGCTACAGAGCTCGGCTTTGACGAGCAAGCAGGCACACCATAGAAGATCCTCATCAGCTCTGAAGGCCTCCATTAGCTTCATCGACCAAAAACACACCACGACAGATACTTGGCTTCCTGGATGTGGTTGTCCTGCTCCTACTCGACTAGGCCACCGCCTGGGCTGGCTGCGGTAGGGAGAAGAGGCAAAGTGCCTCTGTTCCTCCTTGCACCCATACAAACCTTTGAAAGGATTCGTAAAATCTTGCTGAACTCGACGAACACCATTGATTGTAGTGGGGAGACCTCTACCCTCTTCTCGAGCTCGATCTCCTTCTCCTTCAACATGGAGCTGGTCATCGATGGAAACAACCATTGTCGGGCTCACAACTTCCAGTAATTGTCTCCTCACCCCTCAATCTTCCTTTCAGCTCTCTTGTATTCCTTCGATCTCCTCTATGAATCCTTGTTCTTCTTACCGTGCTCCCATCCTTTAGCTATAAAGCCAGTTGAGACGGGGTAAGGGAGTGGGAGTCTAATTTCCCTCTTCTCTCGGCCACTACCCTCAAGTAAGGGGTCAGCCTGCTTGTCTCGACAAGACAGGATCAACTACTCCTTTAGTCTAACATCTCGATCCATGATCTGTGACATGGTGGAAGTGGGTTGAGGCCTTGTCTCTCCTCCCCCCCCCCACATTCTCCATTGTGACAAGGGGATAGGAGGAGAAGTCCTTGTCGTTTGATCGTCATCTATGGGCTGGTAGTGCCCCACAAACAGGCTAGATCCATGGCTCTCATAAGTCAACAAAGCCATCCATCAGATTAGCTATGAGCGACTAGGATTTCTCCACACAGACACAGCCCAAACCAAGGGGCGCGTGACACCAGATAAACCACAAACTTAGGTCTATGAACCCTCAATAATATGCATTATTTCACAAACTCCAAACTTTCATAACTCTCTCTAGGAATATCTGAGTGCCACCAAATTATAACCATATCTTCCCTACCACTCAAGATATCTTCTACTCAAATTTGGTGCCAAAACCCAACTGTTAGACCATTTAATTAAATTCCTCAAAAAGGCATTAAAAGAGAGATCTTAATCATGATATCAACCTCACATCAACACACCTACTTTGTCAAGAGCTTGGAACCCTCGATCTATCCCAACCTTATGCTTTCACTTAAGTCATTGGACATTTTAGGATTCCAAAAGTCCACTCCATCACATCCTACACACCTTAAAAGAAATTCCATCCTCAGAATTAAGCCAGAAAACCCACTTTGTCACATTAATCATCCTCCTACGAGGAATACTATTAGATGTCACTGGTTATATACTGTTAAATATTTTCTAGATGGAACGATTGAATCCTGAAAAGCTATATTTCTTACCAAAGTATACCCACATGAATTTGTAGTTGAGTATTTTGAAACTCTTCTCCAATTCCCCGTCTTAATTCTATTATATATTCTTATTTATGTTGTTATGAATCAAGGATGGCTTCTGAATCAACTAGATGTCAAAAATGCCTTTCTATATGGTGACTTGCAGGAAATTGTCTACATGTCCCAACCTCCAGGTTATGCTACTAAGGGGGAGTATTCTGGGAAATTTTGCCTTCTCAAGAAGGCTAGTTACTATCTTAAGTAGAACCCTTGAGCATGGTTTGACAGATTCTCTCTTATACAGCAACAATTTGACTTCACAAGGTCTTAGTGCGATCATTCTATCTTTATAACGACTATCACTTCTACAATTATTATACTTATTGTACATGTGGATGATATCATTATATTTTGTGTTGATACCACATGGATTGTTGCTACAAATAAATATATTATGAAGCACTTTATAACCAAAGAACTTGGATGTCTTTGGTAATTCCTTGTCATTGAGGTAGCATATAAGAGAAACAGAGTTTCTCTATCACAGAAGAAGTATACTCTAGACTTATTATCTAAAATTGGAATGTTGGGCTGTCGACATGTTGTCTCACCTATGAATCATGCCAATGATCTATGGGCTAAGTCCCCTCATATTTTGAAATATAAATATTGTTACAAGAGATTAATTGACAAACTTTTGTTCTCACTGTTACCAGACTAGATATATGTTTTGCCATAGGAGTTCTTGGTCAATTTATGGATTGGCTTAGGCAATGTCATTGGGAGGCTTCCTGTCGTGTCCTAAAATATTTGAAGAAGACAACTGGACTGGGGTTATTTTATAAAAGAAATGTACATCTTGATGTTCTTGGATATTCTAATACTGACTATGCAAGATGTAAGTCTGAAAGGGTATCCACCTTTGGTTATTGTACCTTCATAGGAGGTAATTTTGTTACTTAGTGGAGCATGAAACAAAATGTAGTTTCGAGATCTAGTACCAAGTATGAGTATCGTGTAATGGCACATACTACTTGTGATCTGTTATAGATTAAATCTATTCTTACAGACTTTGGGTTCCCTATCACCTACACTATCTTGATGTATTTTGAGAAATGTGTTGCTATCTTCATTGCCAGCAAACCTATATTCCATGAGAGGACCAAGCATATTGAAGTTGACTACCATTTTCTTCGAGATGTTGTACTGGATAAGAAGATCATTGCTCCTTTCTTTCCATCACATGAGAAAACTACATTCATGTTTACTAAGCCTCTCTCAGGCAAGCGAGTTGAGAAACTTATCTACAACTTGGGCATGATTGATATCTATGCTCTAACTTGATGCAGAGTATTGATAGATATTATTGTATTTATTTCTTAAGTGTAGTTCTATTTACATTCTTTCTTTAGTACGTAACATGGGTCCTTGTATAAAGTGGCCATTAGTGTTTTCAATTAGCTTCCTTATATAGCCTCCTCCAATTTATAGGAGTGAGTTTTCTCTTTTGTGAATATTGAAACATGACCACTTTCTATGGTAATAATTTCCATAACTAATATTGTGAGACTACTCTAGGTGTAGTTTATGGAGTATTCATACACTCTTATGAGTCTCTCTACTTCTAGGATGATTATTTCCAAAGTCTCTATTTCTCATCTAGTATTTATAGTAACATTAGAAATAGCTAAAATGTAGGCATATAGACATATTAAGTCATCCATCACGCCTGGAACAAGTTTATAATACAATATATACTTATTCCATCCAATTTTAATGGATATTGTTTAGTTTCAAGAACAAACATGCTTAGCACACTTAATTTTCCTCTTATATAATTTAGCATTCTTCAGTTAGCGATACTAATAAATATACATTTGATTCTCATTTGAAGACCACTGCAATACACCATCTCAGAGTACAAGTTTTCTAACAAAGAATTACAATTCAAGAACACATTCTTGTAAATTGAATCACATCCTTGAACCTCATCATTTAATTAACTTGAACTATACTTAAATGTATTCCTTAATTCCCCATTTGAGATAATTATTCATTAGCATAATATACGACACCATTTTAGTGTTAGAGTTATGGTCTTAGATCCATATACTAGTTTTCATCATTTTTCTTTCAAATCATATTAATTAGGCTCGACTACTTTCATTTAGTGTTCCCTACTACTCATGGAATAAATCTTTCTATATTCACTTATGCATACAATTTCTTTTTAATCCTTTATATTCTGATTTTAGTTTATTCCATTCATTTTTGCTTAGCCTAGATATACACAAAATAAAAATATAAAAGGCTCCCGCATACTTACTATATTAGTATTTCATTCATTACATGCCATCAAAATTCACATCACCTTTGTTCATTTTTTATTTTGCATCTAGATACATGTACCAAGTATTTTTGGTAAATAAAAAAACCCTTCTATTCATTTTAAAACTCTCAAATTAGAAGATATCATGGATTAGGGTTTCTTCTTTTTTCCTCTAAACATCTAATCATCTTCTCAATTCATTATTATATGACTAGAATAAAAGTCTTGTATTCTTACAAGATTTATTCATACTCCATATATTATAATAGAATAGATGCATTATGTTTAAATCATCTTAATAAGGATTTTCTTCTTCATTTAAGTTAATAATACCTTCAAATTGAGCATTTCATGACATCTACAAGATGATATATAACTTCAGGGTTTATCTGTCGTACTTGGATCAATATTGAATTTCTAGGATTTACAAGAGATCGGCTAGTTCAATACATCATAAGAAATAAATTATGTAGTAATGTCATTAGGGTGTACAGAGATTCCTTGAGTCTATTCAAGAAAAATGTAAACCCTAGTTCCCATTCCACACAATCAATCTATCATTATAAGCTTACATGATTGTTTGACTCATATGAGTCCATACCTCAACATTTATCCTAGACACTGATTATTCCATATAAAACACTCATATATTGATCCTCATGTACATAACATATTCAAATCAAGTAACTATTAGAAACTTTTAAGAAACTCATGCTCATTGTTTTTAGATATTACTACATACATGTCAACTAAATTTCAAAGGAAATCTACCATTGGACTGGTCTTTAAGAAAAATTGGTGTAAAACAATATAGTTATCTATATATAAGTCTTTCCATGCACTTTAGTCAATACATCATCAAATAACTAAATACCAATTAATGAGCAGTAGCATTTGATTCCCTAAAAATATTCCTTGATGGTTACCTAATTGCATACAATTACAAGCAATGATCTTGACTATTCAAGTCAGACATTTTTAAGCTTTCAACATGATTACAAAGCATAATAGGGAGACAAATATTCACCGAAGGTGACATGTACCTTAAGAACGTAGGTCATTCTCTGGATTTCTAGAAACCCATCAAGGTTCTAGATATTTAATCCATATCTTCCTCGTCTCAACTCAGAAACTCTATAAAAGGAGAATAAGAGAGAAATAAAAGAGAAAATATGGTAATTTGATTTATCTTTGCTTCAAATAAGAGGAGGAAAAAATATATACATGTATGAGAAGAATAACCAAGAAAAGATATCTAATGAGGACCAAGTTACTAGATTCTATCATTTCTATGAAGATGAAACCCTATATCATCAATTCCAGCACCTTTTACTCTTAAAACCCTAGCTCTCCTCTCCCTCACATTTTTCGTTTCTTGGATAGGAACCACGAGTTATGGGAAAAACTAGGGTGTTAGGGTTATCATATAGACCAATTAAGGTTCTAGTGACAGTTGTAAATAATCCTTCATTACACTTTTTATTTATTCAAACTCGTTAGTTGACTGAGTTGTAACTATAAGAAACTTGACTAACACCACTCTCTTCTGTTGGAAATCATCCAAAATTTATTAAAATTTAAACTAATATTTGAAATGAAGTTTCCAACTATTTGTAAAATTTTAGATCATTTGTATGTATGAACAAAAATATAAAAATCAAATACTATATTGATATAATTTTGTTGAGAATGCAAGGTCGGATGAATTTGTCGTATCGAAACTCAGTCAACACACTTGTTAGTAAAATAGTGAAAATTATTATGTTTTGCAAGAAGACTTACGGTTTAGTTATACAATGTACAGAAAACTTTCAGGTAAATCAGAATTGTAGATAGAATACAAAAATGATCTAGTATACTATTGTATTTATAAACATTTGCATACATATGATACCAAAACCCTAATTTTGATGACTTGGGTGTACATTTAGCAAACCTTAATTGTTCAAAATAAAATCTTGAGTAGAGTTTCTATAGTTTAAAACATAATAATTAGACTATCATCATTCATCAAGCATAAAAAATAATCAATCTACTAAGAATGCAATCATCCAAGTAAACACTTAGATGGCTTGTTTAAAAATGGGTTGTCACCAATTCTCCCCTCCTTTTATAATTTCATCTTGAAATCCAACAAAGATGTCGAGGTAATATCTTATAATTATGCATCTCTCTCAGTGTCTTGTTAGATTGATTTTTATTTCTTTTTTGTTCCATATTACATCATTTTCTCACTTATTGGATGTTTTACATTAGATTTCTAAATTTAATAGCATTTGATGAATATTTAATATTTTATCATCATCGCATCCCTCTTTGAATATTACAGACTCTTATTTCACAAATCTGAGTAATGCATAACTTATCAAGACCTGATTTGCATCACCTTTTTTTTTTTTTTGAGTTTCACTTATGTATGTCATTGATCAAAATAATAATTCATTATGTATTATTATAGCATCCATAAGTTCTCTTCATAAAGAAGATCATGTATTGGGCATCATTCTCAGTTCTCATTTTTTTCTTACAATTAGGGGTTTCATACTCATAATCTAATTCATAATAATTATCCTACTAATGAATTAGAGTCATTCATTTTTCTCATATGAAATTTTTGTCTTATCTTAGATTCCATATTTAATTATATAATCCATAATTTTTATCGTTTATTATAATCATGCATATTTTTATACCCCCAAACTATCTTCATTCTGATGTTTGGTCAGAGCATCCAAAAAAGGGATAGTCAATAGTTTTGTACTGGATTATCCCAATAAGCATATGCTTAACTAGAATGCATGTATATTGATTTCAGTCTGTATGCATATCATTTAGATGATGTTCAACATACATATTATCATTCAGCCCTAGATCCTATTGTCCCTAGAGACTTGTCTAACCTAGGCTCTAATACCATGTCATTGGGACATCCTTTTTTATCACCATAAATGTCAACCATTAGATAGAAACCCTAATCAAAACCCAAAAAATGAAGCAAAACAACTTAATTTTAAGAAAATGTGATTAACACAAAATATGAAAAAATAGACATTTTTTCTTTTTCCTTTCTCATAAGACCCCATAACCACTATCACATCAATGACAACATATTCAATCACCAAAAACATTATTCAACTCCATTATGACCTTAATCAAAATTTATTTCTCAGATATAATTCATTTTACATCAATTACATGTATATAAAACAACATGCTTAATATGATACCATCCTAAGAAAGAGAGACTACATGAATAACCCAAACTATCAAGATTAATCTATTTACATATTTTTGTCTTGACCTCTCCGCTGGATAGCATTGCACCGGAAAACAATTCAAACAGCCTCATGAGACTCATATGGAGCGATAGTGAGAGGATACCTCCCACTCAACCTAAGTACATGCATCAACATCAGATTAAGTATAATGAATTTAAAATAAACTTGTAGATATTGAAAAGTCTAGCAGATAGCTCGATAAATTACTAAAATCCAATTTATGATAATAATCTAACCAATCAGATAAGCTGGTCACTTAGAGAAATATAACTTTAGAACATATTTTGAAGCATGACTATGAACAAATCTATGGATGATAATTTATTTAGAATGACAATCCTTTAGTATGAGTAACATGTCAAGATCTATACATTTAGAATTGATATAAAACAATAACATCATCTTTGTGACACCCACCAGACAAACTAGGACATCATGTAGTCCATAATCTAAATTGTGCATAAGTCATGTTTACAAACATGACTATTCAAGTAAGAAGTATATACAAATCATATTCACAGTGGATATATATTACATCTCATCATCAACCACATGTAAACATGTAAGAACACATGATACTCCAGCCAAATAATAATATGGAAGCATATTGTCTTTGTAAAAGAATGATTAATTTCCACACAATAAATATACTCAACAAACATCAGGTCAATCAACTACTAGTAAAGCATGCATCAAACACTTAACTCACATTATAAATATCTTGTCATATTTTATTCATTTTCCTTAAAGATACTTCACTCTTACCTCACCAAGTAGAAGTTACCATGCATGACTCTTCTTTCAAAGAATCACCTTCACTAACATAGGGTTCAGATGGGAACCCTAAGATGTCAACAACATTCCTGGTCCATCATAGGGTTTCATAAGAATGCTCGTCTCGTCATCTCAGGTCCACATGATAGGAACCAACAAACCAATATCTCACATATCACAACATTTCTCATATTTTCATCTTTCACATTTTTCATTAATAAAAGTTTATTACTCATGGACATAGACTTTCACAATAGATGATTTAGGGTAAGGATCACACTAGATGACTAGACCCTAAATCCTGGTGGCCTTACCTTCATGTTCTTGATCCACACTTTGGAGATCCTTCTCATAACACTCTAACTAATAGAATGATTTCCATTTCTTGTCCCTAGTGTGGGACTCAGGGAAAACTCAAGGTGTTTAGGGCACTTACAAATGTATCATCATTTCACTTGTTATTAATACATTTTACTCATCTTAAAGAAAATCCAAATCATCAATTATCATATCTATATGTTCTCACACAACTGGATGACATAAAGAATATTAGGGTTATCAATTAATATTAGTATTATATAAAGAATTAAAACAATATGTGATTTACAACATTCATTTTTCTTTCCCATTTCCACATCATATCACATGACTTATCATCAATGGGATATCATACGAAGACAACATCTCATCAACCAGCATTTACCATAAACATGGTTTCTCAATTACAATCAATCCATGTTAATTCAATGTCAATATATTTATTGTCAATTTATTACATATCACAATTTCTCATTGAGTATTCATAGAGACATTAGAAATAGAAAAAATTATAGACATATAGACATATTAATTCATACATCATTCTTTGAATAGGTTTATTGTACAATATATACATATTTTGTCCAATTGCAATATATGTAATTTAATTTCAAGTATAAATGTGTATAATACACTTGTAAATAAAAACATGTTTGATTCTCATTTGAGGTCCACTAGAATAAAACATTCTCAGAGTACAAGTATTCTAACAAACAATTACAATAACACATTCTTGTAAATCAACTCACATCCTTGAACTACATCTTGTAATTGTTTGGATTGTACTTGAATGAATTCCTTAATCCTTCTTTTGAGATAATTATTCATTAGCATTACATTAGTCATCATTGTTTTATTATATTTAGGTTCATAGATTCATCTACTTGTTTTATCAATTTCCTTTCAATTCATATTTATTAGTCTCCTCTTCCTTCGTTCCATGTTCAATACTACTCATGATATACATCATTCAATATTTACTTATGCATAAAATTTATGTCTCATTGAAATCCTTTACAGTCTGAGTTTAGTGTATTCCATTCATTTTCGATCAACCCATATATATTTAAAGTGAAAACATTAATGACTCCCTCATACATATTTTATGAGTATTTATTCATTATATATCATCAAAATTCACATCACCTTTCTCCATTTCTTATTTTGCATTTGGATACATGTACCAAGTCAATTGACTGAGACTAGCATATAAGTAAATAAAATCAACCTATCATTCTATTCTTTGTAAACGTTTCAAATTATAAGATGACATGGATTAGGTTTAGTTATTCTTTCATCTAAACCTATGATCATCTTCTCAATTCATTATTATATGACGTGAATAAAAGTCTTGCATTCATGCATGATTTACTCATTATTGCATATATGATGCTAGAATAGATGCATTAGGTTTGGATCATATTAATAATCCTTGTTATCTTCAATTGAAGTAATCATACCTTCAATTGATCAATTTATCACATTTACAATATGATATACAACTTTAGGCTTTGTCTCTCATACACAACTCAATATTGTATTTTTAGGGTTTTTAGAGTTTGGCTTCATTCAATAAATCATAAGGATACTTTTTTAGTAATTGTTTATTGTGTATAAAGGTTAATTGAGTTTATTAAAGACACATGGGAACCGTAGTTTACATTCCACACAATAAACCACTCATTTATAAGATGAAAATGGTTCATTGTCTAATTTGAGTTCATCCATTAACATTTAACGTAGAAATGGATTTCCTTAATATAAAACCCTCATGTACTGATCCACATGTACATAACATATTCAATTAAAGTATGGATTCTAAATTTCAGTTGATAAACTCATTCTTATTGAGTTTAGATGTGATAAGATACATCTCAACTAAATTTCCAAGCAAATTGCCTATTGAACTGGTTTTTAAGAAAAATGGTGTTAAACAATATAGTTATCTAAACATAAGACTTTCAATGTACTTTAATCAGTATATTATGAACTACCTAAACATAAATAATGATAACTATCCTAATTAGTAGCATTCGATTCCACTAAAATCTTCCCAAATTGATTACCCAATTGCATAAAATCAGTACCAATGATCTTGATTATTTTAGTTGGATATAGTTAGGCTTGCAACGTGATTAAAAAGTTTAATTTGTAGAGAAACACTAATTATGGTTTAAAGAACCTTAAAAATGTAGATCATACTCTAAATTTCTAGAATTCCATCAAGGTTCTAGTAGTTAATCCATTTCTTCCTCCTCTCAACTCAGAAACCCTAGAAAAGAAGAGTCGGAGAGAAATAAAGAGAAAATATGGTGGTTTCCTTTATTCTTGGTTCAAGTCATATGAGGGATGAAATCCATTCATGTGAGAGAATAATCACCAAGAAAATATATCTAAAGAATACCAACTTACTTGATTCTATCAGTTCTTGGAAGATGCAACCCAAGATCATCAACTTCTCCACTTTCTCCTCTCAAAATCCTAGCTGTCGTCTCTCTCTCAATTTTCATTTATTAAACATGAAACACAAATTATGGGAGATAATAGGGTGTTAGATTGATCATATAGATCAATTATGGTTCTTCTAATAAGTGCAAACAAGACCTTCATTGCATATTTTATTTATTCACATTGGTTGTTTGGATGAGTTTTTAGTGTAAGAAACTTGATTGACACCACTCTCTAGATCAGTTGAACATCTTACAAAAATATTGAAAATTTAAATTAAAGTTTTAAAAGAAGTTTTCAAGGTACAACTTAAATTTTAGATTATTTGATGTACCAATAAAAAGTTCAAAATCAAATACTAGAATGATATATTTTAGCAAGAATGCATGATTGGATGAGTATGTCCTGTAGAAAATCGTCTTACAAATAGGTTAAAAAAAAGACATAAACTTTTTGATATTTTTCAAGAACACTTAAATTTTAGTTTTGCAATCCATATAAAAATTTCAAGTAAATCAGAATTGTATATAAAATACCAAAAATTATTTACTATATTGATGTATTTATGAAATTCTGCATTCATATGCTGCCAAAACCCTAATTTTAGTGACTTGGATTTACACTTCACAAACCCTAGTTATTTTAAATAAAATCATGACTAGATTTTATCATTAGGTTTGAAACATTATAATTAGACTATCAACATTGCTCAAGGTTAATATATGATCAATCTGCTAAGCATCCAATCATCCAAGTAAATACCCGGCCAGTGTAGCGCAGATGGTTTGGCCTGGCCTGTCCTCCCCGGGGGACTTGGGTTCAAAACCTCCTATTGCACATTGTATTTACAATCCCTTGGGTCATTCGGGCTATGGCACCAATTTCAGGGAGGGGGTAGACTAAGTCTCCTTCTAACTCAAAATCATCCAAGTAAACCTTATTAGATAGACAATTTAAAAATAGGTAATTACAAGTTATCCTTTCCTTTTAGGATTTTGTTTGGAAATCTAAGAAAGATGTGGAGATCATATCTTATAATCATTCACCTCTCTTGGTGTCTTCTTAGATTGATTTTAAGTTCCTTTTTCTTTCATATTACATCATTTCCTCTCTTCTTGGATTGTTCACATTGGATTTTTGAATTTCCGGTCATTGGAAGGATATTTCATTCTTTATCATCACCATAAACCTCTTTCAATATTAAAAAAAATGATTTAAAAAATCTTAGTAATATATAACTTATCAAGACGTGATTTGCACCACCTTTATTTTTCTTTTTAAATTTCATTTGTGTATCTTATTGATCAAGATTATATTTCATTTTGTATTATTATCTACATCCATAAGTTCCCTTCAAAAAGAAGATTGTTATATTGAAAAGTTCCTAGCTCTTACTTTTTTCATTACAATTTTGGGTTTCAAACTTATAATTATATTAACTAAGAATTATATTAATGATCAATTAAATTCACTCATTTTTCTGATATTAAATTTCCATCTCTTCTTAAATTCAATATTTCATTATATAATCCATTCTCTTTCTCAATATTATCATTTTTATTACAATTATGGATCTTCTTATACTCCAAAATTCTCTACATATCGATGCTTGTTCAGGGCATCCAAAAAAAGTACAACCAACAATCCCATATTGGCCTAACGCAAATACTAAGTATACTTGATCATAGTCGCCAAACACTGAGTTTAGTCAGTATGCATATAATTTTGGTGATATTCAACATACATATTATCATTTTTCCCTATATCCTATTATCCTTGTAAAGTCATCTACCCTAGGCATGGATACCATGTTGTTAGGACCTCTCTTTTGATCACCAATATTGCCAACCATTAGTGTGAAACCTCAAACCTAAACCAGATCATGAAGAAAAAGAACTAATTCTCACCAAACATGACTGACACAATATATGAAAAAACACAGATAAATTCTTCTTTTTACTTTTTCATAAGAACCGGTATCCAATGTCACATAAAGGATAACATATTCAATCACTACAAACTGTATTCTGGTCCACTAAGACCAAAACCAATACTTGTTGCTCAGATGTGATTCATTTTACATTAGTTACATGTATATAAAACTAAAAATTGAGTATACTACCCTTCCATGAATGATAGAGTACATGGACATTCTAAGCTATCTAGATTGTTCGATTTACATCTTCTTTGTCACGAACTTTCCTTTAGGTAGCATTATACCCAAAAACATTTGAAAAAAAACCTCATGAGACTCATATAGAGCCCTAGCGAGTGGAGTACCTCCCACTAAAGCTGAGTACATGCATCAACATTACATTAAGTATAATGAACTTAAGAGAAACTTGTAGATTTTGAAAAGACTAGCAGATAGTTCTAAAAATTACACAAATCTAGTTTACTATAATAATGTAACCAATTAGATAAGGTGATCACTTAGACCAAATTTGACTTTAAAACATTTTTTTGAGAATGTATATGAGCAAATCAGTGGATACTACTTGATACAGAATGATAATACATCTGTATGAGTAACTAGTTAAGATCTATACATTTTGAATTAATACATAAAATTAAAATCATGTTTGTGACACCCCACAAGTTGGACCAAGAATATATCTTGCGGTCATAAAGTTGAACTCCACATAAGACATGTCTACTAAAAAAGACTACACAAGTAACAAGTATATATAAAGCATATTCATAGTGGATATTAAATCCCAACATCAACCACATGTCAACATTTTAGATCAAATGCTACCCTATACATGTAAGAACATGGAATCTTATTAGTGTTAAAAATGAATTATTACTTTCTACAACAAGAAATATACTCGACAAACATTAGGTCTATTAGCTAGAAGTAAAACATCAGACAAATATTCAACTCACATTCTACACAACTTGTCATCTTTTATTCATTAGGAATGATTCTAATTCGCTCATACCTCACCAAGTAGAAGTCATCATGCATGATCTTGTGTCAGTGACTCACCTTCACTATCTTAGGGTTTAGTCGAACACCCTAAGGTATCAAGTACAGACCCTAGCCCACCATAGGGTTGCCTAAAGAGCATCATGTCCTCATCTTGAGTTCACAAGGTAGGAACCAACAAAACAATATATCACATATCACAACATTTCTCATATTTTCATGTTTTACATTTTTCGTTCACTAGATATGATTCTCATTGATATAGACTTTCACAGTAGAGGTTTAGGGTCAAATCACTCCAAATGACTCATCCTAAATCTTAGTGTTCAAACCTTCAAGGTCCCAGTCACCAATCTAGAAATCCTTCTCATTATACTCTGATTAGTACTAGGATGTATATTTCATTACCCCAGTGTGCCACTCAGAGTAAACTCATTACTACTAAAGAACATGCCTTTAGCGTCGGTTAATTAAAGGGTTTAGTTTCGGTTTCCAAGTGACACCCAAGTGGGCACCGCTAAAGGTGGACTCTTTTAGCGTCCATTCCAAACCGACGCCAAAATGCTTCCCGCCACTAAAAATGCGCCAACAAAATGACTATAGGCATTAGTTTTTTCTAATAACTGACACTATAGAATGGTTACAGACATCGGTTATTAAAAGAACCAAAGCCAAAATACTTCCCGCCACTGAAAATGCACCAGTAAAGGGACTTTAGTTGTCAATTTTGAAAGATAACCAACGCCATATCACTGAACCGATGTCGGTTTTTTGCTAATAACTGACGCCATATCCCCTTCCACTGCTCTACCACATAGATGTCGGTTTTTTGTCAAAAACCGCCACCGTTTGTCTTTGGTGTCAGTTTTGTTCAAATAACTGACGCCTATGTTATGATTTTTTTTTCTAATCAGTTTGCAGGCCTGCTGTGGCCAGTCGCGTGATGCAATATCTACAGTTCAGTGGACTTGAATTGTAGGTTTACAGCATCCATTGATATCAGCCAACAACAAGCCACAAACCTACAAAATTAACAAGATGGACAATATTATATATATATGTGATTCACACACATGTAATAGCACATTTAATTCATTTTTTTTTTCATCACACACATGTAGAAACCACTAGCAACCTACAGTTCCATTCATTTCATCTCTTTTCACATTCAGACACATGTAGAAACATTCATGTATTGATCATCTTCACACACATAGGACAATTCATAAAAATTCATTCACATTCACACAAAAATAATTATGAGAACCTTGAAGTTATTCTTTATTCATCATTGTCATCATTGTCAATAAAATAATATTTAAATATTCCCACTCTTTGTAGGGCTTTTTCCCATTCTTCTCTCACAACATCTAATTCATCTCCCATATAGGGAGCATGTACATCAAAACACTTTGCACCTGTGATGAAGTCATCAGTTTTAAAGACCTGCAAAGAGAATGATGTATATATATAATTAATAATATGTAATAAGATTGATATATTTCATATTATCTAATGAGACTATGTATAATACATGTTGTATCGTATCGATTTCCATTATGGCATGTTTGATGATTACGTACATAAATCACATCACATAGTAGGCACATGACCAACCGTTTTCTTGTGTAGCACACTATAAATTGAAACATACAAATATTCAAAAATACAAATAGGCACAGTTCACATAAATAATATATGCATTGGAGTCAGGAAATTACTTTCGCATTCTCTCAAATTAGTGACATATCCTTTTTCCTGGGGACCTTTCCTCCAACTTTTTTGTACTCTTGTGAAGCCCTACATATGTTAATGTAACACATTAAATTGCATAATTAAATAGTAATGTAGTAATAGATGTTAACAGATATAAAAACATGAAATATTTCTCACGAGAATAATGGCCTTTTAATTGCATGTCCATATAATGTATCCAACTCATTCCCCACAGGATCTAGATAATAGATAGTGAACGTCTTGGGCACAATAACTAGTAACTCCCAATGCTTACCACTACAGGTAAGAAAGTAGAAAATTAATAACTCAAAATCCACAATAAAAATGAAATTTGCTTAAGTCCAAATTATAAGCAAAGTAAACTTACTCGACATTGAATGAAGTTATTATCACCATCTTTTTATTTTTACCAAAATATTGAAAAGCATCACAGCAGTATGAAGTAACTGAATATGGGTCTGCATCTATAAGACTAATGAACGATGGAACCAAAAATCCCACATGGGAAAACCCAAAATTTGTACATATCTTGTGTAAGTGGCTGCAAAATATGTATTCTGTATGCATTAATATATAAGAAACCATATCACCGTATATAAAATAAGGTATATGGATGTATATACAAGATCTCACCATATCCACAGCTCTATCATAGAAGTTTTTAGAAATTCATAACGAAACAACTTCAAAATATATTGTTTTCGTATGATTGACCTGAATTAATACCATAGATGTGTTCATCCAATCATACGTATGCCGAACTTATATTATGTATGCATTAATACATATGCTAAACTTGTATAAATAGATTTTTATCGTATGATTTACCTACAGTATCCTCCGGAATACTAACATTTATAGGCCAATTTGGATCATGTTCTCCGATCCATACTACCACACCCCTATAATTAGGACCTATCGAGGCATGTAGGTCCCTTGGAAGACAACTTGGTAGTTGAGGAGGTGGAGGTCGAGATGTAGCGAGTCTCATCTTTTTGACTTGTATATATAATTTCATATCAATTGTCTTATATATACACACTAACAAATTAAAGTAATGGAAATATATCATACAATATTAGTATAGAGGACATCCTCTTTGGGTCACAGTATCACTCCGCCTACTGCCTCACCTAGTGTTTCAGTATCTGGGTGTGCATGAGGCAGTGCAAGATCCATCCAGTCGGGGAGTACATGTATCGGGCTCACACGTACCACACCATCTGGTACTGGACACCAATGAAACATGCACCCTTTAAGGGGTGGGTAAGTCGACGCCTCTGCAATGATATATTCTTGACTTTTTAGTCGGCATGGCTTCAACCCCTACAAATTTATGTAAAGAATGTTATATGCATATATACACAAACATATATTATATCATCTTGAACAAACTAGCTATTATGTCATAAAAATACTTAAATAGGACGTGCTAGGTGGTGGGTCTATAGGATTACTCCCAACCTCTGCAGTATGAGCAGTAGGAGAAGAGCACCCCACCATAGGTATTATCTGAGTGGCAGACTGAGATGCCTGCCACTTGCTAAGTGCTTCATGGAGTCTCTTATCAAGTACTTCCTCGATTCTCCTATCAATTAACGAATCTACCTATACATGGATAAAAGAAATGCTAGGTTCTGATTATTGAATTCCCTTTCGCAATAACATTCTAAAATAGGAATAGGTTACCTCAGCTTGTGAAAGTCCCACTTTTGGGATAGGTTTGCACTGGGATGGCCCAAAGAACGCTTTGATGCCCACACCAACGCCTGCACCCCTATCACTTCCAGGATGCTCTGGGTTACCTAGATCAACTGTCAGTTCATCCCTTGTGCCCTGAGGGATGAACTTGCCTTCCTTCCTCTACTTGTGCAGCTCCCTCTAATCACCATCAACAAAAATTAATAAGTAAACATAGACAATAATCAATATCAATCGATTGCTCTAAGAGTTGATTTTTACCATTTTTGCAGCCGCCTCAGTAGTTGCAGGCTGCGGTATGTCTCCCTTCTTGTTTTGCCTCCCAGCTATCCACATAGAATGGCGAGGAAGAGGTGCGAGAGCAGTAGTAGAGGACTCTGCAGTCTCTTGAGTAGTAGTAGGTTGAGCAGACTCAACTTGTAGTCTTTGACGAACGCCTGCATATCCTCTTGGACCCATTGTGTAATCGTGCACATTCAGTGCACGCCTTGTTCGTTGAGCATCGTTGATATCCTAGTTAGTTAGCACATTGATTTGGTTAGTAACACTAAAGGTTAATCTTGAATAGGTGAATACATAAAAATGTATATTAATTAAATCGAGAGTGGCGCTTAATACCCTAAATTCATCTGTTTTTCTTTGGGTAACAAATGCCTCCTAGTCTTTGGGGTCCAAGTAGTTCCATTGTTGCGTGGCTTCCTTCTGCCTAAATTTATTTTTTAAAGAGAATACAAACAAAAATTATTAGTCTAGAGTTAGTGAAATAGTGATCAATGTCGAGAATTGGAAATCAATCAAGAACCTGTTCTCCGAATCGCTTATATAATCTCAGTTGAGATTGGTCCTATAGTTCCTTAGGACCCTCCCACAGCGTTGCATCACACATTTACAATGTATCATTTCATCCAGATCAAATATGCTCTACAAATTAAATAGAATTTCTATTAACTAGTATCCTAAAAATTAGTAATCTACAAAAATAGAATTACAAATAATATTAACTCACGCATAGTTCCTTACATATGTGGTCTTTCTTCCCCTTAGGAACTTTATGCCAGGATTCTAGGTCAGGACTGCAATGGTTTTCAGTAAGAACCCCAAGATATGAAACAAATGCGTTGCAGTTCACTCCATATGGATTTCCTGCATGATCGAAATCCACAACCAATTTGGGTCCATTGCCCCTTTGTTGTATTAACTTGTTCATCATTGTGATGCCCCTCTCTTTCTCAATTTTCTTTTGCTGCTCATCAAGTGTTGTAATTTCTTCAGGGGGTACATCACCAACCTAAAATTTGATAAAAAAACACACTTACATGATATAATTATAAATGAACATATAGATAGAAACCCAGGGATATATTCTTAAAACTTACATTGTCAGGCAGAGTAAGCACGTCCTCACCCTCACAATGATCATCAGCATGGCCATCAGGGGAATGCTCGACCATCTGAAAGTTCACTTTCAAATTATAAATTTCACATTGTAAAGTAACACTAATTGTAAAGTTCACATTATAAAGTACACATTCATATTGTAAAGTAATTCACATTGTAAAGTTCACATTCACATTGTAAAGTTCAGATTCATATTTTAAAGTAATTCACATTGTAAAGTCTACATTCACATTGTGAAGTTCACATTCAGAAAAATAAAACATATAAAAAATATAAACATTCATGCCTCTAATATTGTGATCTTTTATCAATTAACAATCCTTCATTGTGATCCCTGCAAACATACAAGTCATTGTGATCCCCAACTTCAATGTTTGGTGGTGTTGACAACCCAACTGAGAATGGACTAGAGTCATCATACTTATCATAGTACTCTTCTTGATCTATAGGATCTTCAATGAACTATCTTTTACCATGAAGAACAACCAACCATTTATCATTTACAAGATCATCGATATAAAATACTTGTTTCGCCTGTGATGCCAATATGAATGGTTCACCCTTCTCGCCAATCTTTGTAAAGTTCACTAACGTGAAACCCAATTCATCCACTATAACTCCTTTGTTGTTGTCAACCCAATTACATTTAAAGAGCAGAATTCTAAAATCGACATAGTCAAACTCCCATATGTCTTCAATGACACCGTAATATGACAGTTTAGCTTCATGTGGACTCTTATCCTTTGCACTAGCAAAAAACAATGAAGACACTTGAAGGGTGACCCCACTGTTTTCGACGACACTCTTATCATCTTGATGCTTTGTGTAATACGAGAATCCATTTATGTCAAACCATTCATAAGACATAACATTCAATTTTGGTTTAAAGGCGAGGCATTTGATGGTTTTAGTAAGATTATCTGGTGTTTGAGATAATTGATGTAAGACTTTATCTTCAAACCACTTAATAAATGTCTTGTTATGCTCTCTAGCAAGCCACATTGAATTGGATCGAGGATATTGTCTCTTGATGAAATTGGTATGTTCCTCGATATAAACACTCACTTCATCGATGTTGTGTAAAATATACAAGTGACCTTGCTCCAATTGCTAACAATTGATTACTTTCACCTGTGATCCCAAAATTCCTTTTCCAAAATGCTCCTATATATTCTTGTCATTCACACGAGCATCATTACCACTCAGAAAGTCATTGCACAAATCCATAACCTCTCTCATCACATAACCCTCAGTAATACTCCCTTCAGGCTGATAACGGTTTTGAACATCACCTTTAAAAATGCTCATGTATCATTCAAAGGGACACATCAAATGCAAGAAAACTGGTCCCAACATTTTCACTTCCCCAGTCAAGTGGACAATAAGATGTACCATGATATCAAAGAACGAAGGAAGAAAATACATCTCAAGATGACATAGGGTAACAACCACTCATCTTTGCAATTTATCGAGAGTATCAGGGCCAATAACTTTGCTGCACAGACTGTTGAAAAAGAAACAAAGTCTGGTGATTGCAAAGCGTACATGCTTCACCAATATAGATCGAATTGCCATGGGAAATATTTGTTTCATTAGAGTGTGACAATTATGAGATTTAAGACCTATCAACTTCAAATCTTTCATTGATACCAATGTATGGATGTTGGATGAGTAACCCTGTGGCACCGTAACGTTTATCAAGCATTCACAAAAAGCTTTCTTCTACTTTCTAGACAACGTGTAACAAGCGGGAGGTAAGTATGTTCTCCGTTTGCTACTAACTACTTCTGTTAATTCTGTCCTTATTCCCATTTCATGTAGGTCCATTCTGGATTTTATCCCATCTTTAGTCTTACCTGGTATATTCAACAGAGTACCGATGACGCTATCACATACATTTTTCTCAATGTGAATGACATCGATATAATGCCTGACTGTCAAAGAACTCCAATAAGGAAGATACTAAAATTTTGACTTCTTCTTGAATAAATACTTGTCACTCTGTGTGGCCATCATACATTGTGATCTCTTACCAAATTCATTGGTGATGTCTTTTACTCTTTCATAAACATCCTCCCCTGATATAGGTTTAGGTGCACTCTATTCCTCATTCCGTCCATTGAATTCTTTGCACAACCTACGATACGGATGAAATTTTGGAAGAAACCTTCGATGACCAAGATATACAGTCTTGCCACCATGTTTTAGTCATATTGAATAAGTGTTCTCTTCACATATAGGACACGCTTTAGATCCTTTGACACTATATCCAGAGAAATTCCCATATGCTGGAAAGTCATTCACAGTGCAAAACAACATAGCATGCAAACAAAATGTCTCTCTTTGTGAATCATCATAGGTCATCATACCTTCACCCCAGAGCTTCTTCAAGTCATCAATCATAGGTTCAAGATAAATGTCGATATCATTTCCAGGTTGTTTAGGGCCCGATATCAAAGATGACAGCATAATGTACTTATTTTTCATATACAACTAGGGAGGAAGATTGTATATAACAAGCATAACTAGCCAAGTGCTATGTTGGCTGCTCAATGTCCCATACAGATTCATCCCATCTATAAAAGCCCAAGTTTTAGATTCCTATCTTCTTCACCAAATTTAGGGTACAATAAATCAATATTCTTCCACTGTGGGGAATCAGACGCATGTCGTAGGATCCCATCATTATTTTTCTTAACATCTGCATGCCACCTCAAATTCTTTGGATCTATAGGATTGTCAAACAAGCGTTGAAATCATGGTATTATAGGTAGATACCATATCACCTTGGCAGGAGAACCAGTTTTGGACTCCCCCGAAGTTGTCAATTTATACCTTGATGCACCACATTTCAGACAATCTTTCAAATACACATAGTCTTTTTGAAAAAATACACAATCATTTTGGCATGCGTGTATCTTCTTGGCCTCCATTCCCATTGGGAACAAAAATTTCTTTAATTGGTATGTTGAGATCGGCAGCTCATTTCCTTCAGGAAGAATTTCTTTCAACAAAGACAACAATGACATGAAGCTTTTGTCATTGCATCAATTGTTAGCTTTCAGTTTATACAATCTCAACATAGTGCTAAGCTTCATAAACTTACAACCTGTGTATAATGGTATCTCAGCATCATGCACAATATTTCTAAACATGGGAGGTGGATCGGTGTGCTCTACCCCCACAACTATGCAGCATCACATCAATGATGTCTACTGGAACTAGTTCGTTCACATCTACGTCATCAGAGGCAATTTCTTCTTCCACACAAGCACTTCTATCGATATCCACTGATTTTATGTTTGAAATCTCTCCATGCCAATGCCATTCTGTATAGCCTTGTATAATCCTGTTGCACATGACATGATTTTTGATTTCGCTACCAGTGTTGACTTTCAAGTTGTTACCACAATACCTACATGGATAGTAGAACCTATCTCCATGTTGTTTCCTATGTTCCTCGGCACATATAATAAACTGGTCAAGACCATAAATAAACTCGGGGGTGCAGTGATTTGGAATGGACATCCATGATCTATCCACTCTATGATCAAAGAGAAAACAAGTGTATATTAGAACAAGATTAGGGTCTAGGGTTAAAAGATTAGGGTTTATGGTTAAAACTTTAGGGTTTAAGGTCTTATATATAATTAATGGTTAAAACATCCTAAGTGAGATTAAGTGTTCAAGAACAGTCCCAAACTAGGGACTATCCAAGATTTACTCCTAGTGAGTAAATCTTGGACGGGTTTCTAGGCCAACAAATACATGTGTTGTCATTCTTATATATAATAAATGTGTACCACCTATTCCATTCTTGAACACTTAATCTCACTAGTAAGTGTATAATGTGTATTGGGTTTTCAAGAGAATTTCGGCAGCATTTCCCCATTGTTCTCCAAGTACATATGTACTTAGAGAAAAAATGGGGAAATGTTGCCGAAATTTTCTTGAAAATACAATACACATTATACACTTAAATCCTAAGTGAGATTAGGTGTTCAAGAACAGTCCAAAACTGGGGACTATCCAAGATTTACTCCTAATGAGAAAATTTTGGACGGGTTTCTAGATCAACAAATACATGTGTTGTCATTGTTATATATAATAAATGTGTACCACCTATCCCATTCTTGAACACCTAATCTCACTAGTAAGTGTATAATGTGTATTGGGTTTTCAAGAAAATTTCGGCATCATTTCCCCATTATTCTCCAAGTACATATGTACTTAGAGAAAAAATGGGAAATGCTACCGAAATTTTCTTGAAAACCCAATACACATTATACAGTTACATCCTAAATGAGATTAGGTGTTCAAGAACAGTCCCACACCGTGGACTATCCAAGATTTACTCCTAATGAGTAAATCTTGGATGGGTTTCCAAGCCAACAAATACATGTATGTTGTCATTCTTATACCTATAATCCTAGTTTCATCACTCATATCCTAAGTTTTGTATGTAACATCATTTAATCATGCTTGTTAGTAAATACTAAATAGTAAATAAACGATGATTCCATATATCAAAGATTTGAATCAGGGGTCAATCTTGAAGTTTTAACTAGAGCTTCATATATCAACATACATACTAGGTCATATTTCAAGTCAAGATTTAGGCATTTAATCACCTTAGGGCAAATACATGATTCACAAGGTATTTGGGTGCACAAAGAATAATATATGTTACTGATTTAGGAGTTCACATAATCATTTTAGAAATAAAAGACCCACATGTGTGTTAAGTTTGACATTCAACATCAATGTATCTTTAACATGCATGTTTCAAGTTTCAAAACACATAATCAAATCAAATTAGGATGCTAGAATGGACAAATTTGAATCTTATTTCAACATGCATCAACATTTATTGAATTAGGTCAAGCATGAGGATTAGACAAGTTAAAACAGTACCTTAATAGTAATTAGTAAATAACTGAATAAAAACCAGTAGATAAAAAATGCAAATCAATAGATAAGTAAATACAAATCAGTAGATAAATGAATAAAAACTAGTAGATAATAAATACAAATCAATACAAAAGTAAATACAAATCAGTAGATAAGTAAATACCTTACGGTAGGGGAAATAGAGGCTACCTCAAGCGACCTCAGGCTTGAGCTCTGATGGTGCAGCAGCTCCTCAGGTGACCTTCACAGCTGCGATGTCATCCTTCATAGTGGCGACATCTGGCGGCTGGAGGAAGAGGCACAAATAGCGGCTGGAGCAAGAGGACCGGCGGAGGGGAAGGTAGACGTACCAGTGACAACTGGCGGACCAGCAGACGTGTGGCGGAATACTAGCAGAAGGCAGAGGACAGGGATGGAGATGACTGGCGGCGGAGGACCAACAGATGGCGGCGGAAGAGCATACAGTGGCAGAATCGCTAATCGCCAGAGCCCTAGTGAAATCACAATGAAACAGAGAATGGGAAAGAGTCTGTTTCGCGGATGCTATTAAGTTAACCATCGTCGTCGGTTGTTTCAAAAACCGACACCTAAGATGCAATAGTGTCGGTCATAACAACAAACCAACACCTATGTTCAATGGTAGTCGTTGGTTTCCACTAGAAAAACCGACACCTGTCTACATATGCCAACAAAAAAATATTCTTGAATTCTGACCATAGTCATCGGTTTCAGCAGTAAGCTGACGCCAAAGGGGGGTGAAAATTTTTGCGAGGACAGCATGTGAAAATAGGTAGGCATCGGTTGTCGCAAGCAAACCGACAATACAAATGGGCCCAATTGTTGTCTTGTGGAAAATCTTTATTCATCAGTTATTTGTTTAATAACCGACGTCGTATGTTAAATTTTGGAGGTAATTTTTTTCACTGGAAAATTTAGATTTCACGGTCGATTTTAGGTGTCGGTTGGTAGTTGAGGAACCGACACTGGATAAAAAGTGATACCCATGCCTGGCTGCTCTTCACAGATAGATGTCAGTTTGTGTTTTCAACCGACAATGTATGCTTTTGGCGTCAGTTTCTTGTATACAACCGACGCCTGTGAATGTGACGTTATAAGTCATTTTTGTAGTAGTGCATTGTGCTTAGGGCACCTAAGTATATGCATCATCATTTCACTATTTATTAATACTTTTTACTCATCTCAAAGAAAATCCAAATCATCATTTTATCATATGTGTATGCTCTCACCCAACAAGAATGACATGATGAATATTATGGTTATCAATAAATACTAGCATTATATGAAAAATTAAAACAACTTATGATTTATAAGATTCATGATTCATTCCAATTTCCACATCATTTCACATGATCTATCATCAATGGTCTAACAGCCAAGACATCGTCTCATCTTCCAACATTTACCATAGATAGGGTTTCTCAAATATATTCAATGCACGTTTATTCAATCTCAACATATTTATTGTCAATTCAAATCAATTTCTCATCAAGTACTCATAGAGACACTAGAAATAGAAAAATTTATAGGCATATATACATTTTAAGTCATCCATCTTGCTCAAAATAGGTTTACCATAGAATATATACTTATTTTGTCTAGTTTTAATATTTGTAATTTAATTTCAAGTATAAAAGGGTATAACACACTTACTTATCCTCTTCTAATAATTAGCATTCCTTAGTTAGGGTTATTAAGAAAGGCATATTTGATTCATATTTGAAATCCACCAGAAAAAACAATTCTCAGTGTGCAAGAATTCTAACAAACAATTACAATCTGAGAATGTATTCTTGTAAATAAATTCACTTTCAGCAACCTCACATTGTAATAGGTTTGAAATATCCTTCAATATATTCCTTAATCCCGCATTTCAGATCATGGTTTGTTAGCATCACAAAAGTCATCATTATAGGTCTGGAGTTAGGTTCTTTGATCCATCTACTAGTTCTCATCATTTACTTCCAATTCATATTTATTAGTCTTGATTTCTTTCATTTTATGTTCCCCACTAATGAAATAAAGCATTCTATATCTACTTATGCATAAAAAATTTCTCTAATGAAATTTTTTATAGTATTGATTTTAGTGTATTCCATTCATTTTAGGTCAACTTATATATATTTAAAGTGAAAAATAAAAGATTCCATTACACTTATTTTATTAATATTTTATTCCTTACATATCATCACAATCCATTTCTTATTTTGCATCTGGATAAACGTACCAAGTCACTTGACTCATATTGGCATTTTGGTACAATAAACAATCCTTCTATACTTTGTAAAACACTAAAATTTGAAGATGTCATGGGTTAGGGTTACTTCATCTTGTCTCTAAACCTCTATTCATCTTCTCAATTCATCATTATATGACTTGAAAACAATTCTTGCATTTACTCATTATTCCATATATTATACTAGAACATATGCATTAATTTTAGATCATCTTAAAAAAGACTTTTTTATCTTTAATTGAATTAAAACTACCTTCAGTTGAGAATCTCATCACATTTACATGATGATATACTAATTTAGGCTTTATCTCTCATACTCAGCTCAAAACTGAATTTCTAGGGTTTATATGAGGTTGACTTAGTTCCATACATCATATAAAGCATATTATCCAATAATGTCATCAGGGTATGCAATGGTTCATTGAGTTTATTCATGATACATTCAAATCATAGTTTCCATTCCACACAATCAACCAATCATTTACAAGCTTACAATGATTCATTGACTCATTTGAGTCCATCCCTCAACATTTATTCTATACATGGATTTCCTCCAATCAAGCCATGATATATTATTGATCCCCATGTACATAACATATTAAATTCAAGTAAGGATTTAAAATTTCAGGTGAGCAACTTACTTATTAAGTTCATAAGTAAATCACCCATTGGGGTGGTTTATAAGAAAAATTGGTGTAAAACAATATAGTTATCTATACATAAGAGTTTCCATATACTTTAATCAATAGATTTTGAACTAAATTCAAATTAATGAGAAGATTCTAGATTAGTAGCATTTGATTTCATAAAAATATTCGTAATAGGTTACCCAATTGCATTAAATTACTAGCATTGGTCTTGATTATTTTATCTAGATATAACTAGGCTTTCAACATGATTACAAAGCTTAATAGGGAGAGAAACAATCACCTAAGTTACAAAGAGGCTTAAAAATGTAGTTCATACTCTGAATTTCTAGGAATTCATCTAGATTCTAGCAACTAAATCCATTTTTTCCTCCTCTCAACTCTGAAACCTTAGAAAAGGAGAATAGTAGAGAACGAAATAGAAAATATGGTAATTTGTTATATCCTTGGTTTAAATCAAATGATAGTTAAAATCTATATATGTATGAGAAAAATCACCAAAAAAAGATATCTAGAGAGGACCAAATTACTTGATTGTATCATTTCTAGGAAGATGAGACCATAGATCATCAATTCTACCACATTCTCCTCTCAAAACCCTAGTTCTCCTCTCTCTATGAGTTTTCATTTCCTGGAGAGGAACCATGAATTATGGGATATACTGCAGTGTTAGGTTTTTTTTGGTTTGTCAAAAATGCATGTTGCTATATTTCCAAAAATGTTGGGTATAAAAAAGTAACATGCGCTCCCTCATTCTAGTGTTTCAAAACACTGAAAAATCTAGATTGCTTCACACAGGAAGCCCACACCAAACTAAAAATGAAGTAAAGGAAAACAAAAGGGAAACCCCAGGGTTTAGAATCCTACACTATTCTACTTGTCAATCACCTCAATTGCATTATCCTCATCTTAGAAAGTATGAGAATTGGCAGGAAGACTACAGTATTCATGGTAGCACCAGGTATCTAGGTTGAGTCCTAAAACTTCCCTGTCTGAAGACCACACAATGTCGAGCGTCTGAACTGACCAGAGTGTTTGTTCTTAGAAGAATTCCACTCAATTGCAGACCTTGCTTACAAACTTTTTTGCCAGATTCAAAAAACCCATTGACCAAGTAAGTGGGACTAACAACACCCAACTTTTGATCTACCTTCCCAACCAATGGCATTATCCCCAGCTCCTGAAATAGTGGAGTGAAAACTAGAACATCAACAGAGATAGTTAGCTCCAGGATCTTGTATATCGAAGTCTTCCTTTTAGGCATTAGATATGTAAGCAAAGCAAGGGGACTCGACGAAATAGATCACCCTCTTTTTCTTCCCTGGATTTTTCTTTTTCCTAGAACTCCATTGGATAATGATCAATGAGTCAGATCCCTAATGATCGGAGTCCATCTCAGAGTTCAAGTCACCCTTAAAAGTTTCTTCATCCTCAAAAATGTTAACTACCCTATGTTTGTAATCAACAGAGAAATTGTAGCTTCGCAAGACCTTGTTGATCTTCCAGGCTTCTGGTTCTTTATCTCCCTTTCTCCTATATTCCAACTCCCAATCGAGGTTTAAACTACCTAGGTTGATAGCAAGAGGAGAGCCAAACATGTTATAACATCAATTTCCTAAGTATGTAATGAAAAGTGTAATTCTCTTTTAAGGAATAAATGAAATCTATTTTTGATTTGTGATGGATTTCGTGTGAAATGGCTTCATTGATTGATAATGGGCCTTGTTGGCCATTGAGCCCAATTGAAAATAAAAGAGAAATAAAAAGGATAAGGATTTAATTAATAAAAGGAGAATATGTGAATTAGACATAGATAAGAGGATAAAGGCAAATAAATATTCCTCAATATGGGAATTCATGCCTTCAGGATTTCTTGAGGTCCAAGGGACCTAAAATAATAAGATAATGGCAAAGGAAAAAGAAATACTAATTAAATTTGGATTAATTAATGGATAACTTGGGAGGGAAGGAAGCCTTCTCGTCTGTTGGAATTTGTTTCCCAAATTTCATAAATAGCTAGATAATGTCAAGATGAATTTTCCCTTAAAACTTGAGATAAAAAGGATCTATGGTTCAAGATATATGAATTTCTCAAATTATCTCTAAAATATAGAATTAACTTGCAAATAGGAATAAGTTTTTCCTTTTTGGTTGAATGTGTGCAAGGAGAGTCGTCGGATCTTGATCCAATGCTTAACGCTCATCATCCAGTCCCACAAGGACTTGGACTCTGCTAAGTTGCAGAGGGATTTTCCCACTCAAATTCCTCGTGATCATGAGCGTTTGCAAGAAAGGATTTGTTTCCTTTAGACTCAGGAGAGGAGTCCGATGAGAACCATCCCTACTTTGTAGGGGTTTGGTCATCGTTTGTGGAAGTTCCCAATTCTCATGAACCTACCTTCAACCCTATTTATAGGGGAGGGTGAGGGAGGGTACCAGCATGCCTATTTGCTACCCTAAACATTGTGGCAGATTGCAAGGAGTGCTCTCATGCCTCCAATTGCTCCTTCTAACATGACCTACACCCTCGTCTTCTCAGTAAGCCTCGGTAGAGTCCGGCGAGTAGGAGGAGGTCGCAGTGTGTTCTTGGTGCACAATTGAACCCATAGACAAGTTCGGAGGAACTCCCTGACCCTTTGGCATGCTCGCAAGTGGACGATATTGAGAAGTCAGTGACCAAGTTGACCGCGGACTCACTGTGCTTTGGCGTGAGGAGGAAGACGACCCTATGGTCATTTACAACGTGCCCTCCCATCTCCATCTAACAAGGTAAGGCAATTTTCATCTTTTGTGTATTTCAGATCATAAGATAGGTGTGCGATTCCTGAGTCGTGGGATGTCGCGTGGTCCAGCGGACCATTGATAAAACGATTCTCGATTTTCTAGGGTTTTTTAATAAATCAGTAAAAAGGATTTTTCTTACAAAAATCATATCTTTTGCTAGAAAACTCGGATGAGGAAAGTTTATCATGAAAATTGATTAGAAAAATATAAGGAATAAGATAAAAATAGTTTGGAAACCTAAATCAGTATATTTTTGCACAAGTGTATAATTTTGATGGAAAAAGTATTACTTTGTGGTTAGAAACCCTAAATGATGATAAAGGATAGATTTAATATTGAAAATAGGTTAATTCAAGCATTGTTAACTTTTTTAAGAATAAGTATGGATCTTAACATTATTTGAAGATGAATTTTCAAGATTTAGGGTTTTAAACCTAATAATGTGGTTATTATCCTTAGAAACCCTAAATAAGGGAAAAAGCGAGGAAAAGAGTAGTTGATCCGAAATTAGGGTTTCATGTTGCCAAAAGATGATCTTAGGATCTTTTGTAAAAGAAAGGTGAGATGATTTGGGTTTATGAGTAATTTAATAAAATTAGGGTTTAAAATAATACAAATGAAGTGAATCCCTAATTGTAATCAAAACCCTAAAAAGGACTAGTAATCCTAGGAAACAACTAGAATTAATAGACCATGTTGGCATGATTAATGATAGGAAAATTGGATGTATATTTCAGGATCAACTTGTGTGTTCTTGCTTGATTGAATTATTTCTACACTCAAGCCATCTTGGCAGGTATGTGGTTCATAATGGTTAATCACATTAGTTTCCCGAAGAGTTTTCCAGATGATTCATTGCATTGAATGCCACTTATCAGTTTGGATGTTCATACTTGCAAATCACAAAGTCACTATGATTATCAAAATAATATTAGAAGTGTGTATTCTCGCACCTACATGCCACCCTGATGGATGATGCAAAAAGGTCAAGCCTAGGAGGCAAGACCAATGGGCACCATGAGAGGTGACACCACACACCAAGCTTGGGAATGAGAAGGTGGTCTATGTTGCATGACTATTGGGCACCATGAGAGGTGACCCCAGGCACCAAGCTCGGGATTGAGAAGGTGGCCTTGAGTCAATGGCAAAAGAGAAACCCTAGAGGGGGGTATCCAGTGTTAGGGCAAAAGCGGTGGAGAATGACACATTGAAAATGTAAATTGGCTTGTTAATTACCTTGATTGTGATAATTAGATTGTTAGCCATATGTGTGAAATTTTGGTTGCCCCACATACCAGCATATTCCCATATGCTGACCGACAGTTTGTTTGTTGGCGTTTTAGGTACAACAATTGAAAAGAACAAACAGTAAAGTGACACATTGTGGAAATCAGAAATAAAGTGCAAGGAGGATTAGATAGAATAGATCCAAGTTGTGGATAGAAGTAGATTACCAAAGTTTTTAAAAGGTGTGCAAAGTTTTATTTTATACCAGATTTCAGTTTAGTTAGTAGAATTTCATAATTATTTATGATTATTTGTCAAACCTTTGATCTGGTTTATTGAGATAACGGCTCTGACCTCTTGGTCTCCCTTAAGTGGGGGTTACTGGGAGGTAGGATCATTACATTTGGTATCAGAGCATAGGTTCCTCATCTAATCTTTAATAATTATTAAATTTTACAAATTCCATAGAACCGAGGGAGTTATTAGAGGAATTTACAAAAGACAGAGGTGTCTAGAAAAAGATCACGTCTGGGGGCTGGCAATATTTTCCTGTGCACTACTAGTCAAAATATGAGGACTCTCAGATTTGTGTGACTGCCTGGCCAATGTCTCAGGATTTGACTCAAAATAAGATACCTTTAGGACTCTCTCATCTTGTTCATCCCTTCTCAACTCAAATGTTGTTAAGGATTTTAAGATTAGGGTTTTCTCTCTCTTCCTCACCCTCTTGAGGTATGGGTAAGGTTGATAAGGTTTAAGGAATCCTCCACAAAATTAATAAAAGATACATAAATATATATAGTTAAGTATAGACTGAAGGTCTATTTTCATGCTTATGTAGATGGCTCGTATAAAGATTGTTGCTATTCCAACTACTGCCAACAGTGGTGGGCTTCCCCGTAAGGAGAAGGGGTCTTCCGAGAAGAGGAAGTGGAATCATGATGGTGACTCCTCAAAGAAGAGGAAAAGACCTGAAGGAACTACTCATGAGGGCCCCAACCCTGACCCAATACCCTTTAGCAACCTTGAACAAGAGGAGGGACAAGGATACGAGGAGGAAGCCTAGATGGAGGAGGACCAGCCTGGTGGTCTGAAACCAGCTATGGTGGTCCACACTATGGATGCAATATGGATGGAACAATAGAAATGGCTGACTGAGGCTATATGTGCCCTGGCCCTTAGGGACATAGATAGAGATGAGAATGGAGAGCCACTTCCTATTCGTCCTAGATTGGGAGCCACCATCTTGGACTTCATCAAGCTAAACATCAAGAAGTTATGGGGAGAAAATAGTCTAAAGTGGTCGACAAGGCGGAGGCTTGGCTTCTTGCAGTCGAGAATGGATTCTATATGCTCGAGGTGCAGCCAAACAAGAAGGTTCTCATTGCTGCTCACCACTTGGAAGGTGCAGCCAAGATATTGTGGGAGAACCATATCACGCGAAGAGACTTAAGCGAAGAACCTATGGCGTGGACTAATTTCATGACCATCTTCACTGCCAGATTCATCCCCATCTCAGCCAAGAAGGTGAAGGAAAGGGAGTTCACTAACTGACCAAAAAAAAGGAGTTCACTAACATGACTCAAGGAAGCTCATCAGTTGTGGACTTTGGTAGCAAGTTCCGCATCCTAGAACGCTTCGGACACATGATGGATGAAGAGAGGAGGGTAGACCACTTCATAGAGCATCTTCACCCTGCCATCAATCCCCATGTGATGTCTAGTAAGCCGAAGACCTTCTCGGAAGCCTACAACACTGCCTTGGACATGGAAAGGATGGTGATGCCTGTACAGAATCCCTCCAAGGGATACCTAGGTTTCACTGAAGGAGCTCAGGGGTATAAGAATGAACACATGAAGGGGCAAGGATGTAACCACAATAAAAGCAAGCATGGGCACAAAGGCAATCCCCGTGGTCGCCTCCAGTAGTGTCGCACCTACAGACGGACACACCTTGAGCAGTACCGCTTTGAGAGGAAGGTGTGTTTTAGATGTCAGCACGAGGGACACTTCATCACCAGCTTCCCTCAGCCCGACCCGACAGGACCTTTGGGGTCACAACCTATGGCATCACAACCGATGGTTGTAGCACCCCCAGCAGGAGCACCAGTCGGGGCACCTCCAGCTGGAGAGAGGAGGCAAGCTAGAGAGTTTGCCATCGACAATGAAGAAGCTCAAGAGAATGCTAATAGGCTGATCAAGGGAAATAACCCCTAGAGTTTTCCTTTTTGTTCGGTAGATCATGTAATAGTTTTCTGATGTGGCATGAACTATGTAGGCTTGTTGGAAGTCATGGGACAAAATGTAAAAGCAATTTTTGATTTTGGTTCTACTAAAACTTTTATTTTGAAAAATCTGGAAACTATGCTTGGTTTAGAAATCAAGGATTTAGGGTATGTTTTGGATGTCACAACCCCGAGTGTTTGTATCCATACATCTCTTTTTAAAATCGCTGTCTTTCCAGTAAATTATTTGAACCATGAGCTTCCCACTGACTTCATCCTTCTCGATATGAATGATTTTGATGTAATCATTGGTATGGATTGGGTTTCCAACTACAGAGCCCAGATTGACTGTAGAGAGAAGAATATTCTTATTAGGAATACTGGCCATCCAAACTTCACCATTTGAGGAAGGAAGGATGCGACAACCAGCCTTTATGTGTCTGCCTTGAAATCTGAATAGATTCTATCCAAGGGTTGTCGAGCCTACCTAGCCATAGTTACCATACCTTAGGTTAAGGGGCGCTCCTTAGAGGAGATAGAGGTGGTTCGAGACTATGCAGATGTGTTTTCAGATGATCTACCAAGGATTCCCCCTGAGAGGGAGGTAGATTTCTCCATCGAGTTAGCTCCTGGGACTAGCCCTATATCTAAAGCACCCTATAGAATGGCCCATCTAGAGTTTCTTGAGTTAAAAACCCAGTTGCAAGAGTTGTTGGATAAAGGATTTATCCGGCCCAGTACATCACCTTGGGGAGCACCAATCCTATTTGTGAAAAAGAAGGATCGGTCGCTTCAGATGTGTATTGACTATCGGATGATCAACCAGGCCACCATTAAGAACAAGTATCCTTTGTCTAGAATAGATGACATGTTTGACCAACTCAAATCAGCTCGAGTCTTTTCCAAGATTGATTTGAGGTCAGGATACCACCAGGTGAGAGTAAGGAGTGAGGATGTACCTAAAACTGCTTTTGGAACTCGATATGGCCACTATGAGTTTGTGGTCATGTTGTTTGGATTATCCAATGCACCTAGTGTCCTTATGAACCTCATGAATAGTGTGTTCCAACTTTTCCTTGACTCTTTTGTGATAGTGTTCATAGATGACATCTTGGTGTACTCTGATGACCTAGCCCAACACTATGACCACCTGGGTAGAGTCCTTGATATCCTGAGAAAGCATAAGTTTTTGGAAAGTTCTCGAAATGTGAGTTTTGGTTAGACCAAGTCATGTTTTTTGGACACATCATCTCAGGAGGAACACTCGTCGTAGATCCAGCCAAAGTATCAGCAGTTTGAGACTGGCCGGCACCAAAGAACCCCTCTGAGATTTGCAACTTCTTGGGGTTGGCCGGATACTACCGCCGCTTCATCAAGGATTTCTCAAAGATTTCTTTGCCGCAGATCATGTTAACCCGAAAGGATGTGAAGTTTGTGTGGTCTGACTTATGTGAAGCTCGCTTCAAGGAGTTCAAGGAGAATCTGACCACTGCCCTGTGTTGACTCTACCTTCTGGCAATGAGGGTTTCATGATTTTCACCAATGTTTCCAAGATGGGACTTGGTTGTGTGTTGGAACAGAATCGGCATGTGGTTGCATATGCTTCTCGACAGCTCAAGCCCAATGAGGTGAATTACCCAACACATGACCTGGAGTTAGCTTCTATTATCCATGCCCTGAAGATATGGCGACATTACCTATACGGTGCTACCTTCGAGATCTTCATCGACCATAAGAGCTTAAAATACCTACTGACACAGAGAGACCTGAACCTACGACAACGACGATGGATGGAGTATATGATGGATTACAACTTCACCATCACCTATCATCATGTTAAGGCGAATGTTGTGGCTGATGATTTGAGTTGGAAATAGCTTAAGTGTGCAGTTGTTTTGTCTAGTCAGTGGAAGATCTTGGAGGAGCTGGTGGAGTGGACTTCACAACCATTAGAAGATCAAGTTCGATTGGCTAATATCCAGATTCAATCTAAGTTGTTAAGTGATATCATAGAAGCACAGTTGACCAATGAAGAGCTAGACAAGATGACAGGTTTGATGATGAAGCCATAGACTCGTCTATCCATGGGAGTAGATAGAGGGATCAGGTTTGAGAATCGCATATGGGTTCCGGTGGGTTCATCGATAAAGGAGTGTATCTTGCAAGAGGCTCATGGATCCAAATACATAGTACACCCAGGAACTACTAAGATGTTCAAGGACCTACAACAGTATTTCTGGTGTCCAGGAATGAAGAAAGACATTACAGCTTGGGTGGCCAATTTTCTTATGTGCCAGATGGTGAAGGTTGAACACCAACAACTCGGCAGGCTTTTACAGTCGATAGAGATTCCAGAATGGAAATGGGAGCAGATCACCATGGATTTTGTGGTGGGTCTACCCCAGACCAAGAAGGGTCATGATGCGATATGGGTCATGGTAGATCGTCTTACCAAGTCAGCACACTTCCTTGCCTTAAAGATCACTTCTAAGGTGTCAGACCTAGTTGAGATGTATATCAGAGAGATAGTGTGGTTGCATGGTGTACCAAGATCAATCATCTTTGATAGAGACCCAAAGTTCACTTCCAAGTTGTAGAGGCAGGTTCAAGAGGAACTTGGTCCCAGGTTGAAGTTTAGTACCGCTTATCACCCCCAGACAGATGGTCAGTCAGAAAGGATGATCTAGACATTAGAAGATCTATTGAGAGGTTGTGTGCTCAATTGGGATGGCTCATGGGAGTGGTACTTACCTTTAGCTGAGTTTGCCTAAAACAACAACACCCAAGCCAGTATTGGGATGCCTCCATATGAAGCTTTATACGGGAGATCGTGTCAGTCCCCACTTCACTAGGATGATGTGAGTGAGAGGACCATGTTGAGGTGAGATGAGCTCCAGGTGTATGCAGATAAAGTTGCTTTGATCAAGCAAAGTCTGAAGAAAGCCCACGATCGACAAAAGTTGTACGCTGATGCAAAGTGGACTGATGTGCATTTCACTATAGGAGAGCATGTATTTTTTAAAATCCAACTGCTCTGAGCTATAGCCAAGAACAGAGGAAAGTTGAGTCCCTGATACGTGGGTGTGTTTGAGGTGCTAGAACGGATTGGTGAAGCTACATATCATTTGGCGTTACCCCCTCAGTATAACATGATGCAAGATGTGTTTCACGTGTCCAACCTGAAGTGATATGTGCAAGATCTGAGCCATATGCTGAGCATTGAACCTATTGAGCTTCAAGGGAAGCTGACTTATCCTGAGACACCTTTGCGGATTCTAGATATCAAGGTGAAAGAGCTTAGATGCAAGAATATAGAGATGGTAAAGGTTCATTGGAGGCACCATGGGGAGGATGAGGCCACATGGGAGCTGAAGGCAGACATGGAAAAAGCATACCCTGATTTGTATGTTTGATTGCTTAAATTTTGAGGGAAAAATTCCTATAAGGAGGGGAGGATGTTATAACCTCAATTTCCTAAGTATGTAATGAAAAGTGTAATTCTCTTTTAAGGAATAAATGAAATCTATTTTTTTATTTGTGATGGATTTCCTATGAAATGGCCTTGATTGATTGATTGTGCTTTGTTGTCCATTGAGCCCAATTGAAAATAAAAGAGAAATAAAAAGGAAAAAGATTTAATTAATAAAAGGAGAATATGTGAAATAGACATAGATAAGAAGCTAAAGAAAAATAGATATTCCTCAATATGGGAATTCATGCCTTTAGGATTTCTTGATGTCTAAGGGACCCAAAATAACAAGATAATGGCAAAGGGAAAAGAAATACTAATTAAATTTGGATTAATTAATGGATAACTTAGGAGTGAGGGAATCCTTCTCATTTGTTGGAATTTGTTTCCCAAATTTCATAAATAGCTAGATAATGTCAAGACGAATTTTCCCTTAAAATTTGAGATAAAAAGGAGATATGGTTTAGGAGATATTAATTTCTCAAATTATCTCCAAAATATAGAATTAACTTAGACATAGGAATAAGTTTTTCCTTTTTGGTTGAACGCGTGCAAGGATAGCCGTTGGATCTTGATCCAATGCTTGATGCTCATCATCCAGTCCCACAAGGAATTCGACTCTGTCGAGTTGCTGAGGGATTTTCCCTCTCAAATTCCTCGTGGTTATGAGCGTTTGCAAGCCAGGATTTGTTTCGTTTGGACTCAGCAGAGGAGTCCAACGAGAACCATCCCTACTTTGTAGGGGTTTAGTCTTCGTTTGGGGAAGTTCCCAATTCTCACAAACCTACCTTCAACCTTGTATATAGGGGAGGGTGAGCGAGGTTACCAGCATGCCTATTTTCTATCCTAAACATTGCGACAGATTGCAAGGAGTGCTCTCGTGCCTCCAATTTCTCCTTCTAACCTGACTTGCACCCTCATCTTCTCGGCAAGCCTCGTCAGAGTCTGGCGAGTAGGAGGAGGTCGTGGCATGTTCTTGGAACACAATTGAACCCATAGACAAGTTCAGCGGAGGAAGGCGGAGCTCCCTGACCCTTTGGCACGCTCGCAGGTGGACGTGATCGAGAAGTCAATGACCAAGTTGACCGCTGACTCGCTGTGCTTTGGCAGAGGAGGAAGACGACCCTATGGTCATTTACCAATGTGCCCTCCCATCTCTGTCTAACAAGGTAAGGCTATTTTCATCTTTTGTGTATTTCAGATCATAAGATAGGTGCGTGATTCCTGAGTCGTGGGATGCCACGTGGTCCAGCGGACCATTGATCAAATGATCCTCGATTTTCTAGGGTTTTCGAATAAATCAGTAAAAAGAATTTTTCTTACAAAAATCATATCTTTTGCTAGAAAACTCAGATGAGCAAAGTTTATACATGAAAATTGATCAGAAAAATATGAGGAATAATTAAAACTAGTTTGGAAACCTAAATCAATATCTTTTTGCAAAAGTGTATAATTTTGATGGAAAAAGTATTACTTTGTGGTTAGAAACCCTAAATGATGATAAAGGATAGATTTAAAATTGCAAATAGGTTAATTCGAACATTGTTAGCTGGTTTAAGGATAAATATGGATCTTAGCCTGTTTTGAAGATTAAATTGCAAGATTTAGGGTTTTAAATCTAATATGGTGGTTATTATCCTTAGAAACCCTAAATAAGGGAAAAAGGGAGGAAAAGAGTAGTTGATCTGAAATTAGGGTTTCATGTTGCCAAAAGACGATCTTAGGATATTTTGTAAAAGAAAAGTGAGATAATTAGGGTTTGTGAGTAATTTTATAAAATTAGGGTTTAAAATAATAAAAATGAAGTGAAACCCTAATTGTAATCAAAACCCTAAAAAGGACTAGTAATCTTAGGAAACAACTAGAATTAATAGACCGTGATGGAATGATTAATGATAGGAAAATTGGATGCATATTTCAAGACCAACATGTGTGTTCTTGCTCGGTTTCTTGCACTCAAATTAGCTTGATAGGTATGTGGTTAATTATGGTTAATCACATTAGTTCCCGAAGAGTTTCCTGGATGATTCATCACATTGAATTCCACTTATCAGTTTGGATGTTCATACTTGCAAATCATAAAGTCACTATGATTATCACAATAATATTAGTAGTGTGTATTCTCGCACCTGCATGTACCCTGATGGATGATGCAAAAAGGTCAAGCCCAGGAGGGAAGACCAATGGGCACCATGAGAGGTGACCCTAGACACCAAGCTTGGGAATGAGAAGGTGGTCTATGTTGCATGACTATTGGGCACCATGAGAGGTGACCCCAGGCACCAAGCTCGGGATTGAGAAGGTGGCCTTGAGTCAATGGCAAAAGTGAAACCCTAGAGGGGGGTATTCCAGGGTTAGGGAAAAAGTGGTGGAGAATGACATATTGAAAACGTAAATTGGTTTGTTAATTACCTTGATTGTGATAATTAGATTGTTAGCCATATGTGTGAAATTTTGGTTGTCCTACATACCAGCAAATTCCCATATGCTGACTGACATTTTGTTTGTTGGCATTTTAGATACAACAATTGAAAAGAACAAAGAGTAAAGTGACACATTGTGGAAATAAGAAACAAAGTGCAAGGAGGATAAGATAGAATAGATCCAAGCTGTGGATAGAAGTAGATTACCAAAGTTTTTAAAAGGTATGCAAAGTTTTATTTTATACCAGATTTTAGTTTAGTTAGTAGAATTTCATAATTATTTCTGATTAATTTTCGAACCGTTGATCCTGTTTATTGGGATAACGGCTCTGACCTGTTGGTCTCCCTTAAGTGGGGGTTACCGAGAGGCGGGGTCGTTACAAAACTTGTCTTGGTCCTTCAAGGAGCAAGAGGTAATTTGAGGGTGGTTTACTGATGTAGAGTAGAGGACAGTATCCATCACTTGGCGTGCGATAGCATCCTCAACTGCTGCATCATCCTGATCGACTTGATCTGCTGTCTTTTGTTCGGGGCGAGAATTTTGGCTATCACCGGCATAGCATTGAGCACCTGTCCTCTACTTCCCATACCGGAACTGAACTTATATAAAATGAACTTCCTTCCTACTGATAGTAGGTCACAACCCCTACTTGTGTCCAAACTTCTTGCAACCTGAATAGAAAATGGGCTTCACCATTGCGTCGACCTTCAACTACTTAAGTTTTCCATCCACCTCCACCAATGTAACATTGGGGATTTTATCGGAAGACGAAATTTCCACACACATAGAAGCAGAGTTCATACAACTAGATGAGAGGGAAGTCTCTGTGAAATCTAACGGTCATCCCATGGTGCTAGCGATGCTGGCTATACCATCGAATCTCCATGGAACTCCTGGATTCTCCACCTCTAGCCAAACAAGGATTTGCGAGAATGAGAGGGGTTGGAGAGGAAACCACGGTTCCCATGCCTGAGCAATAACTAGAGCCCCATCCATTGTCCATGGGGCTTCTTCAAGCACCCTCTCCTTCTCTTTGATGGTTGGCATCTTTACGATGAGCCCTTCCTTCTCTTTAGCGATGATCTCAAAACTTCCACTGGGTTTCCACTCCCTTCTAATCCAGCCGCAAAGTTGGCTTTGGAAAGGTTTTCTACTCATGAGGCAGAATGATAGATAATGATTCCAGTCGAGAATAGCTCCTTCCTGGCTTGAGATCGTGCCGCACTTGGCTCCATCTCTGATGGTCGGCTCGACAAACTTCACCACTGAGATGTCTGCAATCTTCTGTCTAAGGTGACTCGCGTTGAGCCATTCCACGATCGAAGATGATTCATCACCGGCTGAGTTTCTCGTCAATTCCTTGGCTTGTGGGTGGTCCGGAGTAGTCGAGGAAGATGCACCTGTGTACTCTAGTGAACCTTCAGTGTGGGGGATATTAGGGGATCCTTCTCCTTCAGCCTCTCTTGAGCCTCCTGGAGGAGTCAATGACAAGCCATCGACCTCTTTCTCCCTATTTCCACCCTGACCACTAGGGTTGTCATGGCTGTCGCACCCTCTCCCTCTTCCGCCCCTCCCATGAGCCATCACTGCATTGTCAGGTTGATCATATAGATCAATTAACGTTCTTGTAATAATTACAAAGAATCCCTTCATTGCACTTTTTATTTATTTAGACAAGTTAGTTGACTAAGTTGTCAGTGTAAGATACTCAACTAACACCACTCTCTAGATCTGTTGGTCATCATCCATAAATAACAAAAATTTAACCTAATGTTTTAAAAAAAATCCAGGATAATTTAAATTTTATATCATTTGGATGTACCAATAAAAAGATAAAAATCAAATGCTAGACTGATATATTTCTTCTAGAATGCATGGTCGGTTGAGTTTTCTTGCAAAAATTCTATGGACAAATAGGTCAAAAAAATACTCGAAAACTCTAATATTTTACAAGAACACATACATTTGAGTTGTTGAAAGAAAATACAAATTTCAAGTAAATCAAAATTATGCACAAAATACTAAAATTCATTTACTAAACCATTGTATTTATCAAATTTTGCATTTGTATGCTACCAAAACCTTAATTTTGGCAACTAGGGTTTACACTTATCAACTACTACTTATTCAAAATAAAAGCATCACTAGAGTTTCTCATTATGTTTAAAAAAAATCATTAAATGATAATCATTGATCAGGCATAAGTATTGATCAATCTACTAATCATGCAATCATCCAAGTAAACCCGAACTAGATGGCTAATTTCAAAATGGGTCTTACAAATATGATGTTGGAATATTTTAGAAAACTTTGATGTTTTGGATTCTAAATTCTTTTGTTTGTATCGAAAAGATTTTCATGGTTGTTTGACACACTTAATTGATCTGATCTGATCTCTATTAGTGGATGTGCATTGTTTTATGATGACATTGTATTTGATACGGCTTATCACACCAATATGTATTTCATAGTTTCTGGAATATTTGGTGGTGTTGATCACCATCATAAGATAGTGCTATTTTCTTCAACTTTGTTATCAGATACAAATTATGATTCATGTGTATAGGTTTTTCAAGCAATATCTATTGTGTTTTGGAAAGAGCCTATTCCCATCATAAAAGGTCTATACCCAAAACTGGATGTTATGATTATTACTCTTTTTGATTATCTAAGCATTCATTTTTTAAGTGGGCATAATTTATATGAACTTCCCTCCAAACTTGGTGGAGTTCCTAACAAGGACCACATAATTACTATTTTGAGTGATTGTGTATGGAAGAGACAAGTTTGATATAAACAAGTTTGAAGAGAGGTGGAGTTTTGTAATTGAAGATAATGGCTTGTTTTCCATTAGTTGGTTTTGATGTGTACACTATTTGATAAAAATGGGTGTCATGTTTTCTGTAAGATTCCTTTTTGTCGGTATGAGGAAAACTTAAAGGAGTGAGAGTTTGCATTCATTCATTAGAAGACATATCAATAGCAAGAAGACTCTATCTGAGCTAATTTTTAGTTTGTAAACTTCTTAGTCTCATGTCCAAGGTATATAAAATTATAAAATTTTTTATGATGAGCATAGAAATCATCTTTTAGTTTCATTGTATCCTAGGAGAAAATGATAGGTATATACACCAAGTCCATCTTTAAGACCATTCAATCTGAAGTTCATCAAAGTGTGGTGTATAACTCGATGGAAACTTTTTCAGCATTATAAATCCAACAAGACTATTACAAATCTAGCACACCACCGTTAATCCAACCACATAACTACACATCTAGAAACAACAATAAAGAAGTATATAAGTCAAGTATAAAGTAGCAGAAGAATTACAAATCCACCATAGCATAAATTTCTTCAGCATGAAGACTTTGTCATCTTGCAGTAGAGTCGTACTCAGTTACTACACTTCTACATACCACAAAGAAATATGACAATGATGGAGAGTTACAATAGATTCTTGAAAAAAAATAACATACACACCTATTTGACCTATGTTGTCAATTGTTTAGAGAAAACCAACAAAAATGGTGTTTTGGAGGACAAATACATTTTCTGGTAAGGGGAGTCTAATCAGTCTCTTCACTGCTAAATCTAAACGTCTATATCATTTTTTTCTTGAAAAATTGAATGTTGAGGATTGTTTGTGACATCAGTTCTTACAATGATAATTGATGTTATAGTAAATGTGGTACCGATATTTTTTCATAATTGGTAGGACTTAACCAATAGTAATGTTTGTTCTCTAGAAACATACTATACAGAGATATAGGGTTGGTTTTGGTTTGAAATTTATGTTAAGAAAAGAAACACCAAAGGTAAAAAATTGTATTAGAGGTACGTTATGATGTTGGTAGATCATTATTGTAGTTGTTATTGGGTTTCAATCATCTACTTTTTTCTACTACTGATGGACTACTGTTGTAGTTGTGTTCATGTTGAAATATAATATATATTCAATGTGTTTTGTATACATTGTGATGGTCACTATTGGAAATTGATTACAAGTCAATTTTATAGAAATTCTTTCTATTGTGTTGCGCTTGTATCACATTCATATTTACGTTAAGATGCAATACACTTTTTTCTTAAAATTTATTTTTGTTTTGGATGCTTATTTTTTATGTAATGAGGTTTATTCTATTATAGAGTAGAATGTGATACATACATACACACATATATCCAATTTGCATTGCATAACTAGATATATTGTTACTATAAGGCCTCTAACCTCTCTTTATTCATAAACATGATTGTTTGTCCTAGTTTGGTGCCGAGTTTAAAATTTTAACTTCTTGTTATGATTTGATATCATTTCATATTTTAGCCAATTCAGACTTCATTTTCTTAAGTTATGCAATATTATGTACTTTTGTGGGCTTATCTTTAATTTTTCCTTTTCTGGAGGTATTATGACGATTTGGAGATATGTATATTTTTCCTCATGATGATTTTGATTATTTGGTAAAAACATATCTTATTTATATCATGTTGGATCTTGTCGTATAAAGGTACCGACCTCTTTTGTTAATTTTGAGTGGAGGTGTTAGTAAGTGCACCTACCTATGTTTTCTTAGTTTCACAACCAAAGGTTATTTTGTGTGCTCTATAATAGAAGGTTGTTTTTCATTCAACAATCAAGGTTGTTCTGCATGTTCAACAACAAAAGGTTGTTCTGTGTTCAACAACTGATGGATGTCCTAGGTGTGATAATCGAAGGTTTTTCTCCATGGTCACAAATTAATGGAAGTTTTGCATAGTTATAAACCAATAATTTTTCAAGATGATTGTAAAATAATGGGTTTTTGGTGTAGGTTAAAACTTATTGTGGTTTTGGACGTAACAATCAATCAGAAACCTTAACCTTTGACAGATGGAAACACTACTTTGGTAATTTGACTTTTTCATTCTTCTTTCCTAGTTATAAATGCCCCTCCCTACTCCTTTCAAATAAACATCATATCCAAAGCATTGTTACTACTAGAGACCAATGAGAAAGCATCAGTTGACAATGGAGAAATTTCTTGTGAAAATAAACCTTATTTGATCGTGGATGCATGTTCCTACAAACCTTATATCTAAGCTTCTTGTCTAGTTTCTCACTTTGTACATGCATGATCTTCTGTCCTACCATTTTTTCTTACTATTTCTCTTTACTCTCTTCTTCCATAGATAGAATCTATGGTTCTTCTATATAAATACCCATGCACATGGTAAAGAATCCCTTTTTATTCTCTCTTTTCCCCTAGATACACCTCATTCTTTATAGGAGCTTTATTGAAGTTTTTGAAGGATAAAGCTTGGGTCCTTGTTTCTCTTTTTCATGGTTCCTTGTTGTTTCAACATTTTTCTTCACCCTTGATTTGAGTGATATATTTTTTATGCATATCTTGCCTACATATGTCATGTATAATGCAATTGTTTTTCTAAAAATACATAATATGCTAAATTGTGGTGTTTTATGTACTATTTGTATGAGAAAGATGGTAATATAAATTCTTAAGTTTCACTTAGGCCCATTGTATGTTTTTTTCTATAATATTAGTGCTCCTTTAATCATGAAAGAAAAAAAAATTGAAATACAAGTGTGAAGAATCTAAGAATGTCATTTGTGGTGTTTTGGTATCCAACAAGAGGAAATCATACATGTAGGGAGATGTGGCTACAAAGTAGGAAGTATAAATGTAAATTTTACTGCCAAATTCCTCATAAACTAGTGGATCATGTCAACAACTATATGATGGAAATGATGGTTTCAAGGATATATCTGGTATTGGAGCAAATCCAAAGACATTTCCTCATAGTTTTCAATGTGCAATTGTCTTCTAGTTACACTTGGACTCGTCTATGACTCCTCTATAGTCAGCAAACTTGAAATCCATCTGAAGTAGATCCCGTTATCACCATAGATTTTTGGCTACCATTTTCCTCCAACATATGGGAAAAGGCCACCTCCCCTTTAGAGAAGTCTACACTGACTGCCTAGAACTCTTATCGTCATGCTAGAACGGGAAGGAAGGAGTTGTTTCTACTTTTGGTCTACTAGTCACCGACTTGCTCACTCCACTGGTTATCCCTATCTATCCCTCCCTTTATCATGTATGACTTACTTGCATTCTCTCGGTTACTACAACTAGAGAAGACAGACAATTTGTGGAGACAATTGATGTGTCTGAGAAGCCCCCAATACCCCTCTATTTATAGGAAGGGTTTGGGTCAGGGTTCCCAGTCTATGCAGGAGTAGAAGGTACTGGAAGATAATGAAATTTTGCAACCTATGAGCATTGAGCCAGTAGGTTGGCAACCGAACTGGTCAGTGCACATGCCAGCCGATTGGTTCACCATGCAAACTAGTCATTTTTCCTATTTTCCTAATTGCATATGAATTTGGCAAGTATTTTTCCAATTCATGTCAAACATTAATACCTTCCACCAATCAAATTGAGCAAGTGAAACAATCAACTTTTCTAATGAATTTGGGAAGGACACTAGAACCTTCGGTTGGTATGATTGATCTGATTGGTTCACTAGGTGAATATGTCATCTCATCCAACTTGAGCCAGTCGGTTGGTTCCCTAAATCATGCAAAACTCAGCCAATTCAATATCTAATCAACCTGATGCTCCAAACGGTCATTTCATCACATGAGTTGATTAGTTGGGAGTCCAGTTAGTTGATTTGTTGTTTGAATTGAATACCTAAACACTTTGATAATCACTCCAATCATCATTGAAGATCAAATTCCTCTTCTAGATCAATACTATGTGTGTCACCCTATAGGTCCCATATTATGTTTGCAGTGAATGTCCATAACCCGTTATGATGTCACAAGCAATGAGCGGTGCCCAGTCACACATAATTGCTACCCAAGTAAATGGAATGTTGGAGAACAACTTCAAACTATAATTTGTGTATGGTGTTAAAATGTTTGAATAGTTCCTTTGTCTCTGATATCCAGATTGAACTCGAGGCATGGATCTATCATCCTTTTCAACAATTAATCAACTTTTCTTGCAATAGCAGACTACATAGGATATATGCCAGCTCAATATCACATATTGACTCACATGTGCATGGTTGTGCATTTCTCAGTCTCGCTAATCCAATAAGCCTAAGATATCATACTCCCATAGGAGGGACAAATTCCATATACACCACTCACAGTCAGTCCCCATGTGTCACAATCACCCAATCATCACCTTCATGGTAACCCTTATTCGGGACTAAGTTTGATGATGTCAAAGCATACCGAATGACGTGTGATAGGTGTAGTGGCTTCAGATATAAGAACCAAAGTAACTTCCAACACTATGAGAGCTAACTATGACCACCATAGTAATGGTTTCCATGTGTTACTCTCATGGTGGGTTTGTCCAATACACTCTTCTCTAACAAGTATCTTCATGTTGGGATTGATATTTCCATATTATGACTAATGAGATTCTTTCATCAACCAACACACACTCTAGTCTAATGTGTTACTTTTGTCTATTAACCTTCAACAACAACACTCGACTAGCGACATGATGCAAAAGTATACTATTAACATCAATATGATCTCATTGTTCAAGTCATGTACTTGAAGACATATGTCATTGAGTAATATCATTCTCTAGACATTTATAATGTTATTTCATTATCTCATAACTGAATAAAATAGAATAAATTGGAATCTTGCCTTTATTAATAATCAAATCATTTACAAGTTATTCCATTACAATCATCATATGATTGGCTCTCTGGGCATACATACCAACAATACTCTCATGTTGATATTTGATGTATGATAGTCATTCCATGTAAATGTTATAGTCTATCTTTAGAAAAAAAAATTGAAATAATGATTTGACAAAATCTATTAAGGAAGGTTTCTCATCCATTCTAGGTTTGGAACCTCCATTATCTTAATTCTTATAAATAGAATAACTGTCACACCTTTTTATATTTTATACTAAAATTTGGGTGTTGCCTTATCTCATCAAGCTTTCTACAAAGTTTTGCATACAAATGAGATTCCTTTAAGGAGTTGTTATTGTTTTAGTATTAATGATAGGTTCAGTCTTCATGCATCCTCTTTATGATTTGGATGGATAAATATACCATGAAGAAGTAATTTGGAACTATTTCATATGTCTTATAATTCTACAGTTGCAATCCATGCTTTATTTTTATAAAATTAATTTTGAATCTTGTATGTAACTTGATTGATGCAGTAAAAAATAATTATTTGACTTAATTAATCAAGTGTAACCTCAATCATGTAGTTTCCTCAGACTGTAAAGCTATCTCAGTGTCAGAACTTTTTGGATAGGGAAATCAGTAATCCAAAGAGAGATCAAAGTTATATATTGTTTAGTGTATGTGGGTGTTAAGAGGATATATCTTTGTCATCTTGATTTCAAGTTTATATAGAATGATCAAGGACATGCATCAAACATATTATATTAGAGAGAGGCTATGGTGATAACTCATTTGAGGTTTATACCCTAGATTGGTGTCATAGCTTGTGTACCCAATATAGGCCTAGTTTGGTTTTTAGTAAGTTGGATTGTTGTGCCACTATAATTTGTTGCTCATACTGATCAAGGGGAAGAGATTCCACTCGTCTTAGATCTTACACATGTCTGGTTGTGGCATTGCAATGGTCATATAGTAGTTTAACAGGTATGACTCAAAATATTCATAGAAATGTGTAACCCACACATATGGTATACATGTTAGGGTTATTTTTGTTAATCATGTTTAATGATGACTATTGCTTTGATCTTCATATTGGCATCATATGTGATTCATATCCCTTCTTGTGTTGTTGTTTGTACTTGTAACATTAGATATGTTTGTACATTCAATATACACTATTTAGTATTTTAATATGTCATACTATTTTCTTCCCCTTGTAAGCAATAAATGAAGGTTATATCAAATCAATGAGAGTTGGGGTTTTACATTGTTGGTCTTCACAACTATTCATGTAATCAGTAGTGCAATCAGGCATATGGTTGTAAGGATGTTCAGTTTAGAGATCAATGAAGCTGAGAGGTGGGTGTGGTTTGTGTAGAGTCCTAGAGTCATTCTTGTAATATTAGATATAGTTAGAGGGATTTGTATATCATGTATATTTACTTGAGCCTTTTGTTGTATACAACGAATAATGTAAATGTTTTAATTATCTGGAAGATACATTATGTATAAATGATGCGACTGAATCCATGGTTACCTATCTAAAGTTACCTAGCATTAATATATGTAATGTTGGGCCTTTTTACAAGGTTTCAATGGAATGTTAGGAATATTTATCTAGATTTAATTTCTACACGTTTTTTGTAATATGCCCAAATAGTACTTGTTTGGCAATGTAGTTTTGAGTAACTTTTTGGGGGACATGTTGTCGCAGTTACATTTTTCTCTGTCCCTTCAAATCTTGTCAGTCTCATTGTCGAATATTGCTTCTTAATAAAATTTAGTCCATAGTAAGGCTCATATTGTTATATTTTCAGTTTTATGTTACATTTTCAATAAAACAGATAGCATTCTGGGTCCAATACTTACATTTTAGGGAAAATGTTACTTTTTGGTTCAAATTTTAAGTTCTTTTCCATAATTATTTTCTAGGTCTGCGTATTATGTGTGATTCAAAAAAATCAAATATTTTTCTTTAGCATTCGAACTATGCATAGCTCACTCATTTGCACCTATTTCAAAATATTCAAGTAATATAATATGTATAATTTATTTTGAAACTAATGTCCACCTACTTTTCAAGTAACTCCCTGATTTTACCATTAATAGTTACACTACTTCCGTTATGACTACATTCTAGAATCCCATATTACTTTTTGAGACTCATATATAATTATTTTATATGTCAAATAGTTACTTTAGAGTTGATATAGTTTTTAAAATATAACTCAAATAGTTAGTTTCCCCAATTGTAGATTTCTAGTTAAAAGAAATCAAGTTGATTGTCATCCACTAATATACATATCAAATATTAGTAGATGATAATACTCTACTAATTAGAAGTTGCACTTAAAGTTCATTATTTTGATACTTACTTATATGCAAATAATATAATCATAATATTTTAGCTTTATAAGTTTGCAAATATAGATTAATGTGCACATCAATTCATATGAAAATCAACATCAACATCTAAAGTCATATTTGCATGTAAACAGCAAAATGTAATTCAAATTTAAAATATAACTTCTAAGTTTAGATACTCAGCTAAGGTTGATCCTCACATATGTGAGTTTAGAAATATAGGTAAGTTTGATCATCACACATCTGCGTTTGGATACACCTCGAGTATATCAACTAACACAACACATGGTAATATGATATATCAATACTTAGAGACATCATGTCCCACGTTGTTAAGTTAACATTAACAACAAAATAAACAACACTATTTTCGCAAAAGACTTTTTTAATCTAATACAAGCCATGAATTTAAACTTGGCATGTTATCATTCAACTTTTCTTCATTTGTCTTGTCACCCCCTTGTTATTTTTTTCTCTTCTTGATCACGATCAACTTTTCTAAATTCCTTCAGTCCTCCATTCTTCATCATCCTTTGGAAGATGTCTCTCCAGATTGTAGGCATGTATTTACTTGCAACGGTCATCTCTTTCCCATTCATCAAACAATTAGGTACTTTATTTGATATATTCCACAATAAATACCACCATCTTCTTACTAAGGGTATTCAGGGTACTCAATTGTCCATTGTGACATTTGACTTCAATGCACTCTCTTGAGAAACTCATGAATGAAACCCACTTGTAAGTAAAATTAAACCTTGTTCAATACCTTGTATTCTTACTCCATTGAAATCTTTAATGTAGTTTCATTGTTCAACTTTCTTTACCCATCTAACGACATCTCTTATAGAAATAGAGTTTCTCAATAATTATTTGTAAGACATGTGTACCCCATCTCAAAAGCATTCTTCTGGCGCGTGTCAGTAATGGTCTTTGGTCAATATTATAAATATCGAATCCATGTCATAAAATCCTTGTGATGGGAAATAGAAAGATGTGACAATATATATGTGTTCATTTTTTTTATATAAGTCGGGAGGCAATCTTATTCATGCCGCTCTCCCCGAGCGAGCTAAATTGATACTAAGGTTACACTCACTAATCAAGCATGCAGAACAAAACATGGTAGCACGACTACCATTACACATCATTTTTTAGGGGTCCTGTGACCTCCGCTGGGGGACTAATATAAGTCTTGATGCCAGCCATAGTTTTTAAGTGTGTTTTCGCCAGACTGTCAGCCACTTCATTGCATTTCCTGCTGATATGCACGACCTACTAATCATTTCTACAATAGGTTGATTTATCATCTTCTAGGCTACTTGCAAATCTGTCACAAACTCAACAAACTGTAGGTCATTCTTCTCTGGAACTTCCATGGCGAGAGCCAAGCCTCTAAGTTCCGCTTCGACTGCATTCATACTCTTGTTACTTTCTACCACTCCTCCTACCAACCTCCAACGGTCATCGCGCACGACAACTGCGCAGGCTTCCTGGTTACTCTGCATAGCGGCTTCAGAATTCATCTTGAGTCTCCCGTCGCCTGGTTTCCGTCCCGGTCCCAGCTTTCTGCATACCTACAAGTTGTAGGTTTGTTTCCCTTCTAATGGCCTGAACTTGCTGTTCTTTATAGCATTTCACCTTCTCGAACACTTCTGTTCCTGCACTGCCACAGGTGGCAGCGGCCTGTGAGGAAGGTGACAGCAATCTTGTTCTCTTCCTTCATTTGGTCTCTACACCACAGCTTAAGGTCGGTCTGTCCCATGAATGGGTTTAGCTTGCTCGCAGGGATCAGTGACTCCCACACCTCTTTAACATGCATGCAATCCGACCCTTAGCGCATGAAGTGTGGTCTCCTCTTCCCCATTGCATATGGCACACGTACTATCCACACTTAAGCCTCTCTGTACTTTTATTTTATTTTTCTGTAGTGCTCCATGCATCATCAGCCAGGCATATACTTTAATTCTCTGACTCACACTTGCTCTCCACACAGCCTTCCAATCGCCTTGTATTCTTGTTCCTTTCCCTTCATGTGTGTGTGTGTTCTCATGCACAGATATCATCACCGTCTGCATCCTCTGGCACCTCTAGCTTTTCAATGTGCTCTACCACCTGCATGGGTAGCCATTCCTCTAAGAACTTGCGATCCCACTTTCCTTCCAGGTTCACCAGGCTACTTACTTTTAAGTCTTCCAACTCAGTGGACCGGGCCACCCCTCCACCATTTTTCATCCCACATGCTAATGCTTTGTCCATCCATAGGCACCAGAAAGGGGTTCTTAGATATGAAATCTTTAACAGAAAAGACAGTGTTACTAAGCCTGGAATAGTTGATTTTCAGACCCTCCATGCTCTTATTATATTTAATCCGCATACCGTTACACCAAATAGCTCTTCAACCCGAAACCGCCGTCCTTCTTGTTACATGTAACCTTGTCCCATGCAACTAAAGCCATGGGGTGCACCTTATAGTTTCCTCCCCATAAGAATCTTCTGACAGTGCCATCAATAGCGTCACATGTCTGAAGAGACAGTACTGTTGTCTACATAGCAAAAGTTGGCAAAGCTGCGAGAGTAGCCCTAGCCAAAGTAGTCCGCCCAGCTAGTGACAAGCTTCTGGCTGCCCATGCTGTCACTCTACTTCGCAACTTCTCCAGGACATCGATGTAAGTTGATTTCTTCATGCAACCATGTACGATGGAAACACCCAGATACCTGCCAAGGTCCTCCGTGTTCTGGAACCCGCTTAATCTTCCTATCGTTCTTTTAGTAGCCCTATCCAAGCTTCCGAAGAAGAAAATCCTATACTTGAATTTAGACATTGTCTGCCCAGAACTATCCCCAAACTCCCGAAAGCAGTCCAACATGGTTCTCATCTACGAGATTTCTTCATGCGCAAATAAGATTAGATCATCAGCGAAGCATATACTTGCGATATTTTGGGGGCCGCCTCCGCCTAACTTAACAGGCTTCCAGCAATCCTGTTCCACATTCTGCTAGATGAGTTGGCTGAACCTCTCCATGCACAAGATAAAAAGATACGGAAATAGTGGGTCTCCTTACCTCAGTCCTCTACTCGCCCTAAAAGGCTCAGGGATCCTTCCATTCCAGGCGATTGTTATCTCGCCTCCTAAAATGGATGCCATAATATAGTTCACAATGTTTACTGGGAAGCCAATCCATACCACAGTATTGTACATACAAAACTCCAAGACATCAAGTTGTAGGCTTTAGTGAGATCAATTTAATTGCCATTGTTTTTGGTCCCTTCCTTCTCTTCATGGAATGTACCAATTTCTAGACCATGTTGATATTATCAGTGATGTACCATCCCGGGACAAAGCTGCTTTGTGCCATAGATACCCAGTTGGAAATAAAAGGTTTCAATTGCTCGACTACCAGCCTAGAAGCTATCTTCAATTCAATGTTACTCAGTGAAATGGGTCGTTAAATTTTGGCACGTCTCCGGATTGGGATAGGAGGAATCAGCGTAGAAGCTTACGTTTGTCCTGATGCGTCCTCCTATCCCAATCTGACAGAGGCTTCTAGGCTGAGGATAGAGACTCATTGAAGTCTAAAGATTCGTTCCAGTTCTCATGGAGCACACCTGCGAATTCCGCAGCAACCTTCCATGATGACTTAATGATAAATCTGCCTGGTGACCTGCAAACCAAGGGAACCACACTAATAGCAGACAGTGATCTGAGCATAGCCGAGGGAGGTGTTCAACTATAGCCTGGGGATATCTTCCCACAAACTCACTATTCGGCGTCACCCTATCCAGCCTTTCCTGCAATAAGCCATGACGATAAGTGAACTTCATGCCAGAGAACCCAAGGTCGGTGAGATCAGCTTCCATTAGTGTGTTCTGAAAAACCGCAGCTTCTATACGATTAAATGTGTCACTCCCACTCTTCTCATAGGATCCAAGACGGTATTAAAGTCCCCTAATGTTGTCCAAGGGCCGATGATTTTGTTCCTCATATGTATGAGGTGCTTCCATAGAAGTTGTCTGGTGTTGTATTGAGGACTCGCGTAGATGAAAGTGACATACCACTCATTATTAACTCTGCAAGTGATAAACTATCAGTGACTGGGAGATGATGTCCACCTTGCATTGATGGGCATTCCATCAAACCCAAATACCACCTGCAAAACACCTTTCTTCTACTTTATAAGAGTTGGAATAACGAAGTTTATTGATTGTATTTATTGTAGCTTTACCTCTAATTCTTGGCTCCAGAATCGCAATGATTTTCGGTTTGTACATGGCTATCAATTCTCATAGAGATCTCATTCATCAATGCCAATCCCAAGAACATTCCAAGTAAGGATGTCTAACATTAAACAGATGATGATGATTGGTTGAGGTTCGTATCCTAGAATACATCTGTAGTCATGCTTTTGGACTTCCTTGACCACTCCCACATTCTCCCTCTTCTCCTTATTGCTTCTCAGCACTCCTCTACCATCTTATCTAATAACATGGGGCTCTTCTGGCGATGCTCATATGGCTTAGGTGTCCTAGGATCTTTCATTTTGGTTCCACTCCCCTTCATCTTCCCTCCCTGTGGTAGAGGGTCAAGAACGATAGTTGTGGTTTCTCCACTGTCGGCACCAATCTAGTTTGAGTCCTCAGCCATATCTTCAGTCCCCTTCTCTGCGTGCACTTCTAGTGTGGCTTTCACCGCCTCTGTTGGCATGTCTACCGCCCTTATCCCCGCCTTCTTAGATGAGTGCTCATCCCTATCCCCTGTTAGCGCAACATTCCCATCAGTTACTAAAGTGCTTTTCTTCATTGTGTCCTCCTCCATAACCTAAATCACTTCACCCACCTCTAGGTTTACAGCTACGTGGCTCTGCCCTTTGCTTGTACTAGATCCATTTTTTGTGTTTGTTGTGGTTCCCTCTTTTGTATCAATTATATCCTTTAGTGCCTCCCGCTTTGTTTCTACAGTGTCCAACTTTTTCTTTGGTTTCCAAACTTTTGGCGATCCCTCCTTTATTGAAAGTTGTTCTCCTTGGCTTATTCGTTTTCTATCGAGTCCTCCTTCTCATTACTCTGATCTTCCTCCTCATCCTCGAGTATTTCAAACCTATTCTATGTAGTTTGTGTGTTCTCCTATGTCTTCCCCTATGTAGCTTTGCTCTGGTTTCTTCATTGCTTTCGTCCCTTCCCCTTTTGATGTTGTTATATATCCTTGCTCGTATTTGTCTCAACATTATGGTCTGTCGTTAAGTCATTAGTTTTACTCGTTGTATCCCTCGATGGTATGCTATTGCATTGTTGGTCCTTATGCCCCATGGCCCCTCAATAGAAGAATGTCTCTGGCGCTACTTCAAACTCCCCCAAGTATTCTATCCCACTGATGTATATGGACATGCACAACTCCTTGGTTATATCCATTTCTATCGTCAGTCGTGCAAACTTGCTCTTGGTCCTATGAATTGTGTGTTTGTCTAACTTGACCAGCCTTCCTAACACCATGCCAAATATACTCGAATAAGGTAGGTACATTAAGATGCAAAGGCAGGTTCAGCACCCAGAACCATGTAATAATATATCGTGGCATCTCCTCAGTATTCTTAAAGGTAGTGTACCAATCCCACGCTGCCAAGCAACAGCCATTGAGCTTCCATGGCCCCCCTATCAGACTCGTCTCTTAGTCTTCCTTGCAGGACAACTACAGGACATAATGTCCTTGCTTCAAATCATACATGTTGAACCATCCTTTAGGGCTCCACAGCAGCTTTATCCTATCCTACATTGTCATGGAATCAATATCAACACCAAGCTGTCTGACGACCACGGTGTACATCCACGGTCGTGCAAGTTCCTCCTTAGCTTCTGGTTCTATATCAATTGTTGGGTTCCCATCCATGTATGTGACAGTGACAACCCTATCATCTAGACAATCCTTGAATAGGTTCTCGAGAAAGAAAATCTCCAGTCCTACCATTCCATGTTCATTCACCCCCTTTTCACCCATAATTGTGTTGAACAACGGCCGATCTGTGACTCTATTTCTCTCCTTGTAACTCATCGTCCTATCACAAGGAAGTCCTCCATGATGATTTGGCCAGACCCGCCATCTGATCTAGCCTAATTTGTACTAAATGTTACCCCTTATATATTCTCTTTTGTTGCGCCCCTCGTGCCTGCATATTAAAAGTCAAATCCCACTACAGGAATAGAAACCCTAACCCCTATTGAGCCTCAGCCTCCGCTTCTATCATCAATCTTATCAGGATCTTGATTTCTCCCTTTCTCCATCCTTCGTTCCCCCCTAGGACCCCCTGAGAACTGATATACTTCTATTGGGCAGCGGTTACCCCCATCGGCGTCACCTCCATCGCCACTCCCCCTTCTCCCCCCTCCCACAAGTCACCATTTTTTCTCTATCCAACTTATAGAGGTATGCCTTCTTTTTGAACTTACATATCGATGTTCTTTAGTGCTATTCCAGTCAAATTCATATTTAATTTTTTGTATTACAATGTTAAAAGTTATATGTATTAGATCTTTATTGTATTTTAACATTGTTTTGTAGTCTAACATGAGATTATTTGTCTTACCAGAACATAAGTACTCAAACAATGCCATGATAAGCCATTATTCATTCTTTAACTTGTTGTCTTTTTTAACATCCTCATGAAGCAATCCATAACCTAAAAATTTAGATTCTTTAGTTAGCATTAATAAAGCAATCCATAACCAAGATAAGTCAGTTCTTATAGCGGATTGCATAATTTTACCTTCAAACAATAGTGTTGATAGATTTTATTCCTGTGCACCAAGAAATTTTTCCAAAACTTCATTTTCTTCTAGACTTATTTATTGATGGATTTTTTTTCCAAAAATTACATACAAAACAAGATACATACACAATTTATATTTAGAAAGAAACAATTGTATATGAATCATAACCATTGCACAAAGGAACATGAGTGCAAGGAGTGGTGGCGGAAAAGCCGCCAACCCCAAAATAGGACCGATGACACAAATTCAAGGGACACGCTCAGTGAGGAACCCTAATCCATCTGAGATCAGAGGCATAGCTACACAAAGATGTTTTTTGTCACTATTCAAGGACCAAATAGGAGATGTAAACATCAAGATCTTGATGGCGGATATCACAATAGAAAATGATGAGGTCATCATCCCATCGATGGAGGTAGATGAGACAGAAGCTTTCTGGGAAAACAGTGCACCTAGATACATCATTGGGTTCCATCCTCACATTCCAACATTGCAAGGTTACTTGAAAGGTATTTGGAAACTTGTTGGTTCTATTGAAGTGTTGGGGCATGAAAATGGGTGCTTTATCATCAAGTTTCTAGAGGAGATAGACTTGAATACTGCAATCAAAGGGGGACCGTGTAAATGGGTGGCCATACTAGGAAACACTGGTCTATGAAGCTCGACGATGCTCTCTGGGCGTACATGACTTCATATAAGACGCCTATAGGATCAATGTTGTACAGACTGATCTATGGTAAATCATGCCATCTACCACTTGAGCTCGAGCATAAAGCTTCGTGGGTGATCAAGTTCCTGAATATGGATCTGGAGAAGGGAGGGAAGAAGATACTTCTCCAGCTTTAAGAACTCGAAGAGCTACGACTGCACGCTTACAAAAATGTGAAAATTTAGAAACAAAGGATTAAGGTGCGGCATGATGCCCACCTAAAGAAAAAAATGTCAGTTAGGGTGACAAAGTACATCTGTTTAATTCAAGCATCTGACTTTTCCTATGAAAAGTTAGAACAAGATGGTCGGGCCCCTTTTCTGTAGTAAAGATATACCCATTAGAATGATGGATATTTCAGGGGAGAAAACTGGATCTTTCAAGGTTAATGGTCATAGAGTGAAAAGCTTTTACGAAGATGAAGATTTTGTCTGAAGGTCTGAAATCAGTTTGGATGAACTAAATCAATCACCAGTGGAAAGGAATGAGGAAATGCAACACCCGGCTAAGAGATCCAAGGAATGAATGATTATGAAGTCAAGATAGAGAATTTAAAACAAGCACTTCTTGGGAGGCAACCCAAGTTTTTGTTTTTTTGCTAGGTTTTTGCTTTGTTTCCTTTGTTCCAAGCTTTTTGAGTTTCCTACCTTTTTTAGTTTGATTAGTTTCCTTATGTATTAAGTTTTGTACATATCCTATCCTCCCTTTGAAAAGATGAATTGATTGATGAATCAAGTTTTTATTTGGTCAAGTGTTTTGATCGTGGTCTAGACCGCAGTTGCAGTGTTAACTTTTCTTCAAGTAAGGTGTTTGTCATCATCAAAACAAAGGGTATGCTAATGTCCAAATTAGCCAATAATATCCCCCTTCTTCAAGATGACAAATATTCCTAAAAATAAGCAAAATATTTGAAATGAAATGAGTTTCATACCTGTAACATACCTAAGATGAATAAGTCCTTGGATCTCATAAAATGTATGCTAATATTCTTAAAGAGATATGGAACATGACATCCATCTCCTAAAGAAATTTTAGCATTGAAATCTATATTTTCTTTAAATTTATTTTTTCCCCTTTTTCATCTCAAAAAGATATCCAAATATTTTAAGTAAATCCCCCTTCATTTATTATTTATAAAAATGTCAAATTTAGACATAACCAATATTGATTTCTCAACCATTTACAAGGGATGTTAATCCCTAAAATGATATGAGATTCCTTTAGGCTCATAGCAGGATAAATGTATATCTAACCAAATATTGTGCCCATATTGGTGTAGAGAATCCAATTAAGAGCAAGATACAAAAGATATGCACATTATAGCAAAGAATTTTATGAGCTCCCACTTAATCAAATAGCCATGTTTCAAAGTAAATGTTCAATGAAAGCTACAAGTCAAAACACACACTAGAGACCAAGAGTATAATCAAGAATCTTGAGAAAATATATCAAAGAAAATGTCTTCTAGTGGAATAACAAGTAACTTCCTTCTAATATATTAAAATTGATCCAAAGGAAGTAGTTTGGTTAAAATATCACCCAATTGTTCCTCGGTGTCAACATGATGAAGAGACATGTTATTGTTGGCAATGTGATCTCTCAAAAAATTATGTCTAATCTCAATATTCTTAGCATGACTGTGTAGAATTGGATTGTGAGCCAAGTTTATTGCTCTAGTATTATCGCAGAAAATCAGCATAGAAGAAAATATAAAACCATAATCAACCAAGACCTGTTGCATATAAAGCACCTGAGCACAACATGATCCTACAACGATGTATTTAGCTTCGGTGGTAGATAAATCAACCATATTTTGTTTCATACTAAACCAGGAACCAAAGATCTTCCTAGCAAGAAACATCCACCACTTGTGTTCTTTCGATCAAGATGAAAACCAACATAATCGACATTAGTGTAAGCTTTAAAATTCCAACAATCGACCCTTGGGATACCACAATCCATAATTTATAGTGCCATTAAGATATCTTAAAATTCTTTTGATGACTTGAAAATGAGAATGCATAGGATTTGATTGAAATCTTGTTCAAATTCGAAAAACAAATGTAATATCTGGTCTACATGCAGTCAAGTATAGCAAGCTACCACTCATTGCTCTACATAAGGAATCATCAATGGATTCACCGTCTTCATCTTTTTCAATTTTTGTAGAAGTAGCCATAGGATTACTAGCATGTTTGCAATTCTCCATGTTAAAATGTTTTAAAAATTCCTTAGCATATTTGAAAAATTCCAGCGGGCTTTTGTTTTATTTGAAAACCAAGGAAAATTTTCAACTCACTCGTAAGATTCATTTTAAATTCAATTTTGCATGATATCACTAAAATGAGTAAATAAGGAATCATTAGAGGCACCAAAAATAATGTCATCAACATATTTTTGAACAACTAGAAAATTTGATTCATATGATTTGAAAAATAATTTTGAATCCAATTTTCCAATGGAGAAACTATTATCAAAAAGATAATTCTTAATTATTTCATACCTAGTTTTTGGGTGCTTGTTTTACACCATAAAGGTATTTCTTAAGTTTATAGATATGATCAAGCTTGTTAGGATTTTGAAAATCAGGTGGTTGGGCAACATAAAGTTCTTCTTCTATTATTCTATTTAAGAAAGCACTTTTTATATCCATTTGAAAAAGTTTGATGTCTTTATGGGCAGCTAGAGATAAGAACATTATAATGGCCTCAAGTCTGGCTATGGGTGCATAGGTCTCATCAAAATATATCCCTTCTTATTGATTGTATCTTTGAGAAACTAACCTAGCCTTGTTTCTAACCACTTCCTCAACTTCATTATGTTTATTTTGAAAGACCCACTTAGTTCTAATAATAGTTTTTCCTTAAGGTCTTGGAACTAAATCCCATACATTATTCTAAGTGAATTGATTTATCTCTTCTTGCATAGAAATTATCTAGTAATCATCTTTTACAGCTTTATTTATCTTTTTAGGTTCAAAAATTGATACAAAGGTCATGTTTGTAACATCTCTAAATGATGTTCGAGTTTATACATTATCAAAAGGATTTCCTATGATTAAGTTTTGAGGATGATCATTGATTATTCTTGGAATTGATTGTTGTGGATCATTACTTTGATCATTATTTTGATCAATTTCAAAAAATTTATCAACTTTTTTTGATATGGTTAAGTCCTCAATTTTAAGTGTAATATCATTTTCAATTTCATTTTCAACGTATGTTGTTATAATTTCATGAAATGTGATATGAATTGATTCCTTAACTTTCCTAAATATAGTGTTGAATATTCGAAATGCCTTGTTAGATGTTGAATATCTCATGAAAAATCCTTTTTGTGACTTGGGGTCGAATTATCTCTATTATCTTTTGTATTCAAGATATAACAATGTGTTCCAAAGGTATGAAAGTACTCAACTCTACGTTTCTTATTAAATATGAGTTCATAAGGATTTTTCTTAAAATGTGAGTGAATTGAAACATGGTTTAAGACATAGCATGTTGTACTTACTGCTTCGGTCCAAAAGGTTTTTGGTGTATTGCGCTCTAGTAGCATTGTTCTAGTCATTTCTTATAAGGACCGGTTTTTCCTCTCAACTATATCCCATTTTGTTGTGGAGTGTGTAAAAATAAAAACTTATGTGTATAACCTTTACATGTAAAAAATTCTTCAAGGATACGATTTTCAAACTCTCCCCCATGATCACTCCTAATGGTGCGTATTTTGTTTTGAAGTTGATTTTCAATCTTAGAGCAAAATTTAATGAATATTCGAATAGTATCATCTTGTGTTGAAGAAAATGTACCCAAGTATATCTTATTTAATCAATAACAATGATAAAATGATACTTTTACCATCAATAGATTAATCCTCATGTGACCAAATAACTGCATATGAATAAGTTCTAATGATCTAGTAGTACTAAGCATTGCTTTGGATTTGAAAGAAGTTTTAATTCCCTTACCTAGGGTACATCGTTCACAATTTTTAGGTTTATCAAAAGAAAGTTTGGGTAAACCACGAATAAGATCATATTTAAGCAACTTCTTAATAACATGTGAGTTTGCAGGACCGATTTAACTTTGCCATAATTGTAAAGATTCATCATTTGCAAGAAGACTATATTCAATAATAGCTTGCACAGAATTAGGTCTAAGTATAAAAAGATTTCCTATTCTTTCTCCTTCATAGACAATATCATTAGTATTTTCTATGAGCAATTTACAGCAGGATTTGTTAAAAAGAACATCATAGATACTATCATACAATTGACTAACACTAATCAAGTTGTGATGTAATCCATCTACAAGTAACACATTATTTATTTGAAGGTTTGTACCAACGTTACCTATCCCAACATTTTTACCTTTGGCATTGTCTCTAAATGTGACAGTTCTAGTCTTCTTTTCTTCAAGTGAATGTTTGGAACAACCACTATCAACCACCCAATCCTTCAAAATAGGAATATTTTGGCACCCATGTGGTGGTCCTTTTGGTTAGAAGAAAAACTTTAGATGTTTTATCATTTTAAGTATTTAAAACAGTTTAATATAAAGAGCCTATTACATATTTAAGTCATCAAAGAAAATGATTTTGTTTTCAATAAATAGTTCTGATAGAACTCCCTTCAGTCCAACATTTCTTCAACCAGAAGACTCCTCAGTCGAGATATTTGTCGTCCGAGATGAGGGTTATGTACATCTTTAAGTGAATGCAACATTAGTCATACTATTTGTGATTTTTTAATTATGAATAGAACAAATAAACAATAAAAAACACAAACATATTTGAGTGAAATCATTTTTAGTTGAGATTTGAGAGATATGCATTTCATAATAAAGCTTAGGTCAAATCTCAACAAAGTGTATCAAATTATAAATTTGGGGTCTTGGAACCAAGTGATATCCTTGTTCTTCTTATATTCACAAGAGAATGAATAATTTCTAAGACGTTGGCAGTAGAAATAAGAAACAAAATCAATTTGGTTTCTTTTTTAACATTTTGGGTATGTGCCATATTGTTTTTGGGTACATAAATACTCTTGGTTCTAGGAACTTGTGTTTTTCTAGATCTAGGCTTTTAATAATAATTTTCTTTGGGTACATAGCCTAGTCCTCTTCTGCCAATCTGTTTAAATGAACTTTCCAAAATTTTATCAAGAATATCATTATTTTTCAAACTATCAACATGATTTTGTAACTCAACAATTTTAGCCATCTTCTTAGTAATATCTAATTTTTCTAGATCTAAACTAGAAAGAAAGGTATCTATTTCTCTAACAATGATATCATAAATGAGAGCATAGAATAGGTTGAGTTTGATAATCATTTATCTTTGCGAGCAATTCAACATTTTCTTGAGAAAGAAGACATTATTATTTTTTGAGACAAGCTATTTAGCATTATAATCATCAAAGCTTTAAAAATATTATTTTTCAAAATAAGACTTTCATTTTTAGATATAAGATCATCTAGTTTAGCATGCAATTCATCATTATTTCAGAAAGCTTTTTCAATTTTCTTTTACAATCAACATATTTAGCATGAGTTTCTTCAAGACTATTAACTAAATCAGTTTTGGATAATTCAAAAATATGTACCTCATTTGAATCTTCATTTTCATCTTCCTTAGCCATGAGACATTCCATGTCTTCTTCTCCACTTCTATTTTCATTGCATGAATCTTCCCAAGAAACTTTATATGCCTTGTCTCCCTTGTCCTTCTTGGAAGTAGATTTCTTACCTTTCTTGATCTTAGGGCACTCATTCTTCAAATGCCCCTTAAATCACCTAAGAGAGGAAGGAGCACTAGAATTTTTGTTAGATTTATACCTTTTATATTTCTTACCATTTACAATGAGTTAATCTTCTTCATTATCATCTCCACTTGACTCAACACTTTCTTGAGTGATGACTTGTGCTTTGGTTGTCACTTTTAATGCTATGTGCTTCCTTCTTCCTTTGTGAAGTTCCAACCCCAATCTTTATTCTTCTTCAAAAGTAACTTCATGAGTCTTAACATTGCCAACGAATTGCTCCATCTTCAATGTGGTAAGCACATTGGTTTCTTTAATGGTCGTCACCTTTGGCTTGTACTTTAGAGGCAAGGATCTAAGAATCTTGGACACTTGATCTTACTCACTTGTATTCTTACCCAAGTAACTTAAGTTGTTAACGGTAGAAGAAAACCTTGCATACATTTCACTAATAGATTCGTTAGGTTGGATGCATAATTGTTCAAACTTTTGTCTAAGCATGTTAATCTTGGTATTCTTAACTTGAGTTGTACCTTCATGTGTAACTAAAAGTTTATGTCATGTTTCATAAGTGGTTTCACATGAAAATATCCTATTAGACTCGCTAACAAAAATGAAACAATATAAAATGTGCATTGCTTTTGCATTCAATTGAACTTGCTTTACCGTATCTAGATTCCATGTTGCATACTCTGTATTAGGAAGAGCATAGGTCAAGGAAACCATTCTCCAAAGCTCCAGGTTGATCCCCTGGGAGTATAATTGCATCCTTCTTTTCCAATAAGTGTAGTTTCTTCCATCAAAGGGTGGTGGTTGGATCACATAAGTTAATTCAAGGTTGTGGTTGTGTAGAACATTGTCCCCCATTCAACACTGATTACAGATCAAGGAATACCTTCTCTAATACCAATTTAAAGATCTATAATGGGGGGGTGAATAGAGCTTATGGTACTTTAAAATCTAATTGAAAACATAAAGCAACGAAGGACGAGCTTACACGGAAGACACTTTGATTTAGAGTGGTTCAAACCTCTAAATCAAAGGTTGCCAGTCCACTACCCAATTGTTTCCAATTGGAATTTTCAAAGTGATTTATTTTATTTACCTCGCAAGGATGTTATAACAAATTACAATCACCTTCCTTGAAGTAGACTTCGCCTTGAAGTAGCCTCAATCTCCTTAAGAAGCCTTCTTGAAGTAAGCTCAACCCTTAGATCAGCCTTCACCACCTTGAAGTAGCTCCACCACCTTGAGATAGACTTCACCTAGAAGTCACTCTAACATCCTTTGAAGCATCCTTCTTGAAGTAACCTCAAGAAACCTTTGAGCATCATTATCTACTAATAAGTAGCTCCACCAACTTGAAGTAGCCTTCACCTAGAAGTAGCTTCAACCTCCTTTGAAGTGTCCTGGTTGAAGTAACCTCAAGCAACCTTAGAGCAGCCTTCTACACTAAGAAGTAGCTCTAAGCAAGCTCTCTCAGGAAGCCTCCACCACTTAGAGTAGCCAAGAAACACAAATCGCATTAACCTATGAATGGAGATCGGAAGAAGGAAAGTCCACCAATGAAGTATTTCTCTTTGATCCTTTATCAAGTGTTAGACCTCTCAAACCACATAAGATGAACATTTCTTGGATGGTGGCTAAGAGGATATGGATATAGGACATGAACTTAGAGCTCAAGAAACAAGATAGAAAGTGATCCTCAGCTGAGTTGCTCTCTAGAATGGATTCTCAAGTGTAGCTTGCGTATCTTGGGCATCCTAAGGCCTCTCCTATTTATAGGAATGGTTTTCAAGTGATTAGGGATGTTTTAGGAAGTCTCTAGAGTGTTCTTAGTGCTTAATTAGGCGTTAGGTAGAACGTAGTTGGGTTACAATGGCTAAAATATTTGAGTTTAGAAGAACACTCCAGAACCCAGTCCGGATGACAAGTTTTTTGACAGACCATGTCTCTATCGAGAATTTCTTTGACTGAAGCTGAGTTGAATTCAAGTATATTCCGATGACTATCCTCAACTCCCAACCACTCAATCTAACTTTCATATTATTTGGACCAAAGATGTGTTGATTGACAATAATTGTGATCAAAATTGACTTAGAGAAGAAATGTGTACGATTTGGACCGATGCTTTGAGTCCTCGATCGAGGTGGTTCTCAGTAGAAAATAACTTTGATTGATGGTGTCACTGGTGCAAGTTTTTGAACTCCTACTAAATGATTGTTCTGATGAATGATAATGGCTCTAATCTCTATGGGATCCTAACTGAAGGTTATGAGTGGATAGAGGAGATCTAATGCTTGATTTACATGTTATTTAAGTACTTGTAGATTATATACTTTTAAAAAGTTTTTTCATTGAGTACAAACATGAAAATATTCAGCATTTAAGAATATTGATATTCAATTATCCACATGATACGATCTCCTCATCTTCTTGAACCCTAACAAGTAGCAGGTTAGATCCAAAAGAATGAAATGTTTGTCATGATCAAAACAAAGGGTATGCTAATGTCCAATTTATCCAACACCATTCATACTAAATTAATCACTTACATGTACATGTCTGGATAATTGGATATGTACTCCATAAATAAATAAATAATGTTACACATTATCATTTACAACTATATTATTTCCTTACAAGGACCTAGAGTGATAGGGATGGGATGATCTTGACTTAACATATACTTATCTCTTATGGAGGATCTATTTTGATGCATTATCATCTTCAATTCACATATTTTCCCTAAAATTAGTGAGTAAAGGGGTGAGATACCCTCTCAATGAATGAGTAAAATAATAAAACAATCTAAATCACTAAAAAAAATTAGCTTCTTTAACGTTGAAATAAAAGTGAGGTAGTAATCATCATCATCATCATCATCATCATCTAAGCCTCAATCCCAACTATGTTGGGGTCGGCTACATGGATCCTTCATTTTCATTCAGTTCTATCATGGGCCATATTCTGATTGAGATGTAGAGATTCAAAATCTCTCTTTATAAGCTCATCCCATGTTAATTTAGGCCTTCCTCTTCTTCTATTTATAGTGTTTGGCTCAATAGAATTGCTTCGTATAGGCACACTAGTAGGTCTGCGTTGCACGTCTGTACCATATGAGTTGGCCCTCACGCAACTTGTCCTCAATGCTTGTCACCCCCACTTTATTCCTAATATAGTCATTTCTCAAACGATCTTTTCTTGTCTTCCCACACATCTATCTCGGCATACGCATTTCAGCCACATTCATCTTGTTGATACCTTGTTTCTTCACCGCCCAACATTCACTCCCATAGAGCATGGCTGGTTGTATAGTTGTTCTATAAAACTTACTTTTTAACATGAGAGGGATCTTTTGATCGCATAATACTCCAGTTCCACTCCTCCATTTCAACCATCCTACAGTGACCCGATGACAAACATCATTTTGGACATCCTCATATATTTGAATAATAGAACCCAAGTAATGGAATTTATCACATTTTGGTATATCTACTCCGTTCAACCTAGCTCCATCATTCACACTGTGAGATTGGTTGAAATTGCAACGCATATACTCAGTTTTGCTCCTGCTAATCATCAATCCATTTGATTCCAATGCCTTTCTCCAACGTTCAACTTTATCATTCAATCCATCTTTTGTTTCGTCAATCAAAACAATATCATCAGCAAATAACATACACCAAGGAATATCATCCGGAACATTCTTTGTTAACTCATCCATAACAAGAACGAATAGATATGGGCTGAGTGTGGATCCTTGGTGTACCCCAACTGTGATAGGAAAAGTTGGTGTCTCTCCTCCAGGAGTCTTGACACTTGCAGTAGAGCTATCATACATGTCTTTGATCAAGTCAATGTATTGGATATGCACAACCTTTTTCTTTAAAACCATCCATAACACTTCTCTGGGTACTCAATCATAAGCCTTCTCTAGATCGATAAATAATATAGGAAGATCTCTTTAACTTTGTCTATATTTCTCCATAAGCCTCCTTATTAGAAAAATAGCATCTGTTGTTGATCTTCCAGGCATGAAACCAAATTGGTTGTTTGATACATGCGTTATATATCTTAACCTCTGCTCAAGAATCCTCTCCAAAAGTTTCATCGTGTGACTCATCAATTTCATACCTCTATAGTTTGTACATCTCTAAACGTCACCTTTTTTCTTGTAGATTGGGACTATAATACTATTTCTCCACTCATCTGGCATCTTCTTGGTCTTCAAGATCTTGTTAAAGAAATTTGTTAACCACGTAACTCCCTCATCCCCCATACTCTTCCATACATCAATGGGAATACTGTCTGGTCCGCATGCCTTTCTCATTTTCATCTTTTTGAAAGCATTCTTGACCTCAAATGGTGAAACTTGTCATATGTAAATGATATCTCTTGTATTCATGTCACGCAAGTCGCTAACACTATATGCAGTATCTCAATTGAAAAGCTTATGGAAGTAATTTCTCCACTGGTTTTTGATATCATCATCCTTCACCAATACTCTACCATCTTCATTCTTTATGCATTTTACTTGACTCAAGTCTCTTCCTTTCCTTTCTCTTATATGAGCCATTTTATATATATCTTTTTCCCCTTCTCTAGTGTCCAACTTCTTATACATATCATCAAAGTGTCTAGACCTTGCCTCCCGAACCACCTTTTTAGCTTCTTTCTTTGCTTGCTTGTATCTTTGGAATGTTGCATCATCTCCAGATTTTGGCATGCTCCTATAGATCTCCCTTTTCAGTTTAACAGCCTTTTGTACTTCATCATTGCACCACCAAGTCTCCTTCTGTGGAGGTCTACAACCTTTAGAATCCCCCAAAACCTCTTTAAAAATTCTTGTTATGCAGGAGCTCATGTTATGCCACATAGCGTTAACATCAGACTCCAAATTCCAAGTTACCTCCTTGATGAGTTTATCATGAAAAGTCAATTTCTTTTCTCCTTTAAGATTCCACCACTTGATCCTACTATCTTGGTTTCTGTTATGTTTGCCTTTATTGATCTTCATGTTAATATCCAAAACTACCAACCTATGTTGGGTCGTGAGTTCTTCACTAGGAATCACTTTACAATCCTTGCATATGTTACGATCCACCCGCCTTGTAAGGAGGTAATCAATTTGGCTACAATTGTGCCCACTCTTGAAAGTAATCTTATGCAATTCTCTTTTCTTGAAATTAGTGTTTGCCAAAATCATATCATATGCAACTACAAAATCTAATATCCTCTCTCCTTCTTCGTTCCTGTTGCCATATCCAAAACCACCATGAACTCTCTCATATCCGGCATTACCACTCCCCACATGGCCATTTAAATCACTCCCAATAATAATCTTCTCCTCGATCGGTATTCCTTGCATCAATTCATCCATGTCATCCCAAAAATCCTTCTTCGCATCCTCACTAAGGCCAACTTGGGGGGGCATAAGTGCTAATAATGTTAAAAATATTTCCCCAAGAACAACCTTGATAGCTATGATTCTATCACCCATCCTTGTAATCTTGACGATGTCATCCTTCACAATCTTATCAACGATAATACCTACGCCATTTCTATGTTTATTAATACCTGTATACCAGATTTTGTATCATGTGTCTCCAATCTCTCTACAACGTTCCCCTGTCCACTTGGTTTCCTACAAGAAATCTATATTGACTTTTCTTCTCATCATGGTATCTACTATCTCCAAAGCTTTCCCTGTCAAAGAGCCAATATTCCAAGATCCAACTCTAATCCTTTTTTGTTGAACTTGCTTCTTTACTTGCCTTCGTCAAAAATGTTGCCCCTGTACATTTTTCACTGCATCTAGGCAATGATGCGGAGGGACTAGCTTCTTTACCCACACCCGACCAAGATGTGGAAACCCTTGCACATTTTTCACTACATCCGGGTGATGATGCAGCGGAACTATCTTCTTTACCCACACCCGTCCAAGATGTGGATACCCTTGTTTGTCCTTCAATACAACCGTGCGTCGCTGTGTCGAAACCCCTTGCACATTTATCACTGCACCCAGGTGCCGATGTAGTGCGTCGCTTGGTAGGTATGCTCCAACGATATTCTTATGAGGATCCATGTCATAGAAAGAGTGACTAAGTTTTTATAGGCTGGCTGTCAACCTACCACCTACCCTCCCCCTTTACCCGGGCTAGGGACTGGCTACATTTACACAAAATATGAAAACATAGGCGGAGTTAAAAGTGAGGTAGTAATACAAATAAAAAAACTAGATGTATAGAAATTTACTAATAGCATTTTATCACGCGTCATTGAAAATATGCATTTGTCAAAATATTTTCCTCATTATTATCTTTCTAACCTTTTGTTAACTTTGACTTGACTTGATTAATGAATTGGCTACTACTATGTTGCCTAATTGAAAATAACCTACTAATCTGACTAACTAAACTTATGTATACTTAATTTAACTCAAGTATCTATCTTGTTTACTTTTCCTTTGAACTCACTTGGATTGTGCCATCCAAGTGAATGCCACTATTGGTGTAACTCACCATAGAAGTCTTACGGTAAATTTTGGAACATAAAGACTAATACTATATCCTCAGATGCATCAATATTTACTTGTAGGGAATGGTGGCAGCTAAATTGTTGGCTGAAACATGGTGGCCCCTTGTCCTAGATACTCAAGAAGTGTGTCTATAGGCAAAAAAGCCTCTAAATATGCATAATGTGATTCGACAAGGGCTGAAATGGACTAGGAAGTAAGTGAAATAAGGAGTAGGTTCACAAGGGATATATACTCTAAATGCCATGGGTACCACTAGAACCTGAGGTTATTATTGAATACCCCTAATACTGAACTAGTACCACTGAGATCTCCAATTATTGTTGGGTACTATATTCTATTCAAGAATCACTGATATATAGTAAGTTGATGTTGGGTACTTCCTATCTCTAAATCTGAGCTACTTCTTCCTATATCTAATAGTACATATCTTCTTTACCCTTCCCACTATGGACCTATAGGGATGTGTTATACAGTGTTCCAAGCATCTAGTACTACTATACCTTCTGATTATATGTTTCTCTTAGATGGATCTCTTTTATATCTATATTTTGTTGACTACTTGCAATATTGAACTGAGCTCACTAATGATACTGAATTGAAATATTAACTTAGTGATTACCCTTGTCTCACTTTCTCATAGATCTATCACATTATCATTTCTCATATATTCAAATAGGAATCATATAATCATTCTTAGTCACAATTTTCCTTAATTATATATAGCATCAATAGAATTCCTAACTGTGGGAATACCATTACTATGTACTTGATGTAGCATAAAAAGGCATTCATCTATTGACAAGGACATGAACCAAAGTTGCACATCACAAATTAAAAATGTGTATGCATGTAAAATCATATTCAACTAAAAATTCGAAATTATCAAATGAATGAGTTCAATCAATATTTTTCTATTTAATAAGGCATTTATACTTTTAGAAGCCTACTGGATTGAGTTTCCTGTATTAATTACCTTTTTTCACAAAATAAGATGGTAACACATCTTAAGAATCATGTAAGGTAAATATGGTGTAATGTCAGTAAGGCACAATATGAGTACAAAATGATAGACAGAGATCTAGTAGAACTCCATTTGCTCAATATGATTGCACATTTAGGGAGACTGGGATTTCTTTTAGGTTAAGAGTAGGCCACGGGTATGATACTACAATTATTACCTGAATCATATAGTCTATTTATCAAATTCTTTGCATATTTCTTAATGCCTAAGCAAGAAAGAAGAAGGACAAATATGTGAAAATGATCAGTAGAAGTGAGTCCAAGTGTTAGACTAAGAAGTGCTCTTAGGCCAAGAGAATGTCCAAGTCTTCAACACTCAAGAAAAGGAGAAGGGAAAGTGCAAAGAAATTTGACCTTTTCACTTAAAGGAACTAAGGAAGAAGAAAGAGATAGAGATCTCTACTTCAAAACCCAATAAGAAATAAGTTAGAACTATAATGAGAAAGAGTTGTTGCCACTACAGTTGGAATCTATCATTCATGGGAATGTAATAAAATTACTGAATTTCTATTATGTACTTTCCATTTATGAAAAACATCATGTATCTTGTATGGACAAGAATAAATTGATGTTTCATTTTAAAAGATGAGATCTTTTACATAAAATCCCTATGTCTTATAAACTATGCTTGATAGTTGTAAAGACAAATGTGTATGATAGATTTATTGAATGACTTTATGACTCAAACCCTGAAGACATATAGAATTATCATCCAAAGCACATAAATGAGAAATACATTCCTAGAATCGATATGATGGTTATCTAGACTCTTTTGGTTATTGAACCAATAGAGATATGTGATTCTTATTTATTGGGCAACATGACAAAAGCATCTTCATTAGATGTAGTGGGAGAGAAACTATTCTATTATGGCTCATACATTCTTTTGTTTATCGACCTTTTAGATAAGTGTTAGAGGTAGTTACCCGTACCTCATTATATTTTTTGACTTTGTCAGTAAATATTAAAAAAATTATTTAATGAAATACAAGTATGAATCTCTTGAAGTGTTCAAGGAGATCATAAATGAAGTATGTAAGTAACTTGGTAAAAGTATTAGAATACTTCCATGTGAATGATGCTGAACCATTTTAAACCAAGAGTTTCAGTATCTTTTAGGAGATCATGATAATGTATCATGATGAACTCCACCTGAGGCACAACAATAGTGTATCATGAAAGTATATCAAAAAGAACGAATCTCACCTTGAAAAGTCATGGTGTGATTATCAATAAAAATCTAGCTAATCTTATAATTCTCTTTTGATCACAAGCTTAACACAAAACAATGTACCGTCTAAAATGGTTCAAAAGACATCATATGAATATGGCATGGGAGGTGTCCCGATACATCTTTCATAGTGATTAGGGACGAATTTTTATATAAGAAAATATTTTTTTGAAAATCTTTGTCCACACGACCACATAAATGATAGTTTGTTAAAATATTACTCTGGTCCCCAACCAGCAACAAAGTTGTTTGTTAATCTAGATGGCTGAATTTCTAAAGAAGAACATAGTTCCAAAGGAATCAGTGGGAGAAGAGTAGAACTCAAAATGTTCAAGAAAAATAAGAAAATGTTGACCCTAAAAGAGGTACAGTACGAATAAGCAGAATCACAAGCTGATGTGGAATATCAAGTTCCTTTATAACATATAAAACTCATAGTCTAGTGGAACACACCTTGAGCTTGAAAGATTATGATATCTTCAAAAAGGCAGTGGGTTGATCATATATGATGAGTCAACTATCAACTTAGATACTATTGAGGAACCAAAATTTGAAGCATGGCTTGAGGCCATGAGATCCAGGATGGACTCCACATAAACCAACAAGGTGTGACCTTGCTTTATCCACCCGAAGGGGTAAAACCCATAAGGTGCATTTAGGTCTTTGAGAGAAGACCAACATGGAAGGGTAAATTGCTTGTAAAGAGTTTCAAGAAAGTTCAATGTGTTGAACATGATGTAGTCTTTCACTGGTTACCATGGTTAAATCCATCAGGATCATGCTTGTTGTAGCAACTTATTAAAATTAGTGAGATTGGGCATATGGATGTTAAAATTGCATTCCTTCACTAGAATAGTTATAATGATGTGTGTGTGACATCATAAAGGTTGTATAAATACAATATTACAAATAAAGTCTATAAACTACAATAGAACATGCCTTTAGCGTCAGTTAATTAAGGGCTTTAGTGTCGGTTTCCAAGCGACACCCAAGTGGGTGCCGCTAAAGGTGGGGGCCTTCGGCGTCGGTTCCCAACCGATGCCAAAATGCTTCCCACCACAGAAAATGCGCCAGCAAAGGGAATATAGGTGTCGGTTATTTAAGAAAACTGACACTATAGAATGGTTACAAACGTCAGTTACTAACAGAACCGACGCCAAAATGCTTCCCGCCACCAAAAATGCGCCAGTAAAGGGACTATAGGCGTCGGTTTTCTAGTATAACTGACGCCATATCCTCTGCCACCACGGTCGTCTAGGAAGGACATCGTTCCTGTCCATAAAAATGTCGGTTGTTTTTTAAAAACCACTGCAATACTTCTTTGGTGTCGGTGTTTTACAAATAACCGATGCCTATGTTATCCCCTGCCACCACGGCCATGTTCCCCAGCATGGTCGTGCTTGTTGGAGACATAGACATCAGTTTTTTGTCAAAAACTGCCGCCTTACGTCTTTGGTGTCAGTTTTTTTTCAAATAACCGACGCCTATGTTATGAATTGTTTTTATCAGTATGAGAACTTGCAGTTTACGACATCCATTGATATCAGCCAACAACAGGCCACAAACCTACAAAATTAACAAGACAGACAATAGTATATATATGTGATTCACAAACATGTATAAGCACATTTATTTCAAATTATTTTGCCATCACACACGTAGAAACTAGTAGCAACCTGCAGTTCCATTCATTTCATCTCTTTTCACATTCAGACACATATAGAAACATTCATGTGATCATCTTCACACACATATGAAAATTCATAAAAATTCATTCACATTCACACAAAAATAATTATGAGAACAAAGTTATTCTTTATTCATCATTGTCATCATTGTGAATAAAATTATATTTAAAAATTCCCACTCTTTGTAGGGCTTTTGCCCATTCTTCTCTTACATAATCTAATTCATCTTTCGTATAGGGAGCATGTACATTGAAATGCTTTCCACCTATGTTGAAGTCAGTAGTTTTAAAGACCTACAAAGAGAATGATGTATATATATAATTAATAATATATAGTAAGATTGATATATTTCATATTATCTAATGAGACTATGTATAATACCTGTTGTATCTTATCGATTTCCCTTACAGCATGTTTGATAATTAGGTCCATAAATCGCATCACATAGTAGGAACATGCCCATCCGTTGTCTTGTGTAGCACACTATAAATTGAAACATACAAAATATTCAAAAATATAAATAACCACAGTTCACATAAATAATATATACATTGGAGTCAGGAAGTTACTTTCACATTCTCCCAAATTAGTGATAGATCCTTTTTCTTGGGGACCTTTCCTCCAACTTTTTGTACTCCTGTAATGCCCTACATAAGTTAATGTAACACATTAAATTGCATAATTAAATAGTAATGTAGTAACAGATGTTAACGGATATAAAAACCTGAAATATTTCTCATGAGAATAATGGCCTTTTAATTGCATGTCCATGTAACGTATATAGTGAACATCTTGGGGACAATAACTAGTAACTCCCAATGTTTACCACTACAGGTATGAAAGTAGAAAATTAATAACTCAAAATCCACAATGAAAATGTAATATGCTTAAGTCCAAATTATAGGAAAAGTAAACTTACTCGACATTGAATGGAGCTATTATCACAATCTTATTTTTTTTACCAAAATATTGAAAAGCATCACAGCAGTATGAAGTAACTGAAGAAGGGTCTATATCTACAAGACTAATAAAAAATGGAACCTAAAATCCCCCATGGGAAAATCCAAAATTTGTACATATCATGTGTAAGTGGCTGCAAAACATGTATTACGTATGCATTAATACATAAGAAACCATATTACCATATATAAAACAAGGTATATGGATGTATAAACAAGATCTCACCATATCCACAAATCTATCATAGATGTGTTCATCCAAGCATAACTAAACAACTCCAAAACATCTTGTATAAATATCTTATTTTCGTATGATTGACCTGCATTAATACCTATGCATTAACATGTATGTAAAACTTATATTATGTATGCATTAAAAAGTATGCTAAACTTGTATAAATAGATTGTTATCGTATGATTTACCTGCAGCATCCTCTGGAATAGTAACATTTATAGGGCAATTTGGATCATGTTCGCCGATCCATACTGCCACACCCCTACAATTAGGACCTATCGAGGCGTGTAGGTCCCTTGGAAGCCAACTTGGTAGTCGAGGAGGTGGAGGCTGAGATGTAGCGGGTCTCATCTTTTTTACCTGTATATATAATTTCAGATCAATTGACTCATATATACACACTAACAAATTAACGTAATGAAAATTTATCATACAATATTAGTATAGAGGACATCCGCTTCGGGCAACATTATCACTCTACCTACTGCATCACCAAGTGTTTTAGCATCTGGGTGTGCATGAGGCAGTGCAAGATCCATCCAGTCAGGGAGTACATGTATCAGACTCACGCGTACCACACCATCCAGTACTGGATATCCATGAAACATGCACCCTTTAAGGGGTGGGCAAGCCGACGCCTCTGCAACGATATATTCTTGACTTTTTAGTCGACATGGCTTCAACCCCTACAAATTTACATAAAGAATGTTATATGCATATATACACAAACATATCATCTTGAACATACTAGCTAATATGTCATAATAATACTTACAGAGGACATGCTAGCTGGTGGGTCTATAGGATTACTCCCAACCTCTGCAGTAGGAGTAGTAGGAGAAGCGTGACACATCACATGTACTGCCTGAGTGATCGTATGAGACGCCTTCCACTGAACCATTGCTTCTTAGATTCTCTGGGTAATTAACAAATCTACCTATACATGGATAAAAGAAACACTAACTTCTGATTATTGAATTCCCTTTCACAATAACATTCTAAAAAAAGAATAGGTTACCTCAGTTTGTGAAAGTCCCGCTTTTGGGATAAATTTGCATTGGGATGGCCCAAAGAACGCTTTGATGCCCACACCAGCACCTACACCCCTAACACGTCCAGGATGCTCTGGGTTACCCAGAGCAACTATCAGTTCATCCCTTGTGCCTTGAGGGATGAACTTGCCTTGCTTCCTCTACTCATACAGCTCCAGCTAATCACCATCAACAAAAATTATCTGGTAAACATAACAATAAGAAATATCGATCGATTGCTCTAAGAGTTGATTTTTACCATTTTTGTAGCCGACTCAGCAGTTGCGGGCTTCGATATGTCTCCCTTCTTCGTTTTCCTCCCAGCTATCCACATAGCATGGCAAGGCAGAGGTGTGGGAGAAATAGTAGAGGACTCTGCAGTCTCTGAGTAGTAGTAGGCTGAGCAGACTCAACTTGTAGTCTTTGGTGAACGCCTGCATATCCTCTTGGACCCATTGTGTGTTCGTGCACATTCAGTGCACACCTTGCTCGTTGAGCATCACTCTTAGCCTAGTTAGTTATCACATTAATTTGGTTAGTAACACTAAAGGTTAATCTTGAATAGGTGAATACATAAGAACGTACATTAATTAAATTAGGAGTGGCGTTTAATACCTTGAATTCATCCATTTTTCTTTGTGTAACAAACTCCTCCCAGTCTTTGGGGTCTAGGTAGTTCCATTGCTTTGTGGCTTCCTTTTTCCTGAAATTATTTTTTAAAGAGAATACAAAACAAAAATTATTAGTGTAGAGTTAGTCAAATAGTGATCAATGTCTAGAATTGGAAATCAATCAAGAACCTCTTCTCAGCATCGCATATGTAATCTCGGGTGAGATTGGTCCTATTGTTCCTTAGGACCCTCCCACAGCGTTGCATCACACATTTACGATGCAGCTTTTCATTCAGATCAAATATGCTCTGCAAATTAAATAGAATTGCTATTAACTAGTATCCTAAAAATTAGTAATCTACACAAATAGAAATACAAATAATAATAACTCACACATAGTTCCTTCCATATATGGTCTTTCTTCCCCTTAGGAACTTTATGCCAGGATTCTATATCAGGACTATAATGGATGCGAGTAAGAACCCCAAGATATGAAACAAATGAGTTGCGGTTCACTCCATATGGATTTCCTGCATTATCGAAATCCACACCCAATTCGGGTCCATTGCCCCTTTGCTATAGTAACTTGTTCATCATTGTGATGCCCCTCACTTTCTCAATTTTCTTTTGCTGCTCATGAAGTGTTGTAATTTCTTCAGGGGGTACATCACCAACCTAACATTTGATTAAAAAACACACTTTCATGATATAATTATAAATGAACATATAGATAGAAACCTCATGGATATATTCTTAAAACTTACATTATCAGGCAGTGCAGGCACATCCTCACCCTCACGGTGATCATTAGCACGGTCATCATGGGAATGCTCATCCATCTGAAACTTCACATTCAAATTATAAATTTCACATTGTAAAGTAATTCACATTGTAAATTACACATTCACATTGTAAAGTAATTCACATTGTAAAGTTCACATTCACATTGTAAAGTTCACATTCACATTGTGAAGTAATTCACATTGTAAAGTTCACATTCACATTGTAAAGTTCACATTCACATTGTAAAGTCCACATTCACATTGTAAAGTTCACACTCAGAAAAATAAAACATATAAAAAGTATAAACATTCATGCCTCAAATATTGAGATCTTTTATCAATTAACAATCCTTCATTGTGATCTCCGCGAACATACAAGTCATTCTGATCCCCAGCTTCAATGTTTGGTCGTGTTGGCAACCCAACTGAGAATGGATTGGAGTCATCATACTTATCGTAGTACTCTTCTTCAACTATAGGATCTATAATAAATTGTCTTTTACCATGAAGAAAAACCGACCATTTATCATTTGCAGGATCATCGATATAAAAAACTTGTTTCTCCTGTGATGCCAATATGAATGGTTCACCCTTCTCGCCAATCTTTTCAAAGTTCACTAATGTGAAACCCAATTCATCCACTATAACTCCTTTGTTGTTGTCGACCCAATTACATTTAAAGAGCGGAATTCTGAAATCTACATAGTCAAACTCCCATATGTCTTCAATGACACCGTAATATGGCATTTTAGCTTCATGTGGACTCTTATCCTTTTCACTTGCAAAAAACAATGAAGACGCTTGAAGGGTGACCCCACTGTTTTGGACGACACTCTTATCATCTTGACACTTTGTGTAATACAAGAATCAATTTATGTCAAACCCTTCATAAGATATAACATTCAATTTTGGTTTAAAGGTGAGGCATTTGATGGTTTCAGTAAGATTATCTAGTGTTTGAGATAGTTGTTGTAAGACTTTATCTTCAAACCACTTAATAAATGTCTTGTTATGCTCTCTAGCAAGCCACATTGAATTGGATCAAGGATATTGTCTCTTGATGAAATTGGTATGTTCCTCGATATAAACACTCACTTTGTTGATGTTGTATAAAACATACAAGTGACCTTGCTCCAATTTCTCACGGCTGATTACTTTCACCCGTGATCCCAAAATTCCATTGCCAAAATGCTCCTCAATATTCTTGTCATTCACATGAGCGTCATTACTACTCATAAAGTCATTGCAAAAATCCATAACCTCTCTCACCACATAGCCCTCAATAATACTCCCTTCGGGCCGATAACGGTTTCAAACATCACCTTTAAAAATGCTCATATATCGTTCAAAGGGATACATCCAATGCAAGAAACTGGTCCCAATATTTTCACTTCCCTAGTCCAGTGGACAACAAGATGCACCATGATATCAAAGAATGAAGGAGGAAAATACATCTCAAGCTGACATACGGTAACAACCACTTCTCTTTGCAATTTATCGAGAGCATCAGGGTCAATAATTTTGTTGCACAGACTGTTGAAAAAGAAACAAAGTCTGGTGATTGCAAACCGTACATGCTTCGACAATATAGATCGAATTGCCACGGGCAATATTTGTTGCATTAGAGTGTGACAATCATGAGATTTAAGACCTATCAACTTCATATCTTTTATTGATACCAATGTACATATGTTGGATGAGTAACCTTGTGGCACCTTAACATTTACCAAGCATTCACAAAAAACTTTCTTCTCTTTTCTAGACAATGTGTAACAAGCGGGAGGTAAGTATGTTCTCTGATTGCTACTAACTAATTCTGTTAATTCTGTTCTTATTCCCATTTCACATAGGTCCATTTTGGATTTTATCCCATCTTTAGTCTTACCTGGTATATTCAACAGAGTATCGATGACGCTATCACATACATTTTTCTCAACGTGTATGACATCGATACAATGTCTGACTATTAAAGAAATCCAATAAGGAAGATTCCAAAATATTGACTTCTTCTTGAATAAAGACATGTCACTCCATGTGGACATCGTACATTGTGATCTCTTACCAAATTCATTGGTGATGTCTTTTACTCTTTCATAAACATCCTCCCCTGATATAGGTTTTGGTGCACTCTGTTCCTCAATCTGTCCATTGAATGCTTTGCACAACCTACGATACAGATAAAATTTTTGAAGAAACCTTTAATGACCAAGATATATAGTCTTGCCGTCATGTTTTAGTCATATTGAATCAGTGTTCTCTTCACATATAGGACATGCTTTAGCTCCTTTGACACTATATCAAAACAAATTCCCATATGTTGGAAAGTCATTAATAGTGCAAAACAACATAGAGTGCAAACAAAATATCTCTCTTCGTGAAGCATCATAGGTCATCACACCTTCACCCTAGAGTTTCTTTAAGTCATCAATCAGAGGTTCAAGATAAACATCGATATCATTTCCAGGTTGTTTAGGGCCCGATATCAACAATGACAACATTACGTACTTATTTTTCATACACATCCAGGGAGGAAGATTGTATATAACAAGCATGACTGGCCAAGTGCTATGTTGGCTACTCAATGTCCCGTATGGATTCATCCCATCTGTACAAAGCCCAAGTCTTAGATTCCTGTCTTCTTCACCAAATTTGGGGTATAATAGATCAATCTTCTTCCACTATGGGGAATCAGACGCATGTCGTAGGATCCCATCATTATTTTTGTTAACATCTGCATGCCACCTCAAATTCTTCGCATCTATCAGATTGGCAAACAAGTGTTGAAACCATGATATTATAGGTAGATACCACATCACCTTGGCAGGAGAACCAGTTTTGGACTCCCCCGAAGTCGTCAATTTATATCGTGACACACCACATTTTTGGACAATCTTTCAAATCCACATAGTCCTTTTAAAATAATACACAATCATTTGAGCATGTGTGTATCTTCTTAGTCTCCATTCCCATTGGGCACAACAATTTCTTTACCTGGTATGTTGAGATTGGAAGCTCATTTCCTTTAGGTAGTATTTCTTTCAGCAAAGACAACAATGACGTGAAGCTTTTGTCGCTCCATCTATTGTTAGCTTTCACCTTATACAATCTCAACACAACGCTAAGCTTCGTAAACTTAGTACAACCTGTGTATAACGGTATCTCAGCATCATGCACAATATTTCTAAAAATGGGAGGTGGATCGGTGTGCTCTACCCCACAACTATCCAGCATCGCATCAACGATGTCTACCAGAACTGGTTCATTCACATCTACATCATCGGAGGCAATTTCCTCTTCCACACAAGCACTGCTATTGGCATCCACTAGTTTTAGGTTTGAAATCTCTCCATACCAGTGCCATTCTGTATAGCCTTATATAATCTCGTTGCACATGACATGACTTTTGATTTCATCACCAGTGCTGACTTTCAAGTTGTTACTGCAATGCCTACATGGACAGTAGAACCTATCTCCAGGTTGTTTCCTGAGTTCCTTGGCAAATCTAATAAACTGATCAAGACCATAAATAAACTCTGGGGTGCAGCGATTGCGAATGGACATCCATGATCTATCCATTCTATGATCAAAGAGAAAACAAGTATATATTACAACAAGATTAGGGTCTAGGGTTAACAGATTAGAGTTTATGCATGGTTAAAACTTTAGGGTTTAAGGTCTTATATATAATTAATGGTTAAAACATCCTAAGTGAGATTAGGTGTTCAAGAACAGTCCCAAACCGGGGACTATCCAAGATTTACTCCTAATGAGTAAATCTTGGATGGGTTTCTAGGACAATAAATACATGTGTTGTCATTCTTATATATAATAAATGTGTGCCACCTATCCCATTCTTGAACACCTAATCTCACTAGTAAGTGTATAATGTGTATTGGGTTTTCAAGAAAATTTCGGCAACATTTCCACACTGTTCTCCAAGTACATATGTACTTAGAGAACAAACGGGGAAATGGTACCGAAATTTTCTTGAAAACCCAATACACATTATACACTTACATCGTAAGTGAGATTAGGTGTTCAAGAACAGTCCCAAACCAGGGACTATCCAAGATTTACTCCTAATGAGTAAATCATGGATGGGTTTCTAGGCCAACAAATACATGTGTTGTCATTCTTATATATAATAAATGTGTGCCACCTATCCCATTCTTGAACATCTAATCTCACTAGTAAGTGTATAATGTGTATTGGGTTTTCAAAAAAAATTCGGCAGCATTTCCCCGCTGTTCTCCAAGTACATATGTACTCAGAGAACAAATGGGGAAATTCTACCAAAATTTTCTTGAAAACCCAATACGCATTGTACACTTACATCCTAAGTGAGATTAGGTGTTCAAGAACTGTCCCAAACTGGGGACTATCCAAGATTTACTCCTAATGAGTAAATTTTGGAATGGTTTCTAGGCTAACGAATACATGTGTTATTCTATAACATTGATTTCAATATTTCAAGTGTCCATGCATGTTCATCATCAAGATAAAGATTACACATAAATTAGTATGACCTAGGGATGGAGAGATTCATAGTTGATTTCAAAATTTCAAACTATCTCATGTATTATCATCAATCTACATCATACAATAGGGATTCATGTAGATGTTAGGGCGACACATCACTACAAAATCAGAGATTTAATATTAGGGTTTTAATATCTTACATAGATTGATAACAAGATTTCAGCAATATAGTTAATTCAAGATTATGGTGAAATGTGTATTAGGGTTTTAATAACTTAATTAAACATGAATCAAAATTTACAGAATTAGGTCAAGCATTAGTATTCAATTGGAAATTTATCTTTTTCTTCCTGATCCCTCCTTACCAAATGGATAAAAGCAAGGCACGGACTGTGGGCTGGACACGGCGGCTGTGGCTGTGCTGGCCAGCACGGCCGTACCATATGAGTTGGCCCTCACGCAACTTGTCCTCAATGCTCGTCACCCCCACTTTATTCCTAATATAGTCATTTCTCAAACGATCTTTTCTTGTCTTCCTACACATCCATCTCGGCATACGCATTTCAGCCACGTTCATCTTGTTGATACCTTGTTTCTTCACCGCCCAACATTCACTCCCATAGAGCATGGCTGGTTGTATAGTTGTTCTATAAAACTTACTTTTTAACATGAGAGGGATCTTCTGATCGCATAATACTCCAGTTCCACTCCTCCATTTCAACCATCCTATAGTGATCCGATGACAAACATCATTTTGGACATCCTCATATATTTGAATAATAGAACCCAAGTAATGGAATTTATCACATTTTGGTATATCTACTCCGTTCAACCTAGCTCCATCATTCACACTGTGAGATTGGTTGAAATTGCAACGCATATACTCAGTTTTGCTCCTGCTAATCATCAATTCGTTTGATTCCAATGCCTTTCTCCAACGTTCAACTTTATCATTCAATCCATCTTTTGTTTCGTCAATCAAAACAATATCATCAACAAATAACATACACCAAGGAATATCATCCGGAACATTCTTTGTTAACTCATCCATAACAAGAACGAATAGATATGGGCTGAGTGTGGATCCTTGGTGTACCCCAACTGTGATAGGAAAAGTTGGTGTCTCTCCTCCAGGAGTCTTGACACTTGCAGTAGAGCTATCATACATGTCTTTGATCAAGTCAATGTATTGGATATGCACAACCTTTTTCTTTAAATCCATCCATAACACTTCTCTGGGTACTCAATCATAAGCCTTATCTAGATCGATAAATAATATAGGAAGATCTCTTTTACTTTGTCTATATTTCTCCATAAGCCTCCTTATTAGAAAAATAGCATCTGTTGTTGATCTTCCAGGCATGAAACCAAATTGGTTGTTTGATACATGTGTTATAGATCTTAACCTCTGCTCAAGAATCCTCTCCAAAAGTTTCATCGTGTGACTCATCAATTTCATACCTCTATAGTTTGTACATCTCTAAATGTCACCTTTTTTCTTGTAGATTGGGACTATAATACTATTTCTCCACTCATCTGGCATCTTCTTGGTCTTCATGATCTTGTTAAAGAAATTTGTTAACCACGTAACTCCCTCATCCCCCATACTCTTCCATACATCAATGGGAATACTGTCTGGTCCGCATGCCTTTCTCATTTTCATCTTTTTGAACGCATTCTTGACCTCAAATGGTGAAACTTGTCATCTATAAATGATATCTCTTGTATTCATGTCACGCAAGTCGCTAACACTATATGCAGTATCTCAATTGAAAAGCTTATGGAAGTAATTTCTCCACTGGTTTTTGATATCATCATCCTTCACCAATACTCTACCATCTTCATTCTTTATGCATTTTACTTGACTCAAGTCTCTTCCTTTCCTTTCTCTTATATGAGCCATTTTATATATATCTTTTTCCCCTTCTCTAGTGTCCAACTTCTTATACATATCATCAAAGTGTCTAGACCTTGCCTCCCGAACCACCTTTTTAGCTTCTTTCTTTGCTTGCTTGTATCTTTGGAATGTTGCATCATCTCCAGATTTTGGCATGCTCCTATAGATCTCCCTTTTCAGTTTAATAGCCTTTTGTACTTCATCATTCCACCACCAAGTCTCCTTCTGTGGAGGTCTACAACCTTTAGAATCCCCCAAAACCTCTTTAAAAATTCTTGTTATGCAGGAGCTCATGTTATACCACATAGTGTTAACATCAGACTCCAAATTCCAAGTTACCTCCTTGATGAGTTTATCATGAAAAGTCTATTTCTTTTCTCCTTTAAGATTCCACCACTTGATCCTACTATCTTGGTTTCTGTTATGTTTGCCTTTATTGATCTTCATGTTAATATCCAAAACTACCAACCTATGTTGGGTCGTGAGTTCTTCACTAGGAATCACTTTACAATCCTTGCATATGTTACGATCCACCCGCCTTGTAAGGAGGTAATCAATTTGGCTAGAGTTGTGCCCACTCTTGAAAGTAATCTTTTGCAATTCTCTTTTCTTGAAATTGGTGTTTGCCAAAATCATATCATATGCAACTACAAAATCTAATATCCTCTCTCCTTCTCCGTTCCTGTTGCCATATCCAAAACCACCATGAACTCTCTCATATCCGGCATTACCACTCCCCATATGGCCATTTAAATCACTCCCAATAATAATCTTCTCCTCGATCGGTATTCCTTGCATCAATTCATCCATGTCATCCCAAAAATCCTTCTTCGCATCCTCACTAAGGCCAACTTGGGGGGGCATAAGTGCTAATAATGTTAAAAATATTTCCCCAAGAACAACCTTGATAGCTATGATTCTATCACCCATCCTTGTAATCTTGACGATGTCATCCTTCACAATCTTATCAACGATAATACCTACGCCATTTTTATGTTTATTAATACCTGTATAGCAGATTTTGTATCATGTGTCTCCAATCTCTCTACAACGTTCCCCTGTCCACTTGGTTTCCTACAAGAAATCTATATTGACTTTTCTTCTCATCATGGTATCTACTATCTCCAAAGCTTTCCCTGTCAAAGAGCCAATATTCCAAGATCCAACTCTAATCCTTTTTTGTTGAACTTGCTTCTTTACTTGCCTTCGTCAAAAGTGTTGCCCCTGTACATTTTTCACTGCATCTAGGCAATGATGCGGAGGGACTAGCTTCTTTACCCACACCCGACCAAGATGTGGAAACCCTTGCACATTTTTCACTACATCCGGGTGATGATGCAGTGGAACTAGCTTCTTTACCCACACCCGTCCAAGATGTGGATACCCTTGTTTGTCCTTCAATACAACTGGGCGTCGCTGTGTTGAAACCCCTTGCACATTTATCACTGCACCCAGGTGCCGATGCAGTGCGTCGCTTGGTAGGTATGCTCCAACGATATTCTTATGAGGATCCATGTCATAGAAAGAGTGACTAAGTTTTTATAGGCTGGTTGTCAACCTACCACCTACCCTCCCCCTTTACCCGGGCTGGGGACTGGCTACATTTACACAAAATATGAAAACATAGGCGGAGTTAAAAGTGAGGTAGTAATACAAATAAAAAAACTAGATGTATAGAAATTTACTAATAGCATTTTATCATGCGTCATTGAAAATATGCATTTGTCAAAATATTTTCCTCATTATTATCTTTCTAACCTTTTGTTAACTTTGACTTGACTTGATTAATGAATTGGCTACTACTATGTTGCCTAATTGAAAATAACCTACTAATCTGACTAACTAAACTTATGTATACTTAATTTAACTCAAGTATCTATCTTGTTTACTTTTCCTTTGAACTCACTTGGATTGTGCCATCCAAGTGAATGCCACTATTGGTGTAACTCACCATAGAAGTCTTACGGTAAATTTTGGAACATAAAGACTAATACTATATCCTCAGATGCATCAATATTTACTTGTAGGGAATGGTGGCAGCTAAATTGTTGGCTGAAACATGGTGGCCCCTTGTCCTAGATACTCAAGAAGTGTGTCTATAGGCAAAAAAGCCTCTAAATATGCATAATGTGATTCGACAAGGGATGAAATGGACTAGGAAGTAAGTGAAATAAGGAGTAGGTTCACAAGGGATATATACTCTAAATGCCATGGGTACCACTAGAACCTGAGGTTATTATTGAATACCCCTAATACTGAACTAGTACCACTGAGATCTCCAATTATTGTTGGGTACTATATTCTATTCAAGAATCACTGATATATAGTAAGTTGATGTTGGGTACTTCCTATCTCTAAATCTGAGCTACTTCTTCCTATATCTAATAGTACATATCTTTCTTTACCCTTCCCACTATGGACCTATAGGGATGTGTTATACAGTGTTCCAAGCATCTAGTACTACTATACCTTCTGATTATATGTTTCTCTTAGATGGATCTCTTTTATATCTATATTTTGTTGACTACTTGCAATATTGAACTGAGCTCACTAATGATACTGAATTGAAATATTAACTTAGTGATTACCCTTGTCTCACTTTCTCATAGATCTATCACATTATCATTTCTCATATATTCAAATAGGAATCATATAATCATTCTTAGTCACAATTTTCCTTAATTATATATAGCATCAATAGAATTCCTAACTGTGGGAATACCATTACTATGTACTTGATGTAGCATAAAAAGGCATTCATCTATTGACAAGGACATGAACCAAAGTTGCACATCACAAATTAAAAATGTGTATGTATGTAAAATATTATTCAACTAAAAATCGAAATTATCAAATGAATGAGTTCAATCAATATTTTTCTATTTAATAAGGCATTTATACTTTTAGAAGCCTACTGGATTGAGTTTCCTGTATTAATTACCTTTTTTCACAAAATAAGATGGTAACACATCTTAAGAATCATGTAAGGTAAATATGGTGTAATGTCAGTAAGGCACAATATGAGTACAAAATGATAGACAGAGATCTAGTAGAACTCCATTTGCTCAATATGATTGCACATTTAGGGAGACTGGGATTTCTTTTAGGTTAAGAGTAGGCCACGGGTATGATACTACAATTATTGCCTGAATCATATAGTCTATTTATCAAATTCTTTGCATATTTCTTAATGCCTAAGCAAGAAAGAAGAAGGACAAATATGTGAAAATGATCAGTAGAAGTGAGTCCAAGTGTTAGACTAAGAAGTGCTCTTAGGCCAAGAGAATGTCCAAGTCTTCAACACTCAAGAAAAGGAGAAGGGAAAGTGCAAAGAAATTTGACCTTTTCACTTAAAGGAACTAAGGAAGAAGAAAGAGATAGAGATCTCTACTTCAAAACCCAATAAGAAATAAGCTAGAACTATAATGAGAAAGAGTTGTTGCCACTACAGTTGGAATCTATCATTCATGGGAATATAATAAAATTACTGAATTTCTATTATGTACTTTCCATTTATGAAAAACATCATGTATCTTGTATGGACAAGAATAAATTGATGTTTCATTTTAAAAGATGAGATCTTTTACATAAAATCCCTATGTCTTATAAACTATGCTTGATAGTTGTAAAGACAAATGTGTATGATAGATTTATTGAATGACTTTATGACTCAAACCCTGAAGACATATAGAATTATCATCCAAAGCACATAAATGAGAAATACATTCCTAGAATCGATATGATGGTTATCTAGACTCTTTTGGTTATTGAACCAATAGAGATATGTGATTCTTATTTATTGGGCAACATGACAAAAGCATCTTCATTAGATGTAGTGGGAGAGAAACTATTCTATTATGGCTCATACATTCTTTTGTTTATCGACCTTTTAGATAAGTGTTAGAGGTAGTTACCCGTACCTCATTATATTTTTTGACTTTGTCAGTAAATATTAAAAAAATTATTTAATGAAATACAAGTATGAATCTCTTGAAGTGTTCAAGGAGATCATAAATGAAGTATGTAAGTAACTTGGTAAAAGTATTAGAATACTTCCATGTGAATGATGCTGAACCATTTTAAACCAAGAGTTTCAGTATCTTCTAGGAGATCATGATAATGTATCATGATGAACTCCACCTGAGGCACAACAATAGTGTATCATGAAAGTATATCAAAAAAAACGAATCACACCTTGAAAAGTCATGGTGTGATTATCAATAAAAATCTAGCTAATCTTATAATTCTCTTTTGATCACAAGCTTAACACTAAACAATGTACCGTCTAAAATGGTTCAAAAGACATCATATGAATATGGCATGGGAGGTGTCCCGATACATCTTTCATAGTGATTAGGGATGAATTTTTATATAAGAAAATATTTTTTTGAAAATCTTTGTCCACACGACCACATAAATGATAGTTTGTTAAAATATTACTCTGGTCCCCAACCAGCAACAAAGTTGTTTGTTAATCTAGATGGCTGAATTTCTAAAGAAGAACATAGTTCCAAAGGAATCAGTGGGAGAAGAGTAGAACTCAAAATGTTCAAGAAAAATAAGAAAATGTTGACCCTAAAAGAGGTACAGTACGAATAAGCAGAATCACAAGCTGATGTGGAATATCAAGTTCCTTTATAACATATAAAACTCATAGTCTAGTGGAACACACCTTGAGCTTGAAAGATTATGATATCTTCAAAAAGGCAGTGGGTTGATCATATATGATGAGTCAACTATCAACTTAGATACTATTGAGGAACCAAAATTTGAAGCATGGCTTGAGGCCATGAGATCCAGGATGGACTCCACATAAACCAACAAGGTGTGACCTTGCTTTATCCACCCGAAGGGGTAAAACCCATAAGGTGCATTTAGGTCTTTGAGAGAAGACCAACATGGAAGGGTAAATTGCTTGTAAAGAGTTTCAAGAAAGTTCAATGTGTTGAACATGATGTAGTCTTTCACTGGTTACCATGGTTAAATCCATCAGGATCATGCTTGTTGTAGCAACTTATTAAAATTAGTGAGATTGGGCATATGGATGTTAAAATTGCATTCCTTCACTAGAATAGTTATAATGATGTGTGTGTGACATCATAAAGGTTGTATAAATACAATATTACAAATAAAGTCTATAAACTACAATAGAACATGCCTTTAGCGTCAGTTAATTAAGGGCTTTAGTGTCGGTTTCCAAGCGACACCCAAGTGGGTGCCGCTAAAGGTGGGGGCCTTCGGCGTCGGTTCCCAACCGATGCCAAAATGCTTCCCACCACAGAAAATGCGCCAGCAAAGGGAATATAGGTGTCGGTTATTTAAGAAAACTGACACTATAGAATGGTTACAAACGTCGGTTACTAACAGAACCGACGCCAAAACGCTTCCCGCCACCAAAAATGCGCCAGTAAAGGGACTATAGGCGTCGGTTTTCTAGTATAACTGACGCCATATCCTCTGCCACCACAGTCGTCTAGGAAGGCCATGGTTCCTGTCCATAAAAATGTCGGTTGTTTTTTAAAAACCACTGCAATACTTCTTTGGTGTCGGTGTTTTACAAATAACCGATGCCTATGTTATCCCCTGCCACCACGGCCATGTTCCCCAGCATGGTCGTGCTTGTTGGAGACATAGACATCAGTTTTTTGTCAAAAACCGCCGCCTTACGTCTTTGGTGTCAGTTTTTTTTCAAATAACCGACGCCTATGTTATGAATTTTTTTTATCAGTGTTAGAACTTGCAGTTTATGACATCCATTGATATCAGCCAACAACAGGCCACAACCCTACAAAATTAACAAGACAGACAATAGTATATATATGTCATTCACACACATGTATAAGCACATTTATTTCAAATTATTTTTTCATCACACACGTAGAAACTAGTAGCAACCTGCAGTTCCATTCATTTCATCTCTTTTCACATTCAGACACATATAGAAACATTCATGTGATCATCTTCACACACATATGAAAATTCATAAAAATTCATTCACATTCACACAAAAATAATTATGAGAACAAAGTTATTCTTTATTCATCATTGTCATCATTGTGAATAAAATTATATTTAAAAATTCCCACTCTTTGTAGGGCTTTTGCCCATTCTTCTCTTACATAATCTAATTCATCTTTCGTATAGGGAGCATGTACATTGAAACGCTTTCCACCTATGTTGAAGTCAGTAGTTTTAAAGACCTACAAAGAGAATGATGTATATATATAATTAATAATATATAGTAAGATTGATATATTTCATATTATCTAATGAGACTATGTATAATACTTGTTGTATCTTATCGATTTCCATTACAGCATGTTTGATGATTAGGTCCATAAATCGCATCACATAGTAGGAACATGCCCATCCGTTGTCTTGTGTAGCACACTATAAATTGAAACATACAAAATATTCAAAAATATAAATAACCACAGTTCACATAAATAATATATACATTGGAGTCAGGAAGTTAATTTTACATTCTCCCAAATTAGTGATAGATCCTTTTTCTTGGGGACCTTTCCTCCAACTTTTTTTTACTTCTGTAATGCCCTACATAAGTTAATGTAACACATTAAATTGCATAATTAAATAGTAATGTAGTAACATATGTTAACGGATATAAAAACCTAAAATATTTCTCATGAGAATAATGGCCTTTTAATTGCATGTCCATGTAACGTATATAGTGAACATCTTGGGGACAATAACTAGTAACTCCCAATGTTTACCACTACAGGTATGAAAGTAGAAAATTAATAACTCAAAATCCACAATGAAAATGTAATATGCTTAAGTCCAAATTATAGGAAAAGTAAACTTACTCGACATTGAATGGAGCTATTATCACCATCTTATTATTTTTACCAAAATATTGAAAAGCATCACAGCAGTATGAAGTAACTGAAGAAGGGTCTATATCTACAAGACTAATAAAAAATGGAACCTAAAATCCCCCATGGGAAAATCCAAAATTTGTACATATCATGTGTAAGTGGCTGCAAAACATGTATTACGTATGCATTAATACATAAGAAACCATATTACCATATATAAAACAAGGTATATGGATGTACAAACAAGATCTCACCATATCCACAAATCTATCATAGATGTGTTCAGCCAAGCATAACTAAACAACTCCAAAACATCTTGTATAAATATATTATTTTCGTATGATTGACCTGCATTAATACCTATGCATTAACATGTATGTAAAACTTATATTATGTATGCATTAAAAAGTATGCTAAACTTGTATAAATAGATTGTTATCGTATGATTTACCTGCAGCATCCTCTGGAATAGTAACATTTATAGGGCAATTTGGATCATGTTCGCCGATCCATACTGCCACACCCCTACATTTAGGACCTATCGAGGCGTGTAGGTCCCTTGGAAGCCAACTTGGTAGTCGAGGAGGTGGAGGCTGAGATGTAGCGGGTCTCGTCTTTTTTACCTGTATATATAATTTCAGATCAATTGACTCATATATACACACTAACAAATTAACGTAATGAAAATTTATCATACAATATTAGTATAGAGGACATCCGCTTCGGGCAACATTATCACTCTGCCTACTGCATCACCAAGTGTTTTAGCATCTGGGTGTGCATGAGGCAGTGCAAGATCCATCCAGTCGGGGAGTACATGTATCAGACTCACGCGTACCACACCATACAGTACTGGATATCCATGAAACATGCACCCTTTAAGGGGTGGGCAAGCCGACGCCTCTGCAACGATATATTCTTGACTTTTTAGTCGACATGGCTTCAACCCCTACAAATTTACATAAAGAATGTTATATGCATATATACACAAACATATCATCTTGAACATACTAGCTAATATGTCATAATAATACTTACAGAGGACATGCTAGCTGGTGGGTCTATAGGATTACTCCCAACCTCTGCAGTAGGAGTAGTAGGAGAAGCGTGACACATCACATGTACTGCCTGAGTGGACGTATGAGACGCCTGCCACTGAACCATTGCTTATTAGATTCTCTGGGTAATTAACAAATCTACCTATACATGGATAAAAGAAACACTAACTTCTGATTATTGAATTCCCTTTCACAATAACATTCTAAAAAAAGAATAGGTTACCTCAGTTTGTGAAAGTCCCGCTTTTGGGACAAATTTGCATTGGGATGACCCAAAGAACGCTTTGATGCCCACACCAGCACCTACACCCCTAACACGTCCAGGATGCTCTGGGTTACCCAGAGCAACTATCAGTTCATCCCTTGTGCCTTGAGGGATGAACTTGCCTTGCTTCCTCTACTCATACAGCTCCCGCTAATCACCATCAACAAAAATTATCTGGTAAACATAACAATAAGAAATATCGATCGATTGCTCTAAGAGTTGATTTTTACCATTTTTGTAGCCGCCTCATCAGTTGCGGGCTTCGATATGTCTCCCTTCTTGTTTTTCCTCCCAGCTATCCACATAGCATGGCAAGGCAGAGGTGCGGGAGCAATAGTAGAGGACTCTGCAGTCTCTGAGTAGTAGTAGGCTGAGCAGACTCAGCTTGTAGTCTTTGGTGAACGCCTGCATATCCTCTTGGACCCATTGTGTGGTCGTGCACATTCAGTGCACACCTTGCTCGTTGAGCATCACTCTTAGCCTAGTTAGTTATCACATTAATTTGGTTAGTAACACTAAAGGTTAATCTTGAATAGGTGAATACATAAGAACGTACATTAATTAAATTAGGAGTGGCATTTAATACCTTGAATTCATCCAGTTTTCTTTGCGTAACAAACTCCTCCCAGTCTTTGGGGTCTAGGTAGTTCCATTGCTTTGTGGCTTCCTTTTTCCTGAAATTATTTTTTAAAGAGAATACAAAACAAAAATTATTAGTGTAGAGTTAGTCAAATAGTGATCAATGTCTAGAATTGGAAATCAATCAAGAACCTCTTCTCAGCATCGCATATGTAATCTCGGGTGAGATTGGTCCAATTGTTCCTTAGGACCCTCCCACAGCGTTGCATCACACATTTACGATGCAGCTTTTCATTCAGATCAAATATGCTCTGCAAATTAAATAGAATTGCTATTAACTAGTATCCTAAAAATTAGTAATCTACACAAATAGAAATACAAATAATAATAACTCACACATAGTTCCTTCCATATATGGTCTTTCTTCCCCTTCGGAACTTTATGCCAGGATTCTATATCAGGACTATAATGGATGCGAGTAAGAACCCCAAGATATGAAACAAATGAGTTGCGGTTCACTCCATATGGATTTCCTGCATTATCGAAATCCACACCCAATTCGGGTCCATTGCCCATTTGCTATAGTAACTTGTTCATCATTGTGATGCCCCTCACTTTCTCAATTTTCTTTTGCTGCTCATCAAGTGTTGTAATTTCTTCAGGGGGTACATCACCAACCTAACATTTGATTAAAAAACACACTTACATGATATAATTATAAATGAACATATAGATAGAAACCTCATGGATATATTCTTAAAACTTACATTATCAGGCAGTGCAGGCACATCCTCACCCTCACGGTGATCATTAGCACGGTCATCATGGGAATGCTCATCCATCTGAAACTTCACATTCAAATTATAAATTTCACATTGTAAAGTAATTCACATTGTAAAGTTCACATTGTAAATTACACATTCACATTGTAAAGTAATTCACATTGTAAAGTTCACATTCACATTGTAAAGTTCACATTCACATTGTGAAGTAATTCACATTGTAAAGTTCACATTCACATTGTAAAGTTAACATTCACATTGTAAAGTCCACATTCACATTGTAAAGTTCACACTCAGAAAAATAAAACATATAAAAAGTATAAACATTCATGCCTCAAATATTGTGATCTTTTATCAATTAACAATCCTTCATTGTGATCTCCGCGAACATACAAGTCATTGTGATCCCCAGCTTCAATGTTTGGTGGTGTTGGCAACCCAACTGAGAATGGATTGGAGTCATCATACTTATCGTAGTACTCTTCTTCAACTATAGGATCTATAATAAACTGTCTTTTACCATGAAGAAAACCGACCATTTATCATTTGCAGGATCATCGATATAAAAAACTTTTTTCTCCTGTGATGCCAATATGAATGGTTCACCCTTCTCGCCAATCTTTTCAAAGTTCACTAATGTGAAACCCAATTCATCCACTATAACTCCTTTGTTGTTGTCAACCCAATTACATTTAAAGAGCAGAATTCTGAAATCTACATAGTCAAACTCCCATATGTCTTCAATGACATCGTAATATGGCATTTTAGCTTCATGTGGACTCTTATCCTTTTCACTTGCAAAAAACAATGAAGACGCTTGAAGGGTGACCCCACTGTTTTGGACGACACTCTTATCATCTTGACACTTTGTGTAATACAAGAATCCATTTATGTCAAACCCTTCATAAGATATAACATTCAATTTTGGTTTAAAGGTGAGGCATTTGATGGTTTCAGTAAATTATCTAGTGTTTGAGATAGTTGTTGTAAGACTTTATCTTCAAACCACTTAATAAATGTCTTGTTATGCTCTCTAGCAAGCCACATTGAATTGGATCAAGGATATTGTCTCTTGATGAAATTGGTATGTTCCTCGATATAAACACTCACTTCGTTGATGTTGTATAAAATATACAAGTGACCTTGCTCCAATTTCTCACGGCTGATTACTTTCACCCGTGATCCCAAAATTCCTTTGCCAAAATGCTCCTCAATATTCTTGTCATTCACATGAGCGTCATTACTACTCATAAAGTCATTGCAAAAATCCATAACCTATCTCACCACATAGCCCTCAATAATACTCCCTTCGGGCCGATAACGGTTTCAAACATCACCTTTAAAAATGCTCATATATCGTTCAAAGGGATACATCCAATGCAAGAAACTGGTCCCAACATTTTCACTTCCCTAGTCAAGTGGACAACAAGATGCACCATGATATCAAAGAATGAAGGAGGAAAATACATCTCAAGCTGACATACGGTTACAACCACTTCTCTTTGCAATTTATCGAGAGCATCAGGGTCAATAATTTTTTTGCACAGACTGTTGAAAAAGAAACAAAGTCTGGTGATTGCAAACCGTACATGCTTCAACAATATAGATCGAATTGCCACGGGCAATATTTGCTGCATTAGAGTGTGACAATCATGAGATTTAAGACCTATCAACTTCATATCTTTCATTGATACCAATGTACAGATGTTGGATGAGTAACCCTGTGGCACCTTAACATTTACCAAGCATTGACAAAAAACTTTCTTCTCTTTTCTAGACAATGTGTAACAAGCGGGAGGTAAGTATGTTCTCTGATTGCTACTAACTACTTCTGTTAATTTTGTTCTTATTCCCATTTCACATAGGTCCATTTTGGATTTTATCCCATCTTTAGTCTTACCTGGTATATTCAACAGAGTATCGATGACGCTATCACATGCATTTTTCTCAACGTGTATGACATCGATACAATGTCTGACTATTAAAGAAATCCAATAAGGAAGATTCCAAAATATTGACTTCTTCTTGAATAAAGACTTGTCACTCCATGTGGACATCGTACATTGTGATCTCTTACCAAATTCATTGGTGATGTCTTTTACTCTTTCATAAACATCCTCCCCTGATATAGGTTTTGGTGCATTCTGTTCCTCAATCTGTCCATTGAATGCTTTGCACAACCTACGATACAGATAAAATTTTGGAAGAAACCTTTAATGACCAAGATATATAGTCTTGCCGTCATGTTTTAGTCATATTGAATCAGTGTTCTCTTCACATATAGGACATGCTTTAGCTCCTTTGACACTATATCAAAGCAAATTCCCATATGTTGGAAAGCCATTAATAGTGCAAAACAACATAGCATGCAAACAAAATGTCTCTCTTCGTGAAGCATCATAGGTCATCACACCTTCACCCCAGAGTTTCTTTAAGTCATCAATCAGAGGTTCAAGATAAACATTGATATCATTTCCAGGTTGTTTAGGGCCCGATATCAACAATGACAACATTACATACTTATTTTTCATACACATCCAGGGAGGAAGATTGTATACAACAAGCATGACTGGCCAAGTGCTATGTTGGCTACTCAATGTCCCGTATGGATTCATCCCATCTGTACAAAGCCCAAGTCTTAGATTCCTGTCTTCTTCACCAAATTTGGGGTATAATAGATCAATCTTCTTCCACTATGGGGAATCAGACGCATGTCGTAGGATCCCATCATTATTTTTGTTAACATCTGCATGCCACCTCAAATTCTTCGCATCTATCAGATTGGCAAACAAGTGTTGAAACCATGATATTATAGGTAGATACCACATCACCTTGGAAGGAGAACCAGTTTTGGACTCCCCCGAAGTCGTCAATTTATATTGTGACACACCACATTTTGGACAATCTTTCAAATCCACATAGTCCTTTTAAAATAATACACAATCATTTGAGCATGCGTGTATCTTCTTGGTCTCCATTCCCATTGGGCACAACAATTTCTTTACCTGGTATGTTGAGATTGGAAGCTCATTTCCTTCAAGTAGTATTTCTTTCAACAAAGACAACAATGACGTGAAGCTTTTGTCACTCCATCTATTGTTAGCTTTCACCTTATACAATCTCAACACAGCGCTAAGCTTCGTAAACTTAGTACAACCTGTGTATAACGGTATCTCAACATCATGCACAATATTTCTAAAAATGGGAGGTGGATCGGTGTGCTCTACCCCACAACTATCCAGCATCGCATCAACGATGTCTACCAGAACTGGTTCATTCACATCTACATCATCGGAGGCAATTTCCTCTTCCACACAAGCACTGCTATCGGCATCCACTAGTTTTAGGTTTGAAATCTCTCCATACCAGTGCCATTCTGTATAGCCTTATATAATCTCGTTGCACATGACATGACTTTTGATTTCATCACCAGTGCTGACTTTCAAGTTGTTACCGCAATGCCTACATGGACAGTAGAACCTATCTCCAGGTTGTTTCCTATGTTCCTTGGAAAATCTAATAAACTGATCAAGACCATAAATAAACTCTGGGGTGCAGCGATTGCGAATGGACATCCATGATCTATCCATTCTATGATCAAAGAGAAAACAAGTATATATTACAACAAGATTAGGGTCTAGGGTTAACAGATTAGAGTTTATGCATGGTTAAAACTTTAGGGTTTAAGGTCTTATATATAATTAATGGTTAAAACATCCTAAGTGAGATTAGGTGTTCAAGAACAGTCCCAAACCGGGGACTATCCAAGATTTACTCCTAATGAGTAAATCTTGGATGGGTTTCTAGGACAATAAATACATGTGTTGTCATTCTTATATATAATAAATGTGTGCCACCTATCCCATTCTTGAACACCTAATCTCACTAGTAAGTGTATAATGTGTATTGGGTTTTCAAGAAAATTTCGGCAACATTTCCACACTGTTCTCCAAGTACATATGTACTTAGAGAACAAACGGGGAAATGGTACCGAAATTTTCTTGAAAACCCAATACACATTATACACTTACATCGTAAGTGAGATTAGGTGTTCAAGAACAGTCCCAAACTAGGGACTATCCAAGATTTACTCCTAATGAGTAAATCTTGGATGGGTTTCTAGGCCAACAAATACATGTGTTGTCATTCTTATATATAATAAATGTGTGCCACCTATCCCATTCTTGAACATCTAATCTCACTAGTAAGTGTATAATGTGTATTGGGTTTTCAAAAAAAATTCGGCAGCATTTCCCCGCTGTTCTCCAAGTACATATGTACTCAGAGAACAAATGGGGAAATTCTACCAAAATTTTCTTGAAAACCCAATACACATTGTACACTTGCATCCTAAGTGAGATTAGGTGTTCAGGAACTGTCCCAAACTGGGGACTATCCAAGATTTACTCCTAATGAGTAAATTTTGGATGAGTTTCTAGGCTAACGAATACATGTGTTATTCTATAACATTGATTTCAATATATCAAGTGTCCATGCATGTTCATCATCAAGATAAAGATTACACATAAATTAGTATGACCTAGGGATGGAGAGATTCATAGTTGATTTCAAAATTTCAAACTAGCTCATGTATTATCATCAATCTACATCATACAATAGGGATTCATGTAGATGTTAGGGCGACACATCACTACAAAATCAGAGATTTAATATTAGGGTTTTAATATCCTAAATAGATTGATAACAAGATTTCAGAAATATAGTTAATTCAAGATTATGGTGAAATGTGTATTAGGGTTTTAATAACTTAATTAAACATGAATCAAAATTTACAGAATTAGGTCAAGCATTAGTATTCAATTGGAAATTTAACTTTTTCTTCCTGATCCCTCCTTACCAAATGGATAAAAGCAAGGCACGGACTGTGGGCTGGACACGGCGGCTGTGGCTGTGCTGGCCAGCACGGCCGTGGCTGCCGTGTCCAGCCCACATATTGCAGCTCGTTCCTTGCTTTTATCAATACATTTGGTAAAAGGGGAGCAGGAAGAAGAAGAGGTGGAGGAAGAAGAAGAGGTTGGGTTGGAGGTAGGTGATTGTACTTGTGAAGAGCTTAAATGTTGTAGGGAGTTCCTTTACCGGCGAGACAAGGAGCAACAAGTAGTGAAGCAGGCGGCGACCAGGTTGGGTCGGAGCAGCGGCGATCGGAAGGAGCAGGGGATCGGTGACCAGGGGACCAGAGCGGTGGCTGGAGTAGCGGCAGCCAGAAAGAGAAGGGGAGCGGAGCACAAGGAGCAGGGGAGTGGCGACGGCGGGAAAGAAGTAGAGGAGGGGAACTGGTGGTGGAATCGCGAGACCCTAGAGCAGTGGAATCGACAATGAAATAGAGAAAGGGGAAGAGACAGGCTCGCGCGGGTGCTATTAAGTCAAGAATAGGCGTCGGTTGTTAAAAACAACCGACGCTAAAAACTATAGGCGTCAATTACCAACAAAAAACCGACACTAATGTTCATTTATAGTCGTAAGTTCCAACTAGAAAAACCGACGTCTATCTTTTATATGCTGACAAAAATAAATATTCTCAAATTAAGACCATAGTCATCGATTTCCCTAAAAAAAATCGACACTAAAGGGAGGTGAAAATTTTCACGGTTAAGTGCGTGAAACCACAACGGCGTCAGTTATTGTAAGACAACCGACGATAAAAATTGGTCAAATTTATGTCCTTTAGGCGTCAGTTTATTGGTTAACAACCGACGTTGTATGTGAAATTTTGGAGGTAATTTGTTTCGTTGGAAAATTTGGATTTGGCGGTTAATTTTAGGTGTCAATTTCTTATTAAGGAACCGACGCTAAATAAAAGCGATACCTGTGTCTGGTCACCCTTCACAGATAGATGTCGGTTGTTTTATTTAACCGATGCTTTATGTTTTAGGCGTTGACTTTTATATACAATTGAAGCCTTTAAAAGTGGCGTCATAAGCCATTTCTATAGTAGTTTAAAGGTCATCGGAGAGAAGTATCTCAGGTGGTCACAGCACAGGGCCCCTCATGAAGGGTCGTGGGTTCGAATCCCCCTAGTAATGATGTTCAGAATTGTTTCTCCAGTAGCGCAACCAGCCTCTGTTTGACTTAATGGGATATGCTCCTTATGGGATGGGGCTGAGCTCCCCATGTTGGGATCGGTGCAAGCCTTATGAGTCTCCTAGGTTACCAAAAAAAAAACTACAAAGGTCAACATGTGGATTGAATCAAGCATATCAAAGTTGGAAACTTATATTTGACAAGACATTCAATTTTTTTGACTTGAGTCAAATTGAAGTTGAAAATTGTGATTACAAAAGAATTAGTGGGAGCATATATATTCCAAATGATGGTGGGGAATAACATCCTTAATCTATAAATGTTAAAACCTGGCTGGAAACACCTATATATGAAAGGTTTAGGCAAGACATCCTATGTGAAAGGGATTGAGATCTATAAAGACATATCTTGAAATTTTCTTGACCTAGAAAAGAACACATACATTGGAAATATGTTGAAAGTATTTAGCATGAAAGACTCGATGAGAGAAAACTTGTTCATATTCCATGGATTTAGTCACTTAAGAGCCTAGTGTCTCAGTTATTATGAAGAATTGAACACAAGAAATAGATGCCATATGTATTCACAATTTGATATATATTGAATGCAATGTTATGAACTTATCATGTTATCTCATATGTATTGGACATGATGAGAGGATATCTAGTTATCTTGTTTGTATTGGACATGAAGAAAGGATATCCAATCATCTTGTATGTATTGGACATGATGAGAGTATATATATATACCCATCTAGCAATCTCGTATGTATTGGACATGTTGAGGGGGCATACGTCAAATGCTAGTGAGAATCACTGGACTACCATAAAGAACATCATTAGGCTCTCATGAAATACTAAAAAGATCAATTCCTTGATTATAATAATAAGGAAGAGTTGTGTGTAAAGGGTTACACCGATGCAAGCCTCCAAAAATGACAAATAAATGATCGCAATCTAATTTAATGTTTGACCTTATAATATATTGTAAGCTACAAGAGTTATAGGTTACTGACACTTGCTTAAATCTACAAAAGAAGATTAGCATCTCTATTTGATGAGAATAGAAGAGGATATTGTATGGATTAAGAAGTTCATATGGGTGAACTTGTGTGAGGTTCCAACCATTGATGACATAGTAGAAATTATATGACAAGAATGGAGCTACTAGATAGGTTGAGAATCTTAGATATCATAATACAGTACTTACATCTCATACGAGATGTCTTACAGTGAAGAGATGTAAAAATTGCAAAATACTGACTTTAAGTAAATGTTGCTAAACCAACTATAAAAGTGCATATGTAGTAGAACTTGTATTAAGATTCATGGGTAATTGGATCTAAGTGAATGTGGGAGTCTGTTGGTATGTATGGCTAGAGAGCAAGTCATATAATGATTAGAGTGTGGAATTGGATACCTAATTTGATAATAATAAAGGTAATTTTGTTTATTATGTTTGTCTCAACAATGAGAAGATCACACGTACATACTAGATGTCTATAGAATGATGTTACCTGATGATGTATGTATTCTAGTATGTGACTTGAATAATGTGATCATATGGATGCTAAGAGTACATACATTCTTGTTATGTCCCTAGTCAGATATTATTGTGGTATCAAAATAGACAATAGTAATTCATAAGACTAGAGTGTGTTGACTGGTGATAGAGTCTCATTAGTCATGATATTTGATATCAAATCACTCACATAGGTACATGTTGGAGAATAGTGTATCAGACAGACCTACCATGAGAGCGATACATGGCGATCATGGAATGGTAGTTAGAACCGTCTCTGGTTGTGATAGTGTTGATTGTGGTTCTTAAACCTGAAGTGTTTACATTCATCATATGTCATTCGGTATACTTGGACATCATCCAATGTAACCCTGAATAAATATTGACATAACGTTGATGATTGGGTAGATGTGACACGTGGGGTTTTGAGTATGAGTGGTGTAGATGGGATTTGTCCCTTCTATAAGAGATTGATATCCAAGGCCTCTTGATAAGAAAAACTAAGAAATGTATGTCCATACTCGTGTGACTCAATATGTGATACATGAGCTCACATGAATCACAGTCAGTCTATTCTAGTACAAGGAACATGGATTCAATGTTGAGAGGATGACGATTTCATGCCTCGAATTCAATCTGGATATAGGAAACAAAGGAACATATGGTCATGTTAACACTGATCACTGATTGTAGGTTGAAGTTGTTCTCCAACTTTCCAAATTACTTGGGTAGCAGTGATATGTAAATAGGCACTGCTCTTTGCTTGTGATATCACAATTTGTTATGGACATTCACTACCAACGTAATTCTGGACATGTAAGGTCACATGCATAGGATACACCTGGATCAAAGGAATATATTTAGGAAAGATACTTGATTTGATTACTGATGGTGTTTAGGTATTCAATTAAACAATTGAGGTTCAAAATTGACCAATTCATGTGTTGAACTGATCGATTGGAGTGTCAGGTCAATTAGAATCAATATTGGCTGAACTTTGCCTGAATTGGACAAATGAAACGACCATCTCACTTGTAAAAATGACCGTCTCACAATGTGAAACAACTATTTGACTATGTCAGACAACTGGTTCACCCTCTAGGTCACCCGATTCAGTTACCAATTTGATTGAAACAAGGATTGATACTAATGTGATGTTTAGCATTAATCTGACATTGATTACCAGTGTGATTCAGAATAGGAAACACCATGAACTGGTCAGTTCATTTAGAGAACTAAATGGCTCATGTACCAACCGACCAGTTGGGTGTAGGAATGGCAATAGGTCAGATTTTTACTAATATGAACCAAATTGATCTAACCTACCACTATACAACCTGCATCAAATCTGAACCCGTAAAATATGTTGCTAGCATAAATCCGCATTGACCCAATATGCAAAAATCTGACCCGATCCACAAATAAAGTGCTATGTAAGAATGGACCTAGTTCTTGATAGTTGACCAGCCTAGGATTCTATCGGAGGCATGGGTGCTTTCAGGTCGATCATCTCCACCATGCCTCTAAGGACCAAGTTTTGCAATAAGTCTTCAAGATCAAACTTATACCCATCTTTGAACGTCACCACACTCATCTCTGTTGAAACTCTCATGCAGTAAAGAAGCTCTAGATGACCCCACCACCACTAATCGGTATTTTCCACTAGTACAAAACCGTATGTCCGCTACAGGCCCCTTAGAAGGCCACAGGCCTAATTTATTCTCGCTACAGGCCATAAAATTAGGCCCATTTACACAATTTTGCTGCAGGTGCTTTTAGGTGGCCCCCCAAAAGAATGAGGAGCGGGAAATTTTCCTGGGAAATTATGTTATTTTGCCGCACTTGAGTCCTAGTTATTCCGCCTCTTCATTTCCACATTCCCTGCCTCTTCACGATTGTTCCCTTCTGGCGATCATCGGCTCTGCAGCGTCCCAGCGAATCCCACACCAATCAGCTAGCAGTGCGCACGACTGGCCGAAGACTGCTACGCCAAGATCGCACTTCACTCCTACTATCTGTCTGGGTACATGCAACTTCATTTCTTTATTTTCCTTCTCAACCTTCCATAGTTCCTTTGCTCCCTAATATTGACGCCTCCCGATGTCCGGTGATTTACTTCTACTACTTTTTCATACTTTACTGCAATGATTTTCCTTTTCTTTTCTAGTTTTTTATCAGCCCTTGATTCCGGAATATCCTGTCTCCTATTAATCTGATTTTCCTATTCCCCTATAGCCGCCTCCTGCTCGCAGTATTTTGGTTGTGTGCATAAACACACTTTTTCTGGCATGCACGAAATTAATGTCTGGGAAGGGGCAACGCTGCCTCCACGTGCATAAAGACCCCTGTTTCTAGACTGTACGAAATTAATTTCTAAGAAGGGGACGTATTGTCTTGTTTTCCATTTAACCAAGAAAGTAGGCAGGTCGATCATGACATGTAGATAAAAATATAAAAGTAGTTCATGTTGAAAGTAGTTCATGTTGAGACCTTCAAAGGATTACCCGGCCAGCGTAGCCCGGGCGGTCAAGCCAGTGCACCCCTCATGAAGGGTCGCTGGTTTGATTCCGCTCGGGTCAGCTGTATTTACCAACCTCTTGGGTCATCCGGGCTCTGGCACCTGTTTGGAGAGGGGGTGGGCTTCGGCCCATGCAAATCCAAAAAAAAAGACCTTCAAAGGATTGAAAAATGTAATCTTTTGTAATATTTTGTTGTTGCGATCTGCTTATTTCTTAGATGCTTTCTGTTTTCTTCCTCCCACTGGTTCCCCTATCCATTGTTACTCTGATTTCCACTCTCCCTATCATTTATCCTCTTTCTTCATCTCCCATGATAGTGCAGAAGCAAGAGGAAACAACCTAGAGATCCATTTACAAATCATCGGCTTAAGTTATCATCTACGAGTGCAAACTCTGAAAATGAATATGTTATCTTTGTGGTTATCCTCTCCAAAGCTTCCACACATATTCTTTCCATACATGATATTGAATGTATACTAACAAATGTTGTACATTCATATTATGGCTTGGCTCAGTTTTGATTCTACTACTGACTTGAACATATAAAATTTTCAGGTTGTGAAAACTCTAAAAGTTGTCTGCTTTATCAGGACAAGGATAGTTGTGCAAAGTCTTTGCTTGGTCAGGTTGTTGGCAAATTCTGGATTTTTTACTAAACTTCTATTGGTGAAATATAAGGTTAGTCAAGTGTGGACCATTAATCCTTGTGTATCGCTCTTCATAGAAGTTTATAAATTTTAACGTTCACATAAATGAAAATTTGATCTTTTTATCCATGTACATGATGAATTTGATATATGCATACAAATTCTATATATTTGTCTTCCTAGTGTTTGAAATCCATGTTTGATGGTCATTTTATACAAAAAAATAAACTACTTTTGGTTACTTATGTGTTGAAATGTGCATAATACTAATTTATTTGTTGTTTGTTAAAACTTAGAGAATCAAGTCATATTCATCAGTATGTTTCATTATCCTATTACAATACTTGTTGGTTGTGGGTGAAAACAAACCTCCATATTATATGGAGCTTCCTCACGTACTAATAGAATCAATATTAGTTGATTTTTTTTGTACATCGTAACTAATTTTCTACACTTTTGTGTGCCATGTCTAGTTATGGAGAACCTTGAACTCACACAACCAAATAGACTTCATACTCTTCCCATGAACATAATAAAAAATTTAGTATTCAAGATACATTTGACTAAGCATTAAAATTTAAATCTCATGAATCATGTGGCAATGCATAAAAAATGATCAAATTAATACAAAGATACTATGAACTATTCGGTAAAATATTAGTAAAATATATTGGACACATCACATATACATAATTTGCATATACATACATATATGTATACTCACTCGTATGTATGCCAAGAAAAATTAGAGAACATTTGCGTGTACATACATACATATATGTCGTGCATATATGCATACATATGTACATACATGTTTGTATACTCAAACTTATATTTGAAGCTAAAACAAAGTTGTCCATGTGGCTAGGTGATGACATCATGATTTGCGAGCCTAGGTGGACTAGGCATTTTATTAGCCTCATAAATTAGGAATATCTTATGTTTTGAACTAGTTATCTTCATGGTGTATTTTACAAAGTATATATTATTGGTTTCATAATTCTAGTAAATCTTTAATTTTCATTGATTGATTCTTAACATGACCTATGTGAGATCAAATCACTCTCCTTTGACCTAAATAAAACATAATATAGGAAACACCCAAATTGACAAGAATCAAACACAACTTAATCTAATTTAGACTTAGAATGTTAAAACCTTAAACTTTATTTGACCTAATTTGGTGCCAAGATATCTTGAATTGGATCTAAAAGACCCTAGACACCTAGCTCACAGGGGCCTAGACTCTTGAATGCACACCTCCTCTAGAGCATATCCCGCCTAGGCACGAGTCTTGATAACCATGCAAAAAGGACATATTTCTATATGTGCCACTCCCCTCCACATATATATACACATGTATACTTACATAAATATATATACATATATATATGCTTATATATGTATGTATATGTAGATATATACATATATATGCGTGTCTGTGGTCTATGTACATCCACACATATCTTATTGTTATACACATCTATATTGCACAAATACAAACACCTATATCATACACATTGTCAAACTTTTACAAGAAGATATGATCATGTTACCATTATGTCTAATAGATCCTACGTTGTACCCCTTTGGTATAGAGTTCTTGAACTCAAGAATCTATCATATTATTATGTTAGACTATTTAATTCTAGTTAGAGAATATTCATTATAGCATGAGAGCTGATATATGGCATTTGTATCAACTACATATGTGCCCAAGAAAATTGAGAAATTGATGCAACCTTCATTAATCATGTAAACAAACACAACCATGTATTAGTTTACTAATAAATATTAAGAATATCTGCAACAAAATTTGGATTCACTTATATATTTTTTTAGTAAAATTTGCTTTGGTAGCTCACACATATCCCTTATTTATTTATCATGTGGATGTGATGTATTATCTTTGTAGTTCTCTATTTTTTCATTATATGTGACATTTTTTTAATGATTAACTTTACCCTTTTTTAGTCATCATTATGGATAATCGATATATTATGAACAAGAGTTGGATGTATAAACCTACCTCTAAATATGAGCGATGCACATATAAAGATTTTCATCTAGGAATAAATTATTTTTTAAGGTTTGCATCAAACCATGTCAATGTAATGGAGATGAGATGTCCATGTGCTATGTGTGAGAATAGGATGAATAGAAATTCATGCACAGTTAGAGAGCACTTGATCATCTATGGTTTTTTTCCCTGATATGTCAACTGGATTTATCATGGAGAACGATACCAAACTGATATGAGAACTACAAATTCTGTAAGACACAATACTGTTGATGATGTACATGAAATGATGAATGATGTTATGATGCACAATGCCAGTGATGATGTCAATAATGATATGGGTAATGCCACAATTTTTGAACATGATCCTGAAGATATAAAAGTTGAAGCAGTTTTGAAAGAAGCTAGTAAGCCATTGTATGATGGGTGTGAAATTTCAACATTTGCCTTTGTTGCAACCCTTTTTAACATCAAGTGTGATAATCACTGGACTAATAAGTCTATGAAAAATCTATTAAAACTACTCTCCTTGGCATTTCCAAGGGGTAATAATCTTCCACAAACATGGTATGAATTTGATAAGATGATGTCTGCTTTGGGTTTGACTAAAGAAGTAATACATGCTTGTCCAAATGATTGCATGCTATATAGAGGTGAAAAAGCTGAGTTAAATGAATGTTTTAGATGTAAGATGCCTAGATGGAAGTATGTTATTAAAGGAAATGGACAGTGATCTAGAGTACCAGCCAAAGTATGTCGTTATCTTTCTATCATTCCAAGGCTGAAAAGAATGTATAACTCTAGTAAAATAGCTAAGTTTATGACTTATCACTACACTAGCACTAGACATCCAAAGGGAAATATGACTCACCCTAGAGATGTACAACTTTGGCAAGAGTTTGACAAAAGACATCCAGAATTTAGTAAAGAACCTCGCAATGTAAGACTGATGTTATCATCTGATGGTTTTAACCCATTTAATATGGCATATGGAAGTAGCACAAGTATTTGGTCTGTCATTCTTCTGAATTATAATCTTCCTCCATGGTTGATAATGAAACAATCTTATTTTATGATGCCTCTTCTTATCAATGGTCCAAAATCTCTAGGAAAAAATATTGATATTTATTTAGAACCATTGATAGATGAATTGAAGTTATTGTGGACAGAAGGTGTCAACATATATGATATTGAAAGGAAAGAAACATTTAAATTGAGGGCAGCCCTACTAGGTACCATTAGTGACTTTCCGACTTATGGTATGTTGTCAAGTATGAAAATAGGAGGGAAATTTGTTTGTCCTGATTGTCATGTTCACACTGACTCAATTTATCTACCCTATAGTCGTAAAGTTGTATATATGAAGCACCGTAGATTTCTTCCCATGGATCATCCTTGGCGCTATGACACTCATCATTTCGATGGCACACTTGAGAATGATTCTGCCCCAAAACCATTATCAGGTGAAGAGATTAGTGAAATTTGGAAAGATTGTGATAATATTGTATACGGTAGAGGAAAATTTGGCGAGACAAATAACAATGATAAATTACTTGTTGGGTGGAATAAACTTAGTGTATTCTTTGAGCTCTCATATTGGAAAACATTGTTGGTCCGTCACAATTTTGATGTAATGCACATTGAAAAAAATATAAGTGAAAATATCTTGAGTTGGTTATTGTTAAAAGATGGAAGAAGCAAAGATAACATCAAAGCTCGATTGGATTGAAAATATAAATTCAAGATCAGAAAATCTCTTTGGCCAAGGAAGAACAGATCAAATTGAAAGGATATCATCCCTCCTGCATTGTATAGTATGACAAACGAAGAGAAGGAATTTTTTCTTTCAATTCTAAAAGATCTTAAACTTCCGTATGGTTTTTCAGCAAATCTGTCCAAACTAGTTGATATTGATGAGAAAAGGATTAATGGTATGAAAAGTCATGACCATCATGTTTTAATGCAATATATCCTTCCACTAGCAAAAAGGAGAACTATGGCAAAGCTAGCAGGAAAAGTGTTGAATAAATTGTCATTGTATTTCAAGCAACTTTGTGCTAAATCTATTGATATTGCAACACTAGAAAGACTTGAAAAGTCAATACCTATAACTCTGTGCAAACTTGAAAAACTCTTCCCTCCAACATTCTTTGACATCACTGTCCATTTGACAACACATCTTGCAACTCAAGCTAAAATTGTTGGGCTAGTTCGATATAGATGGATGTATCCTATTGCAAGATATTTATTCCATTTAAAAAGACATGTGAGGAACAAAAGTAGACCCGAGGGTTCTATTGTTGAAGGTTACTTAAGGGATGAAGTTTCTACTTTTTGTGCTAGTTATTTAGATTATGTTGATTCTATGTTGAATAGAGCAATAGATGAAGATGGCCCCATTGGAACTGGAAGCATTATTTGTCTTTCAGTGGATGAAGCACACCCGGCTCATAGATTTATCTTGTATAATGATGATCTTATTGAGCCTTATATAAAGTGAGTATTATTTTATTTAGCTTGACTATAATTTTTCTTTTGCACACTTAAAAGTTTAATTATTCACTATAGGTTGCACGAAGAATACATAAGAATGAATGATAACCTCCAATTTTGTGATGTTATCCTAGTAATATTCTTTAGTTTTCTACACTTTCTCAGATCAAGTAGACAAAATCTCTAACTATCCTCTTTTTATTGCAAACATACTGTTAGATTAACTTTTCTCCTTTTACTTACAGAAAAAGACACAAAACAAATCACAAAAGACTTAAACGGTCTTAAGACCGTATGGAGTCAAACGGTCTCAAGACCGCATGGAGTCAAACGGTCTCAAGACCGCATGAAGCCAACCGGCCTCAAGACCGCATGAAACCTTCCAGTCTCAAGACCGCATGAAGCCAACCGGTCTCAAGACCGCATGAAACCAACCGGTCTCAAGACCGCATGAAGCCAACCACTCTCAAGACCACATGAAGCCAACCGGTCTCAAGACCGCATGGAGTCATACGATCTCAACACCGCATGGAGTCATACGATCTCAAGACCGCATGGAGTCATACAAGCTCAAGACCGCATGGAGTCCAAACGGTCTCGGAGTCCAAATGGTCTCGGGGTCCAAACGGTCTCAGAGTCCAAACGGTCTCGGGGTCTAAACGGTCTCGGAGTCCAAATGGTTTCCAAGACCGTTTGGACCCAAAATTACCAAACTGTTTGGACTTCACTTAAGGCCTATAAATAAGACCCAATGGGTCCTCCCAAAGATAGGAAGTTTCAGACGCCCAGAGGCTGCCTCTATCACTCCAGAGCTAATCCAACCTCCATCCTCCGCCCAAAGGCTGACGGTCTAAGATCCACACTCCGTTCTAAAGTTGCTTTCTCTCTCATCGCCAAAGAAGGTGGGAAGAGGAGTCCTCATCATCGAGCAACCTGCGAAGTGTGAAGATCGTCCTTCTCTCTCTCACCAAAGGGGTTGACTTTCCTCTCTCCTTCGTGGGGATGACGTTCTCTCTCTCTCTTCTCGCCTCCTTATTTGTCCTTGTCATGAGCGAGTAGCCCCGCTACCCATGTTTCATATCATGCAATGTAATCCATAGTTTGCAATATAGAGATTCTTTCCTTGCAGTTCAACATCAATCATTTAATGAATGCTTGTTGCTTGATCACCAACTTGTGTTATCTTTTATCTTTTAGTATGAATTGTCTATGTTTGTACTTTTAGATTCAAAAGTCGATTGAATATTGGTTCTTGATGCATGTATCCACCATGCATCTGTTTCGGTATCTAGGAGTGTCTTTCAAGGAGTGGAGTAAACTCACTTCCACTATTTTACTTTCATACTATGAAATGGAATCAGTTGACGTATGAAAGTGCAATCTTGATAAGTCGAGGAACACACTTTGCGAAGGGAATGATGCAAAGTAGTTGACCATTCGTTCAAGGATGGCTAACTTTGCAACATTCCCGCACTTCTCGTAGTTAGTTCTCTGAAAGGAAACTAAGTCTACGAAGATACTAACTGTTTTGACTCTTGTTGCAGGTTATGTTTTATGTTGCATGTTTTGATCCATGTGTAGTGGCGGTGAAAACCGATCACACCCTAGTGGTTCCTTATCATTAATTAACATCCTTAAATTTACTTGTTTGCTTTACTTTACTTGATATTAGTCTAAAAACAACCAACCCAACCTTTTGATTTAAGTACCAACTATTAAGAGTTTAAGTGAAGTTCTAACGTTTTTCATCTTGTTGTTCCCAACAAAATCGTTGTCCCATGGATTCGACCCTTAACTATACTACGATAAGACTTCTTTGTATCTTAGCATACGTGGGTGGAGTTCTCGATCTAGTATAAGCAAGGCTAAACTTAAAGACTTACCACTTTAGGATTTTTAGTGGTGCACGCAATTCCACGTAAGTGGGAGCTCCATAAAAAATTGGCGTCGTTGCCAGGGACAACGGAACATTTTAATCTCATTTAGCATCTTGCTAGTTGGTTAGGGTTTCACACTTCCTTTTCATCATTAGTTCATATTTTCCTAAGTTCATCATATCTCTAACATCATCTAAAAAGTGTGTTCTTTTCTCTACTCAGGTAGAGGACTTGTATGCAATCATTGCATAACCTTGGATTCTCCCCTGATCCAGAGTACGACTCTGAGGTATAGAGAAGTTTCCACCGCCGCATCAGACTCAACTGCCAAAAAGCCAGGCAAATGGCTGAAGATCAATGCCAAGCTGCCCTGGTATTGGAGAGGGTCAACGCCGCCATCGCCGCTCAAAGAGCACAACTCATCGCTGACACCCGTGCTCAGATTCAAGTAGAGATTCGAGCGGAAGAACAAGCCTGCATATGAGCCAAAAATGAAGCAACTAACCAAGCTGCTCAGCTAGAACTAAGAAACAAACAGTTAAGGGACTATGTTGTCCCTAAGAACTACGAAGACAATCACCCTGTTCAGCCTTCGATCATTAATATACCCAAATTTGAGATCCATACACAATGGATTCAGATCATGCATGGCATCTCATTCTTAGGAGGTTCTGGAGATGACTGTATGGATCACTTGAAGAGGTTCAAGGCACTTTGACGACTCGTCCCGCAAGATGGAGTTGCTTTTGACGCAATAATGCTACATCTTTTCCACTTCACTCTTTCAGGAAGAACTTTGAGCTGGTATAATTCGCTGGATAGGGAGCCAGTCATCACCGCATGGGCTCCCTTAGAAGAAAAGTTCCTGGAGAAGTTTTTCCCTCCATCGTTGACCTACGAAATTAGGGGACAAATTAACCATTTCGCCCAACTTCCTGGAGAAACGCTCGCGGAAGCATGGGAAAGATTTAAGGAGCTTTTAAGAAAGTGCCCCCATCACGGTATCTCCCAGAATCAATTGATAGAAACATTCTATAGGGGGGTGAGTGATGACATCAAACAATTTCTGGATTCCTCATCTGGAGGAAATTTTATGAGGAAGAACTATGAAGATGCTTGGAAGATCGTCACTCTTGAAGCTGAGAACCAATCCAATTGGGGACGATTATCTGGTAAAGGAGTCCTCAAGGTTTATAAAGCTGAAGAATCAATGGAGATGAAGGCTATCGATGAAGCTTTAAAGACTATTGCTCACAAGCAGCAGGCACTTGAAGCTTCATATGGGGAATATGATAAGAAGAAAAACCCCCAAATACATCAAGTTAAAGCCTCTACGAGAACCTGTGAAGCTTGCCACGCATCTGATCACCGCACACTATCATGTGGGTTGCTTTACAATGTAATGTTGGATATGCAACCACCGCAGCAGCAGTATGAACCAATTATCGAACAACCTGAAGAATAGATACCCGAGCAAGTAAACTCCATTCATTCCATACCAGGATAAGTTTACTATAACCCTAGCCAACCGAGAAACCACCCCGGGTTCCAATATGGAAATCCTGCGGGGACTGCCAATCCGCAGCACCAAACGCAAGGGGGGGGGGTCTTCTAATAGACTGCCACCAGGATTTCAAAGCAACTTTAACCAGAATTAAGGGAACCTTAGAAATAACCTACCAAGATCCAACTACCAAAGGAATCCCTCCGCTTACTACCAATACACCCATCCTCCTCTGCACCCACAACTACCCCCTCAGCTGCAGCAATCGCAGCAGCCTCAGCTAGCACCACAACAACAACTTCAAGGGCAACAACAATTTCAATAGAAAAATATCCCTTCTCAGCCCACTGATGAGATAACCATGATCAGGCAAATGCTACAATCACAACAAACTATGCTTGCTAATTAGCAAGCTCAGCAGAAGGCTGTAGAGGCTCAATTAGCACAAATTGCTACCCAGTTGAAACCTCCAGCAGGCACTTTTGCTGGCCAACCAGAGTCAAACCCAAGACATGATCAGAATAGACCGGAGCAACTGAAGGCTGCCACTACCAGGTCAGGTCGTGTCTTTCGCGAAGCTACAAGGATCACTCCTGATAATGATGATACCTCTATCTTAGTTCCAAATGCAAGCCCAAGTCTAGCAACTGAGAATTCTATAGAGACTGGAAAAGGCAAGGAGAGGGAACAAGCCCCCAAGGAGTTAGAGGTCCCGCCATATAAACCTAGGATACCATATCCAGGTAGATTGAAAGAGACTAAGATGGACTCCAGATTCCAAAAATTCAAGGAGGCGATGAAGAAACTCTATATCGACATCCCTCTCCTCGATGCCCTATCCGAAGTACCAGCTTGGGCTAAATACCTAAAAACTTTGCTGTCAAGGAAGTACATTACTAAGGAGCAAGAGACCATTAAACTAGCTCAGACTACTTCTGATATCATCCTTAACAAGATGCCAAAGAAAAAGAAGGACCATGGTTCCTTCGGTATCTCGTGTTGTATAGGAAATGCTTCAAGCAAGAAGGGATTAGCTGACTTAGGAGCTAGCATATCGATCATGCCTTATTCTATGTGCAAAAGATTGGGTTTTACAGACTTATTACCCACAACAATGACTATTAAGCTAGCTGACTCTACTATCACTGCACCCTTAGGAATTATCAAAGACATTCCGGTTAGAATAGGCAAAGATGCTTATGTCTCATGTGATTTTGTCATCATGGATGTCAAAGAGGATTTAAGATACCCCATAATTTTTGGCAGACCCTTCCTTACCACCGCCAGGGCGCTCATTGACGTTGAAGCTGGTACGATCATTTTAAGACTGGGAAAAGAAGTAATTCAATTCTGAGTCCTCAACATCATGAAAGGACCCAACATTCAAGAGGAGGTTTTTCTCCTAGATGCAATTCACCAAATGTCCCAACTAGAAATATATGAGCCATCTGATGAGTTGGAGAATTCTTTAACTAATCCAGAAGTCGAATTCTCGGCTAATGAATTGGTTCAACAATGCTTGCAACACCTAGAAAAAGCCGAAGAAGCACCAACAACCACCGTTGATGAGCTCAAATTCGTCACCATTTTAGAAGCAACAGAAACACCCAAGGCTCCCAAAATGAAGACTCTACCAATGGGACTTAAACACGTCTTCTTGGACGAAGCAAAATTATGTCTAGTTATCATCAGTTCCACCCTGAAGGAAAACCAGGAAGAAAGGATTCTTGATAAGCTGAAGAAACACAAGAAAGCCATTCGGTACAAAATAACTGGCCTGACGGGTATAAACCCAGCCTTATGTATGCATAGACTGCCCATGGTTGAAGAATTTAAGCCATCAAGAGAACACCAGAGGAAGCTGAACCCTAATCTTAAAGAAGTGGTTCGCCTTGAAGTCCTCAAATTGCTGAAAGCCGGCATAATTTACCCAATTTCAGACTCCCAATGGGTCATCCCCGTCCAAGTGGTCCCTAAGAAGGGAGGAACCATTGTCATGCTAAATGACAAGAACGAATTAGTACCGACAGGAACTGTGACGGGGTGGAGGATGTGCATCGACTACAGGAAACTAAACAAATCAACGCGGAAAGATCACTACCCTCTTCCCTTTCTCGACGAAGACTTAGAATGCTTAGCCCATCAGAAATACTTTTTATATCTAGATGGTTATTCCGGGTTCTACAAAATCCCTATACACCCGGAAGACCAAGATAAAACTACCTTCACCTGCCCCTTTGGAACCTATACTTTCAAAAGAATGCCATTCGGGCTGTGCAACACACCTGCTACATTCCGAAGGTGTATGTCTGCCATTTTTGCAGGATTAACAAAATCTATAATGGAGGTATTCATGGACGATTTTTCAGTTTATGGAGATTCTTTCGACAACTGTCTACTCAACCTTGGACAAGTTTTACAATGATGCGAGGAAACGAACCTCATCCTGAATTGGGAAAAATGCCATTTTATGGTAACTGAAGGTGTCGTCCTCGGACATAGAGTGAGTGACAGAGGGATTGAGGTAGATAAGGCAAAGATAGATGTCATCTCGAAATTGTCACCACAAAAAGATATAAAAGGAGTTCGGGCATTCTTAGGTCATGCTGGGTTTTACAGAAGATTTATCAAAGATTTCTCAAAAATAGCAAAACCCATGACCCAACTTCTAACCAAAGATACAAAGTTCAATTTTAATCAAGAATGCTTACAAAGTTTCTCAACTCTGAATAATGCTTTAGTCTCTGCACCTATACTAAGAGCCCCAGATTGGTCACAACCTTTTGAAATCATGTGTGATGCTAGCGATTACGCCATAGGGGTCGTTTTAGGACAGAGAATCGACAAGAAACCTTATGTAATCTACTACACATCTAAAATGCTTGATGAAGCACAGAAGAACTACACTACTACAGAAAAGGAGTTCTTGGCTGTCATCTATGCGTTCGAAAAATTCCGCCCCTACTTAATTGGAGCCAAGGTCATCGTCTATACCGACCATTCCGCCATTCGATATCTAATTCAGAAGCAAGATGCAAAACCCAGACTTATCCGCTGGGTGTTGATGCTTCAAGAATTCAATTTGGAAATTAAAGACAAAAGTGAAGTGGAAAATGTTGTAGCCGACCACCTCAGTCGTATTGAAGTTGAGGATGACGATAAAGTTCCTATCTGAGAATCCCTTCCAGAATACCAACTAATGAAGGTTACCCATGGATTCCCTTGGTATGCTGACATTGTCAACTATCTAGCTACAGGAATCATTCACCCCTCTGCTTCCTATCACGACAAAAGGAAATTCATCCACGATATAAAGCAATATTATTGGGATCAACCCTACCTTTTTCACCTATGCGTAGACGAACTTTTCCGTCGCTGCTTATCGGAAGAAGAGATTACCCCCGTCTTATAGCATTGCCATTCCGGCCCCACGGGGGGGCACATGAGTGTAAAGAAAACCACTATAAAAGTTCTGCAATTAGGTTTCTTCTGGCCGACCATAGCAAAGGACTCCTATGATTTTGTGAAATCTTGCAACAAATGTCAATTTTCTGGTAGCATATCTAAAAGGGATGAAATGCCCCTCACCATGTGGTAAGAGATTGAACTCTTCGACGTATGGGGGATAGACTACATGGGCCCTTTTCCTTCTTCATATGGTTTCTCCTACATCCTGGTTGCAGTAGACTATGTCTCGAAATGGGTCGCAGTTATACCCACAGTGTCCAGCGATTCCAAACTTATTAAAATGTTTAAAGATATCATTTTTCCCAGATTTGGAGTCCCCCGAACTGTCATATCCGACGGAGGGACCCATTTTCTGGAATGAAGCTTTGAAGCCCTCTTAAAAAAATACGGAGTTAACCATAAAACTGCCACGCCTTACCATCCACAAACCAGTGTTCAGGTTGAAGTCTCAAATAGACAACTGAAGGCAATCCTAGAAAAAATTGTCAATAGACACCGTACTGACTGATCCACCAAGCTTCCCGATGCCCTTTGGGCTTACCGAACATCTTATAAAACACCAATCGGGACAACCCCATTCCATTTGGTATACGGGAAATCATGTCATCTTCCAGTGGAACTGGAACACAAAGCTTGGTGGGCCATCAAAAAACTAAATTTCGATCTTCAAAGTGCTAGAGAAAACAGACAACTCCAACTACAGGAGCTAGAGGAGCTCCTAATGACCGCCTATCAATGTGCTAGGATTTATAAGGAACAAACCAAGATGTGGCACGAAGGTCATCTTATAAGGAAGGACATTGCCATGGGTGACAAAGTCCTCCTTTTCAACTTCAAGCTCAAATTGTTCCCCGGAAAACTCCGCACGAAGTGGTCCAGGCCTTTCACAATCAAACATATATACCCAACTGGAGCAATCATAATTGTTGACGATAATGGAGGAGAAAGGACAGTAAATGGCCATCGATTGAAAAAATACTACACTCCAGATGATAAAATTCCGAGACAAACTATTGAGATCAGGGACGCCATGACATCATCATAGTAACATCAAAACCTCGTCGAGCCAGCGACGTTAAACCCAGGCGCTTCTTGGGAGGCAACCCAAGATCTGAGCTTCTTCTTTTGTTTTTCCTATTCTTTTAAGTTACATTGGGTTTATATTCTGAAAATATAAAATTTACATAACCAAAACAAACATAAAAATATAAAAATCAAAATAACCTTAACCCTCCCAAACGGTCCTGAAACCGTTCGGAGCCAAACGGTCCTGAAACCGTTCGGAGCCAAACGGTCCTGAAACCGTTTGGAGTCCAAACAGTCGCTAAACCGTTTGACCTAAGGGTTTTGCAAGGTCCCCCCCCCCCGAATCCTATAAATATAACCCCCCCTCCTTCTTCTTTCTTTCGACACTTGAAGCCTTCTAAAACCCTCAGTTTACTGTTCCTTCTCTCTTTCAATTTCCCGCGCAGCCTGCAGCACCGGTTCCTTTCGCCGTCCATCCTTCCCGGTTCCGTGTGTCCTCACGGCGGTCACACCCCCATTACCGAAGTTCTCTCCGTCATTTTCCCTACCCACAACAGCAAGGTAGGCGCATCACCATCGCTGACGCCGGTAACGCCGCCGTGAGTACCTGTTCTATCACCATCGTCTGCACACCACCGCTGTCCTTGCTATCACCGCCGTCTGCGGCAGTGCCACGATCCCCTTTTATATCACCATCGTCGACCTTATCGCCGCCATATTTTCTTTCGCCGCCGGTTCCGCCTCTCTTCCGTCCGCTGCGCTCCTGGCGTTTCAGCTTCCAACCGGTCTTGAAACCGTTTGGAGCCAAACGGTCTTGAAACCGTTTGGAGCCAAACGGTCCTGAAACCGTTTGGCCTCTAACAATCGCTTAAGTTTTGTTAAAACATAAAACCACATAAACACAAATAAAATCCAAATCTTTCTCTAATACTAAGCATATTGTTCTTACTCATGATCTTCCATTTTCAGAAATGGCATCACTAGTTAAGGAAGCCACAGGAATTGCCGACGCTCCATTCTAGACAAAGGAGCAATTACTGGAAGACCAAGATAAACTCCAAAAGATCATAGATAACTACAACACAACTAGACAGGCCCCACCAAAGGTCAAAATCATAGATATCCTGTGTGAAATTGATCGCCTCAACAAATGCCTAGTTGAGGAGCCTGAAGAAGAAGTACAAGAAATCTCCTCTAGTGATGAAGGCTCTGAATACGAGCCAAACCCCGAGGAAGAATTCCCATCTGAAAAAACCAAGGGGAAATGAAAGGTCCATGAAATTGCAACTGGACAACCCTCAAAGAAACGCACACGAAAACAGGTCCACCCCGCCTCTGCTAGGGGACAAACCCTGGCAGCACCTGCCACCACCACTCCTACTACCACCCCCATCTTCTCAATTCTCACCACCACCGCGCCCCCACCAGAAAACCTCTACATCCACACCATCTCATCCATCGAAAAAATACTAAAACCAACAAAGTGCGTTTGCTCAAGCGTACTACTCAAGATGGGGATCTACGATAGAATCCTCACAATGCTCGACAACACCAATTTATCCAGACTCTGTTTCGTCCCTGAAATCTCATATGTAGAACCCACCACAGAATTCTTTACCCATCTTACCAAAGAGACGGTGGACATTGTGTACAGAGAAAGGGATGGGGGTGACCGCCATCTGGTCACCAAGCTTTTTGGCAATGACATCGTGATCACATAAAATCTTTTGAACGAAATCTTCATCGACAATCCTGATCATCTCAAAAAAGATGCAGCTATAGGAACGGAGATCTACCCGTTCAATAAACATAACTTCTGGAAATCACTAACAGGGATCCCCAGTTACGAGGCACAGACATGCAAAGCCTCCAATATTCAATCAGGGTTCATGCGCACGCTTCACAAAATCATTAGTAGTTCGCTATTCCCCAGATCAGAGGGAGGAAACGTTATTGTGGCCGACCTCTTAATCCTATGGTCTATCTTGCATGAAAAGCCAGTCAACATCGGATGGCATTTGATACAAAAATTCTCCACCTACGCTATAGGAAAAGAAATCTGTATGGGAGGACACATAACCTCCATTATTAAATACCTCAAAATGGACATATTACTCCCTCACTGCATGAAGATCAAGGGCGACATCCTAACAAACGAACAAACCTTGAATAACTCCTACATTATCAAGGAGAAGGATGCAAAACTACATTACATCTTCTGCCCAACAGTCCGATCTTCCAAAATCCTGTTACCGCTTCCGGAGCTAGCAGACTACGGCAAAGACAAATTTCTCTTCACTGATGAAGAGATTACCAAAATCATAGTTCCGATCAAAGCACAAACTAAGCCAACCCAAGCGGGACAGACAGAACTCAGCATTACCGCCCCGACATCTAGGTTGACAAAAATTCCTATGAAATGACCCTCCACAAGACTTTCGCAGAAACAACAGCTGTCGCGAACACCAACATCTAAACCGCATCGAGAAACAGAAACCCCCCTCCCCGATGAACAATTCACCACCTCATCTCTAGACTCCTTCATTATGAGTCTAACCGCTGAGCTTACCACCACCACTTCACCACCCTCCACCTTTCCACAATCTACCACTCTTCCATCTTTCTCCACCCCTACGTCTGACTTCACCACCTTCGCCTCCATCCCCGCAGTCTTTCCCCCACCACTATCAATCCCACCATTTTCACCAGCAACATCACCACCTTTCCCATCCACCATCACCCCAACACTGCTGGTGACACCATCTATCATCACCACGCAGTTAGCCGCACCATCAACAGTATCTCTTCCGTAGGACACTACATCCTTCCCGTCCAGACCCCAACCATCCCACCCTTCCATAACTGGGGTCCCCTTAACAAATGTCGGTGAGGAATTCGGACGTCAATTGGACACCATCTGAAACCTCCTCACCGACCCCTCGAACATTTTGAATTCCATTTTTTCTTGTATGCAGGGACTATCTAAACAGGTAGCCAAGATCGATGAGCAGAACTGTGCCTTGCCAAGCATACTCCAAGGTTTTCAGCAACGGCAATATATAGTGGCCAGGCAAGTTGATCACATCGACAGCCACTACAACAACTTGCCTGAGCTGATCCTTGGAGTAAAAGGCCAACAAGAAGCAATGGCCAAGCAAGTCGATGAGATCTCTACGCAGACTCAGCCTCTGCCTGAGACTCTCCACGAGCTCAAACAACAACAAACAGATCTTAGCACACACTTGGATAGCATCAGCAACACTCTCACACAATTCCGCAATAGCCAAGAGGAGTCGACGAACAATGAAATCCAACAATTACGAGCTACAATAACAGATCTAACAGCGTGACTCCTCTCTACCAACAACCGATACAAAGATCTCAAGGAAACACACGACGCACTGCTCGAAACACACGAGCATGTGCAAGTGGCGTTTGAAGAATTACAAACCATCCATCGGCAGTGCAAAAAGACAGCACATAAGAAGCTCACAGACAAAGTAGCAGCTGACAAAGACGGCGATGATGAAGACAAAGATGACTCCGACTCCTCCGCAGATTCTAACAACGATACAACCTCCTCAGATGATAAACCCGATGCCCCATACAATGCTGGGGAGGGCCCAAGCCAAAGAGCAGCACCTTCTCATAAACGATATGTCAAAGACCACCAGGAAGGTGGACATCATCCCAAGTCCCCCACCCACAACGAAAATGTAAACATATCATATGGGGACCAATTCCTCGATTACTCTACCTTGGGATCTATAGGGGAGTCTACGAAAGATGTGGCCTTTGCTGAGTTCCACCAATGTATTTTAGGAACCAGCACAAACCCACCAGCAACAACCACTCACCCTTTTTCTGCACCTGACCAATCAGTACCCTTTCCGCCAGAACAGGAAGAATCAGAACGAGTCTGTTTAGATACAGACGAAGAACTCGATTCTTCTTCCGATTCAGATGAAGATCTGCAAGGCTATATAGATGATTTGGAACAAACTTCTTCACCCCGTCCGCGGGAGCTTCCCCCGCCACCACCTCTACCGCATAAGATGCACGATTTAGATATGGCGACCATCTCTACACTAGATGCTCATGACATCTTTATCCTGAACACTATTGCCGACGATGCCAAAGATGGGGAAGACATCATATACCACAATACAAAGACTAAGCGCAAGTTGACACACGAAGATTTCCACAACATCTTACGACCACGGTCAACGATGTCAATGACAATCTTCCGCGTCCTACTTGCCAACTGCATAGAAGTTTACAGAAGCTCTAAGAGGCAGCAGCTAGTCTTTAATGCCTCACCTGCTCTGTCTATAGGCTTGCTATACAAGGACATACGAGCAAAGTCAATAGAGTGACTGTGCGCTGGTTCAGCATGGAAGGCACGTTATCTTACCGTGCCATTTCAAGTTTCTGATCACTGGTTATTTATGATTGTGGACACCGAGGCTCGGGACGCCAAGGTGTACAATTTTTGCGCCACTGAGCTACCAGTCGGAACAATAAACTTTGTTGGAGAAGAAGCAGGAGAGGCACGATGTATACCTTTCCGGCTTCTTAAGCTAGTTTGGGTTGCATGCCCGTCCCTACATCAGGACTGGAGCCAACCATGGTTCCAAATAATAAACCCGCAAGTCCAAACAACTGAGGGATCTGGGGATTGCACTTTTTGCACTATCCGTCACATTCAAGCGCTAAACCAAAAAATCCCCTTTACAGAGCTGATCGTCGAAGATTTTCACTCCCTGCGAGGGCGTTACGCCATGGAGCTTATTTGTGATAGAAGGTTCTTCAAGGACCCGACAATGGCACCAGATGACGTCCCCCGCTACCTCTTTTCAGCAATCCAACATCCGCAACGGTGACCTTTCAGACAAACCTTAAAAGAATTGGAGAAAAACAAACAACCAGCCATAGTTCCCGAGCAAAGAAAATGGGACCCTTCCCAATTTGATATGGCGCAGGATAAAGGGGAAACAGATCTTTTGTCAGGGGCAACCATTAGGAGATCGCCATCACAAATGGTGCCCCTATCTGCCATAGAACCAACTTTCCCGGATTTCGACCTCAGTGCTTGTAAAAGTCTCTCTGACAATGAACTACGTCTCATCATGTCACGGCTCTATGCCAAGAAAGATGATCTCGTTTTCATGTCCGGTGACATTTTAATAATGGCAGACGCTTTACGAGAAACTGTACAGTTCAAAGGGTCTCTATCCGTGAGCTTGATGGTTGTCTATCAATTTCTTATAGGACGGAATCACCCTACAACCTATATGGCATCCGCATACATGAAGGACGACCTCTTAATGCTAAAGAACTTCGGAACAACTGATGCACTAATCTCCTTCCTACAACACACAACACCGAAGTTTATCATGCTACCATTCCTTCACCATGAGCACTGGCTGCTTCTGGCAACAAACCTACCCGAAGGAACAAATACTATCTATAATAGTTCCGACATCCGGTTTAATCCATGACAGAAGAAATACGTAGTGACACCAAATACGCCCACACAGGAAGTAGCAAAGGAATGTGCAGACAGATTAATCGATGTCCTAAGTCAGCACACAAGGGCATACGACAAAGAACACTTTCATCGACCATCTTTTAACCACAAATGCCCCCAACAAATTCGGGAATCAAATGATTGCGGCTTCCACGTCCTCTACTGGATGTACACAATCATGGCCCTTCAAAAACCAATAGAGGATACGACAGACGTAGATTACCACGCCTTACATGGAAAGTTTGCGGCTAATCTCCTTCGTACACATGGTGCAAATAAAGGACTAACGGACGCCTGATGCCCTTGTCCTTGTACCTCTCAGCCTATTCCCTTTGACACTCTGAGGACAGAATGAGTGATAAGTTAAGGGGGGAGTACACTGGACAAGGGAGAGGTATCAATTCTAAATCCTTCCCTTTCTATCTTCTTCCTCAATTCCATATAATTTTCTTTCTTAGTTTTCTTCGCACATATTTAGTCTTTGCTGTTAATAAAACTTACTTGGAACAAAGTCATCCCCAACTAACTTTAGAATCCAGTAGCCCTCAAGAGAAATAACAAGAATAGCACATAGACATGTAATGGCGAATTAATAAATCATCTTCACTCAATTTCCATACTTTTGTTCCATTTCTACATCTGACCCTCCACAGGACAACATCAGGGCCGCTATAAGCGAAAACAATCTCAAGGACGAGAGGGACATCAGGTGACATCCAAATCATGAATCCTTGCAAGTGGACCACTAGTAGAAACCAAATATGTGCTTGTCGAACAACTCTAAGAACAATTTTCTTCTCTCCAAATAAAAGAGGCTTGGCCACCCAAATCAATATCCCTAAATATCCAAATCCTAAGCCTGTGAGTTTACGAATAAAAGCCAGAGTGTTGAATAAAACCATGAGAGTTGTGTCATAAATAAGGATCTATATGAAGAACCAACAAAGGTCCCGCCCGGCCGGTACATTCAGCTGCCCTCAAGAAGGCAGATGTGTCGTGCCCGGTAGTGAAACCCTAAGGTATCTACATATATGAAAGGCTGATAAAGGACTCACCCGACCGATACATTCAGCTGCCCTCAAGAAGGCAGATGTATCATGCCCGGTAGTGAGATCCTAAAAGCATAGACAACCCCTCCCCCACTTGAAGGGGGAGTTACACACTAAGCCTTTAGCCAACCCGCGTACCCACTCTAGTTTCCGGTAGGATACTCAGAGGAGTATAAAACTGATTAGAGTCAACGACATGCACCGAATAAAAAGTGGTCCCAATGCGGGCTAAGATATGGAAGAAACCTGAGATCCAAGCAACTCTCAATACCTGAAAGAGTTAAGGCAAAAAGCTCTGATACAACTTAGGAGATCTCAGGTTTAGAATTGAAGCAAGAGTATGGAAACCTTAATTGAATAAAATCACCTCGCCATTGCATGCCTCAGCTCTATCTAACTTGAGGACAAGCTAGACTCTAAGTTAGGGGGGGTGATAACCTCCAATTTTGTGATGTTATCCTAGTAATATTCTTCAGTTTTCCACACTCTTTCTCAGATAAAGTAGACAAAATCTCTAACTATCCTCTTTTTATTGCAAACATACTGTTAGATTAACTTTTCTCCTTTTACTTACAGAAAAAGACACAAAAAAAATTACGAAAGACTTAAACGGTCTCAAGACCGCATGGAGTCAAACGGTCTCAAGACCGCATGGAGTCAAACGGTCTCAACACCGCATGAAGCCAACCGGCCTCAAGACCGCATGAAACCAACCGGTCTCAAGACCGCATGAAACCAACCAGTCCCAAGACCGCATGAAGCCAACCGGTCTCAAGACCGCATGAAGCCAACCGGTCTCAAGACCGCATGGATTCATACGATCTCAAGACCGCATGGAGTCATACGAGCTCAAGACCACATGGAGTCCAAACGGTCTCGGAGTCCAAATGGTCTCGGAGTTCAAACGGTCTCGGAGTCCAAACGGTCTCGGGGTCCAAACAGTCTCAGAGTCCAAACGGTTTTCAAGACCGTTTGGACCCAAAATTACCAAACCGTATGGACTTCACTTAAGGCCTATAAATAAGACCCAAGGGGTCCTCCCAAAGATAGGAAGTTTCAGACGCCCATAGGCTGCCTCTATCACTCCAGAACTAATCCAACCTCCATCCTCTGCCCAAAGGCTGCTGGTCTAAGATCCACACTCCGTTCCAAAGCTGCTTTCTCTCTCATCACCAAAGAAGGTGGGAAGAGGAGTCCTCATCATCGAGCAACCTATGAGGTGTGAAGATCGTCCTTCTCTCTCTCACCAAAGGGGTTGACTTTCCTCTCTCCTTCATGGGTATGACGTTCTCTGTCTCTCTTCTCGCCTCCTTCTTTGTCCTTGTCATGAGCGAGTAGTCTCTTTTCACTAGGGTGCGGGAAGTAGCCCCGCTACCCATGTTTCATATCATGCAATGTAATCCATAGTTTGCAATATAGAGATTCTTTCCTTGCAGTTCAACATCAATCGTTTAATGAATGCTTGTTGCTTGATCACCAACTTGTGTTGTCTTTTATCTTTTAGTATGAATTGTCTATGTTTGTACTTTTAGATTCAAAACTCGAATGAATGTTTATTCTTGATGCATGTATCCACCATGCATCTGTTTCAGTATCTAGGAGTGTCTTTCAAGGAGTGGAGTAAACTCACTTCCACTATTGTACTTTCATACTATGAAATGGAATCAGTTGACGTATGAAAGTGCAATCTTGATAAGTTGAGGAACACACTTTGCGAAGGGAATGATGCAAAGTAGTTGACCATTCGTTTGGGGATGGCTAACTTTGCAACATTCCCGCACTTCTCGTAGTTAGTTCTCTGAAAGGAAACTAAGTCTAAAAAGATACTAACTATTTTGACTCTTGTTGCAGGTTATGTTTTATGTTGCATGTTTTGATCCATGTGTAGTGGCGGTGAAAACCGATCACACCCTAGTGGTTCCTTATCATTAATTAACATCCTTAAATTTACTTGTTTGCTTTACTTTACTTGATCTTAGTCTAAAAACAACCAAACCAACCTTTTGATTTAATTACCAACTATTAAGAGTTTAAGTGAAGTTCTAACGTTTTTCATCTTGTTGTTCCCAACCAGACCGTTGTCTCGTGGATTCGACCCTTAACTATACTACGATAAGACTTCCACGTATCTTAGCATACGTGGGTGGAGTTCCGGATCTAGTATAAGCAAGGCTAAACTTAAATACTTACCATCTTTAGGATTTTTAGTGGTGCACACAATTCCACGTAAGTGGGAGCTCCATCAATGAAGCATCCTTATTGGAGTGCTGATGAAATCCATCTTGAGCAACATAAACATTTTTTCAAATGGTTTATGCATTATGTAAGTATGTCCAAGTCATGTCTATACATAGATATGAATAATTTAATGTCTATAATATTATTTCCCTTTACAGGCTAGAGAAACATCTCAAAATTGTGATTTACCAGATAAAGTTAAGTTTTTATCACAAGGTCCTTCAATTAAAGCAATATCTTACCAAGGTTACTACATTAATGGATATAAATTTGAGACACAATATGTATACTGCAAGAGAGTTACTCAAAACAGTGGAGTGTCAACAATTGGCCAAAATGATAAATTATATTATGGGGTTCTTCAAGATATTTATGAACTTAAATTTCCAAATTTAGATCCATATTACCTCTTCAAGTGTTTATGGTTTGACACAGAATCTGAAGAAGGTGTTAAGATTGATGATTTTAATTTAATATATGTTGATACAACTAAGACATCTTTTTTGGACGAGCCTTTTATATTTCCCGAACAAGCACTTCAAGTATTCTATTCACAAGATCCTGATGATGGTAATTGGAGTATAGTGTGCCCGTGGGTTGCTCGAGATACGTATGATGTCCCTTCTTGTTTTTTAATGAATCAAAGCAATCCATTTTGTGAGGTTGATAACACCATTCAACCATTAATTGATGATAACATCAATGAGACCATATTAAATGAAGATGATGAATGTTGTGTTAGGTTAGATGTTGATCAATATACACCATCACATGAATTGGATGCAGGCATGATAGAAGAAATCACTTCATTAAGAAAACGAAAACGTTCTTTGGTAATGACATATATATGCACATACATTCTTTACCCAAAAAACTAGAAACCTTCTTTTCTAATAGATCTTATTCTTTTGTAGAGCCATGCCTCCTAAAAAGATGTCATTGAACAATGTCATGGAGAGAAGCACCCATTTTGATCCATCTTTAATGAAGACATTGCATGAACTACTAGGTATACATGAATTTATCAATATTTTTATTTTGTTTTACTAGAATGAACAAAGAGTATGAAAATTATATTCTTTGTGCAAATCATGTTCCAATCAAGAAGAGATCAAGTTTTTAAATGTTGTATTTAGCTTTTTTATATTATAGTATCGTGAAATACATTAGTATCACGTTGATATTCATGAAATGACACTACATTGCAGGTCTTCAAGGTAGAAGTGAAATGTCACATTTTCCTTCCAAGAGAGACAATCTACAAGAAAGGTCATTAGAAAAAGATTTGCAATGTAGTGGAGGTAGTTGTTCTTGTTGCATATATATTTTTGAAATGTAAATACATTATAAAAGTTATATTGAAAAATTAACCTACCAATAGCAGGTTCTAAGTCACAAACTACTTCCTATTTGCAAGCTATGGCAAGGAAAGACACCTACATTGATACCAATGAGAAAGGTAATCTTCAGATAATACATTTTGCTAGTGTTATGTTGTTTTATGTTGAAATGAAAAATGTATAATCATAAAATTGTTTAAGTAACGTTGTGATACTCTGTTGTAGATTTTCAAGATAGAAGTGAAATGACACATTTACCTTCCAAGAGAGTCAAGCTGCAAGAAATATCTCAACCCAAAGTATTGTCATGTAGAGGAGGTAATTATTCTTATTGTCTCTAAATTTTCAAATTTCAATACATTATAAAAGTTATATTAAAAATTATGTATATATGTTAGTAGTATGGTTGTGTTTGTTTGACATGACATATTGAAAATCATAAAATTGCAAAAATAAATTTCATGATACTCTGTGATAGGTTCTCAAGATAGAAGTGAAAGTTCTCATTTTCCTTCCAAGAGAGGTTACCCCGAAGAAAGATTACAACCAAAGGACTTGTCATATAAAAGTGGTAATTATTCTTATTCTCTATATTTTCAAATGTAAATACATTATAAAAGTTATTTAAAAAATTATGTATATCTATTAAAGGTCCCAAGTTTCAAGAAAGATCACAACCAAATGATCCATTTTTTAGAGGTGGTAGTTATTCTTTAAATCTTTAAATTTTCAAATTTAATACGTTAGAAAAGTATTTTGAAAAAGAATATGTCTATTAAAGGCCCCAAGTTGCAAGCTACTTCCAATTTGCATGCTATGACAAGGGATGATGCTAACTTTGGTAATAATGGAAAAGGTAATCTTTTGGTAAATATATTTTTCTAGTAGTATGTTATATTTTGTTGACATGACATGTTGAAAATCATATAATGGTGAAAATAATTCCATGATACTTTATGACATATGTTCAAGATAGACGTGAAACACCTCATTTTCCTTCCCATAGAGGTAACCTCCAAGAAAGAGCACAACTAAAGGATTTTTCATGTAGAAGCGGTAGTTATTCTTATTGTATATGTATTTTGAAATGAAAATATATTAGAAAAGTTATTTGAAAAAAATATCCATCTGTTAAAGGTCCCAAGTTACAAACTACTTCCAATTTGCAAGATATGGCAAGGGATTATGTTAACTTTGGTAGCAACGGGAAAGGTAGTCTTTAGATAAATATGTCTGATAGTAGTATGTATTTTTTCAGTGGTATGACGAGTAGAAATTTATTCCATGATAGTCTATGATAGGTGTTCAAGATAGTAGCAAAATGCCAAATCTTCCATACATGAGAGGTAACCTCCAAGAAAGATCACAATTAAAATAGTTGTCATGTAGATAAGGTAATCATTCTTATTGTGTCTACTTGTCAAACTTAAATACGTTGAAAAGTTGCATGATAGAATTCTCTATCTATGAAAGGTTGAAAGTTGCAAACTACTTCTAATATGCAAGACACAACAAGGGATGATGCCCACTTTATTGACAATGAAAAAGGTAATCTTTGGATAATACATTTTGTTGGTAGTATGCTATATTTAATAGAAATTTGAATTGGTGAAAAGAATGCCATGATTCTTTATGACGGGTGTTCATTGGGATATCATCCATAATGCTAGAAATGGGAAAAATAGTATTATTATAAGTGGAAGCCTCAATGAAACAAGGCGAGTCATGGATTTATATTCTTACAAAATATGCAAATTTAAACAAAACAAGGAGCAAGTTTCATCTCTAAGAGGAGGTAATTCTTCTTACTCATCCTCTTATAGATACTTATTATAAACATTTTAGTTGATAAATGTTTTGAAATTTAGTTGTTATCCATACAAGGTACAATGCAAAATCATGACCATGTTGAGGCTACACAAGTAGAGAACATACTCCTTGATGATAATAATAAAGGCATGCTTAGAATATATTTCATTAGGGGTATATATACCTATATATTAATTTATGTCAATTTCCATGATAGTTGTTCAAGTTAGTAGTGATGTACAATATACTTCTTCTGTAAGATGTAACCTACAGAAAACATGAGTGTGTGATTCATCTTTTAGAGGAGATAGTTTTCTTGTTTCATACTCTTTTTCTAGATACTAAATGTAAATAGTTTATTAGTAACATGTTTTAAAAAGTGAGTTTCTATCTATACAAGGTTGAATGTTAAGTCGTGTTCATGCGGAGTCTACACAACTAGAGAAATTCAAGAGTACCAACAAAGAGTTTCTTCTCATCTATATAATTCAGTTGTAATGGCAATACTCTCTTAATCCTTGAAGATCATAAAGGAAATTTGTTTCTGGATTATCCTTATGATTGGATGAAGGTTTTTGTGTTATGTATGAAATGCATACCATGACTAAATACAGATTGTATAGAATTTATTTCCACATTTTGCTTTATACTTATCCTTTTGCCCTATAAATCTCAACTCATCAACACTCTTTTATAATTCCCTCTTTTCAATAAATTCAAAAAAAAGAGAAAGAAATTTTGGTTGACCAAAAATTCTTCATGATAGATGTTCAAGTCAGGAGTGATGTGCAATATACTTCTTCTAGAAGATGCAACTTACAAAATCTAAGATCATGTGATTCTTCTTTTAGAGGAGGTAATTCTTCTTATTTATCCTCTTCTTTAGAATACAAATTATAAATGTTTTATTAGATACACATTTTGAAAAGTGAGCTATTATCTATGAAAGGTTCAATGCAAAGTCAATGCTATGTGGAGAATACAGAAATTGATAACACCCTCTCTGATGACAATGAGGAAGGTATGTGTGAATTGTATATCAATAGGGGTATATATATAGATATATATTGATATTTTTCAATTTCCATTATAGATCTTCAAATTAGGAGTGATGTACAATATTCTTCTCCTGGAAGATGCAAATTACAAGAAGAAAGAGTGTGTCGTTCATCCTTTAGAGGAGGTAACACATTATATTTTATCCTCTATTTATAGCTTCAAGTTATAAATATAACAAATACACGTTTTAAATGGTTGGTTTTCATCTATGAAAGGTTCAATAGGAAGTCAAGCCCATGTGGATGCTACACAACATGAGAACACTCTCCTTAATGACAATGAGCAAGGTATGCTTTAACTATATGTCATTAGGGGTCTACATTACTATATGTCTGTTGAAATGACACTTGTACAATTTTGGTAGATGCTACATTTTCATTATAAAATAGATATGTTGATGATAATGAGGAAGGTATGTTAATTATTAACATTGAGTATGAATTGTATAACTAAATTTGGTATACTTTTGTGTTTAACAATGGTGTTGGTATGAATATTTGGTATGGCAAGGATCTCAGGTGGGAGGCCAAATTCACAGTGTCAGCATACGTTTGAATAACACATCTCCTTATAGTTATGATCAAGGTACCATAGTTTAAGGAATGCAAGACGAATAATGATTTCATTGTGAATATGTTACATATCTAATCTTAGCATATGTAACCAGAAATCAATGTTGAGAAAAGAAAAAGGGGATCTAAAAAACTACAATCAGTTGCCCCTAGGAATGGGAAGAAGCATGAATGCATTGTTAAGAGAGTCCCTGTTGGAGAAGGGAGACGTAAACTTACTAACTACTTGGGTATAATGGCCTGAAACAGTCATTACTTTCCATTAGATAAATGGTGGGGGAGGGAACATGAGATCGGATTTGAAAAGATAATGGTTGATGTGTGTGTAAGTATCAAAATTACTTTCATATGTACATCATCCTCAAGTTTTTTAGTAATCTAGACATATTGGTTTTATAGTGTGACTTTGAGTTCTTGAATCTTGATAACCCCAGATTGCTTTCATTTGAAAAGGTAATCTGTTTTTGTAAGAAAACTATCAAACAAGAGATAAGAGATTGGAGGCATGATTTGAAAAAAAATTATGATCCTGGAAAATTAATTGTGGAACAAGGCCAACATACACCTGATGTAAGAGTCACAATAGATGAATGGGTTGCACTTTTATCCTATTGGTCCAACCCTACAACTACGATACTACTATCTTACTTATCATATGTTAGGTTCATCCATATCCTATGTGCAATGTATTAATCTTTATTTCATAGTTTTACATCTTATAGGTCGAGGCTACAAGAAACAAAAAGAACTGCAAAGGTCCACATCCAACACACACAACAGGGTCAAAATCATATACTGAAGTTGAACATGATTTGGTACTTATTTCTGAATAGATTCTTATATAATTAGAATTTTGTACAATAATAATGAACAATTTATTTGTAGGTGCAAAGTGGAAGGGATCCTGGGTTATTTGGAGTGTATATATATTGTCACAAAGACAAGAATGGAAACATTAAAGATGAATTAACAAATGAGTATTGTGTTAGTTTGCTACATTCTGTGTTAGTATGATGTGGATATTTTTATTTTATTTTTATTGATGTACATTTGTCTTTAGGAGAAGCTAGAAAAGAGAAGTATAGAACTTGGTGTGGAGAACACTAAAGACGCATTGGAATTTATCCCAGTCATGGATGATACCTATGGGTGACATCATGGAGGTTGTGAACGAGGGTTTAGTGCTGGGATTTCTAGAAGAATATTAAGAGATGAAGTTACTATAGATGCGGAAAATAAAAATGAAAATGTGAATCTTCATGTCCAACTACATGATAAAGACTGTGAGATACAATAAAAAGACTATGAGATACAAGATAAAGATCATGAGATACAAGAAAAAGATCGGATGATTGTAGAATTACGTGCTAAATTAGATCATCATGGTGAACAGGTCACGTACTAAGTCTTTCCATACAATATATCTTATGTTTATATTTTTTTTAAAAAGCTAGTGTTGTATCATAATTGGACATGATACATTATTATTTATTCTATTTTTAGTTTGGAATATCGGGGCCATCAACCACTTATGGTCGTGATCCACAAGTTTTACATCGATCAAGATTTTACCGATCACCTGTAAGAAATTTGTGTAGGCTTTTGTTTCTTAAAACCAAGTTCTATATATCTAATGCATGTTGTCTCTTTACATGTAATATGGTCCATTAGATAAGAAAATCTGAAATCTCCTAATGTATATCTTTTCATTAAATTTATATTGTATACAAAACAATGGCTTTCTTATATCCAATTAGAATGTATTATGAAGACAAGCTTTAGATGAGTTTTGAGGTTCTTTCATTAGCCTATGCAAGCTTATCACTTTCATAATATCTTGATGAAGTTGGTTTATTACAATTACTTCCATGAGATGCTATGCTTTCAGAATTATAATTAAGTAATGAGACATGAAGAAAAATTACTAAGAAAACTAATGTTTACCTTTTATGTAAATTTTTATGGCTAATTCTTCTTAAATAGAAATCACTACCATAAGAAACATATGTGACTGAAACAATATTATATTTTTTATAATTTTCAATAGATGTTACATATGACACACCACAATTTCTTATGTATTTTGTTTCATGTATGAATTTCAGGTTTAAAAGATGGATATGGTTGTTCATACTCTAATTGAAGCAACATGATTTTTGGTGGGGTTTTGAATGGCTGAATGATTCTCGAGGGACAAAAAGTATGTTGATTGTAACATGGAATTTTTGTGATTTTGAATGCTTACAATATATTAAATGTTAATTATTTTTCTTACATCTTTAGTTTCTGTATGCATTGCAGGTTTAGAAGAAAGATATGGCTGCTCGTACACTAGTGAAATACGTATTTGGCTGCAAAAATATCTTCTTTTTGTGATTTTGAATGGAGATGTTGTCTTGTGTTGTGTACCAAAACAGATGTTGCTGCACTTATCCGTGTTGCACTATCCATTTTGTGTCAAAAACTCTTACTATGTTTTGGTCAAAAGCCATTATGAGCAGCAACTTTTATGTTGTACAACATCAGAGCATCAAACTCTGGATAATGTTCTGTAACGTACATCATTATCAATGAAATGTTGTCTTGAAGAAAAAACTTATTTTTGCATACGGGTAGGTTATGTGATCTTAATATATGAATCTAAATGTGATATCAATTTCAAATATGTCATACGTGGATGGTCTTTTGTGAAGTGGTTGTCTCGTTCTGCTATATAGATTGTTGTAGCCAAGGCTTTTTTTATTATAAATTCTATTAGATATAGTTTGCTACAGGTGTCTACCTTGCTACAAGATCTGTTGTAGCAGAAACAAATTGGCTACGAAATCAATGGCTACCAAAAAATGGCTACGAGTTTTTGGTTCGCTACAAGTTTTTTCCTTGTCGTTTTGCATATTTCTATAAGAATTCATGTAGGGGACAACAAGTTTTGTACTAGTGTTCCTTACGAGCGCATTGATCTCAAATGTATACCTAATGTGTGGGTGCATGAGCACCAAATGCATGGCACTCATCCTCTTGTGCATTGCAGTGAACAGATCAATGGCGACATGTGTCCTTAGCCTATGGTTGAGTAGTTGACGAGCTGGTGTACACTTGCATCATTAGAGCAGACATGTGCCTTAGCCATCTGTCACAACCACGCTGAGGCAGCGTCAGCACGCGATGTCATCATGTGGCAGGTGTTGTGTTCTGGGGTTCCCGACAGGAGGCAGACTCCATGGCGACGACCTTGGAGATGCAGAGGTGAGTGAGGAAGAAGAAGGGTTGTGTAGGCCTTGTGGTCAGGTAAGGAGTTGATGCGGTGGAGGAAAGGGAGGTACGCATTGTGGTATTATAAAGTCAAGAGGCGGTTGGTGTCAAGTTCTTGTTGGACTAGAGTCGGTGATGTTTTCCCTGCCAACCCTGGCCCAGGTGCAATAGTCCCCAACGTCGTCGTCGCATTGGTGCCACCGCTGCTGTTAGCCCCACCAGATAAGTTGTCGTTGGAGTCGGTCATCAAGGAGGCACATGAGGAGGGAGGCCAAGGTCGCGGGAGTGTGGGGCTGAAAGATCGTCGTTCATGGCTTGGGTCTACACTCTACAATGTTTAGGAAGCAAAGATCGCCGCGGGCAAATGGGTCCTCACACGATCTGTGATTTTGTTGTTGCTTGCTCCGCTGTGAGCGTATGGTCCACGGACCAGATCCGCAGTGACCATAAAATCTGTAGAATCAACAAATTGCAGTTCGCCTTGGTTCAGATCAGACCAAGTCAGATTGAACCTGACTTTTTTTTTCCATGCTTAGTTAGGTGTGTGAACCGACCGGATCCTTCTACTCCCGCACAAACTGGGAACCCTGACCCTAACCTTTATTATAAATAGAGGTGTACTACAGACTTCCCAACACTTACAATTGAAAATCTATTACTCTGACTATTGTTGTTTTCTCTGGTTGTAGTAAGCAATAGAGAGTCCAAGTAAGTCCTACTCATTAAAGTGAGGGATAGCGAGGGAGAGAACAACAGAGAACAATTTTGGGAGAGCTTGTTGGTGACTAATACACCGACAGAAGGGGAAACTCCTTCTCGTTGGCTCTAATAGCACAATATGGAGTTTCTGGTGGTCCGTGTAGACTACTCTAGAGGTGAAAGGTTGTTGTATGTCTCTACGAGAACTCTATCAACCGCCTTCCATGGTGGCCAAACCAAGAAGCTAGTGGAGACGATCGTTCGAGTGTTACTGATGTTGAAGGAGGATGTTGCTCTCTGAAGAAGAAGAAGAAGAAGAGGCACGATGCTACTGCATGGGTAATGTCGCTAGACTTGCTTTAGGACTAAGTATAACCTTACAAACCTCCCTACTTGGATACATTATTGTTGACACAATCTTTCTGTCCAGGGGAATCAGGCTTTAAATTTTTTTTTCCGCTGCCTTAAATTTCACCCTGATTTCCGTACACATGATGTAGGTGATGATGTTGGGACTGAGGTGTACCCACAATATGCATTGTAGCTTCATCTATTGAATTCATAATTTAATATGAAGTTTCTTATTTGTATTTTCTCTGGGCATGTATAAAGAGTGGGACCTGAGAGAGGATCCACTCCTTACTATATTGAGAAGATAAAACAATCCATCTTTAATCATACTATAATGTATGAAGGAAAGGATGTATTTCATTTTTATTTCTCATGTGGTATGTATCACAGAGCAAATATTTACAATGTAGTGGAAACTATTCATATTATCTCAAGATATTTCATACATATTGTTCTTCACCCTAAAGGGGATATTACAAATTAAGTGGTTACAACTAAATATCCATAAGACCAATAGTGGAGGGCAACCAACCATCTTCATGTACACTATCTCCATATGTCCATGTACTTCAACGCCCCTATAGCTGGGCGGTTTTGGAAACAACCCAAAAAATAGATAACAAGGGGTATGTGTAAGAATATGTAGTACAAAAGAGGTGTTCCCTCAAGAAGGGGCTATATAAATCTAGGTAAGTTCAAGAGAAGTGTTCAATAAAAGAATGAGGCATAAACATAAGAGCGCCAGATAGTATGAATAGAACTCTTGCCATTTAACATCTCACAATATATAAAGTACAAACATTTTGCATGCAGTTAAATATAGACTAAGTCTACCTATGTAGGGCCAAGGCACCACTGAAACTTTGGCCTAAAAATTGACGGAACAGACGCACCCAGGGTGGAAACATACGCACCCAAGTAAACAACATAAGGGTGAAAAAGACACATCCCAGACGGAAACAGACGCATCCTAATGGTTATGCATAAGCATCTACAACAGATAACTCGTCTAATACAATGCACGCATAACAGAGTGGCAAGATAATTTTGCTTCAGTCATAATCACATTTCAAGAGACATTTAGCACGATAAAGGATAACATGGCAATGTGGTTTACAAACCCAATCAACAAGAATGGTAAAATATTCAATAGAGTCAAAAAAAAAGTTTATACAAAAGAATGCCTCATTATATGAATTATAGGTTTTTAGTCATTTAAAACGCCCAAAATAATAGGGAGTTGTAAATACCTCAACAGTTAACTCTACTAATTCGACAATATATCTAGGATCAGAACGCGAGTCTTTCACCACCTAATCAAAATATATGTGTATTGGATTAATAGTTTATTCATCAACCACATTAACTTCAAGATGACATTCGGAAGCAGGTAATGTGAACCACGCCATTAAATAATTCGCAGTTTTCTGGATTCGAAAAGGTACATACATGTATCTAACTATTCAACACTTAATTGAGAATTTATCTGATTGCCTTCATGTTATCTAATTCGGCAGCCGACGTGTATAGGTACGTACGTAAATGTATGGGTATTATTCTCACGGGCTGAGACCATGATCGCATAAAGTAATAAGGATGTGGACTTCAACTAACTGGACGTGCGATCAGGAAACAAGTAAGAGAAATTCCCCAAGGGTTTTGTCCTCGCTCCATTGCAATTCGATGGGGGAAACACTCTAGGAGCAATGAATTTCTTTATGCATCCTGGCGAATTGGTAAACACATACTTGCTCCCGATATGGCCGAAACGTATTCGGAAAGGCCTGTTACAAACGTCGAGAACGTGTGGGCGATAGAAACAACAATGGTAACCGGTAGAGTAAAGGAAGGAGGTAGGTGATACGGAAAAGTTACAAGCCATATATCATTGGAAATTAGCGACATTAGAGGTAGAAATCAAGAGCCGTTATTTTATTTATGTAACTTTCAGTTTGTTTTAGTTATTGAGGCAATGTCTAAGAAGTGTTTCTCCCACAAACTCATCCTTTATTTTCCATCACATTTTCTTGTTTGGTAGATTTTTTGCTCTCAGTGTCTGGGGGAACTGTTAGCCAGTTTTGATTGCAGGCATTTCTTGGTCTGTAAGTGGATCCTATCATTATTAATGTATGAAATTTTCCCTTAAAAAAAAAATAAAGAGCCGTTCCGTTTGCAATTTTCTTTTGCTGGGTTGAATCCTTGGAGTACCATTGAGACTCACACACTCAGTTTGATGACGTCATTGCCACGTCTGTTGATGTTCAGAAAGAAGAGAACAGCACGGTTCTTCGTCAAATAAATTCAAACAGAACCTATTCTAGACCAGCAGACATAATGACAAGTGCCAAGCTGATGGCGTATACGGATTCAAGAAAGGAAATCGTTCAGGACACTGGCAGAGAGTCCTAGTGATGGAGGTTGGTGGCGGCAGGAGCAACAAATTCACGGAGTGGCAATCCGGTTTTAAACAGAAAGACAAATATATTAGCTAGCTAGGGTGGGAACTGCCCGTAGCCGGAGATGAAAAGGCAATAAATGAGTCATTTCTTACATTTTTAATTATGTAGTAGTGGTTTGGTCACAAGAGTTGATAATAGGGTATATTAGACTTTATATTTTCTTAATAAAATATTCAATTGACATTTTATGTAAAATAATGTATTTAATTACACTTGGGCTAAAATTGTCATTTCAGATGTAAAGTGAAGTTGGTAAAATAATTATGTCTCCAAATTTTTGATAAAGGTTAACATTTTAACTTCGATTATTTATGTCACACATTTTAAGGTGAATATAATTATTATTTTTATAAAAAAGACATTTATTTATGAAATTAATAATTTGGTGAAGTTTTACCAATTATTATTTATAAATGTAACTTTGGTTAATAAAATGGAAGTATTCAATTATTATCTATTTAGATACTTTAAGCCCATTTTATCAAATAATAATGATTTTAACATGTTTAACCTTGAATTATTTCCTAAAATAAATAACCTTGTGTACAAAGGCATATAATGTTTACTATATGTAATCTAGCTTAAACTTAAGGCATGTATTGGTAACTAGTTCATGTTAAGGAACAATTTAAACCAATACTAGAGGAAACCAAATAATAAGATAATTATTTGAAACTATTTTCTTTTTGGTTTTGGTATGTTACAACAGGCATAATGGTGGTGTGAACAAGATCATAGGGAAGTTACTCCCAGAAGAGAAAATCATGGTTCATCTGGGCATGATGTGGATGAACATACAACATAGATGACATCGAGCAAGCAATAAGGTATACCTTTGAAACTTTTCTGTGTGTTATTTTCTTTGTATATGTCAATATTTAATTAGGCTTTTAACCTGTGGTGGAACTTTTTCACTTTGTTTTCTGCTCTTTCCTTTTAGGGTCTTGGATTGCCTAACATGTATCTATAGGCTTGTTGGACTGAATTGGGAATGTTGTTGTAACGTCCGGGCCCATTGCCCAAGGCTCTAGTAGAGTTTCAGGAATGACGACTAGCCCCACTGACCACCACTGCCCTTAACTTCTCATCTTGACCTCACTCACGCGTAAGTCGAGGTCAACTTCCCGACTGGTCACTCATCCTAGTACTACTCCAAGTTGAGCACACTTAACTTTGGAGTTCTTAGTGATGGGCTCCCTAAAAAGGAGGTGCACCTTGATGATATGGGTAGTCCAATCATTCCTTTTAAGATGATTTTATCTAAGGCCTTAAATATTGAGACATTACAATCTCTCCCACATAGACTCTTGATGCCCTCATGAAGGCTCAACTATATGGCCTCATAATATTTCCCCATTATAGAGCAGAACCAGAATGGCCCATGGACACCTAGGTCCCTATCATGGAATACCAACGCAAGGGTGGCAACATCACCATAGACAACCCTTTCCAACATGCGTAGACCGCATGACTCAAGACTGACATGCCACATGCCCATGTCAGGCCCACTTATTGGAGGGGTTTTAGTGTCTCTCAATTAAGAACGGAAGTTAAAGTCAAGATCCATTACCTAAAGCTTCCAAGATCTAGATTTAGCAAATAACAAATAATAGAAGATAATTTTTATTATTTCACAAATATTGTTTAAAAGATGTATAGGGATGCTCTCTAAGGAGTTACACAAACTTTATATGAGACTGTATTACATATGAGAAGAAGCATCTAACTATTCCTCCTTGACTCAACTTTAACATCTTCATTTGATTTTATCTGATTCCCCATGTCATCATATCTTCAAATATGACCATTATCTAAAATGTTGACAATCCAAAATGTGGTTAGCATATTTCTATATTGTGTACATGGTTCAACCAAATATGTGCAAGTAGGTGTAAGAACATAACAACCATAGCATCAATTATTAATAAATAACTGAACAAGCATTTTCTATTATAACTTCTCAACACATAATTTCTCAATTTGCCTGGTATACCCTCTCGATGGGGGTAATATTTATGGTGTACCCTCTCATAGGGGGTTGTGTCCCTGCAGTATTCTATAATGACCTTCCCTATCCTAGGCTTGGTATGATGTCGACCTTCCCTTTCGGGCATGACATATTGCTGACACTCCCTTCAGGAATTAGTCATCAATCATTTCCATAAAGACTTTCTTTCTCTTTCCATATATTCAACCCTCTTGAGATAAAATGTTAGGTTTGAGTAAGTTATGTTCATATATGATGATACACATAGGTCCTTGTAGTTTACCTATAAGTAGATAAACAAGTAAGTAGTTCAATTACAATCCATTAGTGAAACTATTAAAAATGTTGGAAGTTGATAGGAGTGGTATTTCATAGGTAACCATGTACCTCATTTCCATGTACAAACCATGCAACATGTACTTCAAGCATATATCCCAACATCCAAGCATTCAACATAATCAACCAATATTATTTACATGTATGTATACTCTAAAGTGTCACAATCATATTCAGGACATAGTAATCTAACATGTGTCCTAAACTATGGTTGTCTCAGGTTTCGATGAGGATTGAGGGTACAAACCCTAGTTCCATCACACCATAATTCCTTAGAGTTATACACCCATATTAGTCATTATGTGAAACTCTAATTATCATATCTATCGTATCATTTCATTATGAACACCTAGATCAGATTATATGAATTAACATTAGAGAAAGTTACGATCTTTAGTTTCAAAACCCTAATTGTTCATCAGCATTATCATCATTATCTTGGATTTTTATTATGTCCAGTAAAATCATTTTATAACATAGAATAAATATATTCATTGATTTGAGCAATATATTTGTCAAATGGAGAGTTTATATGTATTAAGCATCCTACATACATGTTTTAGGTATACTTTTGTAAATATGATCAGAATTAGGCACTTGAACTAGGATTATTTTATTCCTCTCGTTCTCCTAATTGGTTTGATATATAATTTTTCCATAATTGGACAATCCTACCAAATTCTATGGTATTAGCAAGGTAGGACTAGTAATCATCTTTAGACAAGAAGTTGGCTAACATGGCAATTGATATGGGTTGGCAGATTCCCTACTAGGGCCTATGTGTGACTTGACCCAACATGAAGGGAGGTGAGTCTAGTGGTTAGGGGATCATGTCACCCCAACACCCTATCTTATGTGCGAGATGGTTCTTGTTGCCAGGCTGGAGAGCGATCATTCTCTATGGACCTTTGTCACCTCGTCTCTACCTGCCATTACTATCATCGTGGATACATAGCCACATTTAGGTTTCAAGTTTCCAGCCTTCTTTCTATATGAATTTGCACCGGAAGAAAGACCTAATGACCTAAACTCTAGTTTATAAGGGAAAGGTAGTGGTGTTGCTTCAACGATCTTGATAGCCCAGGCTAGGAAAGAGGATCTAGGAGTGCCTGAGGTCTATTCACACCCACCATACCCGACCGTCCACATGCTCCTTCCCTTGTGCTCCACCCACCTTCTCTACAATCCGACCTCCATTTACATCTTGTTGGATATCGGTTGCTTACCACTATGAAGCCTTTCCCTAAAGTCAAGCTTCAAGTCCTACACGTGGTCATCATAGGGAAGATAGGGGAATCTATCAGAGAGGGGACATTAAGGTATAAGGGTAGAACCTTGTGCATATATAGCACTCAAACTGCTAGCCTTACCCTCTTTAGAATTTGGTTCATTATAGTTATAAAAACTTGTTGATTCCTTAGTTCCCTAGCTAGGTATATGTGTATATATGGATTGACCAAAATATTATCTTTGCTTTCCTTCCATAAGTCTCTCTCTCTTAAAAGTATTCATTGATGTAAAAAGGAAATAATTTAGTAGGTTTCCAACTTAGAAGCACATATATAAAGCACTTATTCTTCAAGCATTTTCTTAAATCAGTAACCCACACTACATGGAAAGTCATTACCATCTCAAAATCTAGGATTATCTTAAATTCCTTATTATAATTAAGTGTTTCTAAAAGTCAGATGGAAATACCCTTATTTGGTGCCTAAAACTTGTATTGCATGTCCGAGTTTGATAATTACTCCATTAATTATCTAAGCCATAAATTATCTTAGAATATTTTAAGAACTTGCACATTATCTTATATTTCAATTATCTAACAAACCATAAAGCCATATCATTTATTTGTGCATGAGTTCCTTTTATGTGGCGACCGTCTTATGAAAACATGATTAACTAATGCAGAAGCGAATTATTTACATCGGATTACTGAAAATCAATGAAAATTTAAACTTTTTCAAGAGATCCGTTCACAAGAAAACTCTTTAACCAAAAAACAAAGTATTTCAAATTCATCCTGGTTCACAAGTATACAACATGTACCATTCCTTCTCAAAGATTACAACATCAACTATCTTATAAACATTATATACAGACAATATATGAATCTCGAGGCATCAAGCCAAAACCTAAGATTGATTCATAAGACACTGACTAAAAACTCCGAGGACCTGAGAGTACAGAGATGACACATAGGACTACTATCTGTATGACTAGACAGGAAATATCTCCACCTGAGATCTTATTGCTGTCCCTGCTATTGTTGTTGTTGTTGCTCTTTCCTTGTTCTAGGATTTTTGCTTTGCCTCCCATGCATACCTAAAAATGTTTCCCGTGGGGGTGAGACAATTGAAAATTGCCCCAGCAAGAGACATAACTCTCCGCCAAAAACATTGTTATTGCAGTTTATTAAATTAAAACTGAGCAGGGGTTATTTTTACATTATCAGACAGAGTTATTCATCATAGAACAAAATAAGATAATCTCCATTCTCAAGGAGGTCATTGTATCTACCCATGGTAGATAAGTAATTCATCTGTCTACCTTGCAGAGAATATAAAGAAACATAATTAACATTTAACTACTAAGGAATGCACAAAGAAATGCAACATCAGCCAATGAATCTCTGTATTCAATCCTTAAGCAAACATGATATACGGCTGATTACATTTTACAATCACACTTATGCTCTAAGGAGATGAGATATACTGCTCATACTCCAACCGACCATTACGAAATCGCCTCGGTACCATACATAGGTCATCAAAAGAGCCAGATTCTTATTATCTCATATGTCTTGGTCAGTACGAGACCACATGCAGGACATCTCGTGTCTCTGCTAACTAGCTAGCCAGGGTATTCTGGCACCTTCGCTATAGAGTTACATCGTCAACTGCACTCTCATCGCCAATCAAGAGATTTCTTGTTTATGTCCTCGATCCGACATTAAGTATCATTGGGAGATTCATGATACATCCATACCAACATATTCATGAAGGATTGAGAGGTTTCTTGTTTACCTTCCAACAATCTCTTCAATAGGACGTAAGGATATTTTCGCCCATTTACCCCCACATATTCAAAATATGTGCTCCGGGTTTTGCCGCGGGCACCCGTTTCACCATCACCTATTCCTGACGACGATGGATCTATGGTCAGAGCACTACATGAATAGATTTCACTTGATTTATTAAGTACATTCTCATATTCTTTAGCATCAGCCATGTTCTCAAACATAACTTATTACAACAATGCTATAAAGAGACATGTACTACTTTTATCAGATATTTATCAGACTTTCAAAGACCCTGAGAACTCAGTCCCTCATTTCAATACTGGGAATTCTCATCCCTTCACATTCTCATCACCATAATCATATGGTTCTGGGTATTCAAACCCTTAACTCATCATTGAGCATTATTATACCTTTTTCAGGTAACCATCACCTTCAGGTCATCTGACCAAGGCATTCATGATACTTGTTACACAAGCATCACACCTGGCTCACAAGGCCATGAAATATCTTGTCACCTCTCACTAGGTAACAACTTACTCATGTGGCTCATAAAAGTCCATGCATATTGCTTCTTTTACTAAGCAACAACAACATTAAGGCACATAATGCCAATCAACATTTAATATATAAATGTCACAGCTCAAACTAGCTACATACATCACCTCATAATATCTGTATGGTTATTAGGCATGATAACAGTCATACAAGATATTCATCACATCACGTGATGCAATAGTAACACCATTATTCCTCTACCAGGAATTAGGGTTTACTATCAAATAGGGCTTTTCATTCCCTTTACGCAAATTAGGGTTAGGGTTCCCCATTTCTCATTAATAAAGATTTCATGATCTCATTATCTGTCCAACCCTTAATACATTATTCTATACCTCTGGGGCATTCAAGGATATCATATTTGATTATTCTAGAACATTACTTTCATCATATAGCATTAATGATCATCAAATCAAGGTATGAGTTCATTTCTCATCCTCATCATGGTATGATTATATCATACACATCATTTGGGCTTAATCCCATTCTCAAGGTACATTAATTAACACTCATCAAGGTGTAACAACTCATTACATTTCATTGTCATAGTTGCATAGCACACTTCATATGTTTCTTACCCAATTATATTGGATTTGAAGTACATCAAGGCATATAAACCCTGAAGTGTTGAATGTGATAACTATCATATTTTGATGTATCACTTTCTCATCACTTCAGACTCTCCTGAATTAGCCATCTTATCTTGTATTAAGGTATTTCCCTTCTTAATACATTCCATCACTAATCACTTACCTATAGCATATAATTCATAGGCCACACATTAGAATTGTCCAACTATCTTTAATGATATGGACTTGTCTAATGGTAAAGACATTGCTTACAATTAGGTTGCATATATTCAACCACATGAAATGTTTCACCTTTATAAGGCCATTCCTTCTATCTCATAATTAGGGTTTCCTTATACCCTTACTTAAGATTAGAATTATGATTCATTATCATATTATCCAATATTAGGGCTTTATGTATTATGACTCCTCATTATAGTCTCACATGCCTTCACCCTTCTTAGGGCCTCTTATCACAACATAAAATTAGTACGTCATGTGGTGTTAATACTTAGTTAAGGTTTCTTATGGAATCACCCTCAACTAGGGTTTATCTTGGAATCACCCTCAACTAGGGTTTCCACCATAGTTTCCCACAATTTGGGTTTACTATTCATCTCTATTAGGATTTCATTCAATTATCCATAATTGGAGATTCACTATTCATCCCAATTAGGGATTTACATCTCTTTTTCCTAAATTAGAGTTTCACTTATGATTACCCTATATTAGGGCTACATCCTTACCCTGGATTAGGGTTTCATTTAGAATTACACTCAATTAGGGTTAGAATTCAATAACCCTGTCAATTAGGGTTTATGTTCATGATTAGGGTTTCATGATCTCTTTACTTAAGGATCATACCCTTAATCACCACATGAATCATAATCATGTTATGAATTCATGCTAACATCATCTCAACTTGATAAGGTCATATCATCCCTTCAATCAAGTACATACAACTATGAATGGCATAGTGTACCAAGTCATTGATCCTATAAGAAATTAGGGTTCATACCTTAATTGGCACTAATCACTTAGGTACTAATAGGGTTTCAATCTTTGTACCTTCATTGATTATAATTACTAATCATCATTGGATCAATGAGTCATTCATCATCTCTATTCTCGAGATATTCAATCACCTTGGACCTCCATTACATAATGTATCCAATTGAATTGATCAATTGAATCTACAATCAACTTTGACTACTTGACCCCCAAACGGTTTGAAATTGTTTGGTAAAGGTGGTGCTTGAGACCGTTTGCCCAAGTAGGTGAAGACCGTTTGGCCAAGTAGGTGAAGACCGTTTGGCCAAGTAGGTGAAGACCGTTTGGCCAAGTAGGTGAAGACCGTTTGCCCATCACATCATCAAAATCCAAGTCAACCAATTAGGGTTTGGATCATTGGATTGATCACCAAATCAGCAATTGATTACACTTTAACTTAGTATCATTGGATCATCAATTGATTAGCCATACTCACCCCTAGACCTCCAAACGGTCTTGGGTGACCTCCAAACGGTCTTGAGACCGTTTGGATGAGCTCCAAACGGTCTTCAGACTGTTTGGCTCATCCAACCCTTGGATTCTAGTGAAAAATCATTAGGGTTTGAGCTATTGAGTTGATCATCAAATCAACACTTAATTGCCAAGTGGTTTGGTACATTTAGACCTTCAATTGGTCAACCATGCTTAACCCTAGACCTCCAAACGGTCTTGGGTGATCCCCAAATGGTCTTGAGACAGTTTGGGTGATTCCCAAACGGTTTTGAAACCGTTTGGGTCAATCAACCCAAAACATCAACTCATTCCAATGCAAAATCAGCACTTAGCCGATTAGGGTTAACACCATATCTTTTGTCCTTCAAACACTTAACCATATCCAACCCTAGACCTACAAACGGTCTTGGGTGACCTTAAAACGGTCTTGAGACCGTTTGGGTAATCCGCAAACGGTTTTGAAACCGTTTGGGTTAATTAACCCAAAAAGTCAAATCAATCAAGTTGAAAATCAGCACTTAATCCAACTAGGGTTTGCCTAATTGATTAGCCTTCAACTCATGATTCCTTTGGAATTAATCCATAAAATTTGGTGAGTTTTTAACCAACATAATTAGGAACAGGAATCGCAAACGGTCAACCCTATCAAATGGTTTTGAAACCGTTTTCCCAAAAAGGCAAATAAATCAAGTTGCAAATCAGCACTTAATCCAATTAGGCTTTGCCTAATTGATTAGCCTTCAACTCATGATTACTTTGTAAATAATCCATAAAATTTGGTGAGTTATTAACCAACATCATTAGGAACAGTAATATCAAACGGTCAACCCTTGGTCAACTTACTCAAACGGTTTTGAAACCGTTTTCCCAAAACGTTAAATTAATAAATCTGAAAAATCAGCACTTAATCCAATTAGGTTTGCCTAATTGATTAGCCTTCAACTCACGATTCCTTGGGAGTTAACCCATAAACTTTGGTGAGTCATTAACCAACATAATTAGTAACAGTAATCGAAAACGGTCAACCCTTGGTCAACTCACTCAAATGGGTTTGAAACCGTTTGCTCCCAAACGGTTTCAAACCGTTTGCTCTCAAACGGTTTGGTGAAACCGCATGAGCAAACATGTTGAAACCGATTGGAACAAGATCTCTTTTGGAAAAGTATCCTAGATGATGTAATAATCATCTACCTTTGTCCCTTAAGTTCTAACAACTTCTGATTTCATGAATTAATCAATTTCAACCAGCAATTAATCAAGATAATGAAGGAATCAATGAAATTGCAAGATTAATGGTTGAATAACAATGAAAAAGGGTTCAAGTTATAAAACTCACCTCAAATCTGATCTCCAAGCTCCAAGATACACGGCTCTAATGGTGGATGAAGCTTCTCCAACTATTCCAAGGATCAACTTCAAGATTTGGAGTGAAATGATTGGCTAGAATTGAAGATTGAGTGAAGAAATGAAGGAATTACACATTGTTTTTATTATTTTTACCATGAAATCATGAAGAACGAAGATCAAAGGCTTACCAACAGGTTGGGGACGTTATACCTGCTGTCCTTAGCCTTCTTGGTCGGTTTTTCAAGCAAGGAGAAGAAGTGGGGTCGTAAAAGCCTTTCATTTGGCTTGGAAAAGGTACTTTTATAAGAAAATTGATGAGAGAGAAGATACTTTATAAAAGTATTTTAATTCCAAAATTGTTGCCACCACTTCCCCCTTGGTTTCTTACATTAAAGGGAATCTCTATACCCACCGAACTCCCTTCCATTATCCATGAATTAAGGGAAAAGAAATTAAGCACCTTAACCCTTATAATAAGAATATCCTTATTTGAGTGGAAATTGTTTTTCTTATAATAATGGTGAGTGGAATTTCACCTCCTTAGGATATGCTCGTGCCTTTGCAAGGCTTTAGGCTTATCCACACACATATGAATCCAACCATTTTAATTTTGGTTGAAGGCCCTTTAATTAATATATTCATTTTTGCCCTAAATTGGATTAGGGTTTCTTTTAAGATTAAATCTTGATTATTTTAATATCAAGATTCTCTCTCCTCCATCTTAATTCAAATGAGAAGTACCTCTCATTTTCTTTTCTCTACGTGATTCCAAGAAACATTAGGGACTTTATTGAAGTGGTAAATTGCATATTGAACCCTTGTTTTTGGGTAAATTGCACATTACTCCAAAACTAGGTTTTTATGCACAAACATTGCTTTATCAGCTCTTTCTTAGCGTTCAGGCTTCCATAAGCCATACCTCAGCATCATTTTCACTCTCATGATGATTCAACACATGAGGAACATATTATCATGCACAATTGCACTTAAACCCCTCAACTTGGGTAATTTGTACTTTAGTCCAATACAAACAAAACATTGATTTCAACAATGTTAAAAAAGGACTAGAATTGCAATATAAGTTCCTCTTGAGGCCTAATTACTTTTCATAAGATGAGATTAAGAATTTAATCACATTTCTTAATCAAAACATCGAGGGTTAAAGTATAACCCAGGTTAGGGTTGTTACAAATTATAAACCCCTAACAAGGATTTCGTCCTCGAAATCCAGATAAAGGAAGACAGATGTATTTTATTCTTCATACTATCTAGTCTTCACATAACATCTCCTTATTATGGAGACACCATAAAACTTTGATTAGCACAAAGTGTTTCCATACAAGATTCTCATAGAATCAACACACAAGGCACATGCTCCATTGTTCCTCATCATTGACTATAAAGTCAACTTTGTGTCAAATAACACTTTTCTTGTTCAGAGAAACATCGTGCATTCTTTATTAATATCATGTTTATGTAGAGCATAAACCCCTAACATATGATGTTCATATTTTTTTATACATCCAGACTAATTTCACAGTTGACCACCCCAGGTAGCCAACCTAACCCATCTGATAACTCTCAAAAACCAGAATCTTTCACCTTGGTGTCTATCACATGTGTTGGAAGCACATCATATATATCTCTTCCTTTCATATTGGAACATTAATTGTTTCATATGTCCTCATCTTGGGACTAAAGTCCAAGATAACTGATACTTTTCTAAGTATCCAATACTTGAACTCCTTTATCTTATGCACATCAAGTGTCCTAAGACCCACTTGATTGCCATGTCCCTGAAAGGAAAGAAAACAAGGATTCATATTCCTCTTATTAATTCATGTATTTTCAACTATTCTTGAACCATTTACTCTTTATTTCATCCTAGGTTCCTTGCCTTTAGTATTGGAATTTGTAAGGATGATTGCATGACATTATCCCTTTCTTTATTGTTATCTAGCATGTTTATGATCATCTCATGATCTCATCACATCTCCCATTTCCTCATTATGGGAAAGATCTGTATTATGCGGGCAGCATTATTGAACAGGGTTCATATCCCTTATTCTTATTCTTATCTTATGAGGAGTACATTTTTAGTTCCTCATACAACATGCTCATCTGGGATTATCTCAGACTTAACTTTCTCATGCATGGGATATGACACATTTATTCATTCTAGATTTCTGATTTCATGATACTCATTAGATTGTCTCAGAATGACTACTTGATCAGAGCAATAAAAAAGACAACAATCTAAGAGTTTCCATACCCACTTTATCATCAATAGTTGTATACTTGGCCAAGGTATATAAATACTGAGATCAAGTGGTATGCACTTTGTATGCTATCATATTCCTTCTTTTCATAATATCATAAGCATAAGGCTTAACATCTCTGGATTTTATCCAGGCATCCCTTCTATACCTCATCTTTTCTCAAGGAGGTAAGAACAACATAAAACATTTATAATGTTTTATGATGCTAAACATAAGTCCTCATAGGACTAATCAAGGAAAGTTCAATCATTTCCTTTCTTAATTATTCCAAGAATTCATAAAGTGACATATTTGAATGACATTATCTTGTCTAACTTGTCATGATTCATGGATTATTCACTACCTCAGGCTAATTCTGCCTCAAAGGTTGATTCAACAGGCTATGGTTGAGCACAGACTCAATTTAAGTCCATAAATTCATCATTTCCTTTTGCTTCAACCTGCTGATGCTAATTACAAATCTTGTTGATATCTATAACATCATCATTGGAACTGGTAATCTAGGTTACACTGCCAAAACTTGATCCACTATATACGTTATTGTTGTCCTAAGTTCCCCAACAGTAATACTTAAAGAAGGATTTTCTTATTATAGTTGGATCAGCTTGGGGATTCTCAGGCAATTGTCTCTCTTGCCTATTCCCATGCACCTCTTCTTGGTGCAACATTGCTGCTCTCAGCAGCAATCTCCTAATGTGACCCAGTCATCTTTAAGTTCTTCTTCTTCTTATACAAGAAGAAGACACTATCAGATACACTGGATGACACCAGAACAGACTCTACTACCTTAGTCCTATGTCTCTGTAGACTCAACGAACCTAGAGCTCTGATACCACTAATTGTGGCAACCGTCTTACGAAAACATGATTAACTAATGCGGAAGCGAATTATTTACAGCAGATTACTGAAAATCACTAAAAATTTAAACTTTTTCAAGAGATCCGTTCACAGGAAAACTCTTTAACCAAAAAACAAAGTATTTCAAATTCATCCTGGTTCACAAGTATACAACCTGTACCATTCCTTCTCAAAGATTACAACATCAACTATCTTATAAACATTATATGCAGACAATATACGAATCTCGAGGCATCAAGCCAAAACCTAAGATTGATTCATAAGACACTGAATAAAAACTATGAGGACCTGAGAGTACAAAGACGACACATAGGACTACTATCTGTATGACTAGATAGGCAATATCTCCACCAGAGATCTTATTACTGTCCCTGCTATTGCTGTTGCTATTGCTCTTTCCTTGTTCTAGGATTTCTGCTTTGCCTCCCATGCATACCTAAAAATGTTTCCCACGGGGGTGAGACAATTGAAAATTGCCCCAGCGAGAGATATAACTCTCCGCCAAAAACATTGTTACTGCAGTTTATTAAATTAAAACTGAGCAGGGGTTATTTTTACATTATCAGGCAGAGTTATTCATCATAGAACAAAATAAGATAATATCCATTCTCAAGGAGGTCATTGTATCTACCCATGGTAGATAAGTAATTCATCTGTCTACCTTGCAAAGAATATAAAGAAACATAATTAACATTTAACTACTAAGGAATGCACAAAGAAATGCAACATCAGCCAATGAATCTCCATATTCAATCCTTAAGCAAACATGCTATACAACTGATTACATTTTACAATCACACTTATGCTCTGAGGAGATGAGATATACTGCTCATACTCCAATCGACCATTACGAAATCGCCTCGGTACCATACATAGGTCATCAAAAGAGCCAGATTCTTATAACCTCATCTGTCTCGGTCAGTACGAGACCACATGCAGGACATCTCGTGTCTCTGCTAACTAGCTAGCCAGGGTATTCTGGCACCTTCGCTATAGAGTTACAGCGTCAACTGCACTCTCATCGCCAATCAAGAGATTTCTTGTTTATCTCCTCGTTCCGACATTAAGTATCATTGGGAGATTCATGATACATCCATCCCGACATATTCATGAAGGATTGAGAGGTTTCTTGTTTACCTTCCAACAATCTCTTCAAGAGGACGTAAGGATATTTTCGCCCTTTTACCCCCACATATTCAAAATATGTGCTCCCGGTTTTGCTGCGGGCACCCGTTTCACCATCACCTATTCCTGACGACGATGGATCTATGGTCAGAGCACTACATGAATAGATTTCACTTGATTTATTAAGTACATTCTCATATTCTTTTAGCATCAGCCAAGTTCTCAAACATAACTTATTACAACAATGCTATAAAGAGACATGTACTACTTTTATCAGATATTTATCAATCTTTTAAAGACCCTGGGAACTCAGTCCCTCATTTCAATACTGGTAATTCTCATCCCTTCACATTCTCATCACCATAATCATATGGTTCTGGGTATTCAAACCCTTAACTCATCATTGAGCATTATTATACCTTTTTCAGGTAACCATCACCTTCAGGTCATCTAACCAAGGCATTCATGATACTTGTTACACAAGCATCACAACTGGCTCACAAGGCCATGAAATATCTTGTCACCTCTCACTAGGTAACAACTTACTTATGTGACTCATAAAAGTCCATGCATATTGCTTCTTTTACTAAGCAACAACAACATTAGGGCACATAATGCCAATCAACATTTATTATATAAATGTCACAGCTCAAACTAGCTATATACATCACCTCATAATATCTGTACTGTTATGAGGCATGATAACAGTCATACAAGATATTCATCACATCATGTGATGCAATAGTAACACCATTATTCCTCTACCAGGAATTAGGGTTTACCATCAAATAGGGCTTTTCATTCCCTTTACCCAAATTAGGGTTAGGGTTCCCCATTTCTCATTAATAATGATTTCATGATCTCATTATCTGTCCAACCCTTAATACATTATTCTATACCTCTAGGGCATTCAAGGATATCATATTTGATTATTCTAGAACATTACTTTCATCATATAGCATTAATGATCATCAATTCAAGGTATGAGTTCATTTGTCATCCTCATCATGGTATGATTATATCATACACATCATTTGGGCTTAACCCCATTCTCGAGGTACATTAATTAACACTCATCAAGGTGTAACAACTCATTACATTTCATTGTCATAGTTGCATAACACACTTCATATGTTTCTTACCCAATTATATTGGATTTGAAGTACATCAAGGCATATAAACCCTGAAGTGTTGAATGTGATAACTATCATATTTTGATGTATCACTTTCTCATCACTACAGACTCTCCTGAATTAGCCATCTTATCTTGTATTAAGGTATTTCCCATCTTAATACATTCCATCACTAATCACTTACCTATAGCATATAATGCATAGGCCACACATTAGAATTGTCCAACTATCTTTAATGATATGGACTTGTCTAATGGTAAAGACATTGCTTACAATTAGGTTACATATATTCAACCACATTAAATGTTTCACCTTTATAAGGCCATTCCTTCTATCTCATAATTAGGGTTTCTTTATACCCTTACTTAAGATTAGAATTATGATTCATTATCATATTATCCAAGATTAGGGCTTTATGTATTATGACTCCTCATTAGAGTCTCACATGCCTTCACCCTTCTTAGGGCCTCTTATCACAACATAACATTAGTACGTCATGTGGTGTTAATACTTAGTTAAGGTTTCTCTTGGAATCACCCTCAACTAGGGTTTCCACCATAGTTTCCCACAATTTGGGTTTACTATTCATCTCTATTAGGATTTCATTCAATTATCCATAATTGGAGATTCACTATTCATCCCAATTAGGGATTTACATCTCTTTTTCCTAAATTAGAGTTTCACTTATGATTACCCTAGATTAGGGCTACATCCTTACCCTGGATTAGGGTTTCATTTAGAATTGCACTCAATTAGGGTTAGAATTCAATAACCCTGTCAATTAGGGTTTATGTTCATGATTAGGGTTTCATCATATCTTTACTTAAGGATCATACCCTTAATCACCACATGAATCATAATCATGTTATGAATTCATGCTAACATCATCTCAACTTGATAAGGTCATATCATCCCTTCAATCAAGTACATACAACTATGAATGGCATAGTGTACCAAGTCATTGATCCTATAAGAAATTAGGGTTCATACCTTAATTGGCACTAATCACTTAGGTACTAATAGGGTTTCAATCTTTGTACCTTCATTGATTATCATTACTAATCATCATTGGATCAATGAGTCATTCATCATCTCTATTCTCGAGAGATTCAATCACCTTGGACCTCCATTACATAAGGTATCCAATTGAATTGATCAATTGAATCTACAATCAACTTTGACTACATGAACCCCAAACGGTTTGAAACTGTTTGGTAAAGGTGGTGCTTGAGACCGTTTGCCCAAGTGGGTGAAGACCATTTGGCCAAGTAGGTGAAGATCATTTGGCCAAGTAAGTGAAGACCGTTGCCCATCACATCATCAAAATCCAAGTCAACCAATTAGGGTTTGGATCATTGGATTGATCACCAAATCAGCAATTGATTACACTTTAACTTAGTATCATTGGATCATCAATTGCTTAACCATACTCACCCATAGACCTCCATACGGTCTTGGGTGACCTCCAAACGGTCTTGAGACCGTTTGGATGAGCTCCAAACGGTCTTGAGACCGTTTGGCTCATCCAACCCTTGGATTCTAGTGGTAAATCATTAGGGTTTGAGCTATTGAGTTGATCATCAAATCAACACTTAATTGCCAAGTGGTTTGGTACCTTTAGACCTTCAATTGGTCAACCATGCTTAACCCTAGACCTCCAAACGGTCTTGGGTGATCCCCAAACGGTCTTGAGACCATTTGGGTGATTCCCAAATGGTTTTGAAACCGTTTGGGTCAATCAACCCAAAACATCAACTCATTCCAATGCAAAATCAGCACTTAGCCGATTAGGGTTAACACCATATCTTTTGTCCTTCAAACACTTAACCATATCCAACCCTAGACCTCCAAACGGTCTTGGGTGACCTTCAAACGGTCTTGAGACCGTTTGGGTAATCCCCAAACGGTTTTGAAACCGTTTGGGTTAAATAACCCAAAAAGTCAAATCAATCAACTTGAAAATCAACACTTAATCCAACTAGGGTTTGCCTAATTGATTAGTCTTCAACTCATGATTACTTTGGAATTAATCCATAAAATTTGGTGAGTTTTTAACCAACATAATTAGGAACAGGAATATCAAACGGTAAACCCTTGGTCAACCCTCTCAAACGGTTTTGAAACCATTTTCCCAAAAAGGCAAATAAATCAAGTTGAAAATCAACACTTAATCCAATTAGGCTTTGCCTAATTGATTAGCCTTCAAATCATGATTCCTTTGTAAATAATCCATAAAATTTGGTGAGTTATTAAAAAACATCATTAGGAACAGTAATATCAAACGGTGAACCCTTGGTCAACTCACTCAAACAGTTTTGAAACCGTTTTCCCAAAAAGTTAAATTAATCAAGCTGAAAAATCAGCACTTAATCCAATTAGGTTTGCCTAATTGATTAGCCTTCAACTCACGATTCCTTGGGAGTTAACCCATAAAATTTGGTTAGTCATTAACCAACATAATTAGGAACAGTAATATCAAACGGTCAACCCTTGGTCAACTCACTCAAACGGTTTTGAAACCGTTTTCTCCCAAACGGTTTCAAACTGTTTGCTCTCAAACGGTTTGGTGAAACCGCATGAGCAAACATGTTGAAACCGATTGGAACAAGATCTCTTTGGGAAAAGTATCCTAGATGATGTAATAATCATATACCTTCGTCCCTGAAGTTCTTACAACTTATGATTTCATGAATTAATCAATTTCAACCAGCAATTAATCAAGATAATGAAGGAATCAATAAAATTGCAAGATTAATGGTTGAATAACAATGAAAAAGGGTTCAAGTTATAAAACCCGCCTGAAATCTGATCTCCAAGCTCCAAGATACATGGATCTAATGGTGGATGAAGCTTCTCCAACTATTCCAAGGATCAACTTCAAGATTTGGAGTGAAATGATCGGCTAGAATTGAAGATTGAGTGAAGAAATGAAGGAATTACACATTGTTTTTATTATTTTTACCATGAAATCATGAAGAACGAAGATCAAAGGCTTACCAACAGGTTGGGGACGTGCTCCCTGATGTCCTTAGACTTCTTGGTCGGTTTTTCAAGCAAGGATAAGAAGTGGGGTCGTAAAAGCCTTTCATTTGGCTTGGAAAAGGTACTTTTATAAGAAAATTAAGGAGAGAGAAGATACTTTATAAAAGTCTTTTAACTCCAAAATTGTTGCCACCACTTCCCCCTTGGTTTCTTGAAAGCAAGGGAATCTCTATTCCCACCGAACTCCCTTCCATTATCCATGAATTAAGGGAAAAGAAATTAAGCACCTTAACCCTTATAATAAGAATATCCTTATTTGAGTGGAAATTCTTTTTCTTATAATAATGGTGAGTGGAATTTCACCTCCTTAGGATATGCTCGTGGCTTTGCAAGGCTTTAGGCTTATCCACACACATCTGAATCCAACCACTTTAATTTTTGTTGAAGGCCCTTTAATTAATACATTCATTTTTGCCCTAAATTGGATTAGGGTTTCACTTAGGATTAAATCTTATTTATTTTAATATCAAGATTCTCTCTCCTCCATCTTAATTCAAATGAGAAGTCCCTCTCATTTTGCTTTGCTCTACATGATGCCAAGAAACATTAGGGACTTTATTGAAGTGGTAAATTGCATATTGAACCCTTGGTTTTGGGTAAATTGCACATTACTCCAAAACTAGGTTTTTATGCACAAACATTACTTTATCAGCTCTTTCTTAACGTTCAAGCTTCCATAAGCCATACCTAAGCATCATTTTCACTATCATGATGCTTCAACACATGAGGAACATATTATCATGCACAATTGCACTTAAACCCCTCAACTTGGGTAATTTGCACTTTAGTCCAATACAAACAAAACATTGATTTCAACAATGTTCAAAAAGGACTAGAATTGCAACATAAGTTCCTCTTGAGGCTTAATTACTTTTCATAAGATGGGATTAAGCATTTAATCACATTTATTAATCAAAACATGTAGGGTTAAAGTATAACCCAGGTCAGGGTTGTTACATTTTATTTCTTGAACTTCTGCTACAAGGACCTATTTGCAAAGAAAATAGTCTCATGGGACTCACTTGGGCCATTGGTTGAACCCTTGCCTCAAACTAGATTCAAGATACTTTATTTTTTTAGTTTGCTTATTAACTGAAGTCTCATATTAATAGAATTCAAATTTACCAAATTTGAGGATCTTTACACCTAAGAACCATGGTTGCAATTTCCTATTCTTTTGGGATGATGAATTCTTCTTCTCTTCTATCCTATTTTGTATTTATATTTGTTTCCATGAGTAAGTAGTCACCTTACTAGGGTGTGGGGAGTAGACTTTATGCCCAGTTTTGTTGTCTTTATTACATCTACTATTGTATGGACCATTTTATGTTTGGAATCAATCATTTTCATGCTTATATTCTTATCTGACCATCAACTTTATATGTTTATTAGATCTTATATGTATAGAACTTTTAACTTTTGATCAAGGATATCATTTTATTTTTGTAAAGCCTTGATCAGAACATCAGATAGATGTCTTCTTAGGTGTTAGGTGTACGATCTCTAGATAAAGCAACGAGCTTTGAGTGATATATGTTCCAGTTTTGATCCTAACATTAAAAGGGGGATTTTCCTAGCCTCAACATATATATTTCATTGTTAACATTATGGAAGAGAGAGTGAATGATATGTTGTAGTAGTGAAACCCATTCCACCCCAGTGTTCCCATCCATAGCTAAATCTAGACCTTAATCTAGCATTTTATTATTTGCAATTAGCGTACACATTAACCATCAACCTTTAGTGATAAATACTAATCCTTGTCCATTTCCTTTTATTATTTAATCCTTAATAAGTTACCATTGGGGTTCAATCCCGAGCTACACTATCATAACATATGCTCTCTTGTGGGAGGTGATTATTGTACATTAATTAAGGGAAAAATCTGAGGACTTTCCCTAAGTGAATTTTCCTATGCAGTAAAAATCACATATAGTTTTGGCACCATTGTTTTGAACAATGGAATTTTCTTATCACACAAACCTACTTGGTTTAGTTAGAAAATTTTCTTTTATGATTTACATATTGCATATTCTCATGAATTCGACTCTACATCAATCATCTTATTTCTAGTACTCTTCTTTCCTCATGAACTATTTCTAGTGCATGTGATGCTCTTCAAGCATTTTAGATCGATCAAACCTATTGAAGGCTCCTTTACAAATGAAGAGCAAATATGGCTAAGGAGGAAAAGTGGAAGCAACACTCACATCACAAAAAGATAGACTCTTTTCCAAAGCTATAGTTGTTGCACAAGGTGAACTATAGGTGACTGGGAAAGCAAAATGATACAGATAATTGTGTTACTTCATTATACCTAAAGTTGTAGACATTCCAAATCCCATCATCCAACCTACCATCAAATCCCACAACTTAAAAATCAAGATGCAGTGGGTGACAATGGTGCAACAAAAGTTTTGCAGGATGAGCCAACGTGCATGACCAGTTGAAGAGGTTTTTATACCTCTATGGATTGAGTAAGAAAGTTGGGGTGTCAGAGGAGGACATGAAGCTACGGGTATTCTACTACTCCCTCACCAACAAAGCCATGGTATGGTACAATTCACCACATGATCATAGCATCAGAACTTGGGAAGAGCTTTAGAACTCGTTCCTCAAGAAGTTCTTTCCTTCCTCACTCACCTACCAAATCTGAGGGCGATTCACTCAATTTGAATAGCTCCTAGGTGAAACTCTCTTTGAAGCATGGTAAAAATTCAAAGGATTTGTTTCACAATTGCACTCATCAGATCCTATTATGTGTGCGAATAGGGGAGTAGATGATAATGTTAACTGGTTCCTATACATGGCCTCCCATGGAAATTTCATGAGGTAAAGCTTTGATGAAGCGTTGAAGGTTGTGAGTAGTGGAGCAGAAAACCAAGCCAAATGACAATATTCATGTTAGAGGGGATTTCTCAAGGTGGCCATGGTAGAATAAAAAATTGAGTTGAAGGTCATTGAATCTTTGAAAATTATCACTCTCAAACAAGACAACTTTGAGGCATCCCTCCTAAGGAATGGGCAAAGAGGTCAACCCTCTTTTCAAGATGTGTTAGCACCATAGGTCTACCATGTCTATAGTGCAAATGTCCACACATGTCTAGAATGCAACCATCTACACCAAGCCACCTTGAACATGAACTAGGTCCATTTTCATAGCATTCATATCAATGAACAGTTCAATGAAGCAAAATCCAACCTGGGGTAGGTGTACTACAAGCCCAATAGGCCAAGAAACCACCAAGGATTCCAATGTGGAATCCCAAAAGGAACAACAAATGCACATCATATCAAGAAGGACCATGGTCAAATCCAAAGTCTGGGTACTCCTAGTTTCCAACAAAATCGAAACTTTTTCCAGAACAATTATAATCATTCCAGCACTGTAACATTATCAACCAAGGAAACAACTACAACCCAAAATAGAAATCCTATAATCAATAAGGTCAGCTTCACTAGGTAAGGGATGCCAGTAGATCATATCAGACTTAAAAGTTCAAAGTCACCTAAATACCATCGAGAACATTCTAGCAAGCCAACAAGCTTACAACAAATCCATCGAGGCTCAACTTGCACAAATTATCGATGCCATTCACTCTTCAAGAGGTTCATTGTAGGTAAACCTAAAGGAAACCCCAAGCATCAAGAGGAGAAGTTGAAAGCTCTAACCACATGTTTTGGATGTGTGCTATCAGAATCTCCAACCCCACTCATCAACAACAATAGACTGGTTCTTGAAGATGATAATGACAAATGAGTCACTCCAATGGCTATAGCAATAGTTGTACTAGTGGAACCAGTGGTTGAACCTCTAGTGGCAAGAATATTTCTTGAACATGAAAAATAACTGGAAACTACACCAACTTCTTCCTCTATCATGTGGTTCTCATTTACAAACCATGTATCCCATACCATATTCATCTAGCTCAAATGTAACTACACTCAAGATTCATGAAATTCAAGGATGAAATGAAGAAGTTACATGTTGATTTTCCCTTCCTTCATGCTCTGGCCAAAATAGCCTCATGGACCATGTTCTCCAATAATCTCCACACTAGAAAGTACTTAACAGAGGAAGTCAAGATAGTGAACTAGTGTTGATGACAATAGAATTAGTCTAGAGAAATATGCTTAAGAAACCCAAAAATCTGGGATCTTTTGACATCTCTTACTTTGTTAGGAGCTCCCACATCACAGAAGGGCCTAGCTGATCTTAGGGAAAGCATTTTTATCATTCCCTACATCTTGTGAAGCATCACCATTCCACATGTTCACTCTTCAATGACCCTATGGGTATCATAAAAGACATCGCTCTGAGAATGGGTCCTAAATCATACAGCCTATGTGATTTTTTTCATCATGGACATCAAGGAGGAACTCTAATATTATGTCATCTTTGGCTGCTCATTCCTCGAAACTTATGGATCCTTATCTGGTGCTGAAGAAGAAATCCTGACTTTGAGGCTAGGGATGGAACCATCAACTTCAAGGTAGTTTGAGACCCTCAATGGACCCTCTTTTTAAGAGCATTGATTGCATTGACAAAATGACACAACTATGGTAGGAGGATCCTACTTATAAAGTACCTCTTGAGACCACACTCGTCAACTCTAATGTCCATGACTAGAATGATGAACAAGTGGAAAAAATCATCTTTTTCTTAGACAATATGATGAGGAAGATCCTAAAGTTGAGTTCGAAGAGCTTAAATTTATCTCCATCATAAAAAAATAAGACAAGGAACTGGCTACACCAGAAATGAAGCATCTACCATAGGGGATAAAATATTTCTTCTTAGATGAGAAGAAGGACTTCCCAATCATAATCAATGAATATATCATAATAGAGTAGGAGGAAAAGTGTTGACTGAGCTAAGAAAGAGGGAGCGAGCCTTAGCTTACAAAATGATTGACCTAACCAGAGTAGGACAAACTCTCTATATGAACAAAATAACCATGATCAATAACTACAAGCCCTCCATCGGGCCTCAACACAAGATGAACCCAATTTTGAAAGAGTTTGTACGTAAAGAGATGATAGAGCTACTACTCTCATGGATCATCTATCCCATCTCTAATTCACCATGGGTGAGTCATGTGCAAGTTGTTCCAAAGAAAGGAGACACTACCATTATTTTAAAAAAATAGTGTATTCCCACATGCACTATTATTGGGTGGTGCATGTACATAGACTATCACAACTTCAACAATGCAACATGAAAGGATCACTTCCCACCTCCTTTTCTTGATCAGGACCTGGAGCAAATCACTCATCACAAGTTCTTCTTCTACTTGGATAGATAATATGACTTCTACCATATACCCATCCACCCTAGCAATAAAGAAAAGACCACCATCATGTGTCCCTTTAACATGTATGCTTGACATAGGATGCCTTTCAGATTATGTAATGTGCCTACCACTTTCCAGAATGATATGACTTCCATCTTTGCTGACCTTACTAAAATGAGAATGGAAATCTTCATGTATGACTTGTCAATCTATGGAGATTTTTTTGAGTTATGTCTACACCACCTATCCTTGGTACTAGAATGCTCGTGGTGAAGGAGGGCATTGTTCTAATACATTGTGTCACCTCTAGAGGCATTGAAGTTGACAAGGCAAATATTGAAGTGATTTCCAAGTTGTCTCCTCAAACCAAGGTCAAAGAAGTCCATGCATTTTTGGGACATGTTGGATTCTATAAGAGGTTTATTTAGGATTTCATTAAAATCACTAAGCCTCTTATATATCTTCTTGAGAAGGATCTAAACTTCATCTTCTACTCTAACAATATGAAGAACTTAAATAGACTCAAGGAAGCTCGTATATCTACTCCATCCTTTATGCCCCATATTGGTATCTACCTTTTGAGATCATGTGTGATTTTAGTGACTGTGACATAGGAGAAATTCTAGGGGACACATGTCTACAAGAAATACTAGGTCATCTACTATGCAAGCAAGATGTTCGATGCACAGAAGAATATGCAGCCACTGGGAAGGAGCTCCTCACCATCATTTATGTTTTTGACAAATTCCTCTCCTATATAATAGGATCACAAATGAAATCTACATTGATCATGTTTCCATCAAACATCTGATACTAAGAAGGACACCAAGTTGAGGCTGATATGATGGATCTTACTACTATAAGATTTTGATCTAGAATTCAAAGACAAGAAGGGAACTAAAAATATTGTTGTCAGTCATTGCAACCAATTGCACATGTGAGACAATGATGTGGTTCATGTGAATGATTCGTTACCTAATGACCACCTGTTGAAGGTCTCAACATTCACTCATGGAATGTTGACCTTTTTATTATTAGCTATGGGAGTCCTTCATCCATATTGCACAAGGAATGATAAGAAGAAGTTCATGTCCTACATTCTCCATTACTAATGGGATGAGCCTTTTCTCTTTTTACTATTCTCTTATGGACTCTAATGTTGTTCGTATATGAATGGAACATCCCACTTATCCTTGAACAATGTCACAATGGGTCAACTACGGGACACATGAGCTCTAAAAGGACGAAAATCAAATTCCTTCAATGTGGGTTCTTTTGTATATCTGTCTTCAAGGAGGTTCATAGATTTTTCAAGTCTTGTCACAATTTCCAATGATCCAACATTATTTCTATGAGGGATGAGATGCCCCTCAATCATTGATAAGAGATGGAGATCGTTGATGTTTGGGGTGTGGACTACATGGGTCCATTCCCCTCCTCCTATGTTTTCTCCTCCATTTCATGTATGCCAATTATGTTTCTAAATGGGTCAAAGACATTCCCACAATTTATTACAAATCCAAGCCACTCATAATGATTTTTAAGACCATCATCTATCCACATTATCGTGGTCCACACATAGTCATTTTCATTGGGGGATCCCACATCCTTAAGCGTGTCTTTGAAGTGCTACTCCACAAATATGGTGTTTCTCACTATGTGGCCACTCTATACTACCCTCAAATGAGTGGTCAAGTGGAAGTCGTTAACCATCATATCAATGTCATTCTCAAGAAAAGGGTAAGTAGGACATGACAAGATTGGGCTCACAAGTTGAATGATGCACTTTGAGCATACAGAACTACTTAGAAGAGTTTGTTGGGTACTACACCCTACCATATAATTTATGGGAAGTCTTTTAACTTACGATTAGAGCTCAAAAACAAAGAACACTGGGACATTAAGAAGCTCAACTTCAACCTCCATGTGGAAAAAGAAAATTGTTTTCTTCAAAGGCAAGAGATAAAAGAGTTATGACTAGTAGTCTATGAAAATGCATGCATATACAAGGAGCGCATAAGATGTGGTATGATGGCCACTTGAAGAGGAAATATTTGCAAGTCAAAGATCAAGTATTATTGCACAAGTGTAATGCATTTCCAAGTACATATATGTTAGCAGAAGCAAACCCTATGTTGTCCATAACATGGGTCACTTGGCTTGAAGGAACAATACAAAACATGATATACATACCAATAAGATAAATGAAACATTATGCATTAACTCAAAATATAGATTCATACATAGCCTACAATTCAACCAATGTTCATATGTATAATGGCATGACCCACCCTTGGAGAAAAGTAGATCCCAAGTTGGTCTCTATGATCTTGAGTCAAATCCCAAGTCTCTTGAAAATAACATGATTCCTATTAATTATCCCTTTAATTAACATCTTACACCCCAAACTAGTTTTTAGGAAAACATGTTCTTATTGTACTAAATTAGGGTTATGGTTACTAATTAGGTCAGTCCAATTGGGAAAGCTCGATTTAATATTACTAAATTAATGATCATATCACTAAAAAATTGGGATTTTAGGGTTATCCATGAAAACATATGAACATATAGGCAAAACATGGTTTGAAAACCCTAAAATAGGATCTCTTGTCAAAATTTCCTTTCCAACGAGTATTTATTCATAATATTTTGATAAATTGTTGAATTATTGTGAATTTTCTAAGAATAGGCCAATGAAAACTCATAGAAAATCCACATGGGAAATTTTATGTAACTCAGTAGATATCGGGTCCGAGCCCATGCTATTGTGGCTCAATAGGAGACCTCCATGATGGCAACACGCCTCAAAACCAAACCAATGAATGGCGACATGAAAAAGCCAAAATTTCCCATAAGATATCAATTGTTCAATTAAATGGCCAAGGGTAGTAGAATCATCTCACAACCTAGCTTATTCCTCTGCATCGCGTGTGAGGAAGTAGTGCCTTAGGGATTCGATGAATGAGAAAGACTTGATGCCTACTAGTGATTGGATCTAGGGGATGTCCTCATTGCATTTGTAATATTCCAATGGCTAAGGCAAACCCAAGTCATGGGAAAATGGTTCCAAAATCATCCCAAAGGCCATGTCGAGAACCCGAGAATAGAGTACAAAGAGCAACCTCAAGGTCTAAACAATAGGGTTGAAATTCATCATAAGGACTGGTGAGAAATGACTAATGAAGTGAGGTGATTCTATTTTCATTGTCGAAGGGCCACTAAGTGACAAAGGCATGAATGCCGACTAGTACATCCAGAACAATTATAGGGTATGGCTACTCGAAGCAACCCGGGGAAAACTAATGAGTTGAAAAGGAGTAGGGGTTATCGTCGATGCTTACCATGGACTTAATTTGGTTGGAGGCAGCAGATAGACCCATGCTAGGAAGGTAGCATTGGAGATACTGATCGAGTAGGCGGGGAAGTCTCAGGGATCCTATGATCAAATTAAAGAATGGGAAGTAGTTCTCAAGATCTAGTTGCGCTATATGATGACTTATATTGGCAATAGGTGAGTCTGAGCACCCTCTACAACTCGGGGTGGTGCAGCTATGGAGAGCCCTAATTGGGCATTTCTTAAATGGAGGGGTAGGGAATGACTGGATAGGCTCCTTTAGAAAAGCCACAACCCTCCATGATGTTTACATGTCTATCTTGTACATGTCTACACCCAAAAAGGAGTCTAGATTCTTCCTATATGTTTACATGTCTATCTTGTACATGTTTTCCCATAGTTTCCATAGATGTCATTTTACTTGATTTTAATGCATTAACAGATGAAATAAGTGGACAATACTTTTCCTTTGTGTTTCTTGGAGTCCAATTTTGAGATTAACACTTGTTACTCACTTCATGATTATGTCATATATATGATAATATCATTGTCGTTCAGGAAGTTATTCACAACATGAGACAAAGATCTAGTGCACCTTATATGGCCATCAAGGTCGATTTATCTAAATCTTACGATAGACTCTCCTGGGCCTTCATAGAAGATACTTTAGAGAGGATATCCTGGCCATGCCATATGCACCAATACATTATGAACTCTCTTTCAGAATTCACATTAACAAAAAAAAGGGCTAATGTGGGAGTAGAATAAGGAAGGAACGATGTTTTTACACCTGTTTGAGAACCTCTCTTGGAGGAGAGATAAAAATTAAGGGAAACTAATATAACATACTTTTGAATTAATTGAAACACATAATACACATATAGAAAAAAAATGTATTTTGTCCCTTGGTGACGATGATAACCTCCCATTTTGTGATGTTATCTTACTAGTTTTTCCTAATTTTCCACACTCTTTCTTAGATAAATTAGATATAATCCTTAACTTTCCACTTTATTATGAATATACCAATAGACTAACATTTCTCCTTTTCTTCTTATAGAAAAATTAAAAAAATTGCAAAAACCACAAACGGTCCCAAAACCATATGAAGCCAAACAGTCCCAAGACCGAATGGAAGCCAAACAGCCCCAAGACCGAATGAAGGCCAAACGGTCCCAAGACCGAATGAAGGCCAAACCGTCCAAGACCATATGAAGGCCAAACGGTCCCAAGACTGTATGAAGGCCAAACGATCCCAAGACCATATGAAGCCCAACGGTCCCAACACTGTATGAAAGTTGAACGGTCCCAAGACCGTATGAAGCTAAACTATCCCAAGATCGTATGAAGGCCAACCAGTCCCAAGACCGAATGAAAGCCAAACGGTCCCAAGACCGTATGGACTCAAACAGTATCCAAACCCAAAGAGTCCAAATGGTCTCCAAACCGTTAAAGATCCAAACAGTCCCAAGACTGTTCAAGATCCCTTGGAAGCCTATAAATAGGACTAAAGGGGTTCTCACTTGACAAGAAGTCTTAGACGCCCAAAGGCTGCCTGAATTGTTTTAGAGCTACTTCAACCTTCATCCATCTCCCCAAGGCTTCCGGTCTAAGATCACACCCCATACTCAATCTACCTTCTCTCTCATCTACAAAGAAGGTGGGAAGTGAAGGTTTCATCACCAAGGCAACCACACACTGTGAAGATAGTTGTTCTCTACTCCAAGGGGTCAACCTTCCTCCCTCCTACGTGGAGATGATGTTCTCCCTCTCTCTTCCTGCCTCCTTCTTTATTCTTTCCCTGAGCGAGTAGTTCCATACACTAGGGTGTGGGGAGTAGCCCCGCTACCCATGTTTTCATTCCATGCATTGTAATTCATGAGTTTGCAATAGAGAAATACTATCTTTTCAGTTCAACGGCAATCGTTTAATGAATGCTAGTTGTTTGATCACCAACTTGTGTTACCTATTTTCTATCAGTATGAAGTGTCTACGTTTGTAGTTTTAGATTCGAATATTGATTGCATGGTTCTTGATGTATGTAGTCACCATATGTCTATTTCAATATCTAGGAACGCTCTTCAAGGAGTGGAGTAAACTCATCTCCATCGTTGTCCTTACATACTATGAAATGGAATCAATTGACATATGAAAGTACAACTTTGACAGTTCCATCGTTGTCCTTACATACTATGAAATGGAATCAATTGACATATGAAAGTACAACTTTGACAGGTCGAGGAACACACTTTGCATAGGGAGCGATGCAAAGTAAGTGACCATTCATTCAGGGATGGCTGGCATTGCAATACTCCCACATTTCTCGTAGTTAGTTATTCGAAAGGAAACTAAGTCTACAAAGATGCTAACTGTTTAGACTCTTATTGCAAGCCATGTTATTACGATGTATGTTTTGATCCATGTGTAGTGGTGGTGAAACTCGATCACATCCTAGTAGTTTCCAAATATTGTTTACAACCTTACATTTACTTTCTTGCTATTTAGTTTACTTTGCACTTAGTTTAATCATCAAATCAACTCTTCGATCTAAATATCAACTCTTAAGTGGATAAGTAGATTTATAATGTTTTCCATCTTGTTAACCCTTAACAAGACCGTTGTCTCGTGGATTCGACCCTCAACTGTACTACGATAAGACTTCCACATATCTTAGCATATGTGGGTGGAGATCTTATTATAGCACACGTAAAGCTGTACTTAGAGATTTACTATCTCTAGGATTTTTAGTGGTGCACGCAACTCCACGTGAGTTGAGGCTCCATCAAAAATTGGTGTTGGTGCCGGGGACAACATAACATTTTGATTCCATTTATCACTTTTCTAGTTGATTATGACTTTACATTTTACCTTGATAACTACTACATATCTTTTTGATTACATCATCTCTCCACCATCGTCTAAAGTGTGATTCTTGTTCTACTCACGTAGAAAATGTGTATGCAACCTTTGCATAACATCAGATTCTCCCCTGAACCAGAGTACAACTGTGAGGTAGAATGAAGCTTCCACTGACGGATCAAACTCAACTGCCAATGAGCCAGACATATGGCTGAAGAACAATGCTAAGCTGCCTTGCTAATGGAAAGAGTCAATGCAACCATAGTAGCTCAGAGAGCACAACTCATTGTTGATACATGTGCTCAAGTCCAAGCTGAGTTTCGAGATGAAGAGTAGGCCCACATCCAAGCTGAAAATAAAGCTGCCACGACAGCTACTCAGTTAGTGTTAAGGAACAAGAAACTTCGGGATTATGCCTTCCTAAGAACTTTGAAGATAATCACCTAGTTCGGACACTGCTCATTAATGCTCCTAACTTCGATATTTGAACGCAATGGATCCAAATCATGCAAGGCATCTCATTTTTTGGAAACACTAGAGATGATTGCATGGACCACCTGAAGCGATTCAAAGCACATTGTCGATTGGTACCACAAGCTGGAGCTATATTCGATGCAATCATTCTCTGACTTTTCCACTTCACTTTGTCTAGAATGGCGTTAAGCTGGTATAACTCATTAGACGGAGAGATAATCACCACCTGGGCTCCCTTTGAAGAAAAATTTCTAAAGAAGTTCTTTCCTCCTTCATTGACTTACGAGATTAGGGGGAAAATTAATCATTTTCCCCAACTTCCTAGAGAGTCACTTGCAGAATCATGGGAAAGATTTAAGGAACTCCTGAGGAAATGCCAACATCATGAAATCTCACAAAATCAACTCATAGAAACATTCTATAGAGGGGTCAGTGAGGACATTAAGAAGTTTTTGGATTCCTCATATGGGGGGAATTTCATGCAAAAGAATTATGAGGACGCTTGGAAGATCGTTACACTCAGGGCCGAGAACCAATCTAATTGGGGAAGGCCATCTATCGAAGGAGTCCTAAAAGTCTATAAAGCTAAAGAATCTACAAAAATTAAAGCCATTGTTGAAGCTTTAAAAACCATAGCTGATAAGCAGCATATCCTTGAAACATCATTTGGAGAATATGACAGAAAGAAGAACCCCCAAGTCCAACAAGTCAAAGCAGCTACTGAGACTTGCAAAGCCTATCATGCATGTGATCATCTCACATTATCATGTGGCCTCCTATATGATGTGATGATGGACCTACAGACTCCTCAACCACAATATGAACCAATTATTGAACATCCTGAGGATCAGATACCAGAGCAAGTTAATTACATCCATTCCATACCTGGTCAAGCATACTACAATCTGGATAAACTGAGAAACCATCCTAGGTTTCAGTATGGGAATCCCACGGGAACTGCCAACCCGCAGCACTAAACACAAGGCCGCATGGACCCTTGCGGTCCTGCAAACCGTTTGAACCCAAACGGTCCTGAAAACTTTTGGACCCAAACGATCGTGAAATTTTTTGGACCCATTTGGACCCAAACGATAGTGAAACCATTTGGACCCAAACAGTCTTGAAAATCACAATTTTACCCTTAATAGTTTCATTCTTAATAGTTTTTGTTTCAAAACTGTGAAGCTTACACAATGTTGCAATTCTCTAAACATTTATACCATAATTCCATTCTTACTAAAATTTCAATCTTTTCTAACATATATGATTTCTTGTTCATTTTTCAGAATGGCATCACCTATGAAAGAAGTTGTTGGCACCCATCTCTGAACCAGGGAGCAGTTGATTGAGCATCAGAATAAGCTCCAAAGCATCCTTGACCTGTGCAAAAAATCAGGCAAAGCTCCAGTCAACTTGCCCAAGGTCATCCAGGACCTTGAGCGAGTCCACAAATGCTTAACAAAAGATCCAATTGAAGAAGTTGAAGATCTTTCCTCAACCGATGAAGGTTCATATTACACACCTAATTTTGAGGAGGAATCACCACCTACTAAGTCCAAGGGCAAAAGGAAGGCCCACGATGTTGTCGAGGGACAACCAACTAAGAAGTGGGAAAGTAAACAAGTCCAACCCACAATAGTAAGAGAACAAATCCTAGCAGGATACATTTCACCTCCTGCTGCCACCACCGCAGAACCAACACCATCTGATCTATATATCTAACACCTACACGCTGGTGACAAAGTGTTGCGCCCAACAAAGTATGTCAGTTCTAACATACTAAAACGGATGGGAATCTATGACAGAGTACTTACCTTGCTCGATGAGGCAAAGCTTTCAAAACTCTGCTTCATCGTGGAGAATTCCTATGTTGAGCCCATGTTGGAGTTCTTCACCTACCTCAACAACGAACCCGTGGATGTAAAAGACAAACTAAAGGATGGAGGTGACCGTAGGCTAGTAACCTCACTCTTTGGGAAGAAGGTCGTCTTGATCGAGAACCTGCTAAATAAAATCTTCATCGACAACCAAGATTAGCTAAAGAAAGCTAAGGAGGTGGGCCTGGACCACCCCCAGTTCAACAGACATACCTTCTGGAATGGATTCCAAGCTATGAAGCAAAGACTTGTAAAGCCTCCAACATACATTCTGGCCTGGTGCGCACACTGCACAAAATCATAACAGGTGCTCTATTCCCTAGGATAGAGAGTGGGAATGTTATCATTTCACACCTCTTTATTCTACGGTCCATCCTAAAAGGGCAGCCGGTCAGCATCGAATGACATTTGATACATAAACACACATCTTATTCCCTCGGAAAGGAAATCTACGTGGGTGGTCACATAACATCAATTCTAAAGTATCTTAAGATGGACTTACCACTTTCAAAGTGTACTTTGATAAAGGGTGACATCTTAACAAACAAGTTGATTTTGAAGAACAACTACATCATAAAGGAAAAGGCTGCCAAACTTCATTATATCTTGTCTCCAACTATCAAAGCATCCAAGACACTGCTACCGCTTCCCGAGCTGGCTGATTATGATAACACTACTACAGAAACAACATTCAGTGTCGCTTTTCTGGTCGTCGGTTATTTAGGAAAACCGACGCCTATAATATTAAACGTCAGTTATTTATGCAAACCGACGTCTATATTCGAAGACCAGCCAGACACGGGTACTACTTTGTATTCAACGTCGACTGGTTATAACAGACCGACGCCTAAAATCGCCCGCGAAATCCAATTTTCGAGCGAAAAAATTTTAGGTCACCTACAGTGTCAGTTTTTTAACTATTCACTGACGCCTATTTAAAATGAAAATTTACACGAAAAGTCCCACTTTTAGTGTCGGTTATCCTTAGATAACCGACGCTGATAATGGTTCCCGCCAAATAATTTAGGGTAAAGGTTGTCTAGTAGGGTGTCGGTGTTTTACTATCAACCGACGCTAAATCATAATAGGCGTCGGTTTTGTAGATAACCGACGTCGTTGACCAACTTAATAGAGGCCCGATCACCCGACTCTCCCCCTTTCTTCCTGTTTCATCGATTCTCCTGTGCGCTGCTCGTTGCCGCTCTCCCAAAATCGCCGCCTGGTGCTTGCTGCTTCTCGCTCACCGCCAACGCTCCCTGTTGTTGCTCTGCATCGTCGCGCCACCCTCCACCTTCCTCCTTGCATTGCCGCCGCGCCGCCTTCCTCCTTGCTCATGCCCTACTGCGGCACGCTCCTTCCTCCCTACTCACGCCCTACTGCGGCGCTGTCTTCTTCCTTGCCGCCGCCCGCTGCTTGCTGCTCTGCTCTCCAGGTATTAGCAGTAACCTCTGTTCTTCTTTCTCCCTAGCTCTTTAACTACAACACTTCCTGACTTCAAAACCTAAGCACCTTAGCCACTTGGCTACGGTTACCTGGAAATTCAGTGAGATACCTTCTAGTTATAGAAGTCCTTACTTCACTTTCTTCCTGACTAAATAATCAATCAATTTTGTTAAAGACTAGTTAGTGTTCTACTTCTTTCACTGAGAAGAATGGCCTACCACGGCCGTGCTGCCCAACACGGCCGTGGTAGGCCAACACAGCCACGGCCGTGTTTGCTGTTGGTAAGGATATGAACAAATCTATATGTAATGCTTTATGTAAATTCTAGGATATGAACAAATCTTTTGCTTGCATATATTTGTGCTTCTAATCCTAATGCTTGACCTAATTCAATAAATTTTGATGCATGTTGAAATAAGATTTAAACTTGTCCATTCTAGCATCCTAATTTGATTTGATTAAACCCTAAGATTGATGAAACCCTAACATCAATTGCGATGAAACCCTAACATGTACATATCTATTATTGTGTTTGTTGGCCTAGAAATCCGTCCAAGATTTACTCATTAAGAGTAAATCTTGGATAGTCCCCGGTTTGGGATTGTTCTTGAACACCTAATCTCACTTAGAATGTAAGTGTATAATGTGTATTGGGTTTTCGAGAAAATTTCGATAGCATTTCCCTGTTTTTTCTCTAAGTACATATGTACTTAGAGAACAGTGGGGAATGCTGCCGAAATTTTCTCGAAAACCCAATACACATTATACACTTACTAGTGAGATTAGGTGTTCAAGGATGGGATAGGTGGTACACATTTATTATATATAAGAATGACATCACATGTGTTTGTTGGCCTAGAAACCCGTCCAAGATTTACTCATTAGGAGTAAATCTTAGATAGTCCCCGGTTTGGAACTGTAATAGGAGTAAATCTTGGATAGGATGTAAGTGTATACCCTAATCTTGTCCTAATATATACTTGTTTTCTCTTTGATCATAGAATGGATAGATCATGGATGTCCATTCGCAATCGCTGCACCCCAGAGTTTATATCTGGTCTTGATCAGTTTATTAGATTTGCCGAGGAATATAGGAAAAAACATACAGATAGGTTCTACTGTCCATGTAGGCATTGCGGTAACAACTTGAAAGTCAGCACTGGTGAGGAAATCAAAAGTCATGTCATGTGCAATAGGATTGTACAAGGCTATACAGAATGGCATTGGCATGGAGAGATTTCAAACTCGAAACCAGTAGATGTCGATAGTAGTGCTTGGGTGGAAGAAGAAATTACCTCTGATGCCGTAGATGTGAACGAACCAATTCCAGTAGACATCGTTGATGCGATGCAGGATAGTTGTAGGGTAGAGCACACCGATCCACCTCCTATCTTTAGAAACATTGTGCATGATGCTGAGATACCATTATACATAGGCTGTGCTAAGTTTACGAAGCTCAGTGCTGTGTTGAGATTGTATAAGTTGAAAGCTAACAATAGATGGAGCGACAAAAGCTTCACTTCATTGTTGACTTTGTTGAAAGAAATGCTTCCTGAAGGAAACGAGCTACCAATCTCAACATACCGGGTAAAGAAAATGTTGTTCCCAATGGGAATGGAGGCCAAGAAGATACATACATGCCCGAATGATTGTGTATTATTTCAAAAGGACTATGTAGATTTGAAAGATTGTCCAAAATGTGGTGCGTCACGATATAAATTGATGACTTCGGGGGAGTCCAATACTGGTTCTCCTGCCAAGGTGTTGTGCTATCTACCTATAATATCACGGTTTCAACGCTTGTTTGCAAATCCAAAAGATGCGAAGAATTTACGGTGGCATGCAGATGTTAAGAAAAATAATGATGGGATCCTACGACATGCGTCTGATTCCCCACAGTGGAAGAAGATTGATCTATTGTACCCCAAATTTGGTGAAGAATATAGGAATCTAAGACGTGGGCTTTGTACAGATGGGATGAATCCGTACGGGACATTGAGCAGCCAACATAGCACTTGGCCAGTCATGCTTGTTATATACAATCTTCCTCCCTGGCTGTGTATGAAAAATAAGTACGTTATGCTGTCGTTGTTGATATCGGGCCCTAAACAACCCGGAAATGATATCGATGTTTATCTTGAACCTCTGATTGATGACTTAAAGAAACTTTGGGCTGAAGGTGTGATGACCTATGATGCTTTAGGAAGAGAGACATTTCATTTACACGCTATGTTGTTTTGCACTATTAATGACTTTCCAGCATATGGGAATTTGTCTGGATATAGTGTCAAAGGAGAAAAAGCGTGTCCTATATGTGAAGAAAACACTGATTCAATAAGACTCAAACATGGCGGCAAGACTGTATATCTTGGTCATCGAAGGTTTCTTTCAAAATTCCATCTGTATCGTAGGAAGTGCAAAGCATTCAATGGATGGAATGATGAACGGAGTGCACCTAAACCTATACCAGGGGATGTTGTTTATGAAAGAGTAAAAGACATTGTCAATGAATTTGGTAAGAAATCACAATGTAGTATGGCCACACGGAGTGACAATTCTTCATTCAAGAAGAAGTCAATATTTTGGGATCTTCTTTATTGGAGTTCTTTGACAGTCAGGCATTGTATCGATGTAATGAACGTTGAGAAAAATGTCTGTGATAGCATCATTGGTACTCTGTTAAATATACCAGCTAAGACTAAAGATGGTATAAAATCCAGACTGGACCTACGTGAAATGGGAATAAGGTCAGAATTAACAGAATTATGTGAAATGGGTAATAAAAGAACATACTTACCTCCCGCTTGTTACACGTTGCCTAGAAAGGAGAAGAAAGCTTTTTGTGAATGCTTGGTAAATGTTAAGGTGCCACATGGTTACTCATCCAACATCCGTAGATTGGTATCAATGAAAGATCTGAAGTTGATAGGTCTTATATCTCATGATTGTCACACTCTAATGCAACAAATATTTCCCGTGGCAATTCGATCTATATTGCCGAAGCATGTAAGGTTTGCAATCACCAGACTTTGTTTCTTTTTCAACAATCTATGCAGCAAAGTTATTGACCCTGATACTCTCGATAATTTGCAAAGAGAAGTGGTTGTTACCCTATGTCAGCTTGAGATGTATTTCCCTCCTTCGTTCTTTGATATCATGGTACATCTTGTTGTCCACTTGACTAGGGAAGTGAAAATGTTGGGACCAGTTTTCTTGCATTGGATGTGTCACTTTGAACGATACATGAGCATTTTTAAAGGTGATGTTCGAAATCGTTATCGGCCTGAAGGGAGTATTATTGAAGGTTATGTGGCGAGAGAGGTTATGGATTTTTGCAATGACTTTCTGAGTGATAATAACACTCCTGTTAATGACAAGAATATTGAGGAGGGCAAAGGAATTTTGGGATCACGGGTGAAAGTAATCAACCATGAGCAGTTGGAACAAGATCACTTGTATATTTTACACAACATGGACGAAGTGAGTGTTTATATCGAGGAACATACCAATTTCATCAAGAGACAACATCCTCGAGCAAGTTCAATGTGGCTTTCTAGAGAGCATAATAAGATTTTTACTAAGTGGTTTGAAGATAAAGTCTTACATCAACTATCTCAAACACCAAATGATATTACAGAAACTATCAAATTCCTCACCTTTAAACCAAAACCGTATGTTATATCTTATGAAGGGTTTGACATTAATGGGTTCACATATTACACAAAGCACCAAGATGATAAGAGTGTCATCCAAAACAGTGGGGTCACTCTTCAAGCGTCGACTATGTATTTTGCAAGTGCAAAGGATAAGAGTCCACGTGAAGCTAAAATGTCATATTACGGTGTCATTGAAGACATATGGGAGTTTGACTACATAGATTTCAGAATTCTGCTCTTTAAATGTAATTGGGTTGATAACACCAAAGGAGTTATAGTGGATGAATTGGGTTTCACTTTGGTGAACTTTGAAAAGATTGGCGAGAAGGGAGAACCATTCATATTGGCATCACAGGCAAAACAAATATTCTACATCGATGATCCTACAAATAATAAATGGTCAATTGTTCTTCATGGTAAAAGACAGTTCATTGAAGATCCTATAGATGAAGAAGAGTACTATGATATGTATGATGACTCCAGTCCATTCTCTGTTGGGTTGCCAACTCCACAACATATTGAAGCTAATGATGACTTATATGTGCGCGGAGATCACAATGAAGGATTGTTAATTGATAAAAGATCACAATTTTAGAGGCATGTATGTTTATATTTTTTTATTGAAGCTAAATGTTTGCTTTTTTAATATCAATATCATTTTTAGATTTGATTTTTCATTATCTTCTAGTTAATCCAAAAGCTAAATGTTTGCCTTTTTCTAGTTAATACAAATGCTAAATGTTTTGCCTTTTTCTAGTTAATACAAATGCTAAATGTTTGCCTTTTTATAGTTCAAACAAATGCTAAATGGCCTGTTACATGAAAAGGATCTAAAATCCAAAGCCCTAGAATGGGTCAAGTTCAAGTCAAAATGGCTACAAGTGTGCGTTTTGGGTTTTCTATGTAAACGACCTTAGAACATCTATGTAATCACTTGTAATGATGAATTGACTTGTAACTTAGAAGAGAAAAATGTTTGGGACAAATTTCATCAAGTGCTAATCACTTTAAATGCAAATTAGAAAATGGATTACAGGCACTTGGTTGGTCGAGTTTTCCTGGATTGAAACTCAACCGATCATCCTTGGTCGATTTTCTAAAGATTGCATCGGTCGAGTTGTGCACTCGAAGCCATTGTGATGTTAAGTATGATAATTGGCATAAAGTTCCTCAGGGGAAGAAAGACTTGATATGGAAGGATTTATGCGTGATTTATTATTATTTGCAATTCTATTTTGTAGATTACAAATTATATTATTTGCAATTCTATTTTTGGATACTAGTTAATAAGAATTCTATTTTACAGAATCTATTTGCATTGGATGAGAAGTTGCATCGTAAAAGCATGATGCAACGTGCTGGAAAGATGCTTAGGAACTATAGGACAAATCTCAACAAAGAATACATAAAAGATGGTGATAAGAAGAAGAAGTCAACCCTTGAACAGTGGAACTTCTTGGACAAAGAAGATTGGGACAATTTTGTTGCTTCAAGAAAATCTAAAGAATTCAAGGTATTAGGCGTCACTCCCAATTTAATTAATATACGTTGTATTCACCTATTCAAGATTAACATTTTGTGCTACTAACCAAATCATTAATGTGCATACTAACTAGGCCCTCAGTGAAGCGCAAAAAGCAAGGCGTGCACTGAATGTGCATGACCACACTATGGGTCCAAAGGGCTATGCAAGCGTTCGCCAATGACTACAGGCGGAGTCTGCGGCTACTCAGGAGTCTGCCACACCCATGCCTCACCATGATATCTGGATAGCTGAGAGGCAAAAAAAGAAGGGTGAAATAAAGAAGCCCTTAACTGCTGAGGCGGCTGCAAAAATGGTAAAATACAACTCTTAGAGCAATCGTTTGAATATTGATTATTTGTGGTGTTAACTTACCAATTTCTGTTGATGGTGATTAGCGGGAGCTGCACGAGCAGAAGAAACAAGGCACATTCATCTCTCAGGGCACAATGGATGAATTGACAGTTGCTCTGGGTAACCCAGAGCATCCTGGACGTGTTAGGGGTGCAGGCGCTGGTGTGGGCATCAAAGCATTCTTTGGGCCATCCCAGAGCAAACCCAGAGCGGGACTTTCACAAGAAGAGGTAACCTATTCTTTTTTTAGAATGTTACTGCAAAAGGGAATTCAATAATAAGAAGCTAATGTTTCTTTTATCCATGTATAGGAGAATAAGAGAGTAGAGGATATAGTTGCCAAGAAGGTCAATGATATAGTTGCTGAAAAGGTCAAGGAAGAAATAGTGCAGTGGCAGGCATCTCAGGCTTCCAATCAGCCTATGGCGACCCACTCTTCTCCTGATGCACAAACAATGAGTAATCCTGGAGACCCATCGCCTAACACGTCTGCTGTAAGTATTGTTTATGACATTGTAGCTAGTCTTTTCAAGATGATATGTATATATGTATAATATTCTTTATGTAAATTTGTAGGCATTGAAGCCATGCCGCTGAAGAATGCAAGACTATGTTGTTGCAGAGGCGCAGGCTTACCCGTCCCTTCCTGGGGCAATGTTTCACGGGACTCCAATGCCATAGGGCTATGTTCGTGTGAGCCCGATACGTGTGTTACCCGATTGGAGGGAAGCTACATTGCCATATCCCCACCCCGATATTGATACACTTGCTGATGCAGAAGGCAGGGTGATATTGTGCCCCAAAGCAGATGTCGTCTACACTACTGAAATTGTAAGACAAATTTACATTACTTTAGATTGTTAATGTGTATATATGAGGTCACTTGATCTGAAATTATATATACAGGTTAAAAAGAAGACACCCGGAGCACCTAGGCCTCCACCTCCACTTCCTGCATTACCAAGTTGGGTTCCAACTGACCTAAAATACCCGTTAGGTCCTGCTTGTAGGGGAATGACATGTTGGCTATGGGCACATAATGTACATTTCCCTATAATTGTTTCTTTAGAAGCAGATTATGCAGGTCAATCATACGATACCTCTTTATTTATACAAGATATTTTTGAGTTGTTTATGTATGATTGGCTGAATACATAAATGATAGAGACATGGATAAGGTGAGATCTTGTTTATACATCCATATACCTTGTGTAAGATCTGGTGATCTGGTTTCTTATATATTAATGCATACGTAATACATGCTTTGCAGCTACTTAGTCGAAGATCAATGCAAACAATTTGCATTTGATCATGTGGGTTTTTTGATTCCATCATTGATTAGTATGGTAGCTAAAGACCCTGATAGTGTTCAACAATACTGTATAGATGCTTTTAGAATTTTCCGTCAGCAAACGAAGATGATAGTAATAGCTCCATTCAATGTCAAGTAAGTTTATTTTATTTATAATTTGGACTTAAGAAAATTCCATTTTTATTGCGCATTTTGAGTTATTAATTTTTAACTTTTTTACCTCTAGCGGTAGACATTGGGAGTTACTAGTTATTGTCCCCGGGACGTTCACTGTTTATTATCTAGATCCCGCGGGAAGTACATTGAACACTAAAATTGGACACATATTGAGAATGCCATTATTCTGGTGAGAAATATTTCATTATTATATCTGTTAACATCTGTTATTACATTACTATTTAATTATGCAATTTACTGTGTTACATTAACATGTAGGGGTTTAGATGCATTCAAAAATGCTGGAGGAAATGTCCCAAGGAGAAAGAACCAGCCAATAATTTGGGAGAACGTAAAAGTAAGTTCCCGACTCCAATGTATATATTATTTATGTGAACTGTGATTAGTTGTATTTTTTAATATTTTGTATGTTTCAATTTATAGTGCGCTACACAAGACAATGGTTGGGCATGCACATACTATGTGATTTGATTTATGCAGATGATTATCCGACATGCCACATTGGATATTAATACCATACATGAGGTATTATATATAGTCTCATTAGTTAGTATGAAGTATATCAATCTTATTTTTATATTATTACTTATATATATACATAATTCTCTTTGTAGGTGTTTAAAACTGACCACACTATAGGCAAACGCTTAAAAAATGTACATGCTCCATTTACGATGGAAGCATTAAATGAAATAAGAGAAGAATGTGCAAAAGCCATACAAACAATGGCGATTGTAAGATATAATTGGGATGCTGATAGCGATGCTGAATGATATTTTGTAAATGAATATTTTTGAATGTTTATACATGTCTGAATGTTTCTATGTGTATTTGAATGTTTCTACATGTGTGAATGTGAGAATTGAATTGATGTCTGAATGTATCTACTTGTGTGAAAAAATATTTGTTGTTTTGTAGGTTTGTGGCCTGTTTGTAGGCTGATATCAATGGATGTCGTAAACCTACAGTTCAGAAAACTGAACTGCAGGTTCTCATCCTGCTGACCAGCCATAGCAGGCCTGCAAACTGATGAGAAAAAAAATATTAAAGTATAGGCGTCGGTTACTTATAAAACACTATCATCAAAGGCCTACAGCGTCGGTTATTAGATAAAAACTGACGCCTAATATGACAAACAACCCAACCGTGCAGGAAAGCACGGCCGTGGTGGAAAAGGCGTCACTTATTCGTATAAAACCGACGCCTATAGTACTAAACACAGTCGTGCAGTGAAGCACGGCCGTGTCGTCTGGGAGTATGGCGGCGGTTGTTCAGTTGTTAACCGACGCAGAAAGTGTCCTAGGTGGTGCCCTTCTTTGTGGCACGAACCCTATAGACGTCGGCCAACTATATATAACCGATGCCTATAGATCAAATAGGCATCGATTAGAAAACCGAAGCCAAAGAGTTCAACCTTTAGCGGCGCCCACATAGGTGTCACTTTAAAACCGTCGCCAAAGGGGGTCAAACAACTGACGCCAAAGGCGTATTCTGTAGTAGTGTAAAGACAAGATTCTCTTCACTAAAGAGGAGCTTTCTAACCTTCTCGCTTCAGTAAAGGAAAAAGAGAAACAAGTAAAAGCAGGGCAGATAGAGCATAGTGTCACTGATCCAGTGACAAGGCCAAAGAAAATACTAGTAACACGGTTGTCCAAGCTATGCGCACAGAAGCAACAACAGTCAGGGACGCCCACATCGAAGATAAACCCAGAGGTAGAACACCCCCACAATGAAGAAAATATCATCAACCCAACACCAGACACTTTCATCATGGATCTTTATGTTGGTATCACCTCTACAACCACCCCCACCACCCTTGGGATAGAGAGATCAAGACCTCACCCCTCCATCACACTCCCATATTCCACCATTCTGCCATCTATCACTCTTCCACCATTTTCCACAATAATGACCACAACAATCCCTTTCTCCACAACCACAACTTCACCTGCATGTTCCGCCTCACTCATTTTCTCTTTGGGCGTCCCATCCTTCACCTCAACGCCCGATCTCACCTTCACTTCCACCACTTTCCCCCCGACATTCTCGGTTCCACCTTTTTCACATGGGATGTCACCACCCTTCTCATCTGCCACCACCCTGATACCACTGGTGACTCCCTCTACAGTTGCCACACAATTCGTGGGCCCATCATTAGTGTCTCTTTCTCAAGGCACTACCACCATTCAGCTAGACCCCACCCATCCCACCCATCCACCACTGGGGTCCCTTTTTCACAAGTCGGTGGGGAATTTGGACAACAATTTTACGCTATTCAAAACCTCCTCACTGACCCTTCTAACATCTTACAATCTATTTTTTCTTATATGTAGGGACTTACTACATAGGTATCAATGTTGAGGAGAGGACTCATGCCTTACCAGGCCTTCTCACAAGTATTCAACAATGGTAGGAAACAGTGGCCCAACAAGTCAACCGTATTGACAACCACTTACAACACCTGCCTGAGTTGATACTTGGGTTGAAAGGCCAGCAAGAAGAGTTGGCCCAACAAGTTGATAGGGTCTCTAAACAAACTCAACCTTTTCCTGAGACCCTTCGCGAGCTTCAACAACAACATACTGCACTGAGCACGCACTTGGATGGCATCGATAGCACCCTTACACAACTCATATGCCACCAGGATGAGCATGCAAACAATGCCTTAGACTAGCTACAAGCCCAAGTGACTGATCTAACAACATGACTCCTCTCCACCAAAGCTAGATACACAGATCTCAAGGAAAGCCATGACGCACTGCCAAAATCCACAGGAACATACAAGTGACACTTAAAGAATTACAAGCTACCCATCAGTGATGCAAGAAAGCATCAATAAAAAGGAACAAAGACAAGGCGGTCGATGACGAGGATGATGATGATGATTCTGACTCCTTAGCGGAATCAAATGTCGACATCTCCTCCTCAGATGACCAACCTGACGACCCAGGAAATGCTGGGGAGGGCACCAGCAGAGGGGCAGAAACTACAAAAAGGGGAGACGGTGGAGACCACGAGGAACAAAGATCACAATGCCCCCGATAATAATGACAATGTCACAATGTCATATGAGGATCAATTTTTTAATTTCTCAGCAATGGGATACCTGGGGGACGCTGCCAAAAACGTAGCTTTTACTGAGTTTCAACAATGCATAATGGAAACCAGCATTAGCCCACTCACAGTAGCCATTCATCAACACTCCGCTCTGGAGCAATCTGCACCCCTCCCCCCAGAGTAGGTGGATTCTGAGGACAGAGTGAGTCTCGACACCGATGATTGACTCGACTCTGACTCTGACAAGGATGAAGATCTGCCACAATATTTTGACGACAATGAGCAGACTTCTCTTCCTCCCCCACAAGGCCTTCCCCAGCTACCACCTCTACCTCACAAGATACACGACTTGGACATGGTGGCCATCTCTACTTTAGATGTTCAGGACATCTTCATCCTGAACACTATTTTAGACGATGCCAAGGGTGGGGGGACATAATCTATAATAATACAAAAACAGAGTGCAAGTTGACAAGCAAATATTTTCATATTCTCCTACGACCACAATTGACGGTGAAGATAGCTATCTTCTATGTCCTCCTTGCTAACACTATAGAAGATTTTCGAAGCCCGAAGAAGTTGCAGCCTATTTGCAATGCTTCACCCTCTCTATCCTTATGTTTATTACACAAGGACTTATAGGAAAAGTCCATCGAGCGGCTGCAAACAGGTCTAGCATGAAAGGCACGCTACATCACAGTGCCTGTCAAAGTTTTCAGCCACTGGCTACTAATGATTGTCGACACCGAGGCCCACGATGCCAAGGTGTACAATTTCTACGCCAGTGAGCTAAAGGTCGAGCAGATAAACTTTTCTAGTTCAGAAGTCAGAGAAGGGTGATGCATTCCTTTCCAACTTCTCAAAGTAATATGGGATGCCTGCCCATCTCTTAAACAGGGTTGGAACTAGCCTTGGTTCCAAATCATCAACCCAGCAGTCCAAGCGCTAGAAGGTTCAGGGGACTGCACTTTCTACATAATAAGATTTATTGAAGCACTCAACAGAAAAATCCCCTTTACTGAGCTAGCAACAGAAGATATATACTCCTTACGGGGACGTTACGCCATGGATCTTATCTGCGACAGATGGTTCTTCAAGGATCCGACAATGGCGGAAGACGACGTGCCTCACTACTTATTCTCTACTATCCAATGTCTGAAAAAGCAACCATTCAGACAAATTCTAAAGGAGTTGGAGCAACAACAACAACAGACCACCAAGGTCCCAGAAAAACACTAACGGGACCCTTATACTTTTGATATGGCGGAAGACAAGGGGGACATCGATTTTTTAACAGGGACCACCATTAACAGATCATCCAAAGAAATGGTGCCTCTATCTTCTATACAACCAACATTCCCAAACTTTGACCTTGCAGAATGCAGGAGTCTTTTAGATAATGAACTCAGGCTCATCATGTCTCAGCTACATGCAGAGAACACTGAGCTTGTTTCCCTCAAAGGGAATATTCTCATAATGGCAGATGCACTCTGTGAAACCGTACAAGTAAAAGGTTCATTATCAGTGGGTGTGATGGCTGCCTATCAATTTCTTCTAGCACAAGACCTACCTATGATTTATATGGCATCATCATACATGAAGGATGATTTACTCGGGTCAAAGAACTTTGGAACCACAGTGGCACTTATCTCTTACCTTCAACATATGACTCTGAAGTTCATTATGTTTCCTTTTCTTCACTCTGAGCATTGGATGTTGCTGGCAACAAATTTACATGATGGAACTACAATCATCCATAATAGTTCCAACAGCCAGTTCAAACCAAACCAAAAAGAGTATGTTGTTACAGCAAAGATGCCCACGGAGGAAGTGGCAAAGGATTGTGTCAAACGACTACATGATCTTCTTGGCAAGCACATAAAGGTGTACAATAAATAACATTTTCACTGCCCAACCTTTTGCCACATATGTCCCCAGCAAATAAGAGAATCAAATGATTGTGGTATCCACATCCTTTACTAGATCTACACCCTCACTGTTCTTGGTAAACATGTGGAGGACATGAAGGACGTGGATTATCATGCTTTACGTGGAAAGTTTGCTATAAATCTTCTCTATTCCATTGGAGCCAACAAGGGATTAACAACACCTTGACACCCTTGCCCATGTACTTCTCAACCTATCACCTTGACACTCTGAGTAAAGAGTGAGTGATAAGTTGGAGGGGGTACATTGGGCAAGGGTGAGGTATTACATTCAAACCTTCTTCTCTGCACTCTTTCGTTTACTTTGTTTCCTTCACACAAATTTTTTGACATTTAGTTTCTTTTGATAATTTCTTTAATAGAATAACTTTTGTACATAAGAATAACGTTCATGTTGGAAAAGGGTCACCCCTAGCTAAGTTAGAGACAAATTATTCCTCAGAAGCAATTACATAAGTAGCATTTAGGCATGTAATGGCGAATTAATAAATCACTTACGCACTCGATTTCCATGTTTTTGCTTCAATTCTACATCAGGCTCTCCACAGGTCAAAACCACAACCGAAACAAGTCGAATAGTCTCAAGGTCCAAAGGGAACCAGATAAAATCCAAATCAAGGAACCTCGCAAGTGGACCACAAAGAACGAAAATCAAAACAAGTGCATGTCGGAAAACTCTAAGGAACAATTTTCTTCTTTTCAAAAAGACGCCTGTCAGCCGAAATAAAATCCTAAAAATACCGAATTCCTAAGTCGGTGAACACATGAATAAAAGCCAGAGTGTTGAATAAAAACATGAGAGTTGTGCCATGCATAAGGACCTATATGAAGAGCCAATAAAGGTCTCACCCGGCCAGCACATTCAACTTCCCTCACAAAGGCAGATGTGTCGTGCCCGATAATGAGATCCTAAGGTCTCCAAATATATGAAAAAGCTGATAAAGGGTCTTTCCTGGCCGATACATTCGGCTTCCCTCACGAAGGCAGATGTGTCGTGCCCGGTAGTAAGACCCTAAAAGTTTAGATAAACCCTCCCCTCTTCGAAGGGGGAGTTACACAGAAGCCTTCAGCCAACCCTCGTACCTATCTTATATTTTGAGATAGGAGCTACAAAGAAGTATAAAACCTCTTAGAGTCGAAGACATGCATAGAATATGATAAAGGAAAGGGTGTCCCAACATGAGCTACGTGATATGGAGGAAACCTGAGGTCCACACAACTCTCGATATCCGAAAGAGTTAGTGCAAGAAGAAGACTTGATAAGACTCTAGGAGATCTCTGGTTTATAATTGAAGCAAGAGTAAGGAAATCTTCACTAAATAAAATCACCTTGCCACTATGTGCCTTAGCTCTATCCAACTTGAGGACAAGCTAGACTCTAAGTTAGGGGGGGGGGGGTGATGACCTCCCATTTTGTGATGTTATCTTACTAGTTTTTGTTAGTTTTCCACACTCTTTCTCAGATGAATTAGATAGAATCATTAACTTTCCACTTTATTGTGAATATACCAATAGACTAACATTTCTCCTTTTCTTCTAACAGAAAAACCCAAAAATATTGCAAAAACCCCAAACGGTCCCAAGATCGTATGAAGCCGAACGGTCCGAAGACCGAATGGAAGCCAAATGGTCCCAAGACCGAATGAAGGCCAAATGGTCCCAAGACCGAATGAAGGCCGAACGGTCCCAAGACCATATGAAGGATAAACAGTCCCAAGACCGAATAAAGGTCAAACGGTCCAAAGACCAAATGAAGGTCAATCGATCCCAAGACCGTATGAAGGCCAAATGGTCCTAAGACCGAATGAAGGCCAACCGGTCCCAAGACTGTATGAATGCCAAATGGTCCCAAGACTGTATGAAGGCCAAATGGTCCCAAGACCGTATGAAGCCAAACAATCCCAAGACCGTATGAAGCCAAACAATCCCAAGACTGTATGAAGCCCAAATGGTCCCAAGACCATATGAAGCCAGACGATCCTAAGATTGTATGAAGGTCAACCGGTCCCAAGACTGAATGAAAGCCAAATGGTCCCAAGACCGTATGGAATCAAACAGTCTCTAAACCCAGAGAGTCTGAACAGTCTACAAACCATTAAAGATCCAAACGGTCCCAAGACCGTTCAAGATCCCTTGCAAGCCTATAAATAGGACCAAAGGGGTTCTCACTTGACAAGAAGTCTTAGACACCCAAAGGTTGCCTCAATTGTTTTAGAGCTACTTCAACCTTCATCCATCGCACCAAGGCTGCCGGTCTAAGATCACTCCCCATCCTCAAGCTACTTTCTCTCTCATCGACAAAGAAGGTGTCAAGTGAAGTTTTCATCACCAAGGCAACCACGCAGTGTGAAGATAGTTGTTCTCTACTCCAAGGGGTCAACCTTCCTCCCTCCTACGTGGAGATGATGTTCTCCCTCTCTCTTCCTACCTCCTTTGTTCTTGCCATGAGTGAGTAGTTTGATACACTAGGGTGAAGGGAGTAGCATCGCTACCCATGTTTTCATTCCATGCATTGTAATTCATGAGTTTGCAATAGAGAAATACTATCTTTTCAGTTCAACATCAATCGTTTATTGAATGCTAGTTGTTTGATCACCAACTTGTGTTACCTATTTTCTATTAGTATGAATTGTCTACGTTTGTGCTTTTAGATTTGAATATCGATTACATGTTGGTTCTTAATATATTTAGTCAATGTATGTCTATTTTGGTATCTAGGAACATTCTTCAAGGAGTGGAGTAAACTCACCTCCATCGTTGTACTTTCATACTATGAAATGGAATCAGTTGACATATGAAAGTACAACTTTGATAGGTTGAGGAACACACTTTGCAAAGGGAGTGATGCAAAGTAAGTGACCATTCGTTCGGGGATGGCTAGCATTGCAATACTCCCATGTTTCTCGTAGTTAGTTATCTGATAGGAAACTAAGTCTACAAAGATGCTAACTGTTTAGACTCTTATTGCAAGCCATGTTATTATGATATATATTTTGATCCATGTGTAGTGGTGGCAAAACTCAATCACATCCTAGTGATTTCCAAATATTGTTTACAACCTTACATTTACTTTCTTTCTATTTAGTTTACTTTGCACTTAGTTTAATCATCAAATCAAATCTTTTATCTAAATATCAACTCTTAAGTGGATAAGTAGAATTATAACATTTTCCATCTTGTTAACCCTTAACAAGACCGTTGTCTCGTGGATTCAACCCTCAAATGTACTACGATAAGACTTCCACGTATCTTAGCATATGTGGGTGGAGATCTTATTATAGCACATGCAAGGCTAAACTTAGAGATTTACTATCTCTAGGATTTTTATTGGTGCACACAACTCCACACGAGTGGTGGCTCCATCAGATGACATCATCTTCTCCTTCTCCAATAAAGGATTTGGGCCTAATCTTCAAGAAGTCCACTGAATTTAGCTCGTGGTGTCTGGGTAGAGGTTTTCCTTGTCCTAGGGCATTTGTGAGCATTTGGACTAAGTCTTCCAAGACTATCTTAGCGTTCCTTCTTGGTCCACTTCCCTCACAAGAAGATCTAGCACATTCATCCTTATCCTTGCCCTTGTCTAATTTCTTAGGGGCCATTTAGAAAAATAAGGTAAACCTAGGGTTAGGACATGTGAATCTTTAGCATAGTGGCCATAGAACTCGTGGCTCTGATACCATATTGGAAAACCATCATCCTTATCATTGCCTTTGTCTGATTTATTAGGGGCCATTTATAAAAGCAAGGTAAACCTCGGGTTAGGACATGTAAATCTTTAGCTTAGTGGTCATCTACTCATGGCTCTGATACCATATTAGAACACCCCACTAAGTACATATATGTCAGCTGAATCAAACCCTATGTTTTCAATAACACTGGTGACTTGGCTTGGAGGAACATTACAAAACACAATATACATACCACCAAGATAAATGAAACACCATAGATTAACTCAAAATATAGATTCATACATAGCATACAATTCAGTCAATGTACATATGTATAGTAGAATGACCTACTTACTTTGGATAAAATTAGATCCTAAGTTTGTCTCTCTAATATTGTGTCAAATCCTAAGTATCCTAAAAGTAACATGATTCCTATTAATTATCACTTTACTTAACATCTTAAACACTAAATTGGTTTTTAGGAAAACACATTCTTATTGTACTAAATTAGGGTTAGGGTTACTAATTAGGTCAGTCCATTTGGAAAACTCAATTTAACATTACTAGATAAATGATCATATCACTCAAAAGTTAGGGTTTAGGCGTTCCCTAAGAAAACCCTAAAATCAGATTCCTTGTCAAAAATACTTTCCAACAAGTATTTATTCATAATTTTCTGAGCAATGGTTGAATTACTGTTAATTTTTGAAGATAAGACCTACAAAAACTCAGAGAAAAGCCACGTGGGAACTTTTACCTAACTCAGCAGATATTGGTCCCAATCCCAACCTCTCATGGCCCAATGGGAAACTATCATGATGGCATCGTTCCTCAAAACTAAACCACCAATTAGTGACGTGAAAACCCTAAAATTTCCTATACGAGATCAATTGTTCAATTAAACAACAAGGGGTAGTAGAGTCATCTCACAACCTGGCTTCTTCCTCTCCACTACGTGCGAGGAAATATCACTTTAGAGACTCAAGCTGTGAGCAAGAATCGAGGCCAACTGATGATCGAATTTGGGAGATGACCCCATTGAATTCTTCATATTTTGGCGGTCAAGATGAACACAAGCCATGGGTAACATAGTACTAAAATCATCCCAAGAGCCATGGTGCGAATTGGATAACATAGTATGAAGGGTGAGCTCCAATTCTAAAAAATCAGGTTGAAATATGTCATAAGGACTAGTGAGAAAGGACTAATGAAGCGAGGTGAAGTCAAAGATGCAATTTTCATCGTCGAAGGGCCACTAAGTGACCAAGACATGAATGTCAGTGAGTACATCAACAATAGTTATAGGGTATGGAGACTCGGAGCAAACCGGGGTAAACTAATGACTGGAAAAGAAGTATGTGTATCGTCTATGCTTATCGTGGACTTAATTTGGTCAGAGGCAGCAGATAGGGCCATGCTAGGTAGGTATGCTCTAGAGATACATATCGAGTAGGCATAGAGTCTTGGGTCTACGATAATCAGACTAAAGGATGGGAAGTAGTACTTGAGGTGCAGTGGCGCTGTACAATGTCTTATATAAGTAAGAGGTGAGTCAGAGAACCCTCTACAACTCAGGGTGGCACAGCTTTGGAAAGCCCTAATTCGGTATTTTTGAAATGGAGGGAGGGATAGAATGAGAGAGGGCCCATTAGAAATGATAGAGATAGGTGGATTCAATGGTGAAGAAATCTCACAAAATCATTAAGAGACGAGAGAGGGAGAGATCAGGAAAGAAAAGTCAAAACCCCTGTTCAGACCCGCGAACCAATCAGAGGTAGGGGATTACTAGACAACCCTACAATCAGAGGTAGGGGATTACTATAAGAAAATTAAATTTTGATCGCCAGATGCCGTGCTTAAGAGGAAAAGAAATTTTAATAACTTGTGACACTGAGTAAAATCTAGGACCATAGTTTAAATGTTCACATCAAATGAATTTGACATTAATTGTTAATCTAACTATTGGCAAAACTTCCCTAATTAAATAGGAGGTTCAAACATGGTCTAAACTAGACCAAGTTTTTACCCACCCAAAAAGGAGTCTAAATTCTTTCTATACACTTAGATTTCCATCTTACACATGTTTTACCCATAGTTTCCTTAAATGCCATTTTACTTGATTTTAATTTATTAATGGATGATATAAGTGGGTAATACTTTTCCTTTTTTTTGTTGGAGTCAAATTTTGAGATCAACACTTATTACTCACTCCATGATTATTTCATCTATATTTTATGCCTTTTTGAGCACCTTTTTTGGAGGAGAGAGAAAAAGAAAAGGAAACTAATATTACATACTTTTGAATTAATTGAATCACATAATGCACATATAGAAATGAAAATGTATTTTGGGTCTTATTTTATTCTTCTCACTTAATAATGCTCCATGGAATTTCAATTCAAGGTCTTTTAACACTTAACTCAACTATTATTATTTAAAAAAAACCCATTATGTGCTTTAAATTAGCTTTGTAGAAAGAATTGGGATGTGATAACAAGTCTCATCTCTGTCTATTTCTAAGAAATATCAAGACCCAGTGGTTAGGTCCATTCATTGTCAGACACATTTTTCCTCATGGAGATGTTATAATTTGAAGAGTGGGGATAGGAAGATTCACATTCAATGTCTAATGACTCAAATATTATATCACTATCGCTGATACGCGAGCCAACCAACCTCTATCACTTTTCCCTTCTAAATATCATCATCGAGCTTTAGATGTTGAGTCATCACCATTAAATGAAGGAACTTCTCATTATGCAAAACGAGTGTTACTTTCATTTGTAGTTGTTTTTACATCTTACATCATACTAAATTTAGTTAGTTTATGTGTAACATGAGAAGATCATATGTTCTAACAATTTTGATTGTAGGTGACCAACTTTAGTTGAATGAAGAGAAATGACATTCCATGGTCCAACCTACATATTTCTTCCCCTCCATCTTATACTTAGTGTTCTTGAGGAAAATCAATATCTAATTTTGGGATGGAGGGTGAATGGTGTATATTCTACTTCCTACCCACACCTAATTGTTTTTACTTATGATCTTATCTTTACATTCATACATTGCATTTATCTTAATTTTATCAAAAATATTCCCTTTCTAGAGTAATCAAAGCCAATACCTAGCCATCTTAGATCCGAATTTACTATTTCCATCCATGCATGCTTCACCATTTAACTCCCCTTACTCAAAGCAACACCTCAAACTGGCCAATTTTTGAAACAAACAATGGCTAGAATCATCCTATGTGGTCTACGAACCCAAATATCATGTTTCCTTGACAGGATCAAACACATAGTTCTTTTAACTGACTAGTGAAACAAATTCAAGGAATCATCACTTCCCCCCCATATCATATCACTATATGAGTATAATGGAACTAGGAGAACGAACCTGACCCACTAAACCATAAATCAAGTTGCATGCTTATCTCACCCCTCTTCTACACTTCTTCTTCCATTCTTACCTCAGATCTAGCAAAAAGAATAAAAAATCAATAAAAAGTGCCAAACTCCAAGTTTGGGGTGACACACACCCCTACTCTATTAGCTTCTTCCATACCCATCCCTATGTAATAGGGGGTGCCGCCAATAAGAAAAGAACAGATGTGAACGTACAAAAAAATATGTTTTGCAATGTATGTATTTGCATAATCAAAGCCAATCTCAATGGAATAGAGAAGATATTCACTTCTTCCTTATAAAACCTCCTTCTCTCTATTTTCCACCTAGGGAAATAAAACTCTAATTTTGATATCCTTTTCACACACCCCAGTGTAGGATCATACTGTTACTCTTTGGGATTTCTAAAATTCCATGGAAACTCATAAATGTTCTTGGTTATTAAGGATAGTGGTGAATAAGTGTTTTTGGGAAGAAAAAATAGAAGAGAAAAATACATGACATGTGATATGTTATCTTAGGAAGTTGGGAAGGATAACCATGTCAGGTGGAAGGGAAATAAGCATGATGTAAAGGTGAGGCAATCACATGAAGTATTTTTTTGGTGAATGTTTTAAATTTTGTGTTACTCAAGGATGAGCAACATTTAACTTTGGGGTTATTTGATGAATGCATATTCATCCTAATTTTATTTGCATTTCTAGTGTAGTTTTTCATTCGTTTCCATTAATTTACCTTAGAACTATCTTGCATTTAGGTTTTCTTATTTTAATGATAATTTGTATGGTTTGATCCAAATTCTTGATTTTCCTAGTGGCTTGAACCTTATTTTCACGACAATCCACCTCATCAAACCACATATCATCGATGAAAATTTCATTAGTGTAGCCTTGACTACCCACACCAATACCCCCACATTGGGTGGGTTAACAATCTCGTCGGTACAATGAGGAGTCATCCTGAAAACCCTCCAATAGACATCATGACTATCCATCAGTCGACCCCAGATGGGAATTCAATCCAACAAGAGTCTTGTCAGATGAGCTCACTGCATTCATCATCTGATGGCCAAAAAGTTCAACATCCAACTGGGATCCTACTCAAAAAAGGTTGTGCGCCATGCATGCAATGTCTAGGAAGACCCTGATGCTGATCGATGAACTACACCCAAACACGATGATGGCCCACTAATGGCCAAGATGACTTAAATTTGATCAGAATTTTGATGGTATCAGTACCCTTTTTCTACCTCCTTATGTCATCCCTTCATTTCTATGGCAGTTGGGACTAAAATGTAAATTAGTTCGAAAGGGTTATAAACTCAAAACCCCATCGATAAATGGAACACCACTTCTAGTAAGAAGAGGATATGTGAACCAAATCTCTCAGTTGCCATTTTTAGTCCATAGCATCTACTACCAACCACCACTAGCCTCCTTCCATCAACCCCCTCCATCGGTCATAAGATTGAGAAGATACATAACTCCACCAAAACTCCATAGTTTGTCCTTTGAAGGAAGACATACCAAGTACATCCTCCGCCATCAACATACCATCATTCTCCACCTACTTTTTCTCCATAGTAGAAGATCCAGTCTATAAGAAAAGGGAGATTGGGGACCTAGCTGCGGGTCTCTGACAAATTTGAAAAGATGTTCTTGTTGTTTGTTGGATGCCATCATACTAGTTTAAAGAATCATTCCTACACACCACAACTGCAATTTCCTATAATTTTGCGGCGATGAATTCTTCTTCTCATCTTTCTTCTGTTGTATTTGTATTTTCTTCAATGACCAAGTTGTCAGCTAGCTATGGTGCAGGGAGTAGCCCACCGCTGCCCATTTTGTTCGCGTTACTACATCCATTATTTTGTGGACCATTTTATGTTGGAATCAATCATTTTCATGCATATATTCTTGTTGGATGTATATATCATTAAACCTAGGATGTAGGATATTGATTCATTTCTTTTAAACCTTGATGAGAACATTGGATAGGTGTTTTCTGAGGTGATACATGTATGATCTCTAGGTAAAAAAATGTCTAGCTTTTAGTTATTTCTATCTGGTGTTTAATCCTAACGACAAATGGGGGATTTCCCTGGCCTCAACGTATATATTTCATGCTTAATATGATGCAGCGAGAGAGTAAATAGTAGGAAGAAGTAGTGAAAACCATTCAACTGTAGTTTTCCCATCCATTGATAATGAATTTAAACTAGATTTCTATTATTTGCAATTAGCATAATAAACAACCATCAAACTTTTTGACAAATACTAATCCTTAATCAGTTACTTTGATAAGTTAATCCTTATTAAGTTATCCTTTGGGTTTGTTCCTGATATATACTACAATAAGATTCCTCTTCTTGCAGGTGGTGATTATTATATGTTTGTTGAAGTAAATATTGACACGAATTTACCGTGCGTAGAATGCAAGTGCACGTGTCAGAGTAATATAGGCCTTTGTGAGGCCCGAGTCGAACTCATGGAAACGTAATTATTGGTAGACTACTACTAACTACTTGCAATCAACTAGACCGATTAAATTGATTTGAGAGTTGATTGAAAAAGAAAAGAAAAATGAAAGAAAATAGAGCAATCGATTAAATGTTTGGTTTAATCAATTCAAATGGGAATCTTTAGGATTACGGTTTCACCACATGTTCTCGTTGTATTCATTTCTACATAGTTAACCTAATCTGTCTCTCATTCCGGGTAGTGGCCTGTATTCAAAACTGCTCACTTTCGTGATACAATTTACTACCTAAATCTAGGTCGGTTCCACGGTAGTAGTAACCTATACCCTAAACTAGGTGCATGAGGACCATACTCTGGGTTTCCACCATTAACCGTACATCGCCTTGTTCAAAGGATTTATTAGTTAATGTGAATTTCGTCTCTTTTCAACCATTAATTCTTCTTTTAAAGTAATTAAAGGCATTAGATTATCATTACGGTGATCAATCATAATGATATAATGGATAAAAGGAAATCATACCATGGATTTAAGAGACAAATTATGAAATACTATGGTAAAAATGTCATACAACCATCACCCCGGCTACTCCCAGTCCTAAAGACAAAGGGGATTAGCCCTGCATGTTCATCTCAATGAGAGACATGATGAGAGAAAGGGAAAACATGGAGAAAACGTGAGTGAAAGTGATGTAAACCCCTGAACGGAGGAGATCTGGGTGTTCCTTGATGTAGAATGCGCGATCTACAACCTTCCGGCGGTGGAAAACGTCCTCTGCGGCTCTCAGAATGATGCAGGGTGTGATTCTAGGCTCCATTTTTCTCTCCTCCTCTCCTTGAGACTTGTGCAATGACTAATGATGTGATCCCCTTCTTAGGGCATCTGTAATTAGGTATATGCACCACTTTAGATTTCCAAAAGATCACCACCGTCCGATTAGAATTGATCGGAAACAAAACCTTATCTGACGGCGTCGATACCATCGACGCGGGTCGATGGTATCGACCCATCAGAATATCGACAAGTCTTCTTTTTCTGACGTTCCGCCTAATGCAGACTCAATACCATCGACTGTAGTGTCGATGGTATCGACACCTTTAGGCATCTCTTTTATCACCGATCTGACACTGAAGCTGGGTAAGGTCAATAATATCGACTTTGCGTCGATAGTATCGACCAATTGACTGCTGGCTTGCTGTGGGTATCTCACTACCATCGACCTCAGTGTCGATGGTATCAACACATCTTGGTTCCGTGCGACTGTCTCACTGTGACCGAGTCGATACTATCGACATCTATAGATGGTATCGACAACTGCATATATTCGTTTTTCCTAAAATTTCAAGATAAATCCAAATCAGCCTTGCTAAAACACATCAATATGATCATTTATAACCAAAAAGATGAAATACAGTAGATTTGATGAAAAAAGATATTATAGACTAAAATGAGTGAATCATGCAATATTAACCACAAATATGACTAATAAACACATAAAATGCATGTAAAACCAGTCTATAAAAGCGACTCAAAATCCTCACATCAAACTCCCCTAAACTTAAACATTACTCGTCCTCGAGCAACAAAACTATAGAATAAAATTGCGAGGGTCAACTAAAGAACATACTATCACAACAGACATTACTGTATGATTCCCACCAGACATTCACATACCGGCCCTCACTAACCAAAGAATGGTAACTACCCTACAGGTGATGATGATCATCCATAGTAGATATACACTCCAAGATTAGTGAACACTATCAAACAAGGTAGTTAATATAATAAAATCTTCTGGTTCATGCTTGGTGCATCTTATGATCTCCTATCTATATTGCTAATAACCTAACTACCATCTAAATGGAAGCAAATCTCCTGAAATATAAAAGTGAGAAGATATTCACTGGTGGCCTACCATTTTGAGCAACGGGTGGATGGAGTAGGCGGTTTATGTTAGAAAGAGGAGCATAATATAGTTTGACATGCAATAGTGCAACAATGGCCTACATGATGCTCATGCATATGAAAATGACCTAATGCTTACATTTTAGGTGGAATGATGCATGCATTACTATTCTATCCCAACGAGAGATAGCATATCTACAAAACTACACATGTGCTTGTTCTTCTTATTATGCATGTGAACAAGTTCCTCCATCTTTCTTACCTTCACTTAATTTTTTTTTAAAGTACGAAACAAGTTCCTTATTTTTAGAAGAAGCAAGGCACATCATGTACAAAATGATTAAGATTATGCAAGATGCAACTAAAATGATATTGACATGCATTCTAAAATTCGTGCATGCGTGACTATAATGCAACATTTTTTTTCATAAATGCAACAGATGTAAAAACTAACTACAATGCAATCCTATCTACATAATATGCAATCAAGAGATGACGAACTATAAAGTGCTACTAATTCTTATGGTGGAGCATAAATGAGATGAGGTGGATAGATCACAAGATTAATTGACAGAACCCTTAGAAGATATTATATGTCCCTCCTTACTGACATGTGTAAAATCAAGGGGCTTTTCTCTGTTATTTCAGATTAAAGTCCCATTACCATTTGGTCAGTTTAGGCTCAACATCCAATTCCATCCACTTTCCTTGAATCATAGGCATGTAGAGTTGTGATCTTATGTTTTAAAGTTGACAAACCCAATTATTTTCATAAGTTAAGCGCTTAAGTTCAAACAAAGCAAGCTTGCAATCATAAGAAGTTTTTTCAAATTTACCCATACTCCCATATGACAAACATAGAGATGACAAATTACAATGGACATCCACATATACACTAGATAGCATGTGGATCCTAAAAGCTAAAAGCTAAGAAAATTGCTAACATAAAAGAAAAGGCAATAAATGATAAATACTAAGAAAAATAAAATATAGAAAAAGATAGAAATTGTTCCATCTCCCAACTCCCCTAAGCTTGAATCCGACTATGGCCTCATAGTAAAAAACAATCTTAGCAGGTGGAACAGTGATACCATTTATTGCTCAGGTGGGGGGTACTGTGGGCCAGTGGGATCCCATGATGGATATTGCCCCTAGAAGTTTGGATCATATGGGGGCATCGGTGGAGGTTGAGGATATCCCCCAAAGTAGTTTTGGCTCTAGTAGTGATCATAGAATGGCTACTACTGCTACTCGATCCTCCCCAACCGATCGTAGACCTGTTGCTGATTGGCGAACAGTTGACGTTCATTTTCAAAGATAGCTTGTTGATTAACATACAACCGATTTGTAGTCTCCTAGATATCAACAAATGACGTAGTGTGCTGTTGTTTTATCTCCTGAATGCTCTGTAGGATGGTGTACATGCCCTGCATAGAATAGACATCCTCTCCTTATTGAGAGGGGTGTGGTGGCGGAGGCTGCGAAGATGATGATGCACCTGGGTAGAAGCGTGGATGCTTCCGCGGTGCCACCCATGCCTGAAGAGGAGTAACAGTCTCCTCTTCCTCCTCCTGCTCGTCGCCTGCATCATTGTCATTGTCGTCCTCATCTTCTCCACTATTGGAGTCGTCAATGGCAATTATGGGCCACTGAAAGTGCTGAGCTCCCTGGATGTGGAAGACGGGATTTGGAAGCGCGCACTCCTGGTACTCTTTGTTGACATGGCAATGTGCATAGACCACACCATCACAGAGCGTAAGAAGATTGGAGCGATGTAGGTGATGCAGATTGACTTTATTCTTATTGACCAGGAGAGTGAGTTGGGAAAAATCCAGCCCAAGATAGAGAGTGAGCGGTGTGATAAGCCCCCTAAAGTGGATAGGGGCTCGTCTAGTACTCCTCTGCACGTCCATCACACGCGTTAAGAAAAATGCGCCCCAGTTGAGCTCTTCTCTTTTCAACAACTTATAAAGAAAGAACAAGTCTGTTTCTTGAAACTTACTTAGCGAAAGGTTGCCTCGAGCAAATAAATTAGTGCATAGCATGCGATGTAGAATTCACACAAATGGATGCTCTAAGTTAGCGACGACTGCGTTATGATAGCTGACAGACTTGCCTGGATGTGCGGTCACCAGCTGGGCAAAGATTTCATCATGATCGATCTGGTTGTCCGGCCTCCTATGCTGATTCGGAGAATGATACCAGTTGTAGATTGAATTAAACTGGTTGAGGGTGATGGTATAGTTGTTGTTGAAAAGCCATAAAGAAACAAAACCCTTGATCCATTCCCGATCGGTGGCGACAATGTCGTTGGGCACGACACATATGTCAAGTGATGCCATAAACTCCACCACCAATTCTTTGTATGCCAACCACTCACCAAAAAAAGGATGGCCTTCAGCATGATATTGGTGCTCTGGCATTGCTGTATGTCTGGCCTAGCCTTGAAGTACAAAAGTTAGGTTGGCCTCAAACCCGAGATCGCGAATCAAAGTCCAATCAACATATCGGGTTGGCTTGATTTTTCACTTGAGCAACTCCTCATACATCCTCTTCACATCCGCCGACGGATGTACAATCATGGGGAGGGGGATTGAACCTGGCGGTGGTGGGATGAAGGTCTCGATCTCCGTAGGATCATCCCGTGAAGAAGATGAAGCTCTTGTTGTCCTCACCATCATGAACAGATAGGGATAGAGAAATGGAGCACAATGAAGGTTGGAGACGATCAGAGAAGATGATCTCAAATGTCGATGATGCGCTCGGCGAAGGTTGCTTGATCACAAAGTGCGCGGTGAAGATCTCCAGTTGCTCGGGATGCTCGGTGTGAGAGTTGAGGGGATTCACTCTGAAGGTGTTAATAGAAATGAAAAACTACCCCTTATTTTATAGCTGAACTTGTTTCTACTATTGCTCTGTCGATACCATCGACGGGGTGTCGATGGTATCGACACTTGGAGCACAATCCGCTCTTCGCAACCATTGATGGTTGTCGATTGCTAGATGTGTGGGCCCGGATCGATGACACGTCGATACCATCGACGAGGGTCGATGGTATCGACCCATCCCACGGATCGACTCCCAAAATTGGCAGGCTCCGTTGATTTCTTCTCGCGTATCGATGACGTGTCGTGTCGATACTATCGACTGGGTGTCGATGGTATCGACTCTTCATGGTTCAATTACCCTCATGAGGCCCGGGGGCCGCTTCCTCACTATTTCCGTGTTGATACCACCAACTGGCTTATCGATGGTATCGACTTCACCAAGACAAATTCTTTTGTAAATCTTCAGGGATCTCGCGAGTATCGACTGCCTAGTCGATAATATCAACCCAGAGCTATCTGTTTCTTCGACGTCGCTGATGGTAGGTCGATACCATCGACGAGGCCGTCGATGGTATCAACTCAGTAAATTTTCTATAGCCGCTTCCCTGTACCCACGTCTCTACCATCGACATTATGGTCGATGGTATCGAATCTGATTCAGTACTGCACACTGAGAAAAATGATTAGGGTATCATTTTACACTAAAAATGAAATTAAATAAAACTAACTTGCAAATGCGAAGGAAAAATGAAGGAACTACAAATTAAAACTACCGATGATTGGGTTGCCTCCCAACAAACGCCCTACTTTCACGTCTTAGGCCAGAAAAAATCAAGATCATCATCTTGGGGCATCAGGGTGTGTTCCTAGGGGATCACTCGGCAATTTGAACTCAACTCTTTCCTTGCCAATTCCTAATGTCAAGATACCTCTCCCAATACCAGTGATAACATCAGTCGTCTCTTGAAACGGACTACCTAGTAGCATCTCACAACCCTTTAGCTGCGACATGTCCATGATAATGAAATCTATGGGAAAGATGAATCTTTCGACCTTGACAAGTACATCCTCACAGACCCCATATGGTTTAACAATAGACCCATCCGCCAACTCAATAGTCATGGCAGATTTCTTTAGTATCTTCAATCGAAGCTTTTGGAATGTGGATAGCGGCATAAGATTTATGCTAGTGCCTGAATCGCACTGTGCATACGGAAAGTGATGGCTGCCAGTTGAGCACGGTATGTAGAAACTCCCGGGATCTTTCTTCTTCTCTGGTACACTTATAGTAATTATCGAGCTCACCGTCTCATTCACAAAGCAAATGTCAGTGTCTTTTATCTGCCTTTTCTTAGTGATGATGTCCTTGATAAATTTTCCATATGCAGGAATCTGTTCTATCATTTCCACTAACAGAATATTAATATGGAGCTTCCTAAACATCTCCAAGAACTTCTTGTAGTGTCTATGCTCCTTCTTCAACTTTTGAATATCCTGAAATGGCACTCTTGGCTCTTTTATGCACTTTTGTGGTGGCACATATGGGCTATTTGGGGTCTCCTCCCCTAAGCTTGCTTCATTGTCACCCTCTGACATATGCTTCAACACATCATTCATGGTTGGTGTGACTCATGGCTGCTCATCCTTCTCAGCGGTAGTAGCTTCACTGCGTAATATCACTTTCACCTGCTCCTCTTGCCTAGATGTGGGCACGAATGTGATGGGTTCTTGGTAGGATTTCCTAAATGGGAAATATCTGCCTGGTAGTCCATATAAGCTGCGGGGATATGGTACACTGGTTTTAGCCTCCGTGTTAAAATGCATTTTTTTCCTTGTCATGGACCTCCACCACTAGGGGATCTGGTTCCTTAATCATAGATATATACTTCACTTGATGATGTGTTTGAGCAGACTCTGCATTACCATATGGTCTTTGTTGATTTGTATGCTTCATGGCCACAACTTCATTGGCAATTTGAGTCACCGTCGTCTCTAGTATCCTCATCTGCACTCCATGACTTTGCAATGTCTGCCCAAATTTATTTAAAATCTCACCCTGGGACTATAACTGCTTGGCGAACGTACTCATCATATCTTGATTTTGTTGCACCACTTGACTAAGCAACTCTGTGCTTTTATCCTCTACTTTTGTTTGTGGTTTTGAGTCTGGATCTTGTAGGAAGTTGTTTGGATCCTTCCATGAGAATTTTCTGTCCTTCCTCCAGGCGTAATCATTGTTCCTATAGCCCTTTTGTTGCATGAATCTGGCTTGGGCCTCCTCATCAGATTCATCCTCTTTCTCCACAAGCTTCTTGGCTATGAGATCTAATTTTTCATTCAATTCTCTGATGGCTTTGGCATCCCCTACAGATCTAACTTGTTCAGGTGCATCTCTAGTACCCCAAGACTGCTTGTTTGCCATATTCTTAAGGATCTCCCAACACCTTGTATCAGTGTTGTTAAGAAAAAATCCTGACCCTACTGAATCCAAATTGCTTCTGTCATGCTCATTAAGCGCGAAGTAGAAAATCTTCACCTATTTTTCCTTGTCTAACCCATGATGAGGACATCTTCCCAGCATCATCTGGAATCTTTCCCAGGTATCCGAATAAGTTTCCCCTTCATTTTGAGTGAAGTTGTGGATTTTCCTGATTAGATCATTGGTCTTCTTAGGTGGAAAGAAACACTCAAATAAGACCTCGATCATCTGGTCCCACGACTCAACAATCTCATCATCAAGATTATAGAACTACTCTCTTGCAGTTCCTGCAAGAGAACTTGGAAACAGTTTCAAATACAATGTCTCCTGCAGAAAACAATTGATCTTGATCATATCACAATTTTCCACGAAAGTGCTTATGTGGGCCACTGGATCTTCATTCTTTAGTCCATGGAATGCTTGCGTTTTGACTAGATTTATTAGTGCCAGATCAATTTTATAAGTCGGGATGTTGATAGTTGGCCTCTTGATTGGCCCTTTCGATGCAGAGGAAGAAGACGCCTTGATCTTCTCCCATATCATCTTTTCTTCAGCCATCTCTTCTTGTTCAGAATCTGAATTTACTCTCTCGAGTTGATTCTGAATGTTATGCCCATCGTCGTCTGATCCCGAAGATGGGACCTTTGGTAATGACTGCGTGTAGTCTGTGCTACGCGTGATCAACATGCATTTGTACCTACAAAATGATATATTTCATTAAGTACAGTGTTAGACGAATATAGATTTCTAAAAATTAGACAATCAATTGCAAGAATTAACAATGTAGTTAAAAGAAAAGGTAGCCTAGAGTGGCCGCTTATAGCAATCGTAGTGCCAACAATTGTCGTCTCCCTGACAACGACGCCAAAAACTTGACACGAATTTACCATGCGTAGAACGCAAGTGCACGCGTCAGAGTAATATAGGCCTTTGTGTGGCCCGAGTCAAACTCAGGGAAATGTAATTATTGGTAGACTACTACTAACTACTTGCAATCGGCTAGACCAATTAAATTGATTTGAGAGTTAATTGAAAAAGAAAAGAAAAATGAAATAAAACAGAGAAATCAATTAAATGTTTGGTTTAATCAATTTAAATGGGAATCTTTAGGATTACGGTTTCACCACAGGTTCTCATTGTATTAATTTCTACATAGTTAACCTAATCCGTCTCATTCTGGGTAGTGGTCTGTATTCAGAATTACTCACTTTCGTGATACAATTCACTACCTAAATCTAGGTCGGTTCCACGGTAGTAGTAACCTATACCCTAAACTAGGTGCATGAGGACCATACTCTGGGTTTCCACCATTAACCGTACATCGCCTTGTTCAAAGGATTTATTAGTTAATGTGAATTTTGTCTCTTTTCAACCATTAATTCTTCTTTCAAAGTAATTAAAGGCATTAGATTATCATTAGGGTGATCAATCATAATGATATAATGGAGAAAACGAAATCATACCACAGATTTAAGAGACATATTATGAAGTACTATGGTAAAACTGTCATACAACCATCACCCGGGCTACTCTCAGTCCTAAAGACAAAGGGGATTAGCCCCGCATGTTCATCTCAATGAAAGACATGATGAGAGGAAGGGAAAACATGGAGAAAATTTGAATGAAAATGATATAAACCCCTGAACGGAGGAGATCCTGGCGTTCCTTGATGTAGAATGCGTGATCTACAGCCTTCCGGCGATGGAAAACGTCCTCTGCGGCTCTTAGAATGATGCAGGGTGTGATTCTCGGCTCCATTTTTCTCTCCTCCTCTCCTTGAGACTTGTGCAATGACTAATGACGTGATCCCCTTCTTAGGGCCTCTGTAATTAGGTATATGCACCACTTTAGATTGCCAAAAGATCACCACCGTCTGATTAGAATCGATCTGAAACAAAACCTGATTTGACGGCGTCGATACCATCGACGCGGGTCAATGGTATCAACGCATCAGAATATCAACAAGTCTTCTTTTTCTGATGTTCCGCCTGATGCAGACTCGATACCATCTACTGTAGTGTCAATGGTATCGACACCTTTAGGCGTCGCTTTTATCACCAATCCGACGCAGAAGCTAGGCAAGGTCGATAGTATCGACTTTGCATCGATAGTATCGACCAGTTGACTGCTGGCTTGCTGTGGTTATCTCTCTACAATCGACTTCGGTGTTGATGGTATCGACACATCTTGGTTCCTTGCAGTTGTCTCACTGTGACCGATTTGATACTATCGACATCTATCGATGGTATCGACAGCTGCATATATTCATTTTTCCTGAAATTTCAAGATAAATCCAAATCAGCCTTGCTAAAACACATCAATATGATCATTTATAACCAAAAAGATGAAATACCATAGATTTGTTGCAAAAAGAGATTATAGACTAAAACGAGTGAATCATGCGATATTAACCACAAATGTGACAAATAAACACATAAAACGCATGTAAAACCAGTCTATAAAAGCGACTCAAAATCCTCACATCAAATATCTAGGGATATTTCCCTAGGTGAATTTGCTTGTGTAGTAAAAATCATAATAGTAGGCTCAGTAGTTCAACCAATGCTAGCAAAAGAACTAGGGATTAGGGTAGGTGGAAGATCAAGAAGTTGAGTCTAGTTTGGAGACTGGTGAGAGGGCACAGGTGTAGGCCAACAATAGGTGCAGAGTGGGCAATAGAATAAGCATATTGAGTTATAGGGTAGAACTAATAATATGCATATGTGGAATAGTAAGTAGCTAAGAAAGAAGGTTGGTAAGATGGATGGGAAGAAGGGTAGGATAGGCTCACGATGGACATGATTTGAACTAGATATTTGTGAAAATGTTCTTAAACACTCTTCCCCTCTGCTGTGGTGCTTGGTCATTGTGCCAATCCTAATTCAAACTTACATACCGACAAGAGTAAGGAGATGTGTGGAAACACTTATTAGGTAAGCACTATGAACCCCTAATCTATAGTTTTCGATTAGAAATGCATGAATTTTAGTTTTGTCCTAAATGGATTGCTTGGTGTTGCATGTTGTAGTCATTCTCATATATCATGTATCCCATGAGTAACTCATTGGACAAAGAGAGTGAATCCCAACTAGGTCTAGGTGGTGCAGGTGGGATCTGGTTACACTAAATTGATTGGGAATAAGACGAACCAAGGGTGGTAAATAAATTTGAATTCTAGAATGACTTATTAGTTGAGATTTCACTTATTGAAACTCTCCGATTTGTTGATTAGTTGAAATCAATGAGGAGATTTTTTTAATAAGGCAACAAAAAAGACCACAAATAAGATTTTGATATGGAGGATGGGTGTCCTTAGTATTTTTATTTGATTCAAATCATATGATGTGGTGAGGAATGTTAGAGATCCCACTTGACTTAAATCCCCCTTTTAAGATAGAAAACAATCAGAGTGGTGTTCTATGCATCGGTAGTTTAATGTTTCTTTGGATGGACATTGCACTTAACTATCAAGGCAATGATTTGATTCGTGACATATAGGGTAGATGAAAGGAGGATGGATTTCTTCCTATATGTAATGTAAGGTTTCTTAAGGAATTTTGGAATTTCAGGAAGCGTAAGCTCAAGGTCAAAGATTTTGTAGAAGTTGTCAGGATAAAACAATACCCGGGCGTGAGGGTAAGGGTCACTCTAAGTGCATGTCAAAAACTCAGAAAACTAGTTCTAAGACCCTAGATTTCTATGCAAATTAACCAAAAGATCCTAGTAAGTATGTAAAAGATATAGTTGCATATTTAATAATTATTGAATACTATTTAGTTTTAAAAAAAAGACAGAAAGCTCTTTTGCATTTAAATCCAAAACATGTAGAAAGAGAAATTTTGATCTTTGTAATTTCAAGTAAAAGATGGGTAGATGCTAGACAAATAATAGATTATAATAGAGTCATATATGGACACTCTAGATATGATACATAGAAGTATCATCAATAGGAATCATAAGAAATTTAGATCTAATAAACTGAATCAATCTCTAGCTAGAGGTTTAGTGAAAATATCCACAAGTTGATTTTTTGTTTCCGCATGAATGATATTGATATCCTTTTTAGCAATGCGATAAAAGATAAAATAATTGTAGGTATCTATAATTTTATCTCTATTATGCTATATAGGATTGTAACAGAACTTATTTGCATTAGTATTGTTACAATAGATAGGAGAAGCATCATAGAAAACATTAAAGTCTTGGAGCATTTGCTTCATCCAAAGGACATGGGAACAACAACTACTGGAGTCTATGTATTCATCCTTGGTTTTTGATAGATCCATTATGTTTTGTTTCTTAGAGAAATACAAAACCAAACAAGTTCTTATGAGTAAGCAAGTTCCAGTTTTTCACTTTCTATCAACCAAGAATTCGTCATAATCCTCATGACTATGGGTTGTAACAATATTGTCCCTTGACTTAGGGATACCATAGTCCAAAGTTTGGGGCCTTGTCTAGGTACCTAAAAATCCTCTTGACATCTACAAGATGAGATTTTCTAGGGCTTGATTGGAATGTATCACACAAGCCAACACTAAGGATGATATTCAAACTAAGGGAAGCTAAGTATATAATAAGCTACCAACTATACCTTTATGGAGCTTCTCATCGACCTTTTAGCCTTATTTATCCGTATCAAGTTTAGTAGTTTTTGACATGAGAGTATAAATTGGCTTTGTATTCTCCATCCCAAAGATCTCAGAGAGTTAACCTATGTATTTTCCTTGCTTGATTAAGTTCCTATCCATTGTTTGTTTGATTTGAAATCCAAGCAAGAAAGTAACCTCTCCATCATGCTCATAACAAATTCACTCTACATGAGAGAACTAAATTCCTTACAAAGATAAATATTAGTGCTATAAAAGATGATATACTAAATATAAATCTGAATAATCAAGAAATTCCTAGAAGTGTGTTTCAAAAAGAGAGTAGAATTGACTTTTCTCATGACATAGCCATTTTCAATTAAAAAGTCCATATGTTTCTTATATCAAGCTCTAGAGGCTTGTTTGAATCCATAAAGGGCCTTTTATATAGATAAACATGATTAACATGCTTGTTATATTCAAATCTAGGAGGTTGAGCCACATTGACTTCCTCCTATAAATATTCATTTAGAAATACACTTTCAACATCCATTTGATAAAGAAAAAAAATTATGATCAGCAAAGGCAAGTAGCACTCTAGTTGATTCTAATTTAGCAATTGGAGAATAAGTTTCATAAAAATCAATACTTTGTTGTTGATTGTAACCTTGTACTACTAACCTTGCCTTATTTCTTTCCACTTTTCCACTTTTCCAATAGACCCACTTTGTGCCAATGGTCTTTATATCCTTTGGTCTTAGCACTAGATTCCCCATCTTGTTCTTTTCAAATTGTTCAAGTTCTTCATGCATGGATAAGATCCACTCATCATCCTCAAGAGCTTCTTTGACAATCTTTGGATCAACTTATGAGATGAAGGTGATGTTGGCTTGCCCTTTATTAAAAGCAGTTCACTTCTTCTCATGCCTATGATGAGCTCCTTTGGATGATCTTTTAAAAAGAGGGAATTAGGATCCTTCTTTTCATATTATTATGAGAATTCAACCTCAACCATCTCTATACTATTGTTGTTTATCTCTAGTTCTTTCAATATAAGAATCACTTCACATAGAATATCATAAACAACATTCTTTGAAATAGAGGGCTTAGTTTCAAAAAATTTAACAATCATAGATTCTTCTACTTTAGATATTTTAACTTTAAAGATTTTATATGATCTGCTAGTAGTGTTATATCAAATAAAGAAAGCTATATGATTTTGCATCAAACTTGTTGATAGAATCTTTGGTGTTCAAACAAAACATGGATAAAAAAACATGAAAGAGTAGAATTAAAGGCTTTCTACCACATCATAACTCATAGGGGGTTATCTTATGAAAAGGATGTGTGAAAACCTAATTTTGCAAAAGACAAGTCATGCTAATGCTTTACCTAGAACTACTTAGGAGTGTCATACTCTGAAAGAATTGTCCTAGACATCTCTTGCAATGACTTATTCTTCCTCTATACAAGCCCTTTATTTTAGGTGTACGAGGTGAAAAAAGGATGTGCATGTAGCACAAAAAATATATTAAGTGTGTAACAATCACCAATCAATACCTACTACCACAAAGCGTTTAAGTTCTCATAGGTCCAAATAGATAAATATGAAGAAGCTCAAGAGCTATTTTGTTGCTAAGCACTCTTTTATATTTAAAGGAGGATTTGGTTTTCTTTCCTTGTGTGCAACATCATCATTCATCATCCTTCTCAAAATCCAATTTGGGAAATCATGTGACCAATTCCTTTTTGCCTGATATTGATGCATATTCACATGACCAATCCTACGATGCCAATAATAAGACAACTAAGAACAATGGTACACAGATTACTAGTCATAATTCCCTTATGTATAATATTATAAGTGAGGGAATCTAGAAGATACCATTCAAGTGATGTTAAATGAACAAGTTAACCTTTATCACAAAGTTTCCTATCACTAATTAAATTGTGATGAATATTATCCATAAAAAGTACAATCTTTAAGCATAGTGAATCAACTACATCACCATCACCGACCAATTTACCCCTTTTTTGTTGTCTCCAAATGTCACTGAACCTCCTTTTCTCCTTGTAAAATAGTTGAAGTGATTCTTATCTCCAATCATGTGCTTGGAGCATACACTATCAACAATCAATTTCTATTTTGTATACAAGGAAAGGAAAGGTCAGTTTCCCATTCAATCTTTAGGATCTGGGTTCAGCTGGGGGGGGCATTTCATGTTTGGTTTGGTCTCCTTCTTCATGTAAGACATAAAGTACAATAATGATCGTTGCACTTATAATGAGCACAAAGAAAAAATTTCTTAGAGTCTGGAGACTCTTCATGGTATAATGGAGGTTCATTACCCTTTTTCTTGCTCTTGATTTTTAACTTTTGGCCTCCCTCATAACCCAAACAACTACTACCCACTTGTCAACTACAATGTACTAGGACTTCATTGAGGGATTTCTTTCTAATGTGCATGACATTGCATGAGAAAATTCACTAGGTGTGAAATTTCTAGAGTTTATCGAGACTATGTGCAACAATCACCACACTCAAGAGAACATATCTTATTGAAATACAATTTTGGATCAAACATGCAGGACAATGTATTTACATATCATATATCCACTACACCAGAGACTTCCCATCAGAAGTTCTCATCATGGCATCCACCAAAGCTAATGGATATTCAAATATTACATTTTGAATTTCTTGTAGCATATGATTATAATAAATCACATAAGGCGAGTGATTAATCCACAAAACATATGTTAAAAAATAGCAATGAATTAAATGAGTTCATTTAAGAGTAGGAATGAGAATGAAATTTTAAGAAAAGGGTAGTGGGGCTAGTCCCCACACCCTAATGAGAAGACTAATCCCTCAACATGGTGAGATTAGTATTACTCATAGATGAAGAGGAAACGATCATGGTCATGACTCCAGAAAAAGTGGCTTGGCATGGTGTATGATGACAGAACCTTCATTTTCTCTCCTCAAGGTACTAACCCTAACTTGCCTTTGAAGTAGGTGGATGGACAAAAATTCGATAAAGAGATCGATAGCCTTGGGAGTGAGGTCCATGGATGTTGAGTTGCCAAAGGAAGTGGTTGGTGACCAAGTCTAGAGTTCTATGATCTTTCTAGTTCGACAAAACTAGCCAGTTTGATGGTCTCTAGACTTTGTCTTTGATCTCGGAAATATCCTTTTTGCTTGTTCATATCTAGAATTTGAAATGCCTGACCTGGGTTATACTACACTAACAAATCCATCCAGGGTTGAAATCCCTAATTTTTTACCAAAACCTTGTGCAATAATACCACCCGTAAGAGGACGGATCTTATCGTAGTATAGTTAAGGATCTAAACCCAAAGGACAATGTTTTTAAGAGTCTTTCTAGTCAAATCTGGATCAATTAAGACTAATATTTAGAACAAGAGTTAATTTGGGTTTAGTTAGACTAATGGCAAGGAAAGTAAAAGAGTGGGATTAAAATTGAGTTTAGATTAATGATGGGAATCACTGGGGTGGAATCAGGTTTCACCACCACTACAGATACAAACACATCAAAAACACATCCAAGAAAGATGCAACCATCCAAATGGAGTAGCAAACCATCCGTTAGGAAATAGGGTTTGCGTAAGAATCTCTACGGACTCGATGTCTCATTACCCACAGGTCACACACTTACTACTCTGGAGATATCCCTTCAAAAGTTCTCATTCGGGCATCAACCATGTTAATCGATATTCAAATCCTAAGTATTGAAGTTCTCACAACAAAAGAATATAATAGAACATGCAAGGTAGTTGATCAATCCAAAAGGCATGCATTAAATGATTAATAACAAAATGGAAAGTTGTATACAAGCCATGGAATGTTATAATTTGGACATGTAAGAATGGGAAGAGAGGCTAGTCCCCACCCCCCCAAAAAATGGACTACTCGCTCCTCATGATAGAAACAAAAAGAACGAGAGAGAGAAGATTCCACCATGGTCATAGTGAAGAATATGGTTGCAGCTCAGTGGAAAAATGGTCTTCTATGTGATGGTGGGGAAAATCTAGATGAGGAGGGGAAAACACCAATATGGATGAAGAGGATCTTCTCTCTCCTTCTTCCTTCTCCTCTCATGCTCTTGCTCGTAGGATATGGAGAGGTATATGCCTAACGGATGAAGGTGCTACAGTTCTGAAATTCCACCACTTTCATGGCTAGGAGATAGATCTTGATGGAGTAGAGATGGCGAAGTAGCAAGGACACCATAGAGGTAGTCCTTGATGGAAAAGATTGTCGACTCAGAATTTGACATGGTTTCACTGCACTAACAAATCCATCTAGGGCTGAAATCCTAATGTTTTACCAAAACCTTGTGTAATAATACCACCCGCAAGTGGACGGGTCTTATCACAATATAGTTAAGGATCAAATCCCAAGTGACAACATTTTTAAGAATCTTACAAGTCAAATATGGATCAAGTAAGACTAATATTTAGAACAAGAGTTAATTTGGGTTTAATTAAACTAAATGCAAGGAAAGTAAAAGAGAAGGATTAAAATTGAGTTTAGATTAATGATGGGAATCAATGGGGTGGAATCGGGTTTAACCACAACTACACTTGCAAACACATCCAAAACACATCCAAAAAAAACAACTATCCAAATGGAGTAGCAAACCATATGTCAGGAAATAGATTTTGTGTAAGCATCTTCATGGGCTTGATGTCCCGTTACCCACGGGTCACACACTTACTACTCCAGAGATATCCCTTCAAAATTTCTCATTTAGGCATCAACCATGTGAATTGATATTCAAATCCTAAGTATTGAAGTTCTCGCAACAAAGGAATATAATAGATCATGCAAGGTGGGTGATCAATCCATGAAGCATGCATTAAACGATTAACAATGAAATGGAAAGTTATATACAAGCCATGGAATGTTATAAGATTAACATGTAAGCACAGGAAGTGGGGCTAGTCCCCACACCCAGGTGAAATTGACTGCTCGCTCCTCATGATAGGAAAAAAAAGAATAAGAGACAGGGAAGATTCTGCCATGGTCATGGTAAAGAAGATGATCACAACTCGATAGAGAAACAGTCTTCTACATGATGGTGGGGCAGATCTGGATGTGGAGGAGAGGAAGATTAAGATAGATGAGGATGATCTTCTCTCTCCTTCTTCTTTCTCTTCTTGTGCTCTTTCTCGTAGGAGATGGAGCAGTAAATGGCTGGCAGATAAAGGTGCTACAGATATGAAATCCAACCTCTTTCATGGCTAGGAGACATATCTTGATGGAGCAGAGATGGCGGAGTAGCCAGGACACCACAGAGATTGTCTTTAGAGGAGGATATCATCTTCCCTGGTTGGGTACAGAGCGGTAGTCTAGACACATGGATGGAGCAGAAGTGATGCCTCAAATGAAGGAGAGGGTCATCTATTTATAGGTGCAGGTCTATGGAGCACTATCTTAACTACTGCGGTCGTGGCCTTTGGTATCAGTCACATTACTCCTCGGTACAACCATGTCAGGTGTGTGCCTGTCCATGTCGAGGTGGCCGCGGTCCAGGTGATTGTCATGGACAAGCTAGTGTTTGTACCGCAGTTGAGATATATGTATGATGTGGTCATTGTGATTGTCGTGATCGAGGTGCTTATATGATGCGATCACGGTAGTGTTCTCCAGTTACATTGGTGTGCTGCGGTCGCAATAGGGTATCAGTTGTGGTACCTTAGCCTCGGCCTGACCATACCAAGGTGGGCCCAATCGTCTTCTTAGTTACAGTCGCATCCGTATTTGAACAAACCCACCCCCGCACAGGGCGGGGGTATTGCTATGGGTCAATGGGGTTGTGTCAATGAATCCTATAACCATGAGGATGCTTTCTATTAAAGGAACTACCCATAAAAAATAGGGTCCTAATTATTGAAACATTCTTGTGTCCGCTAGTTAGTTAGCGGGACCACCGCCCCATACACTGGTGCATATTGTGCAATGCTTAATCCTATAATGGAGATGAATGGATTTGATCAAACTCTAAATTATCATCTGAAACTAAGGAAAATTGTATATGAGCATATTTAGGGGTATATGTGAGCTTTTAGTGCTAAACATGGCCCAAAATGGGGACTAAAACTAAGATGAATCTGCATTCATCAATGCCCTGAAGTGACACCCTTAGTGCCTATTTATAGGGTTAGTGGCTATATTTACTTCACATCAATGTTGCAGTTGTTAAGCGTTGGCTATGGTGTTGACCCTTGGGCTTCCTACCATAAACCTTGGAGGTCGATCATATTTTGTTGGATTAAATCTTTGTTGACCTGGATTCATCGACCTTGTTGATTGATGGAAGATGCATGTTGTTGGTCGATGGTGGTTGTCGAGCTGGTGAGTGTTGATCTGGTAACTGTTGACTTGGAAGGTCGATCAGTCTAAAGTTCAATCTTTTTCATAGATCTATTTAGTCATCGATCTTGAAGGTCAGGGAGGTGATCAACCATTTAGATTGATGTGGTATTTCTCGATACCAAGACACCAATTCTAGAGGTAGATCACTAGGTCAATTGGGGAGGTAGATGGTCTTGAAAATAAGGTGTCCAAAAAAATTTATTGATCAATTTACCATTTGAATGTGTTCAATATCCATTTCAGTCAGGGGCACTGACATTCTTCTGTAGAGTGATAAGACTCAAAACCTATAAGGGGAGTCAAATCAAAAAATTTAAAATTCCAACAAATTAGCATAAAACCTAAATACATCAAAACAAAACTATCATTAATGAATACTAAGACATTTGAATGCTATATTAGACTAAAAATGTCATTAAACTATAATGGATATGCATTTATAACTTTCTTTTTAAGAATGTTTGTAAGGGATCTCTAATCATATGGTGTCATCACTATAGTTTTAACATAAGAAGAAA